>QXEO01000902.1:5703252-6303252 GCA_007115705.1 Dactylis glomerata | reverse complement strand
TTTTCATCTTCGTTTTTCTGAATTTTTTTCGATATGCCAATTTCTGAAAAATCCTCAAAAATAAAGTTTCTCAAAAAATTCTAGAAAATTCTTTATAAATTTTTATGTCAAAAATGGGGCAGAGAGACACCTGGTAGGCACCAGGAGGGGCTGCCACGCCACCTCACACATAGGTGGTGCGGCCCAGCCCTGGCCGCGCCACCCAGGTGTGAGAGGGCCCCACCTGGCCCCTCACTTATCTCTTTCTCCCCTGCTCTTTCTCTCTCCCGAAAACAACGACACACCCAGCTCAAACCCGAGTTCTTGCTGTTCTTCACCTGGACTTTTCAATCTCCTTGCTTAGCCTAATATTTCTGCTGAAATTTGGAGCATTTGTTCTCCGGCATGTGACTCCTCCACTTGTCCAAGTAGAATTTCTTTTGGTGGAGTATTTCTTGAGTATTTTAGCATTGAAGGTGGCAGGATAAATGAGTATGCATACTTGTTCTATTGCTTAGAATTGTTGTTTTGATGCATGTTAGCTCTCTAGTAACCCACTATAATAGTTTCCTACATTTGCTTGTCTCAAAATCATATTTTATGAGATTTGTTAAAAAAATTAGAAATGGAGGAGAATGCTTATCAACTCTCTCAACATGAACTAGAAGTGCATGAAGTTATGAAAGTTCACCGTGAAGAGAAGGTCTTCCCCTCACATTATCCATGCTCAGCGTTCATGAATGCTGCTGGAATTCTGCAGGATTTTTAAACCTTACTCTCTAATGCAGGATTAGAGCATTTTGTTGAGGGTGAACCTCCCCAATATGTTAAACTAACAATGTCTGTGGTGCAGGATTTCAGATTTAGTTGGTCCATTTCTAACCCCATGGTTTATTATAAAATTTATAACAAATCTGTGGACTTGCCTCTTGATATTTTCTGTACAGCCATTAGAGTACCACAGTGGGGATCGCTCGAGAAGATAAGGGGATAGCCTAGGCCATTGTTAGAACTATACAAGGAAATTTGTTAAGGAAGGAGCTTCATAGGAGAGGGTGGTAAAACTCATAATATTCATTTTCCATCCATTCGATATTTTGCCTTCTTTATTACCAAATGTGTTCTTGCTAGGAAGTCTGCAAGTAAATTATCTCTCCATGATCTAGCCTTTATTGCTGCTGCTTTGAGGCGTGATAGGACTTACCATTTGGGTGCCTTAATAGCTTTCCGTCTTGATATTAATCGTGAGAAAGGGGGAATCTGTGGAGAACTTATAGCTTCACACTTGTTAGCTTTGTATGGTGTTTTGCCTCATTTTCTAGATTTGCAGTTCCTCGAGGAGAAGCTTGATCTTAATTCTATGATTCATCATAAGTTTATTTCTCCTCCTGCTAGTTTGATTAATTTAACATTTGAGCTAACCTTTTTCAAGAAGACTACCTGGAGGGTAGTGAAGACTAATCGATCAGTCTGTTTGCCTGCACCTCTTTTGTTTAACCTTGATCGCAGGAATGGATGGTCACTTACGGAAGATGAGCTTGATGCGTACGTAGAGGAGCACCCGCCGCCTGTGCACGATGAGGAGTGTGCCGAGGAGTCGGGCCAGCCCTCCAACATTGCGAATTTCCCATATGAGCAATCTTATTATGATTATGCGCCATCAGCTTCATCTTCACGAGAGCCGGGGTACGATTACACCTATGATGACCCACCAGCCTAGGGCAGCTATCAGAATCAAAATTGATATCCACTTAGGCCAAAAGCCTAAGCTTGGGGGGAGGTACGCCGACCATTCACTCATCTACATATCATATTTTGTCGGACCTTTGTATAGTCATGTTTCGCCTTCTCTAGTGTTCTTGTTTCCACTTTTCCAAAACACAAAAAGACCAAAAATATTTCCATTGTTTCTCTCTATTTGGTTCTTTAGTTTTCTACCTTTGGGTTGCTTTACTTGCTATTTTCAGTTTGCCACTTGAAAAATCCAAAAATATTTTGCTTTGTTTGCTATTTCCTTCTGCTTTTGTTTCAAAAATTGAAAACCCCAAAAAAATATTTGTTGTTCTTCTGCGGTTTTGTAAAGTTTGTTGCAGAGTTCAGTCTCCCGTTACTCCATTGGAGCTTGGTATTCACTTTATATTATTCAAGCCACACAAGTGAAGAGCAATAATGATGACATATGACAATCCGAGATGTGGTAAGAGGCTGGTATGAACTCTATTTGCTTTCATTTTTGTACATATACTCATACATGTGGACATGCTTAGTCGGTTCATATAAGGTATATGTTATCTAATGGATGCTTTGTAGTTCTTGCTTTCTTATGATCAGTTTCAATTTACTAATAGTCTGTAGCATGTCATATAAACACTTGCATGCATTGTTTTATTCATAATATGGTATGTTATTGTGGTATCCACCTCTGAAAAGTTTTATTTGAATCGACTTAGCACATGCTCAAGCATGCATATGACTAAACAAAAAGTCAATTAAGCCTCGATGATCTAAATTGCTTCAGAGTTTTTGTATCATTTTTATGCCTATATTAATTTTGTTTTGTCGCAACCATGCTTATGATAGTAATTGCTCTCTCGATTGTCGCTTCCCAGTCTTTTGCTAGCTCTCACTTGTATTGAGTATGAGCTCTTCTCGTGCATCCAATTACCAAAAACCAAGTCTTCCAAAGAGTCCACTATAAATTCCTATGCATGGTATTTGTAAGCCATTCCAAGTAAATTTTCATGTGCTACCTTTCAAAACTTTCAACTACTTCTCATTTTGTGCCACTGTTTTTAGCTCATGGGGACGTAGTGGTCGGAATTGCTATCTTCCATATTAAATTAAGTACCCCTCGACTAGGCAGCTTCATCTGCTCATCATTAATTTGCATGAGAGCTGGTCAGACCATTATAATCTAATTCTAAAGAAAAAAAAGGGGGCACTCTTCCAAGGAATGTGAAAGTTGGTGGGCATCCGATGGAATCGGTTAGCCATGGTTTGAGAAAAGAAAAAAAGGTGGGGAGGAGTGCCAAAGCTTTATAAAAGAGCACCAATGTGCCAAATTTCAAAGAACTCGGAACCGCTCTCACTTATTTATTATAGAAGATAGCAAGTCCCCATTGCTAGTCGTTGACATAGAACAACCACCTCTCAAAATAAATTTTTATCTCTGTTTTACAAATGAAAAGCTCTAGCACATGCTAAATCCCTGCTTCCCTTTACAAAGGGCCATTCATTTACTTTTATGTTGAGTCACCATCTTCTATCTTTAAGCACTTCTTGAGAGCATAGCTGTTATTCGTAGTGTAATGTGCTTGTCCCAGAACACGATTAATTATGCTTGTATCTTTGATATTTCTACTTCTAGTCTTCTCTTGAACTTCAGAGGTGCCTCAGCATTTATGTTTTGCTCTACAAATAAAGGCAAGCAGGATACCACTCTTTCATATCATTTATGCATATTACAATCTTGTAGCTTCTTATGTACGTGTTACTTGTTATTAGTGCATTGGCACTCTTTCATAGTTTGCTTGACTATGAGGTGACATTAGTTGCATATTTCTTATTATAAATTGCCTGAGTACTTGATCACATAGTTAGTATATATATATATCATATGAGTAAATGTGTTCATAAAAGTTTCTTTTATCGCTCTCAGTTGTTAACTGAATTGCTTGAGGACAAGCAAATAGCTAAGCTTGGGGGGAGTTGATACGTCCAAAACGTATCTACTTTCCCGAACACTTTTGCTATTGTTTCTCCTCTAATTTGTGTGTTTTGAATACAACTAACACGGACTGACGCTGTTTTCAGCAGAATTGCTCTGGTGTCTCATTTTTGTGCAGAAATCAACTTTCAGTAAAAATTCAGGAAAAATCATGAAAAATCCTATTTCACCAGAAGACCCACGGAGCCAGAAGACAGGAGGGAGAGGAGGCTTGAGGGCCCCTCACACACTGGTGGCGTGGCCCAGCCCTGGTCGTGCCACCCTGGCGTGAGGAGGCCCCAACCATCCTCTCGGCATCCCCTCTCGCCTACATATACCCTCTGACGACATAATATCGAGGAGACGGCGTTTTTTCCAGATAGACTTCCGCTGCGCCGCCACCATCAGAAACCGTGATTTGGAACCAGAAACTCTGTTCTAGCACCCTGTCGGGACGGGGATTCGGAGGAGATCTTCATCACCATCACCACCGACGCTCCTCCATCGACCATCCATGACTCCCCCATCCATATGTGAGTTATTCCCCCGCTGTAGGTGAGGGGATGGTAGGGATTGGATGAGATTATTCATGTAATTTGATATGAGATTGTTAGGGCATAGTGCCTAGTATCTTTGTTTAGTGCCTATGACATTGTTGCAACTTGTTGTGCTTAATGCTTCTCACTTTGGGCCCAAGTGCCATGATTTTAGATCTAAACATGTTATTATTTCTATGATGATACTTGTTGTTTATGGTCTTACCTATAAGTTGTATACACATATTATTGTCCGAAATCCGAGGCCCCAAAGTGATAGAAATTGGGATAACCGGAGGGGATGGCTATGATGTGAGGATCACATGTGTTCACCGAGTGCTAATGCTTTGCTCCGATACTCTATTAAAAGGAGTACCTTAATTACCAGTAGTTTCCTTTGAGGCCCTGCTGCAACAGGCTGGTAGGACAAAAGATGTCGTGCAAGTTTCTCCTTGTGAGCACGTACGACTATATACGGAATACATGCCTATGATTGTTTGTACTAGAATGCTTTATTATTATTTATCTACAATGTCCATATCTCATTGATTTTATGAATTATCTTATCCATGCAATGCCCGTAATCAATCCCTATGCCTACAGTATTTGTTCCTACTATTTACTACTATTACTATTACCGCTGCTATTTTACTACTGTTATTACTATTTCACTACTGTCACCACTATAAAACTATTGCTACTGATAAACCATTGCGAGCAAGACTGTTTCCAGGTGCAGCTGAATTGACAACTCATCTGTTAAGGCTTATATATATTTTTTGGCTCCCCTTGTGTCGAATCAATAAATTTGGGTAATACTTCCCTCGAAGACTGTTGCAATCCCCTATACTTGTAGGTCATCAAGCAGCTAGTTTTCCCTCAGTTAAGAAACTAAGGTTTAATCGTTCTTAGAGAGGAGAGACAAATGACTGAAGGTGATGCTTGCTAGTTTGCGACAGCTTCGGACAATTTATATATGGCGCCTCGTCCAAGCTTTGCTTGCTAGCTGCAACGCGGAACCTGTACACAACACAACCAAGTACTTCATTCCCAACTTGCGATGAGGTTGTCAATCTCACCGGTTTGCTTGAAACAAAGGTTATGAGCGTATCGAGTGGAAAACAATAGAGTATGTGAGTAAAGTAAATAGTGCGAGTAAAGTAAACATGTGATAGCAATATGATGGAAATAGGATCGGGGTCCACAGTTCACTAGTGGTGTCTCTCCATAAGATAAATAACACATGCTGGGTAAACAAATTACAGTTGGGCAATTGATAGAATAAAGATAAACGTGATATGTTAAGAAGATCACTATGAGATTTACTCTGGGCATTACAACAAAATACATAGACCGCCATCCAACTGCATCTATGACATATAATCCACTCACGGGGATATCGTTCGAACACCCCATGAGTATTAAGTTGAGAACAACGGATAATTGCATTAAGCAAAGTGTGTAATGTAAACAAAGCATATGCCCTTGAGCATATGAATGTTGTTTTCTCCCTAGTAGCAGCAGCATATCTACAACCTTAGAGGTTTCTGTCACTCCCCCAGGTTAAATAGAGGCATGAACCCACTATCGAGCATAAATACCCCCTCTTGGAGTCACTGGAAACTACTTGACCAAGATAGCTATTAACAACGGAGAGCATGCAAGATCATAAACAACATAGAGATAACAAAAGATAATATTCAGTACAGCAACTCAATCATAAACACCAATATTCATCGGATCCCAACAAACCAAATATGTAGAATTACATAACGGTGATCTCAATCATGTAGGGCAGCTCATGAGATCTAAACATGAAGCACATGGTGGAGAAGACAACCATCTAGCTACTGCTATGGACCCATGGTCCAAGATAGACTACTCACTCATCACTCCGGAGGCAAGCATGGCGATGAAGAAGACCTCCGGTGGCGATTCCCCTCTCCGGCAGGGTGCCGGGAAGAACTTCTGGACCCTCCCAATCTTCGGGTCGACGGCGGCAGCGGATCGCGATGTGTTCTAGAAAAGTTATTGGGTCTTTAGGTTTTTTCCGTCGGGGGGTCTTTATAGGCGAAGGGGCGATGTCAAAGGAGGGGCCAGGTGCCCTCATGCCAGGGTGGCGTGGCCCAGGCCCTGGCCGCGCCAGCCCCGCGTGTGGGGCCCGGGTGGCCCCCCTCCTACTCTCCTTCGGATCTCTGGAAGCTTCCGGGTAAAATAAGACTTCAGGAACTTGTTTCGTCCAATTCCGAGAATATTTCCTGTGTATCACTTCTGAAACACAAAAACAGCGAAAAACAGGGAACTGGCACTGTGGCAACTCGTTAATAGGTTAGTTCCGGAAAATGCATAAAAGTGCCACGAAGTGTAATGAAACATTAGGCAAATGGTGTAAAAACAAGCATGGAGCATCAAAAATTATAGATACGTTGGAGACGTATCAAGCATCCCCAAGCTTAACTCCCGCTCGTCCTCGAGTAGGTAAGTGATAACAAAAGAATAATTTTTGAGGTGACATGCACCTACACAATCTTGATCATATATGTAAGCATTTGTGAGCTGGGATCAAAAGAACTTAAAACATGGGCATGAAAGATATAATCTTGACAATAAGAACTTAGCAACCATGTTGTAAACATGCAAATGAACACAAACAAAAGATCATGAAAATGAAACAATGAAAGTCAAACATGTGTTCAAATCATAAGGAAAAACATACAAATGGTTTTTAGCTTGTCCTTCAAAGAGAGCAAAACATAAATGCATAGGACACCTTCAAGTTTAAGAGGGCGACTAGATACAAATAATTTGAGAACAAGTGAAACCAACAATATGAATCAATCAATGAACTTTGGGACAATGCATATTACACTAAGAATGACAACTATGCTCTCTTAATGGTGCATAAAGATAGAAGGTGGTGACTCAACATAAAAGTA
This sequence comes from Dactylis glomerata, assembly GCA_007115705.1. Lineage (NCBI taxonomy): Eukaryota > Viridiplantae > Streptophyta > Magnoliopsida > Poales > Poaceae > Dactylis > Dactylis glomerata. The sequence goes on along the minus strand of QXEO01000902.1, from coordinate 6,296,095 downwards.
GAAGAAAGGCCCTTCGCAGAGGGAAGCAGTGATTGCAAGTTTTATAACCTTAAAAAATTATGGTACTTACCGGCTTTGAGCTCTCATTGCCCCCATCATAAGCATCTTGAATGGTTAAAGTTAATGCGAGAACAATTATGATGCATATGCTTGACAAATCATAAGTTGAAAACCTCGTGTCCCGTGAATACGAGTACCCAAACCTCATGCTACTTTACTTAGAGTCCCAAGCAAGGCTCTTGTCATTGTAAGTATATGCATATCATTGAGAACCGCCAATGGGGTACCTCCGTGTCTGATGACATGGAACAAGCCCACATCAAAATGGCAGGACAAGCAGACAATGAACACCTCGACATCTCTTTTATTTTTCATTTGTTTAGCTTTTTATTGTGAGATGCGTCGTCGAATGTTCACCATGGGTATGCTACAAATTTCCACCATAAATTATGCATGGCTTAGATTAGTGGCCCGGTGTTTCCCTAACACATATACAAACTTCATGATCCCCACAAGATTCCCAATTCATTTCACACTGCGGGCATCCATAAACAAAAGATCACGATATCAACTCAAATAAGAAGTGCAATGTTGAAAGCTTGCCCATGACTGCATGGCTGGGCTAGTCTCCAACTTACAACTTGCAAGCATAACAACTCAACATAAGAGACCACAATGTCAAATTTTTAAGAACAGGAAAAAGTAAAGTGTGCCTTCCGGTTCGTGAGAGCTTTACTGACCGAATTTCGCATAACACTGGTAAGAGTTTAATTTGAAGAGAAAATAAAAGCAAGTCAAATTTACTTGGAATAGCAAATTACTAGTAGGTATGTATGATGGACACTTTGGATAACTTTGGCTTTTAGGAGTTGGATGCACGAGTAGAGCTCATACTCAGTACAAGGCGAGGGCTAGCAAAAGACTGGGAGCGACCAACTAAGAGAGCAATAATGGCCATAATCATGCAAAGCGAGAAAGCGACATTAAAAGAAGCATAAGATGGCATCAAAAGTCAAAAACTAAATGATCATAGAGGCTATTGCGACTTTGTAAGAGTCTAACATGTGTGAGCATGCGCCAAGTCAACACAAATAAAGCATCAAGGAGAAAACCAAAATAATGCTTCCATACAATAAAAAGCAACGCATGATTTTTTTCAAAGGCTTATTAAGCAATCTCAGTTATTTGAGACAATTCATGCTACAGCAAAACCACTAAGCATACTATCAAAAAGATATCAAGCATGACATGAAAAAGCCTAAGCCGCAGTCTACACAAGCTCCTTCTTGTACCACTTTTTTTGCACAAAGCTTTTTCTCTTTTCCAACACCATTTGAAATTTTTATAAACACCTCTTTTGATGAAAACCAATAAGGATCAGAGGTAAAAATACACCTTGATGAAAAGATATGACAAAGTCTGAACGCAAATCAAGGCAAAAATGAAAACCAAAAGCAGTAGCAGAAAAAGAAGAACACTCGATTTTTAATAAGAGTGAAAACTAGAGCGTTCTTGGCAAATGAAAAGCAAGGCAACTTCTCTAAAAGAAACTTGTTGGGGTCCAACCATTTATTGCAGCAAACAAACAAACTAAACCAACTAATAAAACTAAAACAACTGACGCTCCAAGAAAAACACATAGTGCATGAAGCAATAAAAATATAGTGTTTTGAAAGGTGACCTGATTTTTGCCGATGAAGAAGGGGTGCCTCGGTGGCATCCCCAAGCTTTGACGCTTGTACTTCTTGGATATTTCTTGGGGTGATGCATGGACATCCCCAAGCTTGAGATTTTGTCCATTCTTCAACTCATCTCATCATTCTCCAATCCCTACACTTGAAAACTTCCTTCATACAAAACTAAACACAATTCTATTAGCAACATTAGTGTAGCATAACATATAATCAACCTCTTTTTGCTTCAGGTTTCAACTCAAAGCCACCACATATACAGCCAATACTACTGTAGCAACTTCTCCAAAAGTTCCATGATCAAAAGAACTCAAAAGAAAGTGATAAAGTGGCAAACACAAATATTGGCAGAAATCTGTCCAAACTGAATAGCTGAAAAAGGTCGAATTTTTGAGGGGTTTTCTGTTGCTCAAATCAAAAAGTGTTCAACTAACGAAAGTTTGGATATAACCTGAGACATATGCACAAGAAATCGCAGGTCCAAAAGATATACAGAGAATTTATACAAATTTTTACAGTGCAGCACCAAAAACCGTTTCTGGACAGCAACATCCCCAAATCTTTACCTCACTCGAATTAGAGGCTTCTCTTGGCACAAAAACGAAATAAAAAGGATAAGGAGTGGTCATTACAGTAGTAATGACTTCCAAGACTCAAATAAAAGAAAAAATACTGAAAATAAAATATTAGGTTATCTCCCAAGAGTGCTTTTCTTTAACGCCTTTGAGCTAGGCGCAGAAAATTGCGAATCAAGTAACATCAGAAGGAGCATTAAGATCAACTGCAGAAGTTTTTTCAATAAGGCATTGAAGCTTAAGGAACATGTATTGCATAAAAGGATTAAGACTAGCAAACCTAGTTTCCAACATGTGAATTAAATAAGCAGAAGCAACTTCAATACTAGGAGCTAGCTCAACCAAAGAATTTTCCTCAACTTCCTTATGCATACTAATGTGATTAAAGAACTCCTCAATGTTACTTTTTCCAATAATTGAACCACTACCTACTGAGAGGTCCTCCAGATTGTACTTAGGGAACAGCATGATGAACTAAAAGTAAAGAAATAACAACTACCAAGGATTCTAATTTTTTTTTTGGTTTTTGATATAAAACGATGCACGTAAAATAAATAAAGTAAAGCAAAACAATAACAAAGTAAAGGATGTGCGTGCGAAAACTCCCCTCGCAGAAGTCTTCTACTTCCTCCCCGGCAACGGCGCCAGAAAAGAAGCTGCTGGTGCCAAGTTGACGTGTAGCAGACGGTCCTTGTGCGTGGTGAATAAGCAGCCCGTTGGAAACCCCAAGAGGAAGGTATGATGAGTATAGCAGCTAGTTTTCCCTTAGTTAAGAAACCAAGGTTTAATCGTTCTTGGAGAGGAGAGACAAACGACTGAAGGTGATGCTTGCCAGTTTGCGACAGCTTCGGATAATTTACATATGGCGCCTCATCCAAGCTTTGCTTGCTAGCTGCAACGTGGAACCTGCACACAACACAACCAAGTACTTCGTTCCCAACTTGCGATGAGGTTGTCAATCTCACCAGTTTGCTTAAAACAAAGGTTATGAGCGTATCAAGTGGAAAACAATAGAGTATGCGAGTAAAGTAAACAGGTGATAGCAATATGATGGAAATAGGATCGGGGTCCATAGTTCACTAGTGGTGTCTCTCCATAAGATAAATAACACATGCTGGGTAAACAAATTACAGTTGGGCAATTGATAGAATAAAGATAAACGTGATATGTCAAGAAGATCACTAAGAGATTTACTCTGGGCATTACAACAAAATACATAGACCGCCATCTAACTGTATCTATGACTAATAATCCACTCACGGGGATATCGTCCGAACACCCCATGAGTATTACGTTGTGAACAACGAATAATTGCATTAAGCAAAGTGTGTAATGTAAACAAAGCATATGCCCTTGAGCATATGAATGTTGTTTTCTCCCTAGTAGCAACATCACATCTACAACCTTAGAGGTTTCTTTTACTCCCCCAGGTTAAATAGAGGCATGAACCCACTATCGAGCATAAATACCCCCTCGGAAGAGGGCAACTAGGCGGAGCTTCTCAGCGCTTCGGAGAGGCAGGGGGGCTCGGAATCGGTGGCGCTAGGTGGCAGACATGGACTACTGTGAGCAATCACGGAGAGGAAGAGGAGGAGCGAGCCAGGGAGGAAGAAGAAGAAGGAGGGGAAGTGGCGTGGCGGCAGGGAAGTCTCCAGGGGGTCTTCTCGGCCTCCACTCGGCAAGCAGGAGGTGGCGCACGGGGTTGGCCAGGGACGGCCACACAGGTGCTCGGTTGTCTCAACGAAGAAGACAACTGAGACTTTGCAGAAAGCCCCCTGGTTTTTGGGATTTTCTGAAACAAATCAAAACAGCACTCCTTTGGAAAGATTTAATGCTTTAAATCTATTTTAAAACTCTTGAAAAATTCTAGGGGCTTTTTTGCTAAATAGCAAAACCCTAAATTGTTGTTATTTGACATTTCCAAATATTTGAACTTATTTGACAAGTTTGGAAAGGTTGAGCTCACTTTTGCGATGATTCCAATAGAGTTTGGATTCGGTCGATTGTAGGGTTTCCACTTTAAAATCAAATGCGAAAAATTCAGAGTGAATTTTGGACGATGCTTATGATGCAAAGTTACTTTATTACAAACACGGGATGTTACAATAGTCCAAGGTAGACTACTCACTCATCGCTCCGGAGGCAAGCATGGCGATGGAGAAGACCTCCGGTGGCGATTTCCCTCTCCGGCAGGGTGCCGGGAAGAGCTTCTGGACCCTCCCGATCTTTGGGTCGACGGCGGCGGCGGATCGCGATGTGTTCTGGAAAACTGATCGGGTACTTAGGTTTTTCCCATCAGGGGGTCTTTATAGGCGAAGGGGCATCGTCAGAAGTGGACCGAGGCGGCCTCACACATAGGGGGCACGGCCCAGCCCCTGGCCGCGCCGCCCTGGTGTGTGGGCCCCTCATGGCCCCACTCTAACTCCTCTTCGGTTCTCTGGAAGCTCCGGTAAAATTCTGGGCGTCTGGCTTTGGTTTTGTTCAATTCTGAGAATATTTCCTGTGTAGCTTTTCTAAAACACAAAAACAGCAGAAAACAGGGAACTGGCACTGTGGCGACTTGTTAATAGGTTAGTTCTGAAAAATGCATAAAAGTGCCACGAAGTGTAACAAAACACTAAGCAAATGGTGTAAAAACAAGCATGGAGCATCAAAAATTATGGATACGTTTGAGACGTATCAAGCATATGCTCCGAGGGGGCCAAAACTCCATGCCCTAGTTTTTGGGAGACCGTCATAGTACATATTAGATAAACGATATTTTTTTAGATATTAAGCCACACATAAGGAGCTATCTTAGCAATGTAATTAACATAGAATGAATCATGATATGGAAGTAAAATTAACAAATAAAGAGATCGCATTCTCTTACGTAAGAGATATGAAATGAAAGATTAAAGTATTCTCTTTATTGTACAATTTGACACGTTTTCATCACATCTTATCTAAAGTAACTCTAGTCCTCGTATATTTGAATAGGTATACGATCAGAAATTGTATCAGATGAAACTAAGAGATAATCTATTGTGTCATATGTATTTTCTTCTCTAGATGGCATAGAATGCAAAAGAAATACCATTTTATCAACCATCATACATGTCCTTATGCCATTAACTTTGGGGAATAGGACACCATCTGACATACGTGGATACGCCAGATAGAAAATGAGACAAGTTTCAGAAAATCTTTGTTTGTGTCATTCAAAATGGAAATAACAACTACTACGCTAGCTGCATCAACAAATAGTAGCCGGACGCAACTGAGGCACTTAGTTTACAACTTTATTTTCTAAATTTTACAGTGGCTACTAGTCCATGGCTACTATGTTACAAACTCTTCAACTCATTTCGTGCGGTAGTTGAACAATCCAACAGGAAGAAGAACCGATGAGTTGCATGACAAAGTCATAAAAAACTTTAGTCATGTCTAGGCATGGTAGAAATGAGTAATTGTATAAAAAGACAAGTTGTAATTGTCATAATCTTATTTAAATTTTGTTGTGACCTTCTTGGGACCATTTCGCTAATCATACTTTGGTGTAAAAATGGCTACAAGTCCTTTTTTAACATGTTATCAATATATAGTTTGGTGTCATAAAATTAACTATAGAAAAAAATCATATGACTTAATAGTTATAAAAAGAATCACATAGACATTGATTACTTGTAATGTTTTAAGTACATATTATGAACATAAGTCTCTCATGGAATGTGAAGAACGTGAGATAAAAATTAATTAACCCACCGAGAGGCGGCATAACCGGTTTAGGTCTCATCATAGTCACCAAATCTCAGAGAAAACCCTACCACTTTGGGTCAAAACATGTTTTATTTTCCTCTCGTCTTGCTTTCATGACATCCGAGAAGATGATATGTATTATCTCCCAAGTACACTAGTGCATCCTGCTAAATAATTTTTTATTTCCATCTTATACAATATTAAAATTGTTTTAAACATCTATCCAACATATATTNTGGTTTACCAGAGGAATCCGCCTCAAGCAACCTCGGCTGCATTCCTGTATGATGCACCTCCTTCTCTTTCCAAAACATTTTCAATGCATATGCCAAATGGAAAGCCCGAACAAGGTAGCTCATGGATAAGTCTAAGCAAGTTAGTCAGTCGACAGGAGTCCCATACCTCCACGTGCGCTTGTACACTCATCTTGGATCAAGAGACAAGAACTCGGGTCCTAGGGCGGCGAGAATGAGTCAAACAACCACAACCCGCGTGGCGGCTCATCCAGGCCTATTGTCAAGTTTCACCAATTCACCACAAACACCACGACAAGCTATCATGCTAGATTCATATAAAGCTTCAAGCCCAAGTACCGGAATTGCAACAGTAATACTAAGCATGGCTAAGCATAAAATAGTAAGTTTCTGGTGACGCTAAAGCATAACCTAGTCATGCTAGGAGCAGTGGATCATAGATGTATAGTTGACAATAGCAAGGCATGCATCAGAATAGGTTACTCTATGTTTCGGTAAACGACAGTTGAACGCATGCAGATATGGTGGAGGCTCGAAACATTTGTAAATCATAGGATTAGAAATGCATCAAAGGGTTTACGCTTGCCTTGTTCTTCGATGTAGTTGATCTGATCAGTTTTGGCGTTGATCTCGGACGCGGTCTCGGATTCTACCGAGAGGAAGAAACACCGGAAAGGAAACAACACATTCAATACAAGTGCATCGATGCGCAATCAAGTATGATGGTATGACATATTTAGAATGCACGAAATAAACCCTACAACAAGATTAATAGATTGGAAGGGTTTCGGACGCTTCAGAGTAGCAATCTGACGAACCCTAATTTGCCATAAGGGGTTAATTAGTTCTTCTAGTTTAGCCAGGGTTCAAAGTTTATTAACAATGCATGCAAATGATACTGAAATGTAGATCTCATTTTTCTAAACATTTTGGTAGGTCATTCACATTTTTCTGACATACAGATAAACTACTATGATTTTTGCAAGTTTCTCTTATTTTCTGCAAATTTTTTGAAATTGAAACAGGCTGCAAGCCGTTTTGTACCCGGGGTCTGTTGACCCTTGGTCACTGACTGGAGGGGCCCGAGGCCCACTCATAGGCAGGCCACGCTGGACTGGTCGGCTGGGGCGTTGCCCAGCTCGACCAGCTCCCAGTCACCGGCGGGGGCCGGCCGGGGACGGCGATACGGCGCGAGAGAAGGGAAGGGGAGGGGTCCAGACGGACCAGAGCCTCACCCTGAGGTCACCGGTGGTGTCAGTTCGGCTAGAGGAGGACGGACGGTGGCGTATTTGGCGGTAGCTGCTCACAGGTCCGGCGAGGGAATCCGCGACGCCGACGACGATTCCGGGCGCGGGGCTTCATTTCCTCGAGCTAGGAGGAAGAGGGCAACTAGGCGGAGCTTCTCAGCGCTTCGGAGAGGCAGGGGGGCTCGGAATCGGTGGCGCTAGGTGGCAGACATGGACTACTGTGAGCAATCACGGAGAGGAAGAGGAGGAGCGAGCCAGGGAGGAAGAAGAAGAAGGAGGGGAAGTGGCGTGGCGGCAGGGAAGTCTCCAGGGGGTCTTCTCGGCCTCCACTCGGCAAGCAGGAGGTGGCGCACGGGGTTGGCCAGGGACGGCCACACAGGTGCTCGGTTGTCTCAACGAAGAAGACAACTGAGACTTTGCAGAAAGCCCCCTGGTTTTTGGGATTTTCTGAAACAAATCAAAACAGCACTCCTTTGGAAAGATTTAATGCTTTAAATCTATTTTAAAACTCTTGAAAAATTCTAGGGGCTTTTTTGCTAAATAGCAAAACCCTAAATTGTTGTTATTTGACATTTCCAAATATTTGAACTTATTTGACAAGTTTGGAAAGGTTGAGCTCACTTTTGCGATGATTCCAATAGAGTTTGGATTCGGTCGATTGTAGGGTTTCCACTTTAAAATCAAATGCGAAAAATTCAGAGTGAATTTTGGACGATGCTTATGATGCAAAGTTACTTTATTACAAACACGGGATGTTACAATAGTCCAAGGTAGACTACTCACTCATCGCTCCGGAGGCAAGCATGGCGATGGAGAAGACCTCCGGTGGCGATTTCCCTCTCCGGCAGGGTGCCGGGAAGAGCTTCTGGACCCTCCCGATCTTTGGGTCGACGGCGGCGGCGGATCGCGATGTGTTCTGGAAAACTGATCGGGTACTTAGGTTTTTCCCATCAGGGGGTCTTTATAGGCGAAGGGGCATCGTCAGAAGTGGACCGAGGCGGCCTCACACATAGGGGGCACGGCCCAGCCCCTGGCCGCGCCGCCCTGGTGTGTGGGCCCCTCATGGCCCCACTCTAACTCCTCTTCGGTTCTCTGGAAGCTCCGGTAAAATTCTGGGCGTCTGGCTTTGGTTTTGTTCAATTCTGAGAATATTTCCTGTGTAGCTTTTCTAAAACACAAAAACAGCAGAAAACAGGGAACTGGCACTGTGGCGACTTGTTAATAGGTTAGTTCTGAAAAATGCATAAAAGTGCCACGAAGTGTAACAAAACACTAAGCAAATGGTGTAAAAACAAGCATGGAGCATCAAAAATTATGGATACGTTTGAGACGTATCAAGCATATGCTCCGAGGGGGCCAAAACTCCATGCCCTAGTTTTTGGGAGACCGTCATAGTACATATTAGATAAACGATATTTTTTTAGATATTAAGCCACACATAAGGAGCTATCTTAGCAATGTAATTAACATAGAATGAATCATGATATGGAAGTAAAATTAACAAATAAAGAGATCGCATTCTCTTACGTAAGAGATATGAAATGAAAGATTAAAGTATTCTCTTTATTGTACAATTTGACACGTTTTCATCACATCTTATCTAAAGTAACTCTAGTCCTCGTATATTTGAATAGGTATACGATCAGAAATTGTATCAGATGAAACTAAGAGATAATCTATTGTGTCATATGTATTTTCTTCTCTAGATGGCATAGAATGCAAAAGAAATACCATTTTATCAACCATCATACATGTCCTTATGCCATTAACTTTGGGGAATAGGACACCATCTGACATACGTGGATACGCCAGATAGAAAATGAGACAAGTTTCAGAAAATCTTTGTTTGTGTCATTCAAAATGGAAATAACAACTACTACGCTAGCTGCATCAACAAATAGTAGCCGGACGCAACTGAGGCACTTAGTTTACAACTTTATTTTCTAAATTTTACAGTGGCTACTAGTCCATGGCTACTATGTTACAAACTCTTCAACTCATTTCGTGCGGTAGTTGAACAATCCAACAGGAAGAAGAACCGATGAGTTGCATGACAAAGTCATAAAAAACTTTAGTCATGTCTAGGCATGGTAGAAATGAGTAATTGTATAAAAAGACAAGTTGTAATTGTCATAATCTTATTTAAATTTTGTTGTGACCTTCTTGGGACCATTTCGCTAATCATACTTTGGTGTAAAAATGGCTACAAGTCCTTTTTTAACATGTTATCAATATATAGTTTGGTGTCATAAAATTAACTATAGAAAAAAATCATATGACTTAATAGTTATAAAAAGAATCACATAGACATTGATTACTTGTAATGTTTTAAGTACATATTATGAACATAAGTCTCTCATGGAATGTGAAGAACGTGAGATAAAAATTAATTAACCCACCGAGAGGCGGCATAACCGGTTTAGGTCTCATCATAGTCACCAAATCTCAGAGAAAACCCTACCACTTTGGGTCAAAACATGTTTTATTTTCCTCTCGTCTTGCTTTCATGACATCCGAGAAGATGATATGTATTATCTCCCAAGTACACTAGTGCATCCTGCTAAATAATTTTTTATTTCCATCTTATACAATATTAAAATTGTTTTAAACATCTATCCAACATATATTTTGTTATGCTACACATGCTTATCGTGTTGTACAATAAACTATGTATCTTGTGGCGGCCGTTGCTTTTGGCACAATTGGAATTGTGCTTGCTAGCTGAAAGAACCACATATTCAAGGCCACATTCCTATTGAACTTGTATAGTCTCCTAGTTTATTAAGCTTACTGTTTTTACAATACCATTTTTTTATCATGTTACAATATCGTTTCGTCGACTGAATGGTTTTAAAAACAATTGATAATATGTTGTTCCTATATTGATCAATCAACAACTTTAGATGTATCCACAGTTCATTATATAGCAGAGATTCAGAATTTATCCTATGGTAGATATATCAATAGATGATTCATAATGTATGTGCACCGGAAACATCCTAATAATTATTTTAGACTAGTTGGATACTATTTTAGACTAGCTGGATACTATTTTAGACTAGTTGGATACTATTTGTATCTACTTTAGGTGCAAACAGTACAGTAGACCACATAATTGCGCATGCAAAATTGTTATATCCATTTTTACTATCTGTAGATGAAAATGTGTCTTACTACTATGGTGTTGTCTTGTGAAAGCAATTAAGAATACATATAAGCAAAAAGCAGTATGGTAAGAGATTAGATGTGAACAACCGTCAACCAACATTTATTTTATATTGTTTAGTCTTTAGGTGATGGATAATCCTTCAAACTTTTGGAATACATCCACTACAAGAAATGGCATATCCCAACTGATTTTTGACGATGCATCCCAAAATTGTTTTCTTCAGCTTTTTCACTGACATATAAACCTTTTCGGCTAGCATAATAGGCAGCTAATTATACTTTGTTCTAGTTTGTACTGGCACATAACAATGCCATAGTTCCTTTCTGGTTTATAAAAAGTTAAAATATCGTAGGGGCTCCCCATATGGTTTCATAGTAAAAAAAACAATGCCATGGTAGGTGGCATACACACTTCCTAATGTCGCGCTTAGAGAAAGGATGCATTAATAATTGTGTCATCCATTGTAAGAGAAATTATTTATGAGTCCCTCATTAGAAAATGGTCAAGCACATATCGTTGTCCAGTGTGGCCCACCATCATCAAGTCGAGCTTTTTTCCTTTATATCTCACGCTCCACTCTGAAACCTCCATGGATGAATCTTTAATGGTGTGGGCGACTAAGGCTGTCTAGGCGACCGACAGTGACAAAAAGATGGACCCTTAGATATGGGGTGGATATATGTAATTAAGTTACTCATTCAAGTCTCAATCAAATTTCTAGTAAAAATCATTTCAAAAAAAGTCTTAAGAAATTAGCAAATCAAAACACCTTACCTCATTATACTAGAAAGTTTTGAGCGCATTTTACCCAACAATTGGAAGATTTTACATATTTTGTAATTTTTGAACAAATTGTGTTTAAAATTTTAATGTTTTATAAATAAATAAATAAACACCGCCAAGTACACTGAAACATTGTCAAATGGCTTATGTGAAACAAATTACCTAACTATTCTAGGTTTGTTTAAAAAAATCGGCAGTGGTTTTGAAACCTAGCTTCAATAATTATTTCAACATGATTTTCAAACACCCCCGCAAAAAACATGATTTTCAATCTCCCCCGCAAAAAACCATGGATTTCAAACACCCCCGAAAAAAATGATTTCCACAAAGTTAAAACAAGGGTGTTTTATGACAGAAGGTTGTTGAACACACTTGCTCTTTTCCACTAACGAAGCAGCACAACATATTGTAGATAACCAGGTTCTTATCGTGTCATGAAACAGTAAGCAAATAGAAAACTGCCTGACAGATTATACATTAGAACATAAGCTACAAAACGTGATAAGGTTCAGAAATTCTCCATCCGTATCCTTCATAACGGACCTACGCAGACTAATACGCTAGCTGCATGAATGAGTACTAGCCCAATAACATGTTCCACATGCTCTAAGAATCCACCCCAGAAGCAAAAACCGAGAAGATATCAGGCAGCAACCAAGCCGCTACTCTAGTACTCATTTACAAATTCCTTTTCTAAAATTTACAATGACGACTTTATATATTATTACAGACTCTTCAGTTCATCCCCTGCCACAGTTGAACGATCGAAACGAGAAGAACGAGCGATGAGCTGCATGAAAAAATTCAGACAATTTGAGTGCATGGTAAAAAAGAGAGTTGAATTTTGTGAAACAGACACACAACGGCATAAGTGTATTTACATTTTGGTGATTTCTGTTGGGGAACCATCTCGTCCAGTTCAGACCTTGCAGGTGAAGCGGCTACAAGGCTTTGCAGAGAGCAAGCTGCAAGAAAATCTGATTCTCAATGAGTTCTTCGAGGAACAGATAAAGTGAAGAACAGGAGATGAAATTTACCATGCGGAGAGGCGGCGCAGCCGTGGTCCGTGTCGTCGGAGGCAGCAGCATCCGAAGAGGAGCCCACCACCCTGCCGGGCCTGATCGAGTCGTCGGCGGTCCGGCACCGCCGTCTCGTGCTGCTGCTGTCAGCTGGCGAGGCCGGCAGCGACGCCGGTGACGTGCAGTCGATGACGGTAGCACCATCCTTGCCTCTGGTCTTCTTCCCGAAGCTCAGGAACCGCTTCTTGAACCCCAACCCCGTCCCTCTCGGCGACGTCGTCGGCCGCGCCGCCCCGGAGGCGGCCCTGCTCCGTGCGCTGGGCGGCGTCGACACCGCCTGGGCGCTCCTCCTTCCGCCGCCGGCGCTCAGATCCTCGCGCTTCTTCCGCACCAGCGCGGCGTCGGCTTCGAGTAGCCTCTCGATGGACTGAGCCCGGGAGCTGCAGGAGGGGGAGCTATTGCGGGCGGAGAACCGGTCCGACATACCGGCGTCTGTCACTGTGAAGGAGGACAACTGATCGGAGCTTTCTTCGGCGTTCGCCGTCGTGGCGATTTCTGCGTCGGCCGCGGCGGTGACCTGGTCAGCAGCATTGCCCACATTTGTGTCCTCGAGGTGTCGTGAATCAGCATTCGATCCAGCGCCCAAAGCGTCAGAGCCCCTCGCGGCTTCCCCCTCGACAGCCTTCTTCTTGATAACGACGTAGCTCGGCTCGATCTCCGAGTCCCTGATGATCTCTCCGTTGCCGAGCTTCGCATCGGGCTCTGAAGAACGCACCACCATCTCCTCGCCGCCGCGTTTCTCAGCCACGTCGACCTCAGCGCTCTTACATTCAGCTTCGCCGCCGTCTGCTACCGCACCGTCGTCCACCACCTCGCTGCCGCATTCCGATTCCGGCGAGGCGGCTCGCGCGGTCTCCATCCCAGTGTCGCCGTTGTCACTTCCGACGAACGGTCTCGGGGAAGAATCCTTTTGAGCCTCATCCTCACGGTCGGATGCTGCAGCCTGCTCGCCCGAGCAGCTCGTCAGGGCAGCCGCCTCCATGCCGCCGGAGCTGCACCCCCGGGGCAAGCCGCCACGCGGCGGCTTCGGGCCCGCTTGCCTGGCCGAGCCGTGTCCTTTCACCCCTTTGTTTGCAGACAAGGCCTTGCGTTTCGGCGTGGCTGCGCCGCCGTGCTTCTTGCTGGCACCCTCGGCCACGGCGCCGGCGCCGGCGCCGGCCGGTGGCAGCGGTTCCTGCGACAGCGCGCGCCGTAGCCCGACGTCCGGGCGGTTGCTTTTGGTGAGGTTGGCCGACGAGAAGCTCCTCCTGGCGCGCGCGTGCTTCGTGCCGGAAACCCTGCCCGGAGCGGCCACGTCAGAGCTCCTCCTCTTCTCGCCGCCGTCCTCGGCTTCCTGCTGAGCATGTGACGAACTGAGCACCAGATGAAAAATCTTTATTGCGTTGTACGTACACGGTACACCTATATACGGTTTGTTGTGTGCCAGAGCTCCACGGTGTCATGTGTACATTTTTTTGAAAATTTCAAAACCGATATTTGTAAGATTCAAAAAACTCAGAACAAAAATTCTAGGTGTAGATAAAGAAACTTTAACAGCGTACAAAATCTCAATTCAATTTTTTTTTGTATTCTAGGCTACACAAAAGTAACAATGTGACAAAATTTGAAGTTTTGAAAATATGCACGGTTCATCACATCCAGATCTACACATTTGCTATTTTTGTTGAGCTTAAAATACAATAAATTTGGATTTGATTTTTTACACACTACTATATCTCATTATTATCTTCCTCTAGTTTTTTTTTTCCTTTTTAAACTTTTAAATGGTGTTTTCAAAAAATTCAACAAACGAGCTCGACTTTTTTAAAAGAGAGTCAACCATGTGTCTAGAGCTAATATAGATGTACCTAGACCATATTAGCAATACGTTTTATGGAAAGAGGGAGTAAGTTTTACCACATTCTCTACTCCACTCAATTTTTTCATTTCTATCTTCCACATAGTCAATGCCACGGAAGGCTACAAGCACCTTATTAGAGCAAGTACAATAAAATCTAATCAGCTGACTATAAGGATTAAAATAGTATATTTGTACTTAGTTTGAGGAGAGAGAATAGAAGAGAGAAGAGGGGTGATCTCTCATGCAAGAGCTAGCTACACCACGTGCTCCTAGGTGCTTTGTGAGAGTGTCAAGTGGACCATACAACTATAAAGTAGTACACTTTTTTACTTAGCTATTGTACATATTGACTATAAGGCTGACTATAGATGATGTGACAATGGCTTATAGCCAGCTGCCAGCTATACTATTGTTCTTGCTCTTATACTTGTTTTAAACTATATATTTTAACAGAAGTCATTTTAAAAGTAAAGTCAACCACGCGTGTCATATCATATGGCGTCACATGAAGCTAGCTCTAGCTAGTTCAATAGAAACAGAAATTCGAGAAGTAGGTTACTACTAATTCAGACAGGCCAAGGGACGATGCCGACAGCAGGTCCACAGTTACATGACAAGCACGAATGCTTTGTCTTTCTGTTGTTGAACTTTCGGCAGCCGACACAAGATCAATCATCTCTGACTCTCCTACATGCTCCTCCACTTATGGAATAAGCATGTACCCAAATGCGATCTATTTATTTAATTTTGAAAGATAATAAATTAATATAATACTTATCAGTAAGACATTATAGCCATACACGAATATATGTTTATTGGCACACTACATCGGGATGCAGGTGGTATAACATGACACAAATGCTACTAGTGTGTGACACTAGCTAGCTACTGTAGGATAAACTGCACCAGGTAGCTAGCGTCAGTACTTTTGGCCAAGAGTTGATAACGTTCGACGATGTGCTGAAGGATCAACGTCATGCATAAACACAACAAAACAAAACCGCATACATGCATTGATTTTTCGGCATTCAGTTCAGATGGAAATGCAGCATCCAACGGCATCAATTCAGACTAATAGTCGTCTATCATTGCCGTGTGGATGATGAAACCGGCCGTGTCAAAATCAGTACTCCTTCCCTTCCCTCACTAATATAAAAATATTTTAGATGTTACAAAGTAGGCTAAACATGAATCAAAATAAGTAGATCTAAACGTTAAAAATAATATAAATATTAAAAAAATAAGTAAATCTACAAAATAAGCTAAAAAAATATTTGTATTAGTGAACGGAGGGAGTACTATTCATACGTGCAGAATTAGAAACGCACGACATGCCGGCATCGAACAGTACGACCTTCTTCCCCAAAACAACCTGAAGCCCGTACGTGTTAACAAGGACGTGTCTGAAGCTGAACAAGTCTAAGAAAAGAAACCAGGAGCGCGCGTACGTGTCGTGACGGCGACCGCAGACAGGAGAAAGTCATCGATCCATGGGTAACAGAATTACCTACCTCTCCGGCCGCGCCGTCGTCGTCCTCCGCCTCCAAGCCCGCCGTGGGGCCACCACCACCTTGGAGCCGCGCCCAGAGCGCCATGACCTCGGCCTCCTTGCGCTCCATCCGCGCGCGCCACACCGCGCGCAGCCGCTCGTCCCTCCGCCGCGTGTACGCCTCGTACATCCTGCCCCTCACGCCGCCGTCGACGTCCCCCGCCTCCTCCTCCTCGCCGCTGCTCACGCCCGCGCCGTCGTGATCCTCAACGTCGCCGGCGTCGATGCCTTGCCGCGAGTCGTCGTCGTCGATGTCGTCGCAGGCGGTGCTCGTCCGCTGGGCGAACCGCTGCTTGTACCCGGCGAACTGCCGCTCCAGCTCGGCGGCCATCGCCCACAGGTCCGCGCTGCCCCGCGCGGCGTCGCCGTCGTCGCGCGGCGACATGGACATGGCCATCGTCGCAAGCGCGGCGGAGGGGAGGATCCCGGCGCTCTGGTGCTTGGATCGTCCGCTATTAAATTCCGGATTTTGTCTGAATCCCTCGATGGATCGGATGGGAATTAAGGGGAGACGGACGCGCGGGCGGGCGTTCGTCGTGCGCGCATGCACTCGCTCTCTTCTGTCGGTCGAGCGGCCCGGCCGGGTGGGTATATGTTGTTGGGGCCTGCGCGGTGGTCGATCGGGCCAGCCGGCCAGGTGACGTCCTTGATGTCGGAACACGGCGTACGTATACATAGGTAACTACGTATTGACGACCTCCAAGCTGGGCGTATTCGACCGGTGGCTCCGTGTATACCCAAAATTTTAAGATGGCGTACGTGTAGGAGGCGACGTTACACAACCAAGTAAGCAACCATGTAATTAAGTTAATTCACCAAAAAAAAAAAACATGTAGTTGTTGGGTATCCTCCTCATGTGGCTGTGAGGAGATGACCTAATGAAGCCTTTCAGGCGGCCCAAACAGGTGCAAGAGCCTACTAACCTTTAGGGTTATGACCAAGGGTTATTTTGGATATTGCACATGAGGAGAAAGGGGATGATAAGCCTCATTTTCAGCCACCACAGTGGCAAGGACGAAAATCAGGATAGCCTCCATTGGAGAAGAAAACCAAGAGAGAAGGGAAGAGGAGAAGTTGAAGGAAGAAGCTGAATCAAGCTCCGGGTCTTGCCCACAAGGTTGTGAAGACATCAGATCTGCTACCTTGTCTCCTTCAAGCTGTTGTTCCACCAAGCTTGGTGAGATTGCTCCACTCTCTAGCTCTTGTGCCCCAAATCTTATAGAAGCAGCCACAGATTCGTGTGTATCTTGGTGCTTGAGATCCTCTAGTGCTCTCTAGAGAAGAACTTGTTGTATCCCCATTTGATAATAGTGGAAGAAGATTTGGGTGGCTTCGGCCCGTGGTTTTTTCCTCTCAAGTTGAGAGGTTTTCCATGTAAAAAGAATTGATGTCCTCTATGTGTTGATTTACTACTGCTGCAGCTGTTGTGAGACCTCTCTCCCTAGGACAGAGATTGTCTTAGGTGAGGAGAGAGCTTCTCTCCAAAGGGGAGAGACTGTCTTGGGTCAGGAGAGAGCCAAGGGCTGCTCCTATTTCCTCCATATATGTTGGTGCATATGTTTCCTTCCGGCACGAGCAAAGATCCTTGAGTTAGAGCACAAGTGGCTGAAGTTTACTTTGATTCCGCTGCGTAATTTCAGTCAATGCTAATATTGTGCTAATCTCTAAATTAAGGGGTTAAGCGATGTGCCCAGTTTTTCCAACAGTAGTTCCAGTTTTGCTGATTATCGATTGTTTGTACTATTTTGTTCTTGTTCTATATTATTTGAGTTGGTGTCTACTCTTTAAAAAAAAAAGTCAAAATTGCCTTTTCATCATTGGTATAGAACGAAAAAAGATTTGCCCGTTTATAAGAGAAATTGGCTAGAAACAACGGTTCGAAAATATAAGCATTTTTAGAAAGCTAAATCAATATTCTAAAAAAAACTTTTATTTGGGACACCCAACACCTCAATGCAACACAACGAAGATGAACATCATTCCAATGAATTACTGTGGGAGGTAGGAGGAGCAAAATTACTATACTAACTAAATAAGGATTATATTTTTTTAAAAGACTAACAATATAAAGTTTGAACATATTTTTTAAAAAATAAATCATTAACATGCAAAATAAAAAATCAATACCTTCAGATACATCTATAATAATATTGTAGTTGTCGAGAGTGTTGTATACAAATTTGCTCAAAGTCTAATAATCCCTTTAGCTTGCCAGAACGTACCGTATTGTGGAGAATGAATAGATCATTTAGCTTGATACAAACCCTAATTATTGAAACGGAGAGAGTACTACATACCAGTCTGCTGTTGTACTGAAATGAATGGACTGTCGCATATGCAAAGGTCGGTTATTCGGTTTGTTTTGCTCGCCTCGGCCGGTACTGCGCTCTGTCGTCTGTCCATCGATCGATCGATCCGTTGCTTCTCTTCTCTGCGTGAGCCTGACTCATGCAGGAGGGGAGCACCCTATGCAGCCAGAGGCAGGGTTGCGGTTACCCGTTAGCAGGGCATTTACGCAGCCAATGCGTTTCGTCGCCGACGATTGATCGGGCCTGGCCAATCTGCCTGCAGATGAGTGCCAGTGCGTGTCCCCGGCGCCGGCTGGAGATGGCCATTTTTGCCCCACGGCCAAGGTACCGGTACGTGACCTCTACTAGCCTGCGCATGGAAGCCTGCAGCGTCGCCTTTAAGATGCAGGCCGTGTCTCTCTCATCACGGGGACGCCGGCCGACGCGTGATTGGAATTGAAGCGGCACAGCACTGCAGGATCGATCCATGGCAGGAGAACCATTATGAGCTACTAGGTCATTGGGCATAAGAATCAGTACTGCAGGCTGCAGCTCGCAGAAGCATCCGAGAAGCGCTCGAAGAAGCATCCGAGAGCCAGAGCTAGCTCGCGCGCTGTGTCCAAATGTATGCCCAAATCAATTCGAGGTCGAGAATGAACGCATAGTGCCGTACGCAGTACCTGCCCGGATAATATGTCGTCACTAGCGAAGTTCTAATCACGTCCGTTCTGCAATCTTTACCAACTTATGCAACGTTTTTTTTTAAAATCCCACTTGGAAACATTGGGTTCCGAGCTTTTTTTTTTTTGCGGGAAAAACTGGATCTCATTGAACAAATATAGGGTTTACAAGGGACTCGAGTTCAAGTTCCCGAAGAGCAACATCAGGACCCGAACCCTATTACCCGTGCATGGGATAAGAAAATTGTAAAGGGCTCATTTGGCTTCCATCATTTGGGGCTAGAATCAAAAAATTTGTTTATAATTTTAATAATTACTTGTTTAGCTGCCATGAAATTGGTTATGGAATTCATTTGATGTTCCGTGATTTTTTATCTCATGCTTAACCTTAATATCCAGTGGGTACATATCATTTTATTTTATTTCTACCAAATAAAAAGAAATGATGGATACCAGACGAGCCCTAAGAGACTTTTGTCTTCAATTAGATGCTGAAGCCAACTTGCGTCAAGCTTCCTGCTTGACACCGGTTGATTTCGTCACATGTTAGCCTGGAAAGAATGACATGTTCACGGTTACCTTAACGTATCGCCTTGGTCTACAACCATCTCTTGATGCCATGAGTGCTGGGCAATTAAGCTCTTCTCCTAATGGAGATCAAAGCATTTGGAACTTGGTGTGGAAAGAGGACGTACCCCAAAAACTCCAGATATTTGCTTGGAAGACCGTGACATATTCTCTAGTTGTGTAGACAACGTAGTATCGGCGTAGCTCTATCATTGACCCAACCTGAACAATATGTGGCTGTCCAAAGGAGCAGGGGTGGAGCTCCCCTTAGGGCAAGGTAGGACGGCTGTCCTACCTTGATTTTTTTTATAAAAACTACATATATGTAGCCATTTTCTTATGTGCATACAATTTTTGTTATTTTCTGTTAAGTAAAGCGGACTTTCTAGTCGCATAAGAATTCGGATTTAAACGTTTAAATAGGCAAATAAAAGCTTTAGAAAAGACCCACAACTTTCATGTTTTGATTTATTTTCTTTTGGCATCATCTTTAGGAAGACTTTTGATGATTTGTAAGAACTGTCTTGCGAGGGGGAAATTTTGAGAGACTCCGAATTTCACCGCAGTGAGAGGCTACTTCCCGCTTCGTCTAATATCCATCTAACACATCAAAGTATAAAATAAAAATCATTCACTATTATAACTAATATATTAGTCCCAATAAATATAATAAAAATTGTCAAGTATCATAAATAATAGTATAACAAGCTTAAAAAAAACATTGATATGTTTATTATCGGTGCATTCGCAGGTTCTACTTCTATTTCATAATGTTGATATTACCTTGTGGTAAATAATATAACAATTCAAAGCAGTGGCTTTTACCTTTGCGTTATGCAATCAAATATAGGGTGGGGGCATCTGCCCCTGATGACCCACAAGTATAGGGGATCGCAACAGTCTTCGAGGGAAGTAAAGCTCAAATTTATTGATTCGACACAAGGAGAGCCAAAGAATATATGTAAGCCTTAACAGATGAGTTGTCAATTCAGCTGCACCTGAAAACAGTCTTGCTCGCAGTGGTTTATCAGTAGCAACAGTTTTATAGTGGTGATAGTAGTGAAACAGTAACAGCAGTAGTAAAATAGCAGCGGTAATAGTAACAGTAGTAAACAGTAGGAACAAATACTGTAGGCATATGGATGGATGAACGGGCGTTGCATGGATAAGATAATTCATGAAATCAATGAGACATGGGTATTGCAGATAAATAATGATAAAGCATCCTAGTACAAACAATCATAGGCATGTGTTCTGTATATAGTCGTACGTGCTCACAAGGAGAAACTTGCACGACATCTTTTGTCCTACCAGCCTGTCGCAGCAGGGCCTCAAGGAAAACTACTGGTAATTAAGGTACTCCTTTTAATAAATTACCGAAGCAAAGCATTAGCACTCGGTGAACACATGTGATCCTCACATCATAGTCATCCCCTCCGGTTATCCCAATTTCTGTCACTTTGGGGCCTCGGGTTCCGGACAATAATATGTGTATACAACTTGTAGATAAGACCATAAACAACAAGTATCATCATAGAAATAATAACATGTTCAGATCTGAAATCATGGCACTCGGGCCCAAAGTGATAAGCATTAAGCACAACAAGTTGCAACAATGTCATAGGCACTAAATAAAGATACTAGGCACTATGCCCTAACAATATCATATCAAATTACATGAATGATCTCATCCAATCCCTACCATACCCTCACCTACAGCGGGGGAATTACTCACACATAGATGGGGGAGTCATGGATGGTCGATGGAGTGACGTCGGTGATGATGGTGATGAAGATCACCTCCAAATCCCCGTCCCGGCAGGGTACCAGAACGGAGTTTCTGGTTCCGAATCGCGGTTTCTGATGGCGGCGGCGCAGCGGAAGTCTATCTAGGAAAAATGCCGTCTCCCTGATATTATTATGTCAGGGGGTATATATAGGCGAGAGGGAAGGTCGAGAGGGCTGCTGGGGCCTCCTCACGCCAGGGCGGCGCGGCCAGGGCTGGGCCGCGCCACCTGTGTGTGAGGGCCCCTCGAGCCTCCTCTCCGTCCCGTCTTCTGGCTCCGTGGGTCTTCTGGTGAAATAGGATTTTTGATGATTTTTCCTGAATTTTTACTGAAAGTTGATTTCTGCACAAAAACGAGACACCAGAGCAATTCTGCTGAAAAGAGCGTCAGTCCGTGTTAGTTGTATTCAAAACACACAAATTAGAGGAGAAACAATAGCAAAAGTGTTCAGGAAAGTAGATACGTTTTGGACGTATCAACTCCCCCCAAGCTTAGCTATTTGCTTGTCCTCAAGCAATTCAGTTAACAACTGAGAGCGATAAAAGAAACTTTCACGAACACATTTGCTTCATCGATGTATATATACTTACTATATGATCAAGCACTCAAGCAATTCATAATAAGAAATATTCAGCTAATGCTACCTCATAGTTAAGCAAGCTATGAAAGAGTACCAACATACCAATAAGAAGTAACATGAACATAAGAAGCTAACAAGATTATAATATGCATAAATGATATGAAAGAGTGGTATCCCGCTTGCCTTTATTTGTGGAGCAAAACATAAATGCTGAGGCACCTCTGAAGTTCAAGAGAAGACTAGAAGTAGAAATATCAAAGATACAAGTGATACGTCCATTTTGCATCACTATTTTGTATCATAATTTACTGTTATTCGTTGATATATTTTATATTTAGAGTTGGTACTTATATTATCTCCTTTGTTTTCACATGTTTGATGATCTTTGGAGGAGTTGCTGCCGGAGTCAGGATTCTGCTGGAAAAAGGATCATAAAGGGACCATATTTTGAAGATCAGAAAAATTCCAGAAAAATACTAGGAAATTATATTTTTCCAGAAGACTCAGGATGCCAGAAGGAGGAGTCGAGAGGAGCCAGGAGGGGCTCTCACGCCAGGGTGGCGCGGCCTGCCCCCTGGCCGTGCCAGCCCTGTGTGAGGCCGCCCTGGCCCACCTCTGGTCTCGCCCCTCCGCGTACTTCATCGTCCCCGAAAACCTAAGTCAGAGGGGGGCTCAGAGTTAGACACCGCTGCCTCTGCGGGGCGGAAAACACCAGAGAGAGAAAAGCTCTCCGGCAGGCAGAAATCTACCGGGGAAATTCCTTCCCGGAGAGGGGAGATCGTCGCCATCGTCATCATCATCGCACCGGACTTCATCGGGATCATCATCATCATCATCTCCATCACCAGCACCTTCATCACCTCCATCACCACGCCATCCCGCCGTAACATCTTGAGTTGGATCTTGCTATATTCATAGGGGAAACTTTCCCGGTGTTGATTACTCTTGTAGTTGATGCTATTGAGTGGAACCATTGAATTAAGGTTTATGTTCAGATTGTTATTTACTATTATTTCACCTCTGATCATGATCCATATGATGTCTTGTGAGTAGTTCATTTAGTTCTTGAGGACATGGGAGAAGTCAAGATGTTAGTAGTGAATTATTGTTGAGAAATATTTAATGGTTTGATATTGTTGTGGTGCTATTTCACTAGTGGTGTCATGTGAACGTCGACTACATGATACTTCACCATTTATGGGCCTAGTGAGATGCATTGTGTATTTGGCTACCAATTGTGGGGTTGCTGGAGTGACAGAAACCTAAACCTCCGTTGGGAAACCTTTGCACCAGGGAGCGTAGGATCTTAGAGTTTAAGGCTGTGGTTAGATTTATCTTAATTACTTTCTTGTATTTGCGGATGCTTGCAAGGGGTATAATCACAAGTGTGTATTTATCCTAGTAAGGGTAGTGCGCTAGCACAGGTTCACCCCCATAACACCTATCAAACCAATAAAGACTATTGGCTTTATGAAGCGAAAGCTCTTGACAGAAACTCCCGTGTGTCCTCGAGAACGTCTGGTTATTATAAGTTACACAACCGGCTTGTCCTTTGCTGAAGAAAGGATTGGGCCACTTGCTGCAATTGTTACTACTGTCTTTTATTTACTCGCACTTTATTTACTCGTATTACCAAATACCCCTGAAAACCTGTTTGCTAGTATTTACAGTGATTCCTTGATCAAAACCGCTCATCAACACCTTCTGCTCCTCGTTGGGTTCGACACTCTTATTTATCGAAAGTACTATGATACACCGTGAAAGAGCATTTCCCTAATAAATGTATTTCGGTGTTTGTTAACAACATTTGGTGATTTAACCATGCTATTAAAGTCCTGCAGATTTTCTAGGTTATTTCAGGATCTCGCGGAGGTGCACCCCAAAAAGGTTGAAAAGATCGGAGCCCGTAGTCCAGTAGTGGAGTTAGGGCTTAGTTGTCTTGCAAGGTGCTTCGTGAAGGTGGAAATGGTGGATAGGACATGCACGAAGTGCTGCTGTTGCCTCTTCTAGGGCGGAGACTCCGGCCCTGGTGGCCGGAGACTCCGGCCTAGGGGACTCGCCCAGGCAACCCCCAGAGTCAGACGCGCCAGATGCCCGTCCGGAGTTGGGCCGGAGACTTTCTGTCTCTGGCCGGAGACTCCGGGCTGGCATGCTGTGGCCAGAGACTCCGGTCTGTCTGGCTGGGCTAGGGTTTGCTAAAGGCTTGGACGCTTCAGAGACCAGGCCGGAGTTGGGCCGGAGACTTTTGTCTCTGGCCAGAGACTCCGGCCCTGGAGTCACTTAGGGCGGAGACTCCGGCCCTCCTGGCCGGAGACTTCGGCCCTAGTCGTCCAGCAACGGCTACATTTCGTGGAGGACTATATAAAGCCTTCTTCTTCCTCAAGAGCTGGCTGCGGCTTCCACTCTCTCTCCTCATTTGTTCCAAAGCTTCAAAGCCCTAGTTCTCTCTCCCTAGCCAATAGAAATCAAAGCCCTTGTGGGATTTGAGGGAGAAGACCTAGATCTACACTTCCACCAAGGCGATTTGATTTCCCCCCTCTCTTTGTTGAGGGGCTTGTAACTTGTGTGATTCATCGGATTCCTAGCCGGAAGAAGCCGTCCTCCAAGCTTAAATTTGTGTGTAAGAGCTTGGTGGGCCTATTGGGAGCCTCCAATTGAGTTGTGGAGCTTGCCCCAATACTTTGTGTAAAGGTGTCGTGCCGCCTTCAAGGGCATCGCTTAGTGGAGCGTGAACTCGCCTTTGTGGCTTGTTCACCGGAGAATAGGGTGAGCCTTTGTGGCGTTGGTGGCCTTTGTGGCACCACACCTCTTCAACGTAGACGTACTTCCCGTAACAAGGAAGGAACTACGGGAATACATTTTTGTGTCTTCGTGTCTCCATTGCGGTTACCTCTATCCTTTACTCGTACCTTTACTTATGTTGTTATTGCTAGCTTGCTTATCACTCTAGGTAAATTCACTTAGTAGCACATCTAGAGAATTTACCTTCTTGTCTAGCCTTAACTTGAAAAGAAGTAAAAATTTGGGTAGCTCCTATTCACCCCCCCCTCTAGTCGCTCATACAATCCTTTCAATTGGTATCAGAGCGTGGTCTCTTATTCGGGCTTAACCGCTGATGACCCACAAGTATAGGGGGTGTATCGTAGTACTTTCGATAAATAAGAGTGTCGAACCCAACGAGGAGCAGAAGGTGTTGATGAGCAGTTTTGATCAAGGAATCACTGTAAATACTAGCAAACAGGTTTTCAGGAGTATTTGGTATTACGAGTAAATAAAGTGCGAGTAAATAAAAGACAGTAGTAACAATTGCAGCAAGTGGCCCAATCCTTTATTCAGCAAAGGACAAGCCGGTTGTATTCTTATAATAACCAAACGTTCTCGAGGACACATGGGAGGTTTCTGTCAAGAGCTTTCGCTTCATAGAGCCAATAGTATTTATTGATTTGGTAAGTGTTATGGGGGTGAACCTGTGCTAGCGCACTACCCTTACTAGGATAAATACACACTTGTGATTATACCCCTTGCAAGCATCCGCAAATACAAGTAAGTAATTAAGATAAATCTAACCACAGCCTTAAACTCTAGGATCCTACGCTCCCTGGTGCAATGGTTTCCCAATGGAGGTTTAGGTTTCTGTCACTCCGGCAACCCCACAGTCGGTGACCAAATACACAATGCATCTCACTAGGCCCATAAATGGTGAAGTATCATGCAGTCGACGTTCACATGACACCACTAGTGAAATAGCACCACAACAATATCAAACCATTAAATATTTCTCAACAATAATTCACTACTAACATCTTGACTTCTCCCATGTCCTCAAGAACTAAACGAACTACTCACAAGACATCATATGGATCATGATCAGAGGTGAAATAATGATAAATAACAATCTGGACATAAACCTTAATTCAACGGTTCCACTCAATAGCATCAACTACAAGGGTAATCAACACCGGGAAAGTTTCCCCTATGAATATAACAAGATCCAACTCAATATGTTACAGCGGGATGGCGAGGTGATGATGGAGATGAAGGTGCTGGTGATGGAGATGATGATGATGATGGTCCCGATGAAGTCCGGTGCGACGGTGATGACGATGGCGACGATCTCCCCTCTCTGGGAAGGAATTTCCCCGGCAGATTTCTCTCTGCCGGAGATCTTTCTCTCTCTGGTGTTCTCCGCCCCGCAGAGGCGGCTGTGTCTAACTCTGAACCCCCCCCCCTTTGACTTAGGTTTTCGGGGACGATGATGTACGCGAAGGGGCGAGACCAGAGGTGGGCCAGGGGCCCCTCACACAGGGCTGGCGCGGCCAGGGGGGTGGCCGCGCCGCCCTAGTGTGTGGGCCAGCCCTGGCCCCTCTCGACTCCTCCTTCTAGCTCCGTGAGTCTTCTGGGAAATTATAATTTCTGGGTATTTTTCTGGAATTTTCCTGATCTTCAAAATATGGTCTTCTGATGGTCCTTTTTCCAGCAGAATCCTGACTCCGGCAGCAGCTCCTCCGATGATCATCAAACATGTGAAAGCAAAGGGAATAACATAAGTATCATATCTAAATGTGAAATATATCAATGAATAACAGTAAATTATGATACAAAATAGTGATGCAAATTGGACGTATCAACCCCCCCAAGCTTAGACCTCGCTTGTCCCCAAGCGAAAACTAAACTCGGTAAACATGACCACAGATTTATGGAGTGAAGTGTCGATAATTAAAATACGAACAAGAAGCATCACATTCACTAAGGCACAAATCATAATAGACAGCAACTTCCCTTTATAAGATGTAAACTTGCAATAGGTAAAAGGGGAATCACATATAAGAATACACAAGGTAATTTATAATTGGCAATGGCAAACCTTAGTTCATGGTCAAGGAATGGAGAACAAACTATTCTCTCTTTTAAATGGAGCCTTTTAAAACGGAGCTAATATAGCAAAGACTATATGCTCAACAAAGTAAACTTTTGCATTCAAAGAGAGCTTTCAAAGGTGTATTCCTTCAGACAAAAGCATTATACAAAAACAAGGAAGATAATAAACATGATTAAACGGATCAACATATGGATGAGTGAAACATAACAACTCAAATGCTTGCTTGAGATAGAGGGAAATAGGTTGACTCAACATAAAAGTAAAAGATAGGCCCTTCGCAGAGGGAAGCAGGGATTAAACATGTGCTAGAGCTTTTTATTTGCAAAACAGAGGTAAAAATTGTTTTGAGAGGTGGTTGCTTTTGTCAACGACTAGCAACGGAGTTCTTGATATCTTCCATACTAAACAAGTGAGAGCGGTTCCGAGATGTTTAATTAGTTGGCACTTTGGTGCTCTTTTAAAGCTTTGCACTCCTCCCCACCTTTTTTCCTTTCTCAAACCATGGCTAACCGATTCCATCGGGTGCCGACCAACTTTCACAATCCATTGGAGGAGTGCCTTTTTTCTTTCTTTTTTAGAATTAAGATTATAATGGTCTGACCAGCTCTCTTGCAAAATTAATGACGAGCAGATGAAGCTGCCTAGTCGAGGGGTACTTAATTTAGTATGGAAGATAACAAACCCATCCACTACGTCCTCATGAGCTAAAAACAGTGGCACAAAATGGGAAGTGTTTGAAAGTTTTTGAAAGGTAGCACATGAAAATTTACTTGGAATGGCTTAAAATACCATGCATAGGAATTTATAGTGGACTCTTTGGAAGTGACTTGGCTTTTGGGAATTGGATGCACGAGAAGTATTTCCTCTCAGTACAGGTTTTTGGCTAGCAAGGTTGGGTAGCAAGCAAAAGAGTTGCATGAAACAAACAAACATACATATAATAAGAACAATCATGCAAACTCCCTTGAAAGTACAACGATTTTAACTTTAAGAATAACAATGCTTATAAGCCAAACATAAGGAAAACTGAAGTGATGTAACTACAAGCACTTCTTTATTCTATTCTACTCAAACTTCAAGGTAAAGTTGCTACTGACCAAGCTAGGTTTGCCAAAACCAACTAAATCTACTCATGTTCCCAATATGATACCAATACCAATCAACAAGACTAGTCACATAAGAGAGATTGCAGACTAACATAAAGTGTGCAAAGAGTAAACGATAAAACTTCTCATTAATATTTCATTACCGCAACTCACACCAAGGGATACATAGATAACTAACTAAGGAGGATACTTCCAACTACAAACTATTTTATATGATAACCTCTCTATTCATGATAAGACTCTACTTGAAAAGTAAATAAACAGAAGGTAATGATGTGATACCGCGGCACTCCCCCAAGCTTGGAACAAGCCAAGGGGATGCCTATACCGATGACGAATTACTCCTTTGGCAGTGGCGGTGGATAATCTCGAATAAGCTTCTCAATCAAGTCCTTCAGGTCATCAATCTTGTACTCGAGATTACGAATCATCTCAGAATTGTGCTCAATACGGTTCATGAACCTGTCAGCAAGAGAATCCCAGCTCTTGGAATTATTTCCCCATCCTTCTTCACTCTTGGATTTTCCTGTCCCTGCATTGTTAGAACGATCTATATCCCAGCCAGAGGGTAATCGTGATTTAGGCACCTTTTGGAACTGATGTTCATGAATTAGAGTATGGAAGGGACTTTGGCTTGGCGGAGATGCCCGTGGAGCTAAAGTGTGATATGGTACACCTCCTCCGGACCTTATGCAAGCACTCTTCTTGAACTTATCATGATCTGTCACCACCCCTATGCTGGCGATCACGGTGCTTGGCCTTGGACCTTGATCTTCCTCCTCATCTTCTCTTTCAACCTCTTCTTTCTGCCGGAAATCTTTGATGCCATCTTCTGGAGGTGTCTTCTCCTTATCACCGCTTGAAGAGGCCATGACTCCCCAAAGCTTAAGATCAACTCCTGACAGAAACAGCTCGAAACAAAACACGACGAGAAAACGATATACAGACCTCGGGGACTCCGGGGGGTTAAATAGGCAAAAATTATACATCGAAACGAGGTCACAGGAGGAAACCGGGACGGAAAAGAGTTCCGAGGCGTTCTCACACGGGGGTGGCGCGGCCAGGGGTGGGCCCGCGCCACCCGTGTGTGAGACCCACACGGACTTCTTTTCCTCCCCGTTTTCGTCTCGTGATTTTTCATATTTATTAAAAACAGCAAAAATATTAAAGGAAGAACTTTTCGCAAAACTTTTCTGACTAGAACTGTTACCTATTCGAAAACAAACTCTGCAGGTTCCTGCAGTTTGTCTTGGATGTAATCTTCCGGAGAAATTGTTTCAATAACATCAACATCTTCATTATAAGAATCTCCAGAAATATAATGTTTGAGTCTTTGCCCATTCACCACTTGTGTAGAATCATCTTTCAATGAAGCAATCTTAATAGCACCCGAGCGGTACACTTCCACAATAACATATGGTCCTTCCCATTTAGAAAGTAATTTACCTGCAAAAAATCTGAGACGAGACCTATACAATAGAACTTTCTCACCAACATGGAACTCTCTCTTAAGAATTCTCTTATCATGCCATTGCTTGACTTTCTCTTTGAAAAGTCTGGCATTCTCATACGCTTCGTTTCTCCACTCATCTAGAGAACTCAAATCTAACAACCTCTTCTTACCGGCTAGTTTAAAATCTTTATTAAGCTCTCTCACTGCCCAAAAAGCTTTGTGTTCTAATTCTAAGGGCAAGTGACATGCTTTTCCATAAACCATCTTATAAGGAGACATACCCATGGGATTCTTATAAGCAGTCCTATAAGCCCATAAAGCGTCATTTAACTTACTAGCCCAGTTTTTCCTAGATCTACTAACAGTCTTCTGCAAAATAGACTTAATCTCTCTATTTGAAAGCTCTACCTGCCCACTAGTTTGGGGATGATAAGCAGAAGCAATTCTATGATTGACATCATACTTAGCAAGAGTCTTTCTAAAACTACCGTGAATAAAATGAGAACCTCCGTTAGTCATAAGATATCTAGGCACTCCGAACCTAGGAAAAATAACATCCTTAAGCATTTTTAACAACGTCTCACCGTCGGCACTCTTTGTAGGTATGGCTTCTACCCATTTAGTAACATAATCAACAGCAACAAGTATATGGGTATAGCCTTTTGAAGGAGGAAAAGGACCCATAAAGTCAAATCCCCAACAATCAAATGGTTCAATAACAAGAGTGTAATTCATAGGCATTTCATTGCGTCTAGAAATATTACCAACTCTTTGACATTCATCGCAAGATAAAACATACCTTCTGGCATCCTTAAAGAGGGTAGGCCAATAAAAACCTGATTGTAGAACCTTTTGTGCGGTTCTATCTCCAGCATGATGCCCTCCATAAGCACTGCTATGGCATTTTCTTAATATCTCTTGTTGCTCATATTCCGGTACGCATCTTCTCATAATACCATCAACTCCTTCTTTATATAAATGTGGGTCATCCCAAAAATAATGCCTCAAATCATAGAAGAATTTCCTTCTTTGCTGAGCTGTAAAGGTTGGAGGCAAATACTTGGAAACAATAAAGTTAGCATAATCAGCATACCAAGGAAGGTCTCGTGAAGTTACATTAATTGCAGCCAACTGTTCATTCGGAAAACTATCATTAACAGGAATAGGATCAAAAGAAATATTTTCCAATCTAGACAAGTTGTCAGCCACAGGATTTTCAGCACCTTTCCTATCTACGATATGCAAATCAAACTCTTGTAAAAGCAACACCCATCTAATAAGCCTAGGCTTAGCATCCTTCTTAGTCATAAGATATCTAATAGCAGCGTGATCAGTATGAATAGTAACTTTAGAATCAACAATGTAAGATCTAAACTTATCACAAGCAAAAACAACAGCAAGAAACTCTTTCTCAGTAGTAGCATAATTCTTCTGAGCAGCATCAAGAGTCTTACTAGCATAATGAATAACATTCAACTTATTATCTATACGCTGTCCAAGAACAGCACCAACAGCAAAATCACTAGCATCACACATAATTTCAAAAGGTAAATTCCAATCAGGTGGTTGAACAATAGGAGCAGTAGTTAAAGCCTTCTTAAGAGTTTCAAAAGCTTCCTTACAATCATCATCAAAGACAAACGGTACATCCTTTTGAAGAAGATTGGTAAGAGGCTTTGAAATCTTAGAGAAATCTTTAATAAACCTCCTATAAAAACCAGCATGACCAAGAACACTACGAATACCTTTAACATCTCTTGGACATGGCATTTTCTCAATTGCCTCCACTTTTGCTCTATCAACTTCAATACCTTTTTCAGAGATTTTATGTCCAAGGACAATTCCTTCATTCACCATAAAGTGGCATTTCTCCCAATTAAGAACAAGGTTAGTTTCTTCGCACCTCTGCAAAACTTTATCAAGGTTGTGCAAACAATTATCAAAAGAAGTTCCATAGACGGAGAAATCGTCCATGAAGACCTCCACAATTTCTTCACAAAAACCATGAAAAATAGCAGACATACATCTTTGAAAAGTAGCAGGAGCATTGCATAAACCAAAAGGCATACGTCTATAAGCATAAGTTCCATAAGGACAAGTAAACGTGGTTTTCTCTTGATCATCTTTCTTAACAGCAATTTGAGAGAAACCAGAATAACCATCAAGGAAACAAAAATGAGTCTTCTTAGACAACCTTTCTAGCATTTGATCTATAAACGGTAAAGGGTAATGATCCTTCTTAGTAACTTTGTTTACCTTCCTATAATCAATGCACATTCTATAACCAACAACTACCCTTTGAGGAATAAGCTCGTTATTCTCATTAGGTACAACAGTCATACCTCCTTTCTTGGGAACACAATGAACAGGACTAACCCATCTACTATCAGCAATAGGATAAATAATACCAGCATCTAGGAGTTTTAATACCTCGTTTCTTACCACATCCTTCATCTTAGGAATTAGGCGACGTTGATGCTCTACAACTGGCTTTGCGTCTTTCTCCATATTAATGGCATGCTGACATAAAGTAGTAGAAATCCCTTTTAAATCATCAAGAGTATATCCCATAGCTCCTCGATGTTTCCTCAATATCTCCAATAATCTTTCTTCTTCCTTTCCTGAAAGTTTAGAACTGATAATAACAGGATAAATTTTCTTATCATCAATATAAGCATATTTGAGATCATCAGGCAAAGGTTTTAATTCAAACACAGGATCTTCTCTAGGCGGCAAAGTGGTGCCCAGATCCTCCACAGGTAGATTATGCTTGAGTAATGGTGGTTGACGAAGAAGAATATCGTCAATCTCTTCTCTTTCCTTGCTAAACACATCACTTTCGTGATCTTCCATGAATTGCTGCAAGGCATTATTAGGGGCAAGAGCAATAGAAGCAAGCTGCTCAACTCGAAAATTTTCATTAGGCGTATCATTTTCATAAGAAGTCTTAGCAAACTTGGAAAAATTAAACTCATAAGACTCTCCATTAAACTTAGTAAATTTTTTCTCTTTCTTACAATCTATTATGGCGCCACAAGTGTTCAAAAAGGGTCTACCAAAAATAATAGGACAAGTTTCACTAGCCTCCTTACCAAGTACTAGAAAATCAGTAGGGTACTTAGTCTTACCACATAGAACTTCCACATCTCGAACAATACCAAGAGGCCAAACGGTCTCTCTGTTAGCAAGCTGAACAACCACATCAATATCTTCAAGTTCACAAGCGCCAATCTCGTGCATAATTTCTTTATAAAGCTCTAAGGGAATAGCACTTGCACTAGCACCAATATCACATAAACCATAATAGCAATGATCTCCAATCCTGACAGAAATAACAGGAACACTTGCTTTCCTGTGCTTTTTAGGATGCGAGAGAATGTTAGAAGCATCTTCACAAAAAAGAATATATTCGTCTCATACATCTTTAGTAACAAGATCTTTCAATATAGCAACAGGAGATTTAATAGTAATTTGCTCATCAGGCTCTGCAGCTTTCTTAGTACTTTTATTAGACACACTTACCAAAGTAGAGTACTTCTTTACCTTAGCAGGGAAAGGTGTCTTCTCAATATAAGGTTCAGGAATGATGCTATCAACCGTACAAACTTCTGTAGCTGCAGCAGGTATATGACTAATAGAATCTTTGTAAGGCGCATGATATTTGTTCCAATCTTTCTTTGGAACATCAATATAAGAGGCAAAAGCCTTAAGACAATTAGCAAGTATTTGAGAATCAAGACCATAAGCAGTGCTAACACTATGAAAGTCATCGGTTCCCATAAAAGATTTAATGCATTCATAATCATAGTTTATACCTGACTTCCTACCTTTGTCGTTTTCCCAACCTTCAGCATTCTCTTTTATACGGTCAAGAAGTTTCCACTTGGCATCTTCTTTCATATGAGTAAATGATCCAAAACAAGAAGCATCCAAATAATCCTTATCAGGAAGAGTGAGCCGCGCATAAAAATTATCAATAACAATATTATTGGGGAGCTCATGAATGGGGCATTTGAGCATTAGTAACTTCAATCTCCCCCACGCTTGGGCAATACTCTCTCCATCATGAGGCCAAAAATTATATATCTTGTTACGGTCTTTATGAATTTCACTTGGAGGATAAAACTTGGAATAAAAGAGAGGCACAATATCCTCCCATGCCATAGATGGACCATCCTGGAGTAGTCGATACCACTCTTCAGCTCTGCCTTTCAATGATATAGAGAATAATTTCTTCTTGACCTGGCTTGGTGAAATACCTGCACACCTGAACAACTCGCATAATTCATGTATAAACAATAAGTGATCACCCGGATGGACAGTTCCATCTCCTGAATAGCAATTATCCATAATACGCCCAACAATTTTCATAGGTATTTTAAAAGGATCAATTTCAGCAGGCGGTGGCGGTGGTGGTTCCTCTGCATGTGCAGCAGCAGCAGTAGTAGTAGGTGTGTTTCCAAATAGGAAACCAAATGGAGAGTTCTCCATAGCAGAATAAATATAAAATACAAAATAAAACAATACTCACAGTGACGGTTACCTTTTCCAATTCCACTCTTCAATAGCGCTACACTCCCCGGCAACGGCGCCAGAAAATAGTCTTGATGACCCACAAGTATAGGGGGTGTATCGTAGTACTTTCGATAAATAAGAGTGTCGAACCCAACGAGGAGCAGAAGGTGTTGATGAGCAGTTTTGATCAAGGAATCACTGTAAATACTAGCAAACAGGTTTTCAGGAGTATTTGGTATTACGAGTAAATAAAGTGCGAGTAAATAAAAGACAGTAGTAACAATTGCAGCAAGTGGCCCAATCCTTTATTCAGCAAAGGACAAGCCGGTTGTATTCTTATAATAACCAAACGTTCTCGAGGACACATGGGAGGTTTCTGTCAAGAGCTTTCGCTTCATAGAGCCAATAGTATTTATTGATTTGGTAAGTGTTATGGGGGTGAACCTGTGCTAGCGCACTACCCTTACTAGGATAAATACACACTTGTGATTATACCCCTTGCAAGCATCCGCAAATACAAGTAAGTAATTAAGATAAATCTAACCACAGCCTTAAACTCTAGGATCCTACGCTCCCTGGTGCAATGGTTTCCCAACGGAGGTTTAGGTTTCTGTCACTCCGGCAACCCCACAGTCGGTGACCAAATACACAATGCATCTCACTAGGCCCATAAATGGTGAAGTATCATGTAGTCGACGTTCACATGACACCACTAGTGAAATAGCACCACAACAATATCAAACCATTAAATATTTCTCAACAATAATTCACTACTAACATCTTGACTTCTCCCATGTCCTCAAGAACTAAACGAACTACTCACAAGACATCATATGGATCATGATCAGAGGTGAAATAATGATAAATAACAATCTGGACATAAACCTTAATTCAACGGTTCCACTCAATAGCATCAACTACAAGGGTAATCAACACCGGGAAAGTTTCCCCTATGAATATAACAAGATCCAACTCAAGATGTTACAGCGGGATGGCGAGGTGATGATGGAGATGAAGGTGCTGGTGATGGAGATGATGATGATGATGATCCCGATGAAGTCCGGTGCGACGGTGATGACGATGGCGACGATCTCCCCTCTCCGGGAAGGAATTTCCCCGGCAGATTTCTCTCTGCCGGAGAGCTTTCTCTCTCTGGTGTTCTCCGCCCCGCAGAGGCGGCTGTGTCTAACTCTGAACCCCCCCCCCCCTTTGACTTAGGTTTTTGGGGACGATGATGTACGCGAAGGGGCGAGACCAGAGGTGGGCCAGGGGCCCCTCACACAGGGCTGGCGCGGCCAGGGGGTGGCCGCGCCGCCCTAGTGTGTGGGCCAGCCCTGGCCCCTCTCGACTCCTCCTTCTGGCTCCATGAGTCTTCTGGGAAATTATAATTTCTGGGTATTTTTCTGGAATTTTCCTGATCTTCAAAATATGGTCTTCTGATGGTCCTTTTTCCAGCAGAATCGTGACTCCGGCAGCAGCTCCTCCGATGATCATCAAACATGTTAAAGCAAAGGGAATAACATAAGTATGATATCTAAATGTGAAATATATCAATGAATAATAGTAAATTATGATACAAAATAGTGATGCAAATTGGACGTATCAACCGCCTAAGAGTTTGAGCAACTATGGAAGGGGATAAGAGTAAAGAAACTCCTCCCGAAGATACTCCTCCATCTATCTCTTCCTCTTCAATCTCACGTGAGGAGCACTTGGCGTCCTTGGACACAATGCAAACCACCATGAGATTAGAGATGAAGGCTATGTTTGAGGAATATTTTGGAAGAAAACCTTCTGGGCCCACCGACCCAAACACCACACCTATTGTGGAACTCTCCTTGGCTAAGGTGAAGCCACCTAACAATGGCTCCACCTCCGCCGAGAATAAAGGTGACCCTCCTAAGGAAAATGATGGTCCGGCAAAGGGTGCTAACATTCCACCCCCTAACACTTACTCCCCTCCGCCGGTCCATTATCCCATGCCACACATTAACAACATGGGATCTCCTCCTAATCTTGATTCTCGCAATTTTATTAAATGGCAAGGACTAATGAAATCTCATATTTCTAGCTCTTCTACTCATTTATGGAGGGTCATACAAAATGGCTTTGCACCTCATGATCCTCTCAACTTGACCGGAAGGGAAGAAGTTGATGAGCAACTCAATGCCACCGCCAAGCATCTCCTTCAACAAGCCGTACCGGATACTCATGCGGTACACATCAACAACTTGAGCACCGCCAAGGAAGTATGGGACTATCTCATTATGCTCTTCATTGGGAATGAAAGTATTCGGTCCTCCAAGTTTGATGAGCTCAAGAGTGAAGAAAGGGATTTCATTATGCGTGATAATGAGACTCCCGATGAGATGTACCAAAGGATCTTGGCTCTTGCAATGGCCTTGACCGGGTTTGGGTGCAAAGACAATGGTGATGACTATGTCAAGCGTATGTTCATCACCTCCATCAACCCAAGAGAACCCATGCGGTCCGAGATAATCCGTTCAAGACCGGATTTTGGGAGTATGACCTCAAATGAAGTTCTTTGCGAGTTCACCGCCTTGTCTATCTTGAAGAAGAACGTGGAAGAAACTAGAGCCCGTGTTCTTGCCGGACAAGGAGTTCACAATCTTGCTCTCAAGGCCAAGGTGGTGTCCAAGCAAGGAGAAGGAGAAGAAGAAATATATGAAGAAGAGTGTTGGTCTCCGAAAGATCTCAAGTTTGCACTCCATGAACACTTGGCTCTCAATGCAAGTGCCTTTTGGGATGCCAACAATCACAAGACGAAGGGATCCAAGTTCAAATCCTTTCCAAGAAAGGGTGGTGACTCTAAAGTGAGGCAATGCTACAATTGTGGAGGAATCAAGCACTTCATCGCCGAATGTCCTTATGAGAACAAGGAGGACAATGAAGGCCGGCTCATCCCCAAGCGCCGGTCATCAAAGTTCTACCCATCCAAGAAGCATGGGAACAAGGACAACAAGAAGAAAGGAGAAAGGGTATTGGTGGTTCATGAGGAGTATGACTCCGAGTCCGATGATGATGACTCCGTTGATGAAGAGAATGGAGAAGTGGCCGCCATTGCCATTGTCTCCACACCACCTACATCCCTCTTCAACTCACAAAATGAGAACGCCATCATCACCACTCACAAGTGTCTTATGGCTAAGGCCTCGGAGGTAACCTCATCACCTACTCCTTCATCATCACATTCCAATGCTACCTCTATGGATGATGTGAGTAGTCTTAAGATTAAGAAAGAACTAGTTTCTTGTGATGATTTTCTTGCTAACATGAAGGGGCCAACCAAGATATACTTTGAGACACTAATGTGTGAAATTGGTGATGCCCATGACACTATCAAGGAGAAGGAAGAGTTGGAAAGATTAGCCACCGATGATATTGGCTCTCTATCAATTGAGCTCGAAGAAGAGCAAAACTTGAGAGTCTCTTTAGAGGAGAAATTATTGGGACTAAAAGAGTCTCATAATCAAATCTTGTCAAAACTCACTAAAGAACGTGACCATGCTCTTGCTATGGTCAAGTTGCTTAAAAAGGAGAAAGTTGAATTTGACGTTGGTCATAATGATCTTTGTGAGAAGTTTGAGAAGCTTGAAGAAGCCCACAAGGCTTTGGAAGGCAAATTCTCGCATCTCACCAACATTCGTGAACAACTTCAAATTCAACTAACTATTGAACAATCTAAAGTCCTGATACGTCTCAAACGTATCTATAATTTTTGATGCTCCATGCTTGTTTTTACACCATTTGCCTATTATTTCGTTACACTTAGTGGCACTTTTATGCATTTTCTGGAACTAACCTATTAACAAGTGCCACAGTGCCAGTTTCTTGTTTTCTGCTATTTTTGTGTTTCAGAAGTGATACACAGGAAATATTCTCGGAATTGGACGAAACCAAAGCCAGAAGTCTTATTTTTTCTAGGAGCTTCCAGTCATCCGAAGGAGAGTAGGAGAGGGGCCACCAGGCCTCCTCACACATGGCTCGCGCGGCTAGGGGTCTGGTCGCGCGGGGCCTGCGTGTGGGAGCCTGGGGCCACTCCTGATATCGCCCCTTCGCCTATATAAAGCCTTGGGACGGAAAACCCTAGAGGAGTCGGCAATTTTCCAGAAACAGTTCCGCAGCTCCGCCGCCATCGTCGACGAATTTCGGGGGACAGAAGTCTCTGTTCCGGCACCCTGCCGGGACAGGGAAGTGCCCCCGGAGCCATCTCCATCGATCTCCATCGCCGTCTCCGCCGTCTCCATCGACCTCACCGCCATCTCCATCAACCTTGTTGTCTCCTATGATGAGGAGGGAGTAGTTCATCCCTGGGGCTGAGGGCTCTACCGGTAGCTATGTGGTTCACCTCTCTCTCCCATGATGTGATCTTTATGTGATCGTGAGCTTTGTATCATGTTGAACAAGTACATGTTATTATTCAGATATTTTGTGTACTCTAGCAATGTTATTAAAGTAATCTATTCCTCCTGCTATGGTGTAACGGTGACAGTGCGTGCATCATGGTGGTACTTGGTTTAGGCTATGATTGTGATCTCTTGTGGACTATGAGAATAATTATTGCTATGATAGTTTGAGTGATCTATTCCTCCTTTCATGGTGTAATGTTGACAGTGTGTGCACCGTGTTAGTACTTGGTTTAAGTTGCAATGATTTCTATCTTGAGTTGTGATCTGATTTGGGTATCGCTATGAGTGGTGTTTGTCAAGTACTTGATGAACTTTAAGGGGTGCTTTTGTAGCCACTACACAATGATTAGTGTTATTCAATAGGAGAGTAATTCAGAGTGCCTTAGCAAAGAGAAGTTACTTGTTCAGTCATGTTATATTGTTGGGAGTGTGTCCACTAGTGAAAGTATGATCCCTAGGCCTTGTTTCCAAGCTTTGCATACTGTTTACTTGCTATTTTGTTACTTGTTTGCTCGCGGCGATATTTATTTCACATCACGTTTGCTACTTATAATCATCACTATTACTTGTATTTCACTATCTCTTCGCCGAACTAGTGCACCTATACATCTGACAAGTGTATTGGGTGTGTTGGGGACACAAGAGACTTTCTGTATCGTAATTGCAGGGTTGCTTGAGAGGGATAGCTTTGACCTCTAACCTCCCTGAGTTCGATAAACCTTGGGTGATCCACTTAAGGGAAACTTGCTATTGTTCTACAAACCTCTGCACTTGGAGGCCCAACAAGTGTCTACAAGAATAGAAGTGCGTAGACATCAAGCTCTTTTCTGGCGCCGTTGCCGGGGAGGTAAGGTAAAAGGTACTCGCATCCTCCTGTGTGAGTACTCGGAGTTATTTCCTTTAGGTTCTGCAATTACATCTTTTTATTTCTTGTTTTTATTTTTACTAGTTAGGCTTAATGGAAAATAATGAGTTCTTTAGTCTTTTTCCTGAGTTTAGATATGAGGTGTTTGAAGATAAAATTGAAAAACCTTTGGAGCTTAATTTGCATGCTAATAGTGTTGTTAGTATGAATGCTTTGAACACCGTTGTTGATAATGCTATAGAAAATTCTAAGCTTGGGGAAGCTGGTTTTGTTAAGCATGATATTTTTAGTTCCCCAGCTTTAGTGGAGAAATTTTGCTATGATGATATGTTTGATGAATATGCTTTGCGACATAGTAGTTCTCTAGCTTGTGATAATACTAAACCTCTAGTTTATGATGGCTATGATGATGAGTATAATATTTTCAGTTCACCTACTATTGAGGATAAAATTATTTATGATTACAAAATGCCTCCTATTTATGATGATTATGGTGATGAGAATAATTATTCTATTGAATCTGCTCCTACTACTATTGTTCCTGTGGTGAGTATTAATTCTTTTATGCATGTGGCTCATGATAGGGATGTTTTATGTGATAGTTATATTGTTAGTTCTATTCATGATGCTACTGAAAGTTATTATGAGAGAGGGAAACATGGTTTGATGGATCTCAATAATATTAAGTTTCCCCTCTTTATGTTGCAAATCTTGAAGTGGCACTTGTTTTATCTATCCATGCTTGCTACTATGTGCCTCGTTGATTTATTTTCTTACAAGATTCCTATGCATAGGAAGTGGTTCAGATATAAATGTCTTTCACATTTGCTTTTTGATGCTCTCTATTTCTTTAAGTTCCTATATGGCGCCTTTGCCTCAAGCTCTTATATGGCGCCCACATGAGCATCTTTGCAAATTACTACGCCTAGCTCAAAGGCGTTAAAGAAAAGCACTCTTGGGAGATAACTCAATGTTTTATTTTCAGTAATTTTTCTTTTATTTGAGTCTTGGAAGTCATTACTACTGTAATAACTGCTCCTTATCTTGTTTATTTCGTTTTTGTGCCAAGAAAAGCCTCTAATTTGAGTGAGGTAAAGATTTGGGGATGTTGCTGTCCTGAAACTGTTTTCGGTGCTGCACCGTAAAAATTCGTGAAAATTCTCTGTTTATCTTTTGGACCTGAGATTTCTTGTGCATATGCCCCAGGTTATATCCAAACTTTTCTTAGTTGAACACTTTTTTATTTGAGCAACAGAAAACCCCTAAAAAATTCGACCTTTGTCAGCTGTTCAGTTTTGACAGATTTCTGCCAATATTTGTGTTTGCCGCTTTATCGCTTTCTTTTGAGTTCTTTTTATCACGGAACTTTTGGGGAAGTTGCTACAGTAGTATATGCTTTATATGTGGTGGTTTTGGGTTGAAACCTGAAGCAAAAAGAGGTTGAATATATTTTATGCTTACACTAATGTTGCTAATAGAATTGTGTTTAGTTTTGTATGAAGGAAGTTTTCAAGTGTAGGGATTGGAGAATGATGAGATGAGTTGAAGAATGGACAAAAGCTCAAGCTTGGGGATGCCCATGCATCACCCCAAGAAATATCCAAGAAGTACAAGCGTCAAAGCTTGGGGATGCCCCCGAGGCACCCCTTCTTCATCGGCAAAAATCAGGTCACCTTTCAAAACACTATATTTTTATTGCTTCATGCACTATGTGTTTTTCTTGGAGCGTCAGTTGTTTTAGTTGTCTTAGTTTGTTTAGTTTGTTTGTTTGCTGCAATAAATGGTTAGACCCCAACAAATTTCCTTTGGAGGAGATGTACTCGTTTTCATTTGCAAAGAATGCTCTAGTTTTCACTCTTATTAATCGAGCATTCTACTTTTTCTGCTACTGCTTTTGGTTTTCGTTTTCGCCTTGATATGCGTTCAGATCTTGCCATATCTTTTCATCAAGGTGTATTTTTGCCTCTGAACTTTATTGGTTTTCATCAAAAGAGGTGTCTTAAAAAATTTCAAATGGTGTTGGAAAAGAGAAAAAGCTTTGTGCAAAATAGTGGTACAAGAAGGAGCTTGTGTAGACTGCGGCTTAGGCTTTTTCATGTCATGCTTGATGTCTTTTTGATAGTATGCTTAGTGGTTTTGCTGTAGCATGACTTGTCTCAAATAACTGAGATTGCTTAATGAGCCTTTGAAAAAATCATGCGTTGTTTTTATTGTATGGAAGCATTATTTTGGTTTTCTCCTTGATGCTTTATTTGGGTTGACTTGGCGCATGCTCACACATGTTAGACTCTTCCAAAGTCGCCATTAGCCTTCATGATCGTTTAGTTTTTGACTTTTGATGCCATCGTATGCTTCTTTTAATGTCGCTTTGTCGCTTTGCATGATTATGGCCATTACTGCTCTCTTAGTTGGTCGCTCCCAGTCTTTTGCTAGCCCTCACCTTGTACTGAGTATGAGCTCTACTCGTGCATCCAACTCCTAAAAGCCAAGTTTGCCATTGTGTCCACCATACATACCTACTAGCAATTTGCTATTCCAAGTAAATTTGACTTGCTTTTATTTTCTCTTCAAATTAAACTCTTACCAGTGTTATGCGAAATTCGGTCAGTAAAGCTCTCACGAACCGGAAGGCACACTTTACTTTTTCCTGTTCTTAAAATTTTGACATTGTGGTCTTTTATGTTGAGTTGTTATGCTTGCAAGTTGTAAGCTGGATTCTAGCCCAGCCATGCTGTCATGGGGCAAGCTTTCAACATTGCACTTCTTTTTGAGTTGATATCGTGATCTTTTGTTTATGGATGCCCGCTGTGTGAAATGAATTGGGAATCTTGTGAGGATCATGGAGTTTTTATATGTGTTAGGGAAACGCCGGGCCGCCAATCTCAGCCATGCATAATTCATGGTGGAAATTTGCAGCATACCCATGGTGAACATTCGACGACGCATCTCACAATAAAAAGCTAAACAATATAGCAAATAAAAGAGATGTCGAGGTGTTCATTGTCTGCTTGTCCTGTCATTTTGGTGTGGGCTTGTTCCATGTCATCGGGCATGGAGGTACCCCATTGGCGGTTCTCAATGATATGCATATACTTACAATGACAAGAGCCTTGCTTGGGACTCTAAGTAAATTAGCATGGTTTGGGTACTCATATTCACGGGACACGAGGTTATCAACTTATGATTTTTCAAGCATATGCATCATAATTGTTCTCGCATTAACTTTAACCATTCAAGATGTTTATGATGGGGGCAATGAGAGCTCAAAGCCGGTAAGTACCATAATTTTTGAAGGTTATAAAACTTGCAATCACTGCTTCCCTCTGCGAAGGGCCTTTCTTTTACTTTTATGTTGAGTCACCACCTTCTTTCTTTATGCACCATTAAGAGAGCATAGTTGTCATTCTTAGTGTGATATGCTTTGTCCCAAAGTTCATTGATTGATTCGTATTGTTGGTTTCACTTGTTCTTAAATTATTTGTATCTAGTCGCCCTCTTAAACTTTGAGGTGTCCTATGCATTTATGTTTTGCTCTCTTTGAAGGACAAGCTGAAAACCATTTGTATGTTTTTCCTTATAATTTGAACACACGTTTGACTTTTATTGTTTCATTATCATGATCTTTTGTTTGTGTTCATTTGCATGTTTACAACATGGTTGCTAAGTTCTTATTGTCATGATTATATCTTTCATGCCCATGTTTTAAGTTCTATTGATCCCAGCTCACCAATGCTTACATATATGATCAACATTGTGTAGGTGCATGTCACCTCAAAAAATATTCTTTTGTTATCACTTACCTACTCGAGGACGAGCAGGAGTTAAGCTTGGGGATGCTTGATACGTCTCAAACGTATCTATAATTTTTGATGCTCCATGCTTGTTTTTACACCATTTGCCTATTGTTTCGTTACACTTAGTGGCACTTTTATGCATTTTCTGGAACTAACCTATTAACAAGTGCCACAGTGCCAGTTTCTTGTTTTCTGCTGTTTTTGTGTTTCAGAAGTGATACACAGGAAATATTCTCGGAATTGGACGAAACCAAAGCCAGAAGTCTTATTTTTTCCAGGAGCTTCCAGTCATCCGAAGGAGAGTAGGAGAGGGGCCACCAGGCCTCCTCACACATGGCTCGCGCGGCCAGGGGTCTGGTCGCGCGGGGCTCGCGTGTGGGAGCCTGGGGCCACTCCTGATATCGCCCCTTCACCTATATAAAGCCTCGGGACGGAAAACCCTAGAGGAGTCGGCAATTTTCCAGAAACAGTTCCGCAGCTCCGCCGACGTCGTCGACGAATTTCGGGGGACAGAAGTCTCTGTTCCGGCACCCTGCCGGGACGGGGAAGTGCCCCCGGAGCCATCTCCATCGATCTCCATCGCCGTCTCCGCCGTCTCCATCGACCTCACCGCCATCTCCATCAACCTTGCTGTCTCCTATGATGAGGAGGGAGTAGTTCATCCCTGGGGCTGAGGGCTCTACCGGTAGCTATGTGGTTCACCTCTCTCTCCCATGATGTGATCTTTATGTGATCGTGAGCTTTGTATCATGTTGAACAAGTACATGTTATTATTCAGATATTTTGTGTACTCTAGCAATGTTATTAAAGTAATCTATTCCTCCTGCTATGGTGTAACGGTGACAGTGCGTGCATCATGGTGGTACTTGGTTTAGGCTATGATTGTGATCTCTTGTGGATTATGAGAATAATTATTGCTATGATAGTTTGAGTGATCTATTCCTCCTTTCATGGTGTAATGTTGACAGTGTGTGCACCGTGTTAGTACTTGGTTTAAGTTGCAATGATTTCTATCTTGAGTTGTGATCTGATTTGGGTATCGCTATGAGTGGTGTTTGTCAAGTACTTGATGAACTTTAAGGGGTGCTTTTGTAGCCACTACACAATGATTAGTGTTATTCAATAGGAGAGTAATTCAGAGTGCCTTAGCAAAGAGAAGTTACTTGTTCAGTCATGTTATATTGTTGGGAGTGTGTCCACTAGTGAAAGTATGATCCCTAGGCC
Source organism: Dactylis glomerata (assembly GCA_007115705.1). Taxonomy (NCBI): domain Eukaryota; kingdom Viridiplantae; phylum Streptophyta; class Magnoliopsida; order Poales; family Poaceae; genus Dactylis; species Dactylis glomerata. Next base: position 6,252,002 of record QXEO01000902.1, on the reverse strand, counting down.
TTGTTTCCAAGCTTTGCATACCGTTTACTTGCTATTTTGTTACTTGTTTGCTCGCAGCGATATTTATTTCACATCACGTTTGCTACTTATAATCATCACTATTACTTGTATTTCACTATCTCTTCGCCGAACTAGTGCACCTATACATCTGACAAGTGTATTGGGTGTGTTGGGGACACAAGAGACTTTCTGTATCGTAATTGCAGGGTTGCTTGAGAGGGATAGCTTTGACCTCTAACCTCCCTGAGTTCGATAAACCTTGGGTGATCCACTTAAGGGAAACTTGCTGTTGTTCTACAAACCTCTGCACTTGGAGGCCCAACAAGTGTCTACAAGAATAGAAGTGCGTAGACATCAAGTCCCACCAATACAAGTTATTGAAGTTCCTTGTTCTTCTAACTCTATTTGTGATCATAGTGATATCATTGAGGAGAACAATAGGTTGAAGGCCGATCTTGCTAAGGGCCTTGCTACTTGCATTCAAGGAGAGAAGAATCTCAATGATCTCTTGAACAATCAAAGATTGTTCAAGGGAAAGGAGGGCCTCGGATTTGTTGCCGAGTCCTCAAAGAAAGGGGATCTTTGTTTGGTGGCCGAGTCCTCAAAGAAGAAGAAGAATAAGAAGAACAAGAAGAAGACAAAGCCTGCTGCTGCTCCTACTCCTCATGTCCCATTTGATATTTGTTACACCGAGGAGGAGTGGGAGGAGCTGAATGGAAAGAAGAAAATCGAGGAGACCAGAGTCTCTGGGTCGAAGGTTCCGGAGTCTCCGGTTAGTTCATCTACCCCGGAGTCTCCGCTCCCAAAGGCCGGAGTCTCCGGCCCTTCTCACAATAATTTTGCAGGAAAATATAACCCTCATTATGTTCTTCTTAGGGACTATTATGGTGATGTCTATGCTAAATATGTTGGTCCCTATAATGGTTACATTGAATATGCTATTTGGGTACCTAAGATTCTTGTGACTAACAAAAGAGGACCCATTCAAAAATGGGGACCTAAAACCAAGAATTAATCTCTTGTAGGACATTGCTTCCGGAGGAGGAAAATGGATTATTGATAGTGGTGCCACAAGCCACATGACTGGAAGCAAAAATATTGTGGAAGATCTAAAGCCCAATACTTCAAATGTCACGGTCTCATATGGTGATAATTCATCCTCTAAGGTACTTGGTTTCGGTAAGGTGGTGATCACTCCGGACGTGTCCCTAGTGAATGTCATGCTTGTCGAAACCATTGGTTATAATCTACTTTCCGTTCATCAACTTGCTACTATGGGCTATGCCACATATTTTGATGTTGATATTGTGGTCGTCATGTGGAGTAAGTCTCTCAAGGTTGCCTTTGTTGGGTATGTCAAAAATGGCTTGTATGTGGTGGACTTTTCGGAGAAACCCACTACGGCCGCGATATGCCTAATTGCTAAGGCCGACGTGGGATGGCTTTGGCATCGCCGGTTAGCCCACGTCAATATGAGAGCTTTGCAAAATCTCTACACCGGCGGCCACATACTCGGACTAAAGGATGTTTCTTTTGCCAAAGATCGTGTTTGTAGGGCATGTATTGAAGGTAAGATGCATGAAACAAGTCATCCAAGCAAGACTATTATCTCTTCCAAGAGGTGCTTGGAGCTCCTTCACATGGATCTCTTTGGACCTCCCACTTATGCAAGTCTTGGTGGCAAGAAATATTGCTTGGTAATTGTCGATGACTATTCAAGATACACTTGGGTTTATTTCTTTGAGTTCAAGAGTGAGACCCAAAAAACCGTCAAAGACTTTGCCACCGAAGTTGAGCGTCAATTCAATACCACCATATTGAATATAAGAAGTGACAATGGCACCGAGTTCAAGAACTACTCCTTAAATGAGTTTCTTAGTGATGCGGGTATCAAACATCAATATTCCGCTGCATATACCCCACAACAAAATGGAGTTGCCGAGAGGAAGAACCGGACTCTTATGGATGCGGCAAGAACTATGTTGGCGGAGTTCAAGTCTCCATACAACTTTTGGGCCGAAGCTATTAATACCGCATGCCATGCCACCAACCGGCTTTATCTCCGCAAGAACTTGAACAAGACTCCATATGAAATTCTTACCGGGCAAAAGCCCAACATCATGTACTTCCGGGTATTTGGTTGTAAGTGTTTCTATCTCAAGAAAGGTGTTCGATTGTCAAAATTTGATTCTAAAGCTATAGAGGGTATCTTTGTTGGTTACTCCACGGACTCACATTCCTATAGGATCTATAGCAAGTCCACCGGGCATGTTATAGAGACTTGTAATGTGACGTTCGATGAGGATAATGGTTCCTTTGTGGGACAAAGTGGTGTTTGTGATGTAGGTGACGAAATTCCTCCCCAAGCCATAAGAAGAATGGGTGTCGGATTCTTTCGGCCCATTGAGGGACACCTTTTGGCCGAAGGAGAAGGACAATGCTCTACACATGTGGAGCCTTCACCTGCTGAACATCCACAGGACATTGACCAAAGACAAGCTGCGCACCCTCAACCTCAAGATCATCCCACTGAATAATCTTGCCCGGAGTCTCCGGCCCCTGTGGTCCGGACTCTCCGGCCTATACCGGAGTCTCCGGGTATGGATACCGGAGTCTCCGGGGATGATCAAGGCCTTGATGAAGATCCTTCGGAATTCCGTGGTATGGGCCACTTGATGATCAAGGCAATCCAAATGGTCAAAGCGAGGACCAGAACAATGATCATGAAGATGATCAAGTAGTCTCTCAAGAATCTCCTCTTGAGGCTCGCACTCGCCGTGAAAAGAAGCTTGAGTCCATTCTTCGACGAAGAAGCATATCCTTGGAAAATGTGGTTGGGAGTGTTCGTAAAGGTGTCTCCACTAGGAGGCAACTTTCTAACTTTAGCTCTCATCATGCTTTTGTCTCTTGTGTAGAACCCAAGAAAGTTTATGAGGCGCTTGAGGATCCGGATTGGCTTGATGCCATGCATGATGAACTCAGTAACTTCGAGTGCAACAAAGTTTGGACTCTAGTAGAAAGGCCTAAAGATTGCCGTAATGTCATTGGGACCAAGTGGATCTTCAAGAACAAGCAAGATGCAAATGGCATAGTCATTCGTAACAAGGCAAGATTGGTGGCTCAAGGTTTCTCCCAAGTTGAGGGTATTGACTTTGGTGAAACTTTCGCTCCCGTTGCCCGTCTTGAATCCATTCGCATCTTACTTGCATTTGCATCACATCATAACTTTAAACTTCAACAAATGGATGTTAAAAGTGCATTTCTCAATGGTCCCTTAAATAAATTGGTTTTTGTAAAGCAACCCCCGGGCTTCGAAAACCCTAAGTTTTCTAACCACGTTTACAAACTTGATAAGGCGCTCTATGGCCTCAAACAAGCCCCACGTGCGTGGTATGAGCACCTTAAAGAGTTGTTGGTTGATCGTGGTTTTGAAATTGGGGTGATCGATCCCACTATTTTTACTAAGAAGGTCAATGGGGAGCTTTTCATTTGCCAATTATATGTTGATGATATTATATTTGGTTCTACTAACAAAGCTTTCAATAATGAGTTTGCCAAGCTCATGACCGACAAGTTTGAGATGTCTATGATGGGGGAGTTAGAGTTCTTCCTTGGATTTGAAGTCAAACAATTGAAGGGAGGGACTTTTGTGAACCAAGCCAAATATACCCAAGACATGCTCAAGAGGTTCGAGATGATAGGAGTCAAAGGTGCAAAGACTCCCATGCCAACAAAGGTTAATCTTGATCTCGATCCTAATGGTAAAGAAGTGGATCAAAAACTTTATAGATCTATGATTGGTTCCTTGCTTTACCTTTGTGCATCTAGACCGGACATTATGTTAAGTGTGGGAGTTTGTGCACGTTTTCAAGCCGCACCAAAAGAAAGCCACTTAGTGGCGGTCAAAAGAATCTTTCGATATTTAGTGAATACCCCTAACTTTGGTATTTGGTATCCAAAAGGAGCAAGTCTTGATCTTGTAGGTTACTCGGATTCGGATTGGGCGGGAGACAAAGTGGAACAGAAATCAACCTCCGGGGCTTGCCAATTTCTTGGTAGGTCTTTGGTGTGTTGGTCATCTAAGAAACAAAATTGTGTGTCTCTCTCTACCACCGAAGCCGAATATGTAGCCGCGGCTAGTTGTTGTGCACAACTCTTATGGATGAGGCAAACTTTGAAGGATTACGGTGTCATTTTTGACAAAGTGCCTCTTTTATGTGATAATGAAAGTGCAATCAAGATCGCTCACAACCCGGTGCAACACAACAAGACGAAGCACATTGAGATTCGTCATCATTTCATTTGGGATCATGTCAACCGTGGAGATATTGATCTATCTTATGTTGGCACTCATGAGCAACTTGCCGATATATTCACAAAGCCTCTTGATGAAGCAAGATTCTGGGAATTGAGGCATGAACTAAATATCATTGATTCAAGCAATGTGGCTTGAGCTAGGTGCATTTACTCCCATACTCTAACTTGTGTGTTGTTCTAGATGTAGGCATGGAAATAGGGGGAGTGCGGTCCTAATTGATTGGACTATCCCTCCCCCCCATAATGCAAATAGTAAGCGTATTGTTCTATCTTGTCATTTGTGACATTTTTGAGCTTAATCGATGAGTCTAGGTTTTGCGCCCAAGATATATCTTCGCGGTGCCATACCTATATACTCATACATGGTGGCCTTTTGGTCACCAACCTCCCTAGTGGAGGAGTTTCCCATTTGATTTTATTGTCTTACTTTTTATGGGAACATGCTCATGTTTGCTCTTATTTGATTTTATTTGCATGCTTGCAAACATGAGCATTTTGTACCACACAGTGACATTGTGTCCATCCCAAGCCTATCTCATCCTCAAACATACTCATCTTTAAATGACATGTCCTTTTCCACTATAAATGTGATCTTGTCAATGGGGGGCCGGAGACTCTGGGTTTACAGCCCGGAGACTCCGGTGGGCCGGAGACTCCGGGGTAAGTACCGGAGACTCCGGCCGGGCAGTTTCGAAACAAATACTTAGGGCACGGGGTGGGGAAGAACGGTTCATTCTTCCCCATCCACCCCCGTGCCCTTGCTCTTCCCTGCCGCCCCCACTGTTCAAGATCGCCCCCGAAGCCTCTCCAAGCTTCGGGATCCGCCGTGCCACCGGCAAAACAAGTTCTTGAAGGTGTGGGATCAATCCCACCGGTCGATTTAGTGCCATGGACTCCGGTAAACTTGCTCTCAATCTCCTTCATCTAGTTCTCCCTAGATCTATGAGATTTGCATGTTTCCCTTAGTTTGATATGGTGTACTACCTTCTAGTGGCTATCAATCATCTTCCTTGCAACTTTATTGTGGATTTTGCACTCGATTTGTTCAAATGTAGTCTCCTAGGCTCGGGCTCCTCCATCCAACCGGAGACTCCGGCCCCTGTGGCCGGAGACTCCGGCCTGGACGCAAAGTCTCCGGTTTTGGCCGGAGACTCCGGCCCGAGTCCCCGGAGACTCCGGCTAGATCAGGCCTGAGTGCACTAGGTCACAGCATAGTTGCTTACTTTTTGATTCTAGGACATGTCACCTCAACCTTGCTATCTTCCTCACTCATTCACAAGTGCAGGTGGTTCTCGGAAACCGGCAGCTCATAGCAAGGACAAGTTGGTTGTCAATTAATGACCCACAAGTATAGGGGATCGCAACAGTCTTCGAGGGAAGTATTACCCAAATTTATTGATTCGACACAAGGGGAGCCAAAGAATATATGTAAGCCTTAACAGTTGAGTTGTCAATTCAGCTGCACCTGAAAACAGTCTTACTCGCAGCGGTTTATCAGTAGCAATAGTTTTATAGCAGTGACAGTAGTGAAACAGTAACAGCAGTAGTAAAATAGCAGCAGTAAAAGTAACGGTTGTAAACAGTAGGAACAAATACTGTAGGCATAGGGATGGATTACGGGCGTTGCATGGATAAGATAATTCATGAAATCAATGAGACATGGGCATTGCAGATAAATAATGATAAAGCATCCTAGTACAAACAATCATAGGCATGTGTTCCATATATAGTCGTACGTGCTCACAAGGAGAAACTTGCACGACATCTTTTGTCCTACCAGCCTGTTGCAGCAGGGCCTCAAGGGAAACTACTGGTAATTAAGGTACTCCTTTTAATAGAGTACCGGAGCAAAGCATTAGCACTCGGTGAACACATGTGATCCTCACATCATAGCCATCCCCTCTGGTTATCCCAATTTCTGTCACTTTGGGGCCTCGGGTTCCGGATAACAATATGTGTATACAACTTGTAGGTAAGACCATAAACAACAAGTATCATCATAGAAATAATAACATGTTCAGATCTGAAATCATGGCACTCGGGCCCAAAGTGACAAGCATTAAGCACAACAAGTTGCAACAATGTCATAGGCACTAAATAAAGATACTAGGCACTATGCCCTATCAATCTCATATCAAATTACATGAACAATCTCATCCAATCCCTACCATCCCCTCACCTACAGCGGGGGAATTACTCACACATGGATGGGGGAGTCATGGATGGTCGATGGAGGAGCGTCGGTGGTGATGGTGATGAAGATCTCCTCCGAATCCCCGTCCCGGCAGGGTGCCAGAACGGAGTTTCTGGTTCCGAATCGCGGTTTCTGATGGCGGCGGCGCAGCGGAAGTCTATCTGGGAAAAATGCCGTCTCCCCGATCTTAAGTCATCAGGGGGTATATGTAGGCGAGAGGGGAGACCGAGTGGGCGCCTGGAGCCTCCTCACACAGGGGTGGTGCGGCCAGGGCTGGGCCGCGCCACCTATGTGTGACAGCCCCTCAAGCCCCTTCCGACTCCTGTCTTTTGGCTCCGTGGGTCTTCTGGTGAAATAGGATTTTTCATGATTTTTCCCGAATTTTTACTGGAAGTTGAATTTCTGCACAAAAACGAGACACCAGAGCAATTCTGCTGAAAACAGTGTCAGTCTGTGTTAGTTGTATTCAAAACACACAAATTAGGGGAGAAACAATAGCAAAAGTGTTCGGGAAAGTGGATACGTTTTGGACGTATCAACTCCCCCCAAGCTTAGCTATTTGCTTGTCCTCAAGCAATTCAGTTAACAACTGAGAGCGATAAAAGAAACTTTCACGAACACATTTGCTCATATGATGTATATATACTAACTATGTGATCAAGTACTCAGGCAATTCATAATAAGAAATATGCAACTAATGTCACCTCATAGTCAAGCAAGCTATGAAAGAGTACCAATGCACTAATAACAAGTAACATGTGCATGAGAAGCTACAAGATTGTAATATGCATAAATGATATGAAAGAATGGTATCCCACTTGCCTTTATTTGTAGAGCAAAACATAAATGCTGAGGCACCTCTGAAGTCCAAGGGAAGACTAGAAGTAGAAATATCAAAGATACAAGCATCAAAGTTATACCACAATTAACCGTGTTCTGGGACAAGCACATTACACTAAGAATGACAGCTATGCTCTCAAGAAGTGCTTAAAGTTAGAAGATGGTGACTCAACATAAAAGTAAATGAATGGCCCTTCGCAGAGGGAAGCAGTGATTTAACATGTGCTAGAGCTTTTCATTTGTAAAACAGAGATAAAAATTTATTTTGAGAGGTGGTTGTTCTATGTCAACGACTAGCAATGGGGACTTACTATCTTCCATAATAAACAAGTGAGAGCGGTTCTGAGTTCTTTGAAATTTGGCACATTGGTGCTCTTTTATAAAGCTTTGGCACTCCTCCCCACCTTTTTCCTTTCTCAAACCATGGCTAACCGATTCCATCGGGTGCCCACCAACTTTCACATTCCTTTGGAGGAGTGCCTTTTTTCTTTCTTTTAGAATTAAGATTATAATGGTCTGACCAGCTCTCTTGCAAAATTAATGACGAGCAGATGAAGCTGCCTAGTCGAGGGGTACTTAATTTAATAAGGAAGATAGCAATTCCGACCACTTGATGTCTACGCACTTCTATTCTTGTAGACACTTGTTGGGCCTCCAAGTGCAGAGGTTTGTAGAACAGCAGCAAGTTTCCCTTAAGTGGATCACCCAAGGTTTATCGAACTCAGGGAGGTTAGAGGTCAAAGCTATCCCTCTCAAGCAACCCTGCAATTACGATGCAGAAAGTCTCTTGTGTCCCCAACACACCCAATACACTTGTCAGATGTATAGGTGCACTAGTTCGGTGAAGAGATAGTAAAATACAAGTGGTATAGATAATTATAAGTAGTAACTGCAATATGGAATAAAAATCGCTGCAAGCAAACATGTAACAAAACAGCAAGTAAACGGTGTGCAATGCTTGGAAACAAGGCCTAGGGATCATACTTTCACTAGTGGACACACTCCCAACAATATAACATGATTGAACAAATAAATAACTTCTCTCCACTGTGGTACTCTGAATTACTCTCCTATTGAATAACACTAATCATTATGTAGTGGCTACAGAAGCACCCCTTAAAGTTCATCAAGTACTTGACAAACACCACTCATAGAGATATCCAAATCAGATCACAACTCAAGATAGAAATCATTGCAACTTAGACCAAGTACTAACACGGTGCACACACTCTCAACATTACACCATGAAAGGAGGAATAGATCACTCAATACTATCATAGTAATAATTACTCTCATAATCCACAAGAGATCACGATCATAGCCTAAACCAAGTACCACCACGATGCACGCACTGTCACCGTTACACCATGGCAGGAGGAATAGATTACTTTAATAACATCACTAGAGTACACTATGACAATTAAACATAGGAGTAGCATAATATCTGAATAATAACATCTACTTGTTCAACATGATACAAAGCTCACGATCACATAAAGATCACATCATGGGAGAGAGAGGTGAACCACATAGCTACCGGTACAGCCCTTAGCCCCGGGGATGAACTACTCCCTCCTCATCATAGGAGACAGCAAGGTTGATGGAGATGGCGGTGAGGTCGATGGAGACGGTGAAGACGGCGATGGAGACCAATGGAGATGGCTCCGGGGGCACTTCCCCATCCCGGCAGGGTGCCGGAACAGAGACTTCTATCCCCCGAAATTCGTCGGTGGTGGCGGCGGAGCTGCGGAACTGCTTCTGGAAAATTGTCGAATCCCCTAGGGTTTTCTGTCCCGAGGCTTCTTATAGGCGAAGGGGCGATGTCAGAGGGCTGCCAGGGCCTCCTCACACAGGGGCGGCGCGGCCAGGGCCTGGGCCGCGCCAGCCCTGTGTGAGGGAGGCCTGTGGCCCCTCTCCTTCCTCTCTTCGGATGTCTGGATGCTCCCGGGAAAAATAAGACTTCTGGCTTTTGTTTCGTCCAATTCCGAGAATATTTCCTGTGTATCACTTCTGAAATACAAAAACAGCAGAAAACAGGAAACTGGCACTGTGGCAACTCGTTAATAGGTTAGTTCCGGAAAATGCATAAAAGTGCCACGAAGTGTAACGAAACAATAGGTAAATGGTGTAAAAACAAGCATGGAGCATCAAAAATTATAGATACGTTGGAGACGTATCAAGCATCCCGAAGCTTAACTCCTGCTCATCCTCGAGTAGGTAAGTGATAACAAAGAATAATTTTTGAGGTGACATGCACCTACACAATCTTGATCATATATGTAAGCATTGGTGAGCTGGGATCATAAGAACTTAAAACATGGGCATGAAGATATAATCATAACAATAGAACTTAGCAACCATGTTGTAAACATGCAAATGAACACAAACAAAAGATCATGAAAATGAAACAATGAAATTCAAACATGTGTTCAAATCATAAGGAAAAACATACGAAAGGTTTTCAGCTTGTCCTTCAAAGAGAGCGAAACATAAATGCATAGGACACCTTCAAGTTTAAGAGGGCGACTAGATACAAATAATTTAAGAACAACTGAAACCAACAATATGAATCAATCAATGAACTTTGGGACAATGCATATCACACTAAGAATGACAACTATGCTCTCTTAGTGGTGCATAAAGAAAGAAGGTGGTGACTCAACATAAAAGTAAAAGAAAGGCCCTTCGCAGAGGGAAGCAGTGATTGCAAGTTTTATAACTTTCAAAAATTATGGTACTTACCGGCTTTGAGCTCTCATTGCCCCCATCATAAGCATCTTGAATGATTAAAGTTAATGCGAGAACAATTATGATGCATATGCTTGACAAATTATAAGTTGAAAAGCTCGTGCCCCGTGAATACGAGTACCCAAACCTCATGCTACTTTACTTAGAGTCCCAAGCAAGGCTCTTGTCATTGTAAGTATATGCATATCATTGAGAACCGCCAATGGGGTACCTTCGTGCCCGATGACATGGAACAAGCCCACACCAAAATGAAAGGACAAGCAGACAATGAACACCTCGACATCTCTTTTATTTGCCTTTTGTTTAGCTTTTTATTGTGAGATGCGTCGTCGAATATTCACCATGGGTATGCTGCAAATTTCCACCATGAATTATGCATGGCTTAGATTGGCGGCCCGGCGTTTCCCTAACACATATACAAACTCCATGATCCCCACAAGATTCCCAATTCATTTCACACCGCGGGCATCCATAAACAAAAGACCACGATATCAACTCAAATAAGAAGTGCAACGTTGAAAGCTTGCCCCATGACAGCATGGATGGGCTAGAATCCAACTTACAACTTGCAAGCATAACAACTCAACATAAGAGACCACAATGTCAAATTTTTAAGAACGGGAAAAAGTAAAGTGTGCCTTCCGGTTCGTGAGAGCTTTACTGACCGAATTTCGCATAACACTGGTAAGAGTTTAATTTGAAGAGAAAATAAAAGCAAGTCAAATTTACTTGGAATAGCAAATTGCTAGTAGATATGTATGGTGGACACTTTGGAAAACTTTGGCTTTTAGGAGTTGGATGCACGAGTAGAGCACATACTCAGTACAAGACGAGGGCTAGCAAAAGACTGGGAGCGACCAACTAAGAGAGCAATAATGGCCATAATCATGCAAAGCGACAAAGCGACATTAAAAGAAGCATAAGATGGCATCAAAAGTCAAAAACTAAATGATCATGAAGGCTATTGGCCACTTTGTAAGAGTCTAACATGTGTGAGCATGCGCCAAGTCAACCCAAATAAAGCATCAAGGAGAAAACCAAAATAATGCTTCCATACAATAAAAATAACGCATGATTTTTTCAAAGGCTCATTAAGCAATGTCAGTTATTTGAGACAAGTCATGCTACAGCAAAACCACTAAGCATACTATCAAAAAGACATCAAGCATGACATGAAAAAGCCTAAGCCGCAGTCTACACAAGCTCCTTCTTGTACCACTTTTTTTTTACAACTTTTTCTCTTTTCCAACACCATTCAAACTTTTTTAATCCAACTCTTTTGAGGAAAACCAACTTGGTCCAGAGGAAAAAATACACCTTGATAAATAAATAAGATCTGAATGCAAATCAAGGCGAAAACGAAAACCAAAAGCAGTAGCAGAAAAAGAGAACACTCATTGAAACGATAAGAGTGAAAAACAGGGTGTTCTTGGCAAATGAAAAACGAAGTTCATCTCCTCCAAAAGAAACATGATGTGATCTAACCATTTATTGCAGCAAACTAAACTAAACTAATACTGAAACAAAAACAACTGACGCTCCAAGAAAAACACATAGTGCATGAAGCAATAAAAATATAGTGTCTTGAAAGGTGACCTGATTTTTGCCGATGAAGAAGGGGTGCCTCGGGGGCATCCCCAAGCTTTGACGCTTGTACTTCTTGAATATTTCTTGGGGTGATGCATGGGCATCCCCAAGCTTGAGCTTTTGTCCATTCTTCAACTCATCTCATCATTCTCCAATCCCTACACTTGAAAACTTCCTTCATACGAAACTAAACACAATTCTATTAGCAACATTAGTGTAAGCATAACATATAATCAATCCTCTATTTGCTTCAGGTTTCAACTCAAAACCACCACATATATCATAAATACTACTGTAGCAACCTCCCCAAAAGTTCCGTGATCAAAAGAACTCAAAAGAAAGCGATAAAGTGGCAAAAACAAATATTGGCAGAAATCTGTCAAAACTGAACAGCTGACAAAGGACGAATTTTTGAGAGATTTTCTGTTGCTCAAATCAAAAAGTGTTCAACTAAGAAAAGTTTGGATATAACCTGGGGCATATGCACAAGAAATCGCAGGTCCAAAAGATAAACAGAGAATTTATACGAATTTTTACGGTGCAGCACCGAAAACAGTTTCAGGACAGCAACATCCCCAAATCTTTACCTCACTCAAATTAGAGGCTTCTCTTGGCACAAAAACGAAATAAACAAGATAAGGAGCGGTCATTACAGTAGTAATGACTTCCAAGACTCAAATAAAAGAAAAGTACTGAAAATAAAACATTGGGTTATCTCCCAAGAGTGCTTTTCTTTAACGCCTTTGAGCTAGGCGCAGTAATTTGCAAAGATGCTCATGTGGGCGCCATATGTGAGCTTGAGGCAAATGCGCCATATAGGAACATAAAGCAATAGAGAACATCAAAAAGTAAATGTGAAAGACATTTAAATCTAAACCACTTCCTATGAAAAATAGTCTTGTAAAGAGACAAGTCATAAAAGCGCAAAGCAAAAAGCATAGGAAGGCAAAACAAGTACAACTTAAAGAATTGCAACATAAAGATGGGAAACTCAATATTGTTGAGATCCATCAAAGCATGTTTCCCTCTCTCATAGTAACTTTCAGTAGCATCATGAATAGAACTATCGATATAATTATCACATAAAACATCCCTATCATGAGCTACATGCATAAAAGAATTAATACTCACCACAGGAACAATAGTAGTAGGAGCAGATTCAACAGAATAATTATTCTCATCACCATAATCATCATAAATAAGAGGCATATTGTAATCATAACTAATTTTATCCTCAATAGTAGGTGAACTGAAAATATTATACTCATCATCATAGCCATCATAAACTAGAGGTTTAGTATCATCACAAGCTAGAGAGCAACTATTTCGCAAAGCATATTCTTCAAACATATCATCATAAGAAGGAACATCACATATGGGAGATAAAATATCATCAGAGCAAACTTTCTCCACTAAAGCTGGGGAGCTAAAAATATCATGCTTAACAAAACCAGCTTCCCCAAGCTTAGACTTTTTTATAGCATTAGCAACAACGGTGTTCAAAGCATTCATACTAACAACACTATTAGCATGCAAATTAAGCTCCAAAGGTTTTTCAATTTTCTCTTCAAACACATCATATCTAAACTCAGGAAAAAGACTACAGAACTCTTTGTTTTCCATTAAGCCTAACTAGTGAAAATAAAAATAAGAAACAAAAAGATGTAATTGCAGAATCTAAAGGAAATAACTTCGAGTACTCACACAGGAGGATGCGAGTACCTTTTACCTTACCTCCCCGGCAATGGCGCCAGAAAAGAGCTTGATGTCTACGCACTTCTATTCTTGTAGACACTTGTTGGGCCTCCAAGTGCAGAGGTTTGTAGAACAGCAGCAAGTTTCCCTTAAGTGGATCACCCAAGGTTTATCGAACTCAGGGAGGTTAGAGGTCAAAGCTATCCCTCTCAAGCAACCCTGCAATTACGATACAGAAAGTCTCTTGTGTCCCCAACACACCCAATACACTTGTCAGATGTATAGGTGCACTAGTTCGGCGAAGAGATAGTAAAATACAAGTGGTATAGATGATTATAAGTAGTAACTGCAATATGGAATAAAAATCGCTGTGAGCAAACATGTAACAAAACAGCAAGTAAACGGTGTGCAATGCTTGGAAACAAGGCCTAGGGATCATACTTTCACTAGTGGACACACTCCCAACAATATAACATGATTGAACAAATAAATAACTTCTCTCCACTGTGGTACTCTGAATTACTCTCCTATTGAATAACACTAATCATTATGTAGTGGACAGAAGCACCCCTTAAAGTTCATCAAGTACTTGACAAACACCACTCATAGAGATATCCAAATCAGATCACAACTCAAGATAGAAATCATTGCAACTTAGACCAAGTACTAACACGGTGCACACACTCTCAACATTACACCATGAAAGGAGGAATAGATCACTCAATACTATCATAGTAATAATTACTCTCATAATCCACAAGAGATCACGATCATAGCCTAAACCAAGTACCACCACGATGCACGCACTGTCACCGTTACACCATGGCAGGAGGAATAGATTACTTTAATAACATCACTAGAGTACACTATGACAATTAAGCATAGGAGTAGCATAATATCTGAATAATAACATCTACTTGTTCAACATGATACAAAGCTCACGATCACATAAAGATCACATCATGGGAGAGAGAGGTGAACCACATAGCTACCGGTACAGCCCTTAGCCCCGGGGATGAACTACTCCCTCCTCATCATAGGAGACAGCAAGGTTGATGGAGATGGCGGTGAGGTCGATGGAGACGGCGAAGACGGCGATGGAGACCGATGGAGATGGCTCCGGGGGCACTTCCCCATCCCGGCAGGGTGCCGGAACAGAGACTTCTGTCCCCCAAAATTCGTCGGTGGTGGCGGCGGAGCTGCGGAACTGCTTCTGGAAAATTGCCGAATCCCCTAGGGTTTTCCGTCCCGAGGCTTCTTATAGGCGAAGGGGCGATGTCAGAGGGCTGCCAGGGCCTCCTCACACAGGGGCGGCGCGGCCAGGGCCTGGGCCACGCCAGCCCTGTGTGAGGGAGGCCTGTGGCCCCTCTCCTTCCTCTCTTCGGATGTCTGGATGCTCCCGGGAAAATAAGACTTCTGGCTTTTGTTTCGTCCAATTCCGAGAATATTTCCTGTGTATCACTTTTGAAACACAAAAACAGCAGAAAACAGGGAACTGGCACTGTGGCATCTTGTTAATAGGTTAGTTCCAGAAAATGCATAAAAGTGCCACTAAGTGTAACGAAACAGTAGGCAAATGGTGTAAAAACAAGCATGGAGCATCAAAAATTATAGATACGTTTGAGATGTATCACCACTACGTCCCCATGAGCTAAAAACAGTGGCACAAAATAAGAAGTAGTTGAAAGTTTTGAAAGGTAGCACATGAAAATTTACTTGGAATGGCTTACAAATACCATGCATAGGAATTTATAGTGGACTCTTTGGAAGACTTGGTTTTTGGTAATTGGATGCACGAGTAGAGCTCATACTCAGTACAAGTGAAGGCTAGCAAAAGACTGGGAAGCGACAATCAAGAGAGCAATAACTGTCATAATCATGCTTGCGACAAAACAAAATTAATATAGGCATAAAAATGATACAAGAACTCTAAGGCAATTTAGATCATCGAGGCTTAATTGACTTTTTGTTCAGTCATATGCATGCTTGAGCATGTGCCAAGTCGATTCAAATGAAGCTTTCAGAGGTGGATACCACAATATCATACCATACTATGAATAAAACAATGCATGCAAGCATCTACATGACATGCTACAGGCTAATAGTAGATTGAAACTAATCATATGAGAGCAAGAACTATAAAGCATCCATTAGATGACATATACCTTACATGAACCGACTAAGCATGTCCACATAGATAAGTATATGTACAAAAATGAAAACAAATAGAGTTCATACCATCCTCTTACCACATCTCGGATTGTCATATGTCATCATTATTGCTCTTCACTTGAGTGGCTTGAATAATATAAAGTGAATACCAAGCTCCAATGGAGTAACGGGAGACTGAACTCTGCAACAAACTTTACAAAACCGAAGAAGAACAACAAATATTTTTGGGGTTTTCGATTTTTGAAGCAAAAGCGGAAGGAAAAAGCAAACAAAGCAAAATATTTTTGGGTTTTTCAAGTAGCAAACCGAAAATAGCAAGTAAAACAAACCAAAGGTAGAAAACTAAAGAACCAAATAGAGAGAAACAACGGAAATATTTTTGGTATTTTTGTGTTTTGGAGGAAATGAAAACAAGAACGAGAACACTAAAGAAAGTGAAACAAGAATATACAAAGGACCGACTAAATATGATATGTAGATGAGTGAATCGTCGGCGTACCTCCCCCCAAGCTTAGGCTTTGGCCTAAGTGGAGATCAATGCCGGCTTTGGTAGCTGCTCCAAGCCGGTGGGTCATCATAGGCGTAATCGTACCCCGGTTCCCGTGAAGATGAAGCTGATGGCGCATAATCATAATAAGGCTGCTCGTATGGGAAATTCATAGTGTTGGAGGGTTGTCCCGACTCCTCGGCGCCTTCTTCATCGTGCACAGGCGGCGGGTGCTCCCCTATGTACGCGTCAAGCTCATCTTCAGTAAGCGACCATCCATTCCTGTGATCAAGGTTAAACAAAAGAGGTGCAGGCAAACGGATTGATCGTTCAGTCTTTACTACCTTCCAGGTAGTCTTCTTGAAAAGGGTTAGCTCAAATGTTAAATTAATCAAACTGGCAAGAGGAGAAATAAACTTATGTTGAACCATAGCATCAAGACCAAGTTTTTCTTCGGGGAACTGCAGATCTCAAAAATGAGGCAAAACACCATGAAAAGCTAACAGGCGTGAAGCTATAAGCCCCCCACAAATTCCCCCTTTCTCACGGTTAATATCCAGACGGAAAGCTATTAAGGCACCCAAATTGTAAGTTCTATCACGCCTTAAAGCAGCAGCAATAAAAGCTAGATCATGGAGAGATAATTTACTTGCAGATTTCCTAGCAAGAACACATTTGGTAATGAAGAAAGCAAAATATCGAATGGATGGGAAATGAATGTTTCGAATTTTACCACCCTCTCCTGTGAAGCTTCTTCCTTGACAAATCTCCTCGTATAGTTCTAACAATTGCCTTGGTTGTCCCTTTATCTTCTCAAGCGATCCCCACTGTGGTACTCTAATAGCTGTGCAGAAAACATCGAGAGGCAAATTCACAGATTTGTTATAAATTTTATAATGAACCATGGGATTAGAAGTGGACCAACTAAATCTGAAATCCTGCACCACAGACATTGTTAGTTTAACATACTGGGGAGGTTCACCCTCAACAAGATATTCTAATCCTGCATTAGAAAGCAAAGTTTGGAAATCTCGTAGGATTCCAGCAGCACTCAAGAATGCTGGGCATGGATAGAGTGAGGGAAAAACCTTCTCTTCATGGTGAACTTTCATAACATCATGCACTTCTAGTTCATGTTGAGAGATTTGATACACATTCTCCTCCATTTCTGAAATTTTTCAACAAACTCATAAAAAGTGATTTAAAGATAAGCAAATGTAGGAAACTACTATAGTGAATTACTAGAGAGCTATCATGCATCAAGATAACCCTTCTAAACAATAGAACAAGCATGCATATTCATTTATACTGTCACCTACAATGCTAAAATACTCAAGAAATACTTTACCAAAAGAAAATCTACTTGGACAAGTGGAGGAGTCACATACCGGAGAACAAATGATCCAAGTTTCAGCAAAAATATTGGGCTGAACGAGGAGATCGAAAATTCCAGGTGAAGGACAGCAAGAACTCGAGCTAGAGCAAATGGGGCGGTGTTTTTCGGGAGAGAGAAAGAGCAGGGGAAGAAGAGATGAGTGAGTGGCCTGGTGGGGCCCCCTCACACATGGGTGGCGCGGCCAGGGCTGGGCCGCGCCACCTGTGTGTGAGGTGGCGTGGCTGCCCCACCTGGTGCTTCCCAGGTGTCTCTCTGCCCCATTTTTGACATAAAAATTTATAAAGAATTTTCTGGAATTTTTTGAGAAACTTTATTTTCGAGGATTTTTCAGAAATTGGCATATCGATAAAACTCAGAAAAACGAAGATGAAAAGAGTTCAAGCAAATCAAAACTAAGCATGCAGCAGCTCTAAGATACTCTTAATCATGCAACTAAACTGAAGGAATAAAGTTTGATGAAAGTAAATACAAGTGAGGTGGAGTGGATGCGGTGAAAACGAAGCTTCGTTCATATAAATTCACTTTGCTAACAAGGTTGATCAAGTCTTGTTACCAAACTAACTTTATATGAGGCAAAACTTTGCACTTCACTTAATGCTTATGTTACCTCAACTTTGATAGGTATAGCCCCAACCATAAAAAATTGATATTCTTCCTTGGGCTTTTGCTCTGAACAAATAATTTGGCCAACTTTGATGGTCTCAACATGCTTGATTGTATTTAGAGCATTCTTCCTATCAATCTTCTTGGGGAAATATACTGTATACTCTTGGTTATTGACATTAAAAGTGACTTTTCCTTGATTGCAATTAATAACAGCACCTGCAGTGTTTAGAAAAGGTCTCCCAAGAATAATAGACATGTTATCATCTTCAGGCATTTCCAACACAACAAAATCTGTTAATATTAAACAACTGTTAGCAACTTGAACAGGAACATTCTCACATATACCAATAGGAATAGTAGTAGACTTATCAGCCATCTGCAAAGATATATCAGTTGATACCAATTTTTCTAAATCAAGTCTCTTATAGAGGGAAAAAGGCATGACACTAACTACAGCTCCCAAATCACATAAAGCAGTTCTAACATAGTTGTTTTTAATGGAGCAAGGAATAGTTGGTATACCTGGATCTCCAAGCTTCTCTGGAACTTTACCATCAAAAGAATAATTAGCAAGTAAAGTGGAAATTTCCTCACTAGGAATTTTCCTTTTGTTAGTGACAATATCTTTCATATACTTTGCATAAGGAGGCATTCTAATAGCATCAGTCAAAGGAATTTGCAAAAATAAAGGTCTCATCCATTCACAAAACCTGTTGTAGTGCTCTTCTTCCTTGGACTTGTGTTTCTTACCAGGAAAAGGCATTGGTTTCTGTACCCAAGGTTCTCTCTCCTTACCATGCTTGTTGGCAATGAAGTGTTCTTTGGTGTACTTTGCATTCTTATCAATCTTTTCTGGTTCTTCAACTTCTTCTTTATCTTCTTCTTTATCGGAAGCATCTCCTGGTTCAGTTTCAGCATCAGAAATAGAAACACTGTTAGGATCTTTACCTGCATCAGAGGATTCTGCGGTTGTTTTATGCTTCTTCTTCTTCTTAGAAGGAATATCATCATTCGAGGTGCGTTGAGAATCTTGCTCAACCCTCTTAGGATGTCCTTCAGGATATAATGGGTCTTGAGTAGCAGCACCACTTCTTGTGCGTATTTCACACGCTTGCTTCTCTCTTGCAGCATTAACTAGCAAATCTGTTTGCACCTTGGTAAGCTGATCAATTTGTGTTTGA
The DNA here is from genome assembly GCA_007115705.1 of Dactylis glomerata. Taxonomy (NCBI): domain Eukaryota; kingdom Viridiplantae; phylum Streptophyta; class Magnoliopsida; order Poales; family Poaceae; genus Dactylis; species Dactylis glomerata. The sequence goes on along the minus strand of QXEO01000902.1, from coordinate 6,232,779 downwards.
ACCATTTGAAAATGTTTAGCAAGTATCTTCACATCATTGGCGGTTCTCTCCACAATATCCTGCAATTTGTTAATAGCTCTAGAATTTTCTAACAAATGATTATGCACCATTCTATTAAAATTTTCTTGCTTAACAATAAAATTATCAAATTCATCTAAGCATTGATCAGGAGGTTTAGTATAAGGAATATCTCTTTCATCAAAGCTTTGGAGAGAGTGTACCTCAATAGTAGATGAGTGAGGGATTGGCTTACATAATTCTTCAATAGGAGGTAAATTTTTAACATCTTTGGCCTTAATACCTTTCTCCTTAAGAGATTTCTTAGCCTCCTTCATAACTTCATCATTTAATTCAATCATCCCTCTCTTCTTCGGCGTAGGCTCTATAGATGGCGCAGGGGTTGGTGCTGGTGTTGGCTCAACTAAAGTCCAATCATCATGATTCCGGCTTATTTTGGCCATTAATTCTTCAGCTTCAGCCGGAGTTCTTTCCCTGAAAACACAACCAGCACAACTATCCAAATATGACTTAGATTCATCCGTTAGTCCATTATAAAATATGTCAAGGAGTTCATTTTTAGGCAATGGTTCTTTAGGCAAAGCTCTAATTAAAGAACAAAACCTTGTCCAAGATTCAGGCAATTTCTCTCCTTTTCCCTGTTCAAAATCAAAGATTTTCTGCACAGCAGCATGTTGAGCACTAGCGGGAAAATATTTCTGAAAGAAAGCATTAACCAAAGCAATAGGACTAGTAAGAGATCCAGGAGACAAGCTATTAAACCAAGTTTTAGCAGCATCTTTCAATGAGAAAGGAAAAATCTTAGCAACAAAATAAGTGCGGAGCTTAATATCATCAGAAAACAAATTACTCAAAGTAGAAAGCTCATTCATGTGCTCCATAGCACTCTCATCTTTAGTACCACAAAAGGGAGTTTTCTCAACAATAGATATGTAAGATAAATCCAAAGAGAAATCATAATCCTTGTCTCTAATATTTATGGGAGAAGCAGCAAACTTAGGATCAGGAGACAAATTATATCTAACAGAACGCCTAGCAAGAAGTTCTTTAACATTACCTGCATTACGAGCAGCACGTGCTTCTGCAATAAAATCATCATTAAGCTCAATATAAGCATCATCATCATAATCATCACTAGAACATTCCCTAGACTCAGGTGAACTAACAGGTGTAACAGTGGTGTTTCCCAACTTAGCTCTAGCAATAGTAGCATCTAAAAAGGAACCTAGTGAACCTCTCTCATCAAGCACAGTAGAAGCATCATCTAAATTATCAGTGGCACTTTCAATCTCAGCGGAAGTAGTAGCAGTAGCGTGTGGGTGTGGTGGTGTAAGCAACTTACTCATGACAGATGGCGAATCAAGAGCAACAGAGGTGTTGAGAGTCGTACCTCTTCTTGTAGTGGATGGCAATATAGGAACTTTTCCATCACGAGGTTTACCCATGATGAAAGGATTGCAGCGAACAATATGAATACCAAGTAAACTTACAAATAAAGCTATGCTCCCCGGCAACGGCGCCAGAAAATAGTCTTGATGACCCACAAGTATAGGGGATCGCAACAGTCTTCGAGGGAAGTATTACCCAAATTTATTGATTTGACACAAGGGGAGCCAAAGAATATATGTAAGCCTTAACAGTTGAGTTGTCAATTTAGCTGCACCTGGAAACAGTCTTACTCGTAGCGGTTTATCAGTAGCAACAGTTTTATAGCAGTGACAGTAGTGAAACAGTAACAGCAGTAGTAAAATAGCAGCAGTAAAAGTAACGGTTATAAACAGTAGGAACAAATACTGTAGGCATAGGGATGGATTACGGGCATTGCATGGATAAGATAATTCATGAAATCAATGAGACATGGGCATTGCAGATAAATAATGATAAAGCATCCTAGTACAAACAATCATAGGCATGTATTCCGTATATAGTCGTACGTGCTCACAAGGAGAAACTTGCACGACATCTTTTGTCCTACCAGCCTGTTGCAGCAGGGCCTCAAGGGAAACTACTGGTAATTAAGGTACTCCTTTTAATAGAGTACCGGAGCAAAGCATTAGCACTCGGTGAACACATGTGATCCTCACATCATAGCCATCCCCTCCGGTTATCCCAATTTCTGTCACTTTGGGGCCTCGGGTTCCGGACAACAATATGTGTATACAACTTGTAGGTAAGACCATAAACAACAAGTATCATCATAGAAATAATAACATGTTCAGATCTGAAATCATGGCACTCGGGCCCAAAGTGACAAGCATTAAGCACAACAAGTTGCAACAATGTCATAGGCACTAAATAAAGATACTAGGCACTATGCCCTATCAATCTCATATCAAATTACATGAACAATCTCATCCAATCCCTACCATCCCCTCACCTACAGCGGGGGAATTACTCACACATGGATGGGGGAGTCATGGATGGTCGATGGAGGAGCGTCGGTGGTGATGGTGATGAAGATCTCCTCCGAATCCCCATCCCGGCAGGGTGCCAGAACGGAGTTTCTGGTTCCGAATCGCGGTTTCTGATGGCGGCGGCGCAACGGAAGTCTATCTGGGAAAAACGCCGTCTCCCCGATCTTAAGTCGTCAGGGGGTATATGTAGGCGAGAGGGGAGACCGAGTGGGCGCCTGGAGCCTCCTCACACAGGGGTGGCGCGGCCAGGGCTGGGCCGCACCACCTATGTGTGACAGCCCCTCAAGCCCCTTCCGACTCCTGTCTTCTGGCTCCGTGGGTCTTCTGGTGAAATAGGATTTTTCATGATTTTTCCTGAATTTTTACTGGAAGTTGAATTTCTGCACAAAAACGAGACACCAGAGCAATTCTGCTGAAAACAGCGTCAGTCCGTGTTAGTTGTATTCAAAACACACAAATTAGGGGAGAAACAATAGCAAAAGTGTTCAAGAAAGTGGATACGTTTTGGACGTATCATCAATCCCACCACAGGGGCTCTTGTTCAGAGGTCAATCATTGCTCAGCAAGCAAGGGATGCAAAGAAGCTCAAGACAAGGATGGCTGAGGAGGAACGGGCTGAGACAGCTAAGAAGGTCAAGTTCGATAGCCTTGTGACCTTGGAAGGGCTATCGTCATCTGAATTTGTTGAGATGAGGAAGAGGGACATGTACACTCTCCCGCGGAACTCTCGTGACCGTTGCTTTGTCTGCAAAGAGCAGGAGCTGATCATGAAGGAATTCTATGCGTCTCTCAAGAAGTATCCGGTTTGCCCTCAGACGGTCATGGACTTCTCTCATTTTGCCAAGTACAGTGCCTATTTTGGAGAGGCTGTGTGGATCACTCGCAAGCTTGGGCTCCATCCACTCATGAAGATTCAAGAGCCCTATAACATCACGTTGATCCATCAGTTCTTTGCTACCTTGGTACTTGGGGATGGTGAGGAAATCCCCATGACTTGGATGACCGGAGAAGAGGTTTGTCACTCCAACTTCATGGACTTTGCTGCTCTCCTTGGGTATGAGTTTCGTGGTGCTACTACTCCTAGTGGCATGAGGATGCATGTGGATGGTGAGTACTATGAGAAGAAGAAGCTTGCTCCTCTCTACACCGGGGATGACAAGAAGATTGTCATTGGGGGCACTCTTGGGCTGTCCAAATGGTCCAACATCTTGCTCCGCATATTCCGGGCCTCCATTGCCCCTCAAGCCGGTAACTTTGATGCTATTCGTGGGGCCTTGGTGAATCTCTTGGCCTACTCTCATAAAGTCTATTGCAAAGGGGAGACAGCACATGTTGAGCCACTTGATGTGATGGATTTCATTCACAAGAAGATCAATGATTGCATTCTTAACAAGAAGACTCCTCTTTATGCTCCTTTTATCATGAAGCTCATCCTTGCTCAACAACTCAACCTTCCTCTTCTCACGGCAAACCTTGTGAATCATAAGGTTGTGAAGCTTCAACGCAAAGAACCCACCGGTCACTCCAAGGAACCATTTGCTCCGGTGAGAGGTGAAGATGATGATGCCTTTGCCGAGGGAGTTTCTACTAGAAGGGGCCCAAGGATGAAGCATGCTAGCAATGCCGGCTCGAGCTCCAACAATGAGTTTGGGCAAGAATTCAAGAAGCTCAATTGGTTCCAAAGGAATGTGCTGTGCATGAATGTGGACATCCGTCACAAGCAATATGAGAGCTACATTGCCCAAAAGCATTTGAATGACAATCAACAAGTTCTTCACAAGGCCTTCCGGAAGTCTCAACCGGACTATGTGGAATCACCTCCTTCCTCTTCTTCATCCGGCACTCACTCCTATGGCAAGTGGAGCAAGGGTCTGACTGACTGGCAAGCCTTTGAGGAGGTCACCTCTGGCACCTCCAATGTGCATCATGGCAAGAAGCCCATGGCTTCTGATGATATTGAAGAAGGAGATGAGGACTTCAATGCCGGTTCTGAGGATGAGCCCGAGGATGAAGACGATGAGTGATCCCATGGGCGTGTAGCATCGCTCTTTTCCCTTTTTGGTGTCTCGATGCCAAAGGGGGAGAAGTAGCTCTATTAGGATGTCATCGTTGGGATTTGCCATGGGTTGGTTTATTTGGATTTGGATTTGCCTTTGCTTTGGTCGAGACACAACTTCATGGACGTTCATGTTGTGTCTCATCTATCTTAGTGTTGAACTATTAAATGTGTGTGGTACGTTATGGTTGTGAGACTTAAGTTCCTCTGTTGCTTAGTAAGACTATTATTAAGTTGTGCTATCTATCTTGTTAGTCTTACTTATATGCTTATGGTTAGTCTCATGTATTACTACTTGCTCTTTGTATAATTGTGAAATATATAGGGGGAGTGATGATCCTTACTTGTGTGGCTCATGTTTAAATGCAAATTGTGTTGTGCACACAAGTAGGGGGAGCTTTGGCTATATATTTTATATTATTGAGCTTATATCTTGCAAATCCGTATGTTGTCATCAAACACCAAAAAGGGGGAGATTGAAAGAGCATTTCCCTAATAAATGTATTTCGGTGTTTGTTAACAACATTTGGTGATTTAACCATGCTATTAAAGTCCTACAGATTTTCTAGGTCATTTCAGGATCTCGCGGAGGTGCACCCCGAAAAGGTTGAAAAGATCGGAGCCCGTAGTCCAGTAGTGGAGTTAGGGCTTAGTTGTCTTGCAAGGTGCTTCGCGAAGGTGGAAATGGTGGAGAGGACATCCACGAAGTGCTGCTGTTGCCTCTTCTAGGGCGGAGACTCCGGCCCTGGTGGCCGGAGACTCCGGCCCTGGTGGCCGGAGACTCCGGCCTAGGGGACTCGCCCAGGCAACCCCCAAAGTCGGACGCGCCAGATGCCCATCCGGAGTTGGGCCGGAGACTTTCTATCTCTGGCCGGAGACTCCGGGCTGGCATGCTGTGGCCGGAGACTCCGGTCCCCAGGGCCGGAGACTCTGGTCTGTATGGCTGGGCTAGGGTTTGCTAAAGGCTTGGACGCTTCAGAGACCAGGCCGGAGTTGGGCCGGAGACTTTTGTCTCTGGCCGGAGACTCCGGCCCTGGAGTCACTTAGGGCGGAGACTCCGGCCCTAGTCGTCCAACAACGGCTACATTTCGTGGAGGACTATATAAAGCCTTCTTCTTCCTCAAGAGCTGGCTGCCGCTTCCACTCTCTCTCCTCCATTGTTCCAAAGCTTCAAAGCCCTAGTTCTCTCTCCCTAGCCAATAGAACTCAAAGCCCTTGTGGGATTTGAGGGAGAAGACCTAGATCTACACTTCCACCAAGGTGCTACTCCAAGTTGATGTGGGAGCAAACTATCCTTGTGCGTGGTGATGACCAGCCCGTTGGGAACCCCAAGAGGAAGGTATGATGAGTGTAGCGGCTAGTTTTTCCTCAGTTAAGAAACCAAGGTATGTCGATCAGGAGAAGGGAGACAGTGACGACTGAAGGTGATGCGAACTGGCTTAGTAACTCTTCAACAAGGGCGCCGTTAACGATACTTGTTGACTCGTCTTCGGCCAGCAGCAACGCGGAACCTGCACACACACAAACAAGTACTTTGCTCCCAACTTGCGATGAGGTTGTCAATCTCACCGGTTTGCTTGAAACAAAGGTTATGAGTGTATCGAGTGGAAAACAGTAGTAATGCTAGTAAAGTAAACAGTGCGGGAAAAGTAAATAGGTGATTGCAATATGATTAAAATAGGACCGGGGTCCACAGTTCACTAGTGGTGTCTCTCCATAGATAAAATAACATGTTGGGTAAACAAATTACAGTTGGGCAATTGATAGAATAAAGATAACGTGATATGTCAAGAAGATCACTATGAGATTCACTCTGGGCATTACAACAAAATACATAGACCGCCATCCAACTGCATCTATGACTAATAATCCACCCTCGGGGATATCATCCGAACACCCCAAAAGTATTAAGTTGCGAACAACAGATAATTGCATTAAGCAAAGTGTGTAATGTAAACAAAGCATATGCCCTTGAGCATATGAATGTTGTTTTCTCCCTAGTAGCAACAGCACATCTACCACCTTAGAGGTTTCTGTCACTCCCCCAGGTGAAATAGAGACATGAACCCACTATCGAGCATAAATACCCCCTCTTGGAGTCACTAGCAACTACTCGGCCAAGATAGCTACTAACAACGGAGAGCATGCAAGATCATAAACAACATAGAGATAACAAAAGATATAATTCAGTACAGCAACTTAATCATAAACACCAATATTCATCGGATCCCAACAAACCAACATCATAGTATTACATAACGGTGATCTCAATCATGTAGGGCAGCTCATGAGATCTAAACATGAAGCACATGGTGGAGAAGACAACCATCTAGCTACTGCTATGGACCCATAGTCCAAGGTAGACTACTCACTCATCGCTCCGGAGGCAAGCATGGCGATGAAGAAGACCTCCGGTGGCGATTCCCCTCTCCGGCAGGGTGCCGGGAAGAGCTTCTGGACCCTCCCGATCTTCGGGTCGACGGCGGCGGCGGATCGCGATGTATTCTGGAAAACTGATCGGGCCCTTAGGTTTTTCTCATCAGGGGGTACTTATAGGCGAAAGGGGACTGTCAGAGGGGGTCCCACGCCCCCTCACACGAGGCTGGCGCGGCCAGGGGCCTGGCTGCGCCACCCCTGTGTGTGGGGCCCATGTGGCCCCTCTCCGTCAGGTCTTCGGATGTTTGGGAGCTCCCCGGTGAAATATGACTTCAGGAACTTGTTTCGTCCAATTCCGAGAATATTTCCTGTGTATCACTTCTGAAACACAAAAACAGTAGAAAACAGGAAACTGGCACTGTGGCACTTCGTTAATAGGTTAGTTCCGGAAAATGTATAAAAATGCCACTAAGTGTAACGAAACAATAGGCAAATGGTGTAAAACAAAGCATGGAGCATCAAAAATTATAGATACGTTTGAGACGTATCAAGCATCCCCAAGCTTAACTCCTGCTCGTCCTCGAGTAGGTAAGTGATAACAAAAGAATAATTTTTGAGGTGACATGCACCTACACAATCTTGATCATATATGTAAGCATTGATGAGCTGGGATCAATAGAACTTAAAACATGGGCATGAAAGATATAATCATGACAATAAGAACTTAGCAACCATGTTGTAAACATGCAAATGAACACAAACAAAAGATCATGATAATGAAACAGTGAAAGTCAAACGTGTGTTCAAATCATAAGGAAAAACATGCAAATGGTTTTCAGCTTGTCCTTCAAAGAGAGCAAAACATAAATGCATAGGACACCTCAAAGTTTAAGAGGGCGACTAGATACAAATAATTTAAGAACAAGTGAAACCAATCAATATGAGTCAATCAATGAACCTTGGGACAATGCATATCACACTAAGAATGACAACTATGCTCTCTTAATGGTGCATAAAGAAAGAAGGTGGTGACTCAACATAAAAGTAAAAGAAAGGCCCTTCGCAGAGGGAAGCAGTGATTGCAAGTTTTATAACCTTCAAAAATTATGGTACTTACCGGCTTTGAGCTCTCATTGCCCCCATCATAAGCATCTTGAATGGTTAAAGTTAATGCGAGAACAATTATGATGCATATGCTTGACAAATCATAAGTTGAAAACCTCGTGTCCCGTGAATACAAGTACCCAAACCATGCTAGTTTACTTAGAGTCCCAAGCAAGGCTCTTGTCATTGTAAGTATATGCATATCATTGAGAACCGCCAATGGGGTACCTCCGTGCCCGATGACATGGAACAAGCCCACACCAAAATGACAGGACAAGCAGACAATGAACACCTCGACATCTCTTTTATTTGCTATATTGTTTAGCTTTTTATTGTGAGATGCGTCGTCGAATGTTCACCATGGGTATGCTGCAAATTTCCACCATGAATTATGCATGGCTTAGATTGGCGGCCCGGCGTTTCCCTAACACATATAAAAACTCCATGATCCTCACAAGATTCCCAATTCATTTCACACAGCGGGCATCCATAAACAAAAGATCACGATATCAACTCAAAAGAAAGTGCAATGTTGAAAGCTTGCCCCATGACGGCATGGTTGGGCTAGAATCCAACTTACAACTTGTAAGCATAACAACTCAACATAAAAGACCACAATGTCAAATTTTTAGAACAGGAAAAAGTAAAGTGTGCCTTCCGGTTCGTGAGAGCTTTACTGACCGAATTTCACATAACACTGGTAAGAGTTTAATTTGAAGAGAAAATAAAAGCAAGCCAAATTTACTTGGAATAGCAAATTGCTAGTAGGTATGTATGGTGGACACAATGGAAAACTTGGCTTTTAGGAGTTGGATGCACGAGTAGAGCTCATACTCAGTACAAGGTGAGGGCTAGGAAAAGACTGGGAGCGACCAACTAAGAGAGCAGTAATGACCATAATCATGCAAAGCGACAAAGCGACATTAAAAGAAGCATACGATGGCATCAAAAGTCAAAAACTAAATGATCATGAAGGCTAATGGCGACTTTGGAAGAGTCTAACATGTGTGAGCATGCGCCAAGTCAACCCAAATAAAGCATCAAGGAGAAAACCAAAATAATGCTTCCATACAATAAAAACAACGCATGATTTTTTTTCAAAGGCTCATTAAGCAATCTCAGTTATTTGAGACAAGTCATGCTACAGCAAAACCACTAAGCATACTATCAAAAAGACATCAAGCATGACATGAAAAAGCCTAAGCCGCAGTCTACACAAGCTCCTTCTTGTACCACTATTTTGCACAAAGCTTTTTCTCTTTTCCAACACCATTTGAAATTTTTATAAACACCTCTTTTGATGAAAACCAATAAAGTTCAGAGGCAAAAATGCACCTTGATGAAAAGATATGACAATATCTGAACGCATATCAAGGCGAAAACGAAAACCAAAAGCAGTAGCAGAAAAACTAGAATGCTCGATTTATAAGAGTGAAAACTAGAGCATCCTTTGCAAATGAAAACGAGTACATCTCCTCCAAAGGAAATTTGTTGGGGTCCAACCATTTATTGCAGCAAACAAACAAACTAAACAAACTAAGAAAACTAAAACAACTGACGCTCCAAGAAAAACACATAGTGCATGAAGCAATAAAAATATAGTGTTTTGAAAGGTGACCTGATTTTTGCCGATGAAGAAGGGGTGCCTCGGGGGCATCCCCAAGCTTTGACACTTGTACTTCTTGAATATTTCTTGGGGTGATGCATGGGCATCCCCAAGCTTGAGCTTTTGTCCATTCTTCAACTCATCTCATCATTCTCCAATCCCTACACTTGAAAACTTCCTTCATACAAAACTAAACACAATTCTATTAGCAACATTAGTGCAAGCATAAAATATATTCAACCTCTTTTAGCTTCAGGTTTCAACCCAAAACTACCACATATAAAGTATATACTACTGTAGCAACTTCCACAAGAGTTCCATGATAAAAAAGAACTCAAAAGAAAGCGATAAAGTGGCAAAAACAAATATTGACAGAAATCTGTCAAAACTGGACAGCTGATAATGGACGAATTTTTGAGGGATTTTCCGTTGCTCAAATCAAAAAGTGTTCAACTAAGAAAAGTTTGGATATAACCTGGGTCATAAGCACAAGAAATTTCAGGTCCAAAAGATATACAGAGAATTTTCACGAATTTTTACGGTGCAACACCGAAAACAGTTTCAGGACAGCAATAACCCCAAATCTTTACCTCACTCAAATTAGAGGCTTCTATTGGCACAAAAACGAAATAAACAAGATAAGGAGCAGTCATTACAGTAGTAATGACTTCCAAGACTCAAGAAAAAGAAAAAGTACTGAAAAGTAAACAATGGGTTATCTCCCAAGAGTGCTTTTCTTTAACGCCTTTGAGCTAGGCGCAGAAAATTGCGAATCAAGTAATATCAATAGATGAAGCACTAGGATCAGCGCGTGCCTTACGTCTTGCTTTCTTACCTTTGCTCTTGATTTTAGGAAAGACATGGTTATTGCAAGGTGGAGTGGTGAATGTTATATTGCCTTTTCCCACGTCGATGACGGCGCCTAAGAGCTTCAAGAGGGATCTCCCAAGTGTGATTTGTCCTTTCCCTACACATTCAATAACAAGATAATCAGTAGATATCATTCTTCCTAGGACTTTTGTAAAGACTCCTTCAGCAATTCCAAGGGGAAATATAGTGACATTGTTAGTAAGAGAAATTTCTTCTCCCCCCTCAGAAAGCTTCCAAAGGCTCAAAGATTCATAGACACTCTTTGGCATAAGACAAAATTCAGACATAATATCACAACGAGCATGAAAAATTTCACCATTAATGGTGATTTTTATTGTAGGATTCCAACTCGAAGGTTCAGAATTTATTGGCACATAATCAAAATGCTGGCGCAAAGTACTGTAGCAAGAATTCAAACTAGCAGTGCGAGCCTCAAGAGTATTAAGTCTATTAAAAATGCACACAAGAGAAGAATCAAAATAGGTTGGCATGCTATAAATTGTGATCAACTTTTTTATAGTATTGAAGGCTTGATCTCCATCACTATGAAGGAAATCTCCTTCAGAAGTAGCATCCAAAGCATATCTATAACGAAGAGAAAGTCCAAAGTAAAAACTACTAAGAAGCAAACTCAAAGTCATTTTAGGTTCAGTTTTTTCATACCAATCATAAATCCTAGACCAAGCTTCCTTAAAACTTTCCTCATCCTTTTGCTTAAAAGTGAAAATCATGTCCTCGGGGGACATAACAGTAGCAACGGAACTAGACATAGTAAACTAAAGCAAGCAAGTAAAAACAGCTACCAAGGATTCTAATTTTTTTGGGTTTTTGATATAAAGCAATGCAGGTAAAATAAAATAAAGTAAAGCAAAACAAATAACAAAGTAAAGAATGTGTGTGCGAAGAACTCCCCTCGCAGAAGTCTTCTCTTCCTTCCCCGGCAACGGCGCCAGAAAATATAGCTGCTACTCCAAGTTGATGTGGGAGCAAACTGTCCTTGTGCGTGGTGATGACCAGCCCGTTGGGAACCCCAAGAGGAAGGTATGATGAGTGTAGCGGCTAGTTTTCCCTCAGTTAAGAAACCAAGGTATGTCGATCAGGAGAAGGGAGACAGTGACGACTGAAGGTGATGCGAACTGGCTTAGTAACTCTTCAACAAGGGCGCCGTTAACAATACTTGTTGACTCGTCTTCGGCCAGCAGCAACGCGGAACCTGCACACACACAAACAAGTACTTTGCTCCCAACTTGCGATGAGGTTGTCAATCTCACCGGTTTGCTTGAAACAAAGGTTATGAGTGTATCGAGTGGAAAACAGTAGTAATGCTAGTAAAGTAAACAGTGCGGGAAAAGTAAATAGGTGATTGCAATATGATTAAAATAGGACCGGGGTCCACAGTTCACTAGTGGTGTCTCTCCATAGATAAAATAACATGTTGGGTAAACAAATTACAGTTGGGCAATTGATAGAATAAAGATAACGTGATATGTCAAGAAGATCACTATGAGATTCACTCTGGGCATTACAACAAAATACATAGACCGCCATCCAACTGCATCTATGACTAATAATCCACCCTCGGGGATATCATCCGAACACCCCAAAAGTATTAAGTTGCGAACAACAGATAATTGCATTAAGCAAAGTGTGTAATGTAAACAAAGCATATGCCCTTGAGCATATGAATGTTGTTTTCTCCCTAGTAGCAACAGCACATCTACCACCTTAGAGGTTTCTGTCACTCCCCCAGGTGAAATAGAGACATGAACCCACTATCGAGCATAAATACCCCCTCTTGGAGTCACTAGCAACTACTCGGCCAAGATAGCTACTAACAACGGAGAGCATGCAAGATCATAAACAACATAGAGATAACAAAAGATATAATTCAGTACAGCAACTTAATCATAAACACCAATATTCATCGGATCCCAACAAACCAACATCATAGTATTACATAACGGTGATCTCAATCATGTAGGGCAGCTCATGAGATCTAAACATGAAGCACATGGTGGAGAAGACAACCATCTAGCTACTGCTATGGACCCATAGTCCAAGGTAGACTACTCACTCATCGCTCCGGAGGCAAGCATGGCGATGAAGAAGACCTCCGGTGGCGATTCCCCTCTCCGGCAGGGTGCCGGGAAGAGCTTCTGGACCCTCCCGATCTTCGGGTCGACGGCGGCGGCGGATCGCGATATATTCTGGAAAACTGATCAGGCCCTTAGGTTTTTCTCGTCAGGGGGTACTTATAGGCAAAAGGGGACTATCAGAGGGGGTCCCACGCCCCCTCACACGGGGCTGGCGCGGCCAGGGGCCTGGCCGCGCCACCCCTGTGTGTGGGGCCCACGTGGCCCCTCTCCGTCAGGTCTTCGGATGTTTGGGAGCTCCCCGGTGAAATATGACTTCAGGAACTTGTTTCGTCCAATTCCGAGAATATTTCCTGTGTATCACTTCTGAAACACAAAAACAGCAGAAAACAGGAAACTGGCACTGTGGCACTTCGTTAATAGGTTAGTTCCGGAAAATGTATAAAAATGCCACTAAGTGTAACAAAACAATAGGCAAATGGTGTAAAACAAAGCATGGAGCATCAAAAATTATAGATACGTTTGAGACGTATCACAAGGCGATTTGATTTCCCCCCTCTCTTTGTTGAGGGGCTTGTAACTTGTGTGATTCATCGGATTCCTAGCCGGAAGAAGCCGTCCTCCAAGCTTAACTTTGTGTGTAAGAGCTTGGTGGGCCTATTGGGAGCCTCCAATTGAGTTGTGGAGCTTGCCCCAATACTTTGTGTAAAGGTGTCGTGCCGCCTTCAAGGGCATCGCTTAGTGGAGCGTGAACTCGCCTTTGTGGCTTGTTCACCGGAGAATAGGGTGAGCCTTTGTGGCGTTGGTGGCCTTTGTGGCACCACACCTCTCCAACGTAGACGTACTTCCCGTAACAAGGAAGGAACTACGGGAATACATCCTTGTGTCTTCGTGTCTCCATTGCGGTTACCTCTATCCTTTACTCGTACCTTTACTTATGTTGTTATTGCTAGCTTGCTTATCACTCTAGGTAAATTCACTTAGTAGCACATCTAGAGAATTTACCTTCTTGTCTAGCCTTAACTTGAAAAGAAGTAAAAATTTGGGTAGCTCCTATTCACCCCCCCTCTAGTCGCTCATACGATCCTTTCACACCCCCTATACTTGTGGGTCATCAACAAGCATCAAAGTTATACCATAATTAACCGTGTTCTGGGACAAGCACATTACACTAAGAATAACAGCTATGCTCTCAAGAAGTGCTTAAAAGTTAGAAGATGAAGACTCAACATAAAAGTAAGAGATAGGCCCTTCGCAGAGGGAAGCAGTGATTTAACATGTGCTAGATCTTTTCATTTGTAAAGCAGAGATAAAAATTTATTTTGAGAGGTGGTTGTTCTATGTCAACGACTAGCAATGGGAACTTGCTATCTTCCATAATAAACAAGTGAGAGCGGTTCTGAGTTTTTTGAAATTTTGGCACATTGGTGCTCTTTTATAAAGCTTTGGCACTCCTCCCCACCTTTTTTCTTTCTCAAACCATGGCTAGCCGATTCCATCGGATGCCCACCAACTTTCACATACCATGGAGGAGTGCTCTTTTTCTTTTCTTTTTAAATTAAGATTATAATGGTCTGACCAGCTCCCTTGCAAAATTAATGATGAGCAGATGAAGCTGCCTAGTCGAGGGGTACTTAATTTAATATGGAAGATAGCAATTCCGACCACTACGTCCCCATGAGCTAAAAACAGTGGCACAAAATGAGAAGTAGTTGAAAGTTTTGAAACGTAGCACATAAAAATTTACTTGGAATGGCTTTCAAATACCATGCATAGGAATTTATAGTGGACTCTTTGGAAAACTTGGTTTTTGGTAATTGGATGCACGAGTAGAGCTCATACTCAGTACAAGTGAAGGCTAGCAAAAGACTGGGAAGCGACAATCGAGAGAGCAATAACTATCATAATCATGCTTGCGACAAAACAAAATTAATATAGGCATAAAAATGATACAAAAACTCTGAGGCAATTTAGATCATCGAGGCTTAATTGACTTTTGTTAAGTCATATGCATGCTTGAGCATGTGCCAGGTCGATTCAAATGAAACTTTTCAGAGGTGGATACCACAATAACATACCATATTATGAATAAAACAATGCATGCAAGCGTCTACATGACATGCTACAGACTATTAGTAAATTGAAACTGATCATATGAAAGAACTACAAAAGCATCCATTAGATAACATATACCTTACATAAACCGACTAAGCATATCCACACGGATGAGTATATGTATAAAAATGAAAGCAAATAGAGTTCATACCAGCCTCTTATCATATCTCGGATTGTCATATATCATCATTATTGCTCTTCACTTGTGTGGCTTAAATAATATAAAGTGAATACCAAGCTCCAATGGAGTAACGGGAGACTGAACTCTGCAACAAACTTTATAAAACCGAAGAAGAAAAACAAATATTTTTGGGGTTTTTGATTTTTGAAACAAGAATGAAAGGAAATAGTGAACAAAGTGAAATATTTTTGGATTTTTCAAGTTGCAAACCGAAAATAGCAAGTAAAGCAAACCAAAGGTAGAAAACTAAAGAACCAAATAGAGAAAAACAACGGAAATATTTTTGGTCTTTTTGTGTTTTGGAAAGCAGAAGTAAGAACTAGAACAATAAAGAAGGCGAAACATGGATATACAAAGGTCCGACAAAATATAATATGTAGATGAGTGCATCATCGGCGTACCTCCCCCTAAGCTTAGGCTTTTGGCCTAAGTGGGGATCAATTTCGAATCTGATAGCTGCCCCAGGCTGGTGGGTCATCATAGGTGTAATCGTACCCCAGCTCTCGTGAAGATGAAGCTGATGGCGCATAATCATAATAAGATTGCTCATGTGTAAAATTCGCAATGTTGGAGGGCTGACCCGACTCCTCGGCGCCCTCCTCATCGTGCTCAGGCGGTGGGTGCTCCTCTACGTACGCATCAAGCTCATCTTCCATAAGCGACCATCCATTCCTGCGATCAAGGTTAAACAAAAGAGGTGCAGTCAAATGGACTGATCGATCAGTCTTTACTACCCTCCAGGTAGTCTTCTTGAAAAAGGTTAGCTCAAATGTTAAATTAATCAAACTAGCAGGAGGAGAAATAAACTTATGATGAATCATAGAATTAAGATCAAGTTTCTCCTCGGGGAACTGCAGATCTAGAAAATGAGGCACAACACCATGCAAAGCTAACAGGCGTGAAGCTATAAGTCCCCCACAGATTCCCCCTTTCTCACGATTAACATCAAGATGGAAAGCTATTAAGGCACCCAAATGGTGAGTCCTATCATGCCTCAAAGCAGCAGCAATAAAAGCTAGATCATGGAGAGACAATTTACTTGCAGATTTCCTAGCAATAACACATTTGGTAATAAAGAAGGCAAAATATCGAATGGATGAGAAATGAATATTTCGAGTTTTACCACCCTCTCCTGTGAAGCTTCTTCCTTGACAAATCTCCTCATATAGTTCTAACAATGGCCTAGGTTGTCCCCTTATCTTCTCAAGCGATCCCCACTGTGGTACTCTAATAGCTGTACAGAAAACATCCAGAGGCAAGTCCACAGATTTGTTATAAATTTTATAATGAACCATGGGGTTAGAAGTGGACCAACTAAATCTGAAATCCTGCACCACAGACATTGTTAGTTTAACATATTGGGGAGATTCACCCTCAAAAAAATGTTCTAATCCTGCATTAGAGAGTAAGGTTTGAAAATCCTGTAGAATTCCGGCAGCATTCATGAACTCTGAGCATGGATAGTGTGAGGGGAAGACCTTCTCTTCACGGTGAACTTTCATAACTTTATGCACTTCTAGTTCATGTTGAGAGAGTTGATAAACATTCTCCTCCATTTCTGAAATTTTTAACAAACCTCATAAAATATGATTTTGAGACAAGCAAATGTAGGAAACTACTATAGTGGGTTACTAGAGAGCTAACACGCATCAAAATAACAATTCTAAGCAATAGAACAAGCATGCATACCCATTTATCCTATCACTTACAATGCTAAAATACTCAATAAATACTTCACCAAAAGAAATTCTACTTGGACAAGCGGAGGAGTCACATACCGCAGATCAAATGATCCAAATCTCAGCAGAAATGATGGGCTGAGCAAAGAGATCGAAAAATCAAGGTGAAGAACAGCAAGAACTTGGGTTTGAGCTGGGTGTGTCGTTGTTTTCGGGAGAGAGAAAGAGCAGGGGAGGAAGAGATAAGTGAGGGGCCAGGTGGGGCGGCCAGGGCTGGGCCGCGCCACCTATGCGTGAGGTGGCGTGGCAGCTCCTCCTGGTGCCTCGCAGGTGTCTCTCTGCCCCATTTTTGACATAAAAATTTATAAAGAATTTTTTGGAATTTTTTGAGAAACTTTATTTTCGAGGATTTTTCAGAAATTGGCATATCGATAAAAATTCAGAAAAACTAGGATAAAATGATTTCAAGCAAATCAAAACTAAGCATGCAGCAGCTCTGAGATACTCTTAATCATGCAACTAAACTGAAGGAATAAAATTGATGAAAGTAAATACAAGTGAGGTGGAGTGGATGCGGTGAAAACAAAGTTTTGTTCATATAAAATCACTTTGTTAACAAGGTTGATCAAGTCTTGTTACCAAACTAACTTTGTATGAGGAGAAGCTTTGCATTTCACTAAATGCTTATGTTACCTCAACTTTGATAGGTATAGCCCCAACCATAACAATTTGATATTCTTCCTTGGGCTTTCGCTCTGAACAAATAATTTGACCAACTTTGATGGTCTCAATATGCTTGATTAAATTTAGAGCATTCTTTCTATCAATCTTCTTGGGAAAATAAACCATATACTCTTTGTCATTAACATTAAAAGTGACTTTTCCTTGATTGCAATTAATAACAGCACCTGCAGTATTTAGAAAAGGTCTCCCAAGAATAATAGACATATTATCATCTTCAGGCATTTCCAACACAACAAAATCAGTTAATATTAAACAACTGTTAGCAACTTGAACAGGAACATTTTCACATATACCAATAGGAATAGTAGTAGACTTATCAGCCACTTGTAAAGATATATCAGTTGATACCAATTTTTCTAAATCAAGTCTCTTATAAAGAGAAAAAGGCATGACACTAACTCCAGCTCCCAAATCACATAAAGCAGTTCTAACATAGTTATTTTTAATGGAGCAAGGAATAGTTGGTATACCTGGATCTCCAAGCTTCTCTGGAACTTTACCATCAAAAGAATAATTAGCAAGTAAAGTGGAAATTTCCTCATTAGGAATCTTCTTTTTGTTAGTAATAATATCTTTCATATATTTTGCATAAGGGGGCATTCTAATAGCATCAGTCAAAGGAATTTGCAAAAATAAAGGTCTTATCCATTCACAAAACCTGTTATAGTGTTCTTCTTCCTTGGACTTGTGTTTCTTACCAGGAAAAGGCATTGGTTTCTGTACCCAAGGTTCTCTCTCTTTACCATGCTTGTTGGCAATGAAGTCTTCTTTGGTGTACTTTGCATTTTTATCAATCTTTTCTGGTTACTCTTCAACTTCTTCTTTATCGGAAGCATATCCTGGTTCAGTTTCAGCATCAGAAATAGAAACACTGTTAGGATCTTTACCTGCATCAGATGATTCTGTAGTTATTTTATGCTTCTTCTTCTTCTTCTTCTTCTTCTTAGAAGGAATATCATCACTTGAAGTGCATTGAGAATCTTGCTCGACCCTCTTAGGATGTCCTTCAGGATATAATGGATCTTGAGTAGCAGCGCCACTTCTTGTGCGTATTTCACATGCTTGCTTCTCTCTTGCGGCATTAACTAGCAAGTCTTTTTGCACCTTGGTAAGCTAATCAATTTGTGTTTGAACCATTTGAAAATGTTTAACAAGTATCTTCACATCATTAGCGGTTCTCTCCATAATATCCTGTAACTTGTTAATAGCTCTAGAATTTTCCAACAAATGATTATGCACCATTCTATTAAAATTTTCTTGCTTAACAATAAAATTATCAAATTCATCTAAGCATTGATCAGGAGGTTTAGTATAAGGAATATCTCTTTCATCAAAGCGTTGGAGAGAGTGTACCTCAATGGTAGATGAGTGAGGGATTGGCTTACATAATTCTTCTATAGGAGGTAAATTCTTCATATCTTCGGCCTTAATACCTTTCTCCTTA
Organism: Dactylis glomerata; assembly: GCA_007115705.1. Taxonomy (NCBI): domain Eukaryota; kingdom Viridiplantae; phylum Streptophyta; class Magnoliopsida; order Poales; family Poaceae; genus Dactylis; species Dactylis glomerata. The sequence continues at coordinate 6,214,079 of QXEO01000902.1, read as the reverse complement.
AGAGATTTCTTAGCTTCCTTCATAACTTCATCATTTAATTCAATCATCCCTCTCTTCTTCAGCGTAGGCTCTGTAGATGGCGCAGGGGTTGGTGCTGGTATTGGCTCAACTAAAGTCCAATCATCATGATTCCGGCTTATTTTAGCCATTAATTCTTCAGCTTCAGCCGGAGTTCTTTCCCTGAAAACACAACCAGCACAACTATCCAAATATGACTTAGATTCATCCATTAGTCCATTATAAAATATATCAAGGGTTCATTTTTAGGCAATGGTTCTTTAGGCAAAGCTCTAATTAAAGAACAAAACCTTGTCCAAGATTCAGGCAATATCTCTCCTTTTCCCTGTTCAAAATCAAAGATTTTCTGCACAGCAGCATGTTGAGCACTAGCGGGAAAATATTTCTGAAAGAAAGCATTAACCAAAGCAATAGGACTAGTAAGAGATCCAGGAGACAAGCTATTAAACCAAGTTTTAGTAGCATCTTTCAACGAGAAAGGAAAAATCTTAGCAACAAAGTAAGTGCAGAGCTTAATATCATCAGAAAACAAATTACTCAAAGTAGAAAGCTCATTCATGTGCCCCATAGCACTCTCATCTTTAGTACCACAAAAAGGAGTTTTATCAGCAATAGATATCTAAGATAAATCCAAAGAGAAATCATAATCCTTGTCTCTAATATTTATGAGAGAAGCAGCAAACTTAGGATCAGGAGACAAATTATATCTAACAGAACGTATTGCAAGAAGTTCTCTAACATTACCAGCATTACGAGTAGCACGTGCTTCAGCAATAAAATCATCATTAAGCTCAATATAAGCATCATCATTATAATCATCACTAGGGCATTCCCTAGACTCAGGTGAAGTAACATGTGTAACAGTGGTATTTCCCAACTTAGCTCTAGCAATAGTAGCATCTAAAAAGGAACCTAGTGAACCACTCTCATCAAGCACAGTAGAAGCATCATCTAAATTATCAGTGGCATTTTCAATATCAGCAGAAGTAGTAGCAGTAGCGTGTGGGTGTGGTGGTGTAAGCAACTTACTCATAACAGATGGCGAATCAAGAGCAACAGAGGTGTTGAGAGTCGTACCTCTTCTTGTAGTGGATGGCAATATAGGAACTTTTCCATCACGAGGTTTATCCATGATGAAAGGATTGCAATGAACAATATGAATACCAAGTGAACTTACAAATAAAGCTATGCTCCCCGACAACGGTGCCAGAAAATACTCTTGATGACCCACAAGTATAGGGGATCGCAACAGTCTTCGAGAGAAGTAAAGCCCAAATTTATTGATTCGACAGAAGGGGAGCCAAAGAATATATGTAAGCCTTAACAGATGAGTTGTCAATTCAGCTGCACCTGGAAACAGTCTTGCTTGTAGTGGTTTATCAGTAGCAACAGTTTTATAGTGGTGATAGTAGTGAAACAGTAACAGCAGTAGTAAAATAGCAGCGGTAATAGTAACAGTAGTAAACAGTAGGAACAAATACTATAGGCATAGGGATGGATGAACGAGCATTGCATGGATAAGATAATTCATGAAATCAATGAGACATGAGCATTGCAGATAAATAATGATAAAGCATCCTAGTACAAATAATCATAGGCATGTGTTCCGTATATAGTCGTACGTGCTCACAAGGAGAAACTTGCACGACATCTTTTGTCCTACCAGCCTGTTGCAGCAGGGCCTCAAGAGAAACTACTGGTAATTAAGGTACTCCTTTTAATAAAGTACCAGAGCAAAGCATTATCACTCGGTGAACACATGTGATCCTCACATCATAGCCATCCCCTCCGATTATCCCAATTTCTGTCACTTTGGGGCCTCAGATTCTGGACAACAATATGTGTATACAACTTGTAGGTAAGACCATAAACAACAAGTATCATCATAGAAATAATAATATGTTCAGATCTGAAATCATGGCACTCGGGCCCAAAGTGACAAGCATTAAGCACAACAAGTTACAATAATGTCATAGGCACTAAATAAAGATACTAGGCACTATGCCCTAACAATCTCATATCAAATTACATGAATGATCTCATCCAATCCCTACCGTCCCCTCACCTACAGCGGGGGAATTACTCACAGATGGATGGGGGAGTCATGGATGGTCAATGGAGTGACGTCGGTGATGATGGTGATAAAGATCTCCTCCAAATCCCCGTCCCGGCAGGGTGCCAGAACGGAGTTTCTGGTTCCGAATCGCGGTTTCTGATGGCGACGGCGCAGCGGAAGTCTATCTGGGAAAAACGCCGTCTCCCTGATATTATTATGTCAGGGGGTATATGTAGGCGAGAGGGGAGGTCGAGAGGGCTGCTGGGGCCTCCTCACGCCAGGGCGGCGCGACCAGGGCTGGGCCGCGCCACCTGTGTGTGAGGGCCTCTCGAGCCTCCTCTCCGTCCCGTCTTCTGGCTCCGTGGGTCTTCTGGTGAAATAGGATTTTTGATGATTTTTTCCGAATTTTTACTGAAAGTTGATTTCTGCACAAAAATGAGACACCAGAGCAATTCTGCTGAAAACAGCGTCAGTCCGTGTTAGTTGTATTCAAAACACATAAATTAGAGGAGAAACAATAGCAAAAGTGTTCAGGAAAGTAGATACGTTTTGGACGTATCAGCCCCCACCCCCACCCCACTCTACCCCACCCCTATAGTTCTATAGTTAAATAATGATGTATATCTATGATTTTGCCCTATCAAACTTATGGACCGTCCTCCGCCACTGCAAAGGAGGATGTCCACCACGTAAGAATTGCGACCTTCCTCGGAGAGTGCATTACATGACAATGGATGATAATGGATTTACATGCTTTGGTCAATAATGTTCCATTGAGAAATGAAGCCAAATCATTTTCCTCTTTTGAGAGTTTGGCACCACGAAAACTACATTGTCCACGGAGATGGGAAGGCGCCCATCACGGTATCCATTACGTATCTATGCAGCTATGTAGGTTCATTCTTGGGTTGCAATGGTTCAACAGCTCTACATCATAAAGGAAAGTCACCTTTACTATCTGATCAAAGCTTCATTTTTTAGGGCCCTCCGATTACACGATGGGCGGCTTCAGGACCAGGTATCCTAAAAGCAAATGTGGACGCTGGTTGGGACGCTATGAACAAGCGTGCGAGTATCACAATTATTATCTTAGATTATTATGGGAGTGTAATTATCTCTGAATGGAAATTTATTCCATCGTGTGGCAGGGCAGAGGAAGATGAAATCTTGGCGCGCTTGGATGGCCCAAAGGTGATGATTAGCAAGCAATGCAAAACTACAACTCTAGGGTTCGCATTGTGCGAAGTTTAACGGGAGAAGACCATGACAGTTTCCAGCTGGAGTTTATTTTGGAAATTCTTAAAACTTTTGAAGATTTATCGACATATCAACATGTCTAAAATAGATCGTGTGAGCAACAAATGCGGCACATATCTTAGCATAATTAGACAATAGTGACATGAGTGGTGCTTTTAGTGAATAACATTTTTCCTAATTACAAAGCTCATAAGTTCCTTACAAAAATATCAAAACCGTGCATAAAAATTGGAATTCAATTTTTCTTCAAAGTGGCGCGAGGCGCTCCCTAAAATCACTCTAGATACCACGTTGTTTTCGCTCGCTAATCACTCTCTATTCGATCGATATTCTTGTTCCCGATTCGCCCCCCTCCCATCATCTTCCACCTCTCGACCCATCTCCCTCCGCGCACATCTCCACTTCCATCTATGGCGTCTCCCCCAAAACCCTAACCCCACAAACACCCCCGCACCTCCTCCCCACCCCCTCCCACCACTCCATCGCGCCGGCGTGCCATGGACCACCACCACAAGTCCGGGACGCGCCTGCGCCTCCGCGTCACGGCCGCGCGGCGCCGCGCGTGGCAGAAGTCCGACGACCACCGCAAGCCGCCGCCGCGGCGCGACCCGGCGGACACCGTGCGGAAGCTCATGCGCCGCGAGATCGGCGGCGGCCACCGCCGGCCCCCGCGCCCCGCGGCCCCCTCCACCTCCGCCTTCTCCTGCCCCGAGAAGTTCCGCAACTTCCAGCTCCAGGTCTGCGCTTCCCTCACCTCACTCCTAGGCAGCATCCTCCCGGGAGCCTAGTAACGCTCTGGAGATTCGCCTTTTGCCTGTTGATCGGAGGATAATGACGTGGCTAGGGTTACGACGCTAGGGCTTCGAGGTGATGCTTGTTATAAAATGGCGGTGCTTGTGAAATTGTAGTATTAGTAATTTGGTTGAACTGATGATGCTTATAGCGAGGTGTGGATGTGGCTAGATCTGGGAATTCTGCTAGAGAACATAATCAGCTAATGAGAGCTGAGAACAATCTCAATGTCCTGTCCCTAGTTTTCTGCACATAGGAAATCGTTAGTGAGTGCGAGGTTTTCTGTTTTCAAATAAGGTATTCTCTTGATCAGCAAATCAGCACAATCTTTGTTGGTTGCGCTGGGATTCTTCGTGGTTTCCGTAGCAACTCGTGCAACTATTAGATATGTTAAGGTCATTGAAAACTGAAAGGGCTGAAATTAGCTGTATAAACTTTCTGGAGTGGTTGGTGTATATTTACACAATATTGCTGTCAATCAGTATTAAATTTGAAAACCATGCTTGGTTGGTCCTACTCTTCATTTGCTTCTGTTTCCAGGTGCTTCTAGTTGTGTGTAGTAGTTTTGAAATCCAGAGCGGTAAGTGAACCGACAAGGTGTCTGGTTCAACGGTTGGATCGTCATGCCATCCAGTTGAGCTATGGGTCATTAATGTCTGTTCTGTTACCCCTCCCGAGTCCCAACCAACCATATCTGATGAGTTCACGAGTTCGAATGCTGGTTTTGCCAGCATATATAAAAAATAGAGTTCGGCACTATTTCCATAATCAAAGTTTTATATTTTGTACCATTTTTCTTTTCGTGAAAATGGCCAGTGAGCTGAACCAGACCAGACCATGCAACCATCGCCATTTCCTGTTGGACCACTGGTCTGGTCTGGTAATTTAAAGGGAAAATTTGCTAGAGGATACCGTTATTTTCTGGCGTTTGCCGAAACACACTGCCCGATTGTGGCTTTGCTAGGTGCCATTATAATTTTATGGTACGTTTGCCAGAACACACCATATGGCCAAAAATAGAATATCTTGTTATCTGAATCTTTTGGGAGTTAAATCTGTGCTAAATCCGGTACTGTGCATGCCTATACTGAATCTGTTCGGTGGTCATGTTGTTCAATATTTGTGAACTCTCTTGCTGTTCAATACCGTGGTCACATGTTTGCTAAGTATGGCTCACGTAGAGACTAAATGCTGTTGGATTTTCAAAAAAAAATTCACTGCCAGATATTGACACATACAGCCTTGATACATACATTCTACTTTGGTACCAAAATTTACATTGTGGAAGAAAATCTGTTCAAAACCAGTTATACGATGCAAAGGAAAATATCAAACTTTCCGTTTTAGGCCATACAGTGTGTTTTGGCAAACATGCCACAAAATTGTAATGGTACCTGGCAAAGCCACAATTGGACGGTGTGTTTTGGCAAACATAAAAAAATAACGGTGTCCTCTAGCAAATTTTCCCTAATTTAAACTACGGCTTACCCATCATTCCATCGAAAGTTTGATGTGCCAATAGTGAATCGAATGAGCTAAAAAGGTGAATGAATACATATGGAGAAGGGTTCCATGGCACCACAAAGCTTGATCCGGCTTATTTGATACTCCTTTATGTTTTTCTATAATAAATTAAAATCAGATTTGCTATTTTATGCCCAGATTTTCTTATAACTAGAGATTATAGATAAACTATTAAAGGAAACTTATGCTTTTAATTTGGTTGTGCAGGAAGAATACGACACATATGACAATGGTATTGCCTTGCTGCCATTGCAGTGGAACAGAAGGAAGATTATTGAGATTGTTGCTGCAAGAGATTTAATATTTGTACTTGCAGAATCTGGTCTTTGTGGTGCATTTAGTCGGAGTAAGTCTCATTCTCTTCAACAAATTGGTTTGCCCTGATATGTCATGTTCCTGATAAACCTTCTCATCATGTTGGCAGCAACAAACAAACACATCTGCCATTTGAATATAAGTTCCGATGAAGTGATTAGGAGCTTGTTCTATAATAAAAACAACGACTCCCTTATCACTGTTTCAATGTATGAATCAGAACGCTTCATTTCACTGAAGTGCAGAACAACTCCGATAGAGTAAGAGACCTTACCCATTTCTTCTTAGGCTAGTATAATATGTATTCCAATCTTTTTCCTGCAAAACTGCTGATCTTTATTTTTACTGTCTTTTGATTTTTTTATGTTTGTGAAAAAGTTGCCAATGGTCTTGAGTTTGTGCATGAGATGCTTTTATCACTTCTTTCCTCTTTGTCACAACCTTTATAGATGTGATGATCAGTTTGGTAGCTAATGTTAGCCTTTCTTCGTATTTGCTTTGACTAATTTATCATCTCTCCTCCTGCAATTGTATTTTAGGTACATCCGGAGAGGCCAGCTACGTGACGGATTTCCTTTATTCGAATCTGAATCACTGATATTTCCTGGCTTTGTTGAGTTTGATGATGTTAATGGCAAAGTATTAACTTTTTCAGCACATGATAGGTAAGCTACTTTTTGCTTTGCATTGCAGTTTGGCAGTAGTCATATGTTGATTTATTTAAATGTTCCTTCTTTGCAGTACCTACAAAGTTTTTGATCTGAAGAATTACAACTTTCTGTATTCCATATGCGATAAGGACATCCGGGAGATTAAGATAAGGTTTGGTTGTCTGTTGACTACTGATAGTATTCATCTTTGATCTAGATAGTTTATGGCATGTTCTTACATTCACAGTCCTCTTTTACCAGCCCTGGAATCATGCTTGTGATATACCAGAAGGCAACTAATCATGTTCCACTAATGATTGTGTCAATCGAGGATGGAACACCACTGAAAACCTTCACTCAGTTGCTGCATCGAAACAGAAAGGTTGACTTCATTGAGCAGTTTAATGAGAAACTTCTCGTGAAGCAGGACAAGGAAAACCTACAGATTATCGATGTACGTTGCTATTATTATTTTTCTATGCAACAACATTTCTGCCGTAATGTTGAGCTAACACTTTTTTGCTAGCAACGAATTTTGAGCTAACGCTTTTTGTTAGCAACAAATTTTGAGCTAACTTTGGTCTCTGGCCAGGTCAGGAACTCTGATCTGATTGAGGTGAACAAAACAGAGTTCATGACCCCTTCAGCATTCATCTTCCTCTATGAAAACAATTTATTCCTGACATTCTGCAATAGAACAGTCGCTGCATGGAATTTCCGCGGAGAGCTAGTTACATCGTTTGATGACCATGAGTTGTGGCATCCTAACTGCAACACAAACAATATATACATCACCGCCGACCAGGACCTGATCATCTCATATTGCAAAGCTTCAAAAGGTGTTACAAACGATGCTGAAGGTGGATGCGGGGAAGGTAACAGTTTCACTGTGCATTCTTTCTTACATGCTAAGAGATGTGTTGTACATTATAACTTGACTGAATCTCATCCTCAGCTCCCCCAGTGGGATCGATCAACATGAGCAATATCTTCACGGGAAAGTGCATCGCTAAGATCTCCGCCCTCGACCCTAATCTCACGATCGCTCCTCGAAGACAAGGCGACAGCAGCAGGTCTATTGTCCGGAGCACCGTTGCTGACGCCCTGGAGGACGTCACCGCGCTCTTCTACGACGAGGACCGCAACGAGATCTACACGGGCAATGGCAGAGGCCTGGTGCATGTGTGGTCTAATTGATTAGCTTCTCTACCTCCCCGCACCCCAATCTTGTATATATCACCTCTTCTACCTGGTGTTTCGTTCCCGGTCACATACCAATTGTAATGATCCTCCAGTCTGACGTGGGATTGTACCTGGATATATCTTTTGTTACACCATTGTTAGAATAATAATATGAGTGTAAATTTTGCTGACCCTCAGAATCATCCTTGGCAGGAGTTGTTTTCCGGCTCTTGCTAGTGCCTCTAGTTATTGCTAGGTGGTCTAAAGACCTATTTGCAATTTTTATCAACTTCTGTGTTTTTTGTACTACTTTGGATGATAGATCGGCAAAAAAGTGAAGTTTTTCTCCCGTGGACCTTGTTTGTCGTGCGCTATCCTATCCCTGATCTCAGTAGTGTTGTTTAGCCGTACCTGTTAGTGTTAGCTATATCATGTTGCTGCATGGAGGGAGAATTAGCTGTGGCATTTCCTCTAGTGTAGTGTAAGTGTGTAACCACAAATATTGTCAATATATCTGCTGTCGAATCAAGCCCATCTTTATCATATGCAAGTGGATTAGTGGCATGACTGCAAGCTATCCCAACAATTCGTAAAATATGGAGTATAACTCTAGTCTCCATTGTGTATTATTTTCTTGACGTGAACCATTGCTTATTACGGTCTTCAAGCTACTGATCACTGATGTAAGCCTTGCAAGGCACCGCAATGTGCAGTGGACATGGTGCTTTCCTGGCGCATTTTCACCGGATGCTTCTGTTAATCAATTATCCCTGTGTTCAAAATGCTACTACTAGCATACGCAGAAGTCGTGTGATTGCAAAAGATTGTCACTTTGTCAACTTTCACATCATCCTGTGGAAGCAGTGCGCACCCAGCAAAATTCCAGTGTGCTCTTGAGTCAGTGTACAACCTTACCAACTCCACGGTCCCGCAGTGGCAAAATCCATCAAGATCCTCCCCTTTCCTCTAGCTCCAGCAGCGGCGACCATGGCGAGGGCTGATGCGACGCCCCTCCTCCCCGGCCTCCCAGACGAGATCGCCATTGGGGAGATCCTCGTCCGTCTCTCCCCAAAGTCCCTCCTCCGCTGCCGCGCCGTCTGCCGCGCCTGGCGCCGCGCCACCTCCGCCCGCAGCTTCCTCCTGGCCAGCCACGGCCGCCAGCCCGCGCTCCCCATCGTCTCCGCCAGCCGCACCATCCTCGTCTTCGACCACCGGGACGACACCGACCAGCAGCTCCACACCGTCGCCCGGCTCGACGAGGTCCTGTACCCGCAGGCCTCCTGCGACGGCCTCCTCGTCCTCTCCAGGTACGGCACGGCCGACACCCGCTTCTCCGTCTGCAACCCGGCCACTCGCCAGCACGCGCCCTTCGGAACCCCGGCGGACCTGAACATCATGGGGATGTACCCGCACCGCCCCACCGGCGAGTACCGGCTGTTGCTCCACCGGAGGACACAAAGGAGGTGGTTGCTCGCACATCCCCAAGCCGGTCGTCAAATCGTCTGCTACGTCTTCGCGCTGGGCTCCAGCCAAACCAAACCGCCGAGGTACGTCCGGTGGCCCGAGACAGCGCCGCCCTGCTTCGACCCGCCTGCCCTGGTCCAGGACAACCTGCACTGGTACCCATCCCACTACCAGGCTCAAACCAAACCGATAATAGTGTTCGACACCATCGCCGAGACGTTCCGGCAGATGCGTGGTGCTCCGATCGCTCCCAGCAACTCGCGTATTGTCGAGATGGACGGCACGCTCGGCATCTACAGCCGTAGCAGTGCAATGAAGATTGTTGATATATGGGTGTTGCAGGGCTATGAATGTGAGGTCTGGGACCTGAAGTACAGGGTCCAATTGCCGGTTTCAGAGATCAGGGGACGGTTTGAAGGCTGTGATGCCTACTGGGCTATGGACGTGGTTTCGGTGGATGGTGAACTGCTCGTGCTGGTCAGCTTTGGTCGGTGGCTGCTCTGCGTTGACAGTGGTGGCAAATTGGTTGATAGTTTCCATCGCGGTGGCCAGGGTCTCTCTCTCACTGGATTACGGCTCAAACAAACTCTTGTTCCGCACACCTTCTTTACGGCACTAGAAAGCTATGCTGTCAATGATTCGCCTTTCATCTGACAGCTAGTTGAGTGAGGTGGTGCCTCTTAACGGCCTACTAGCTGTTTGTACCTTGATCAAGCATGAGCCTGCTGGCTTCTTGTATTTGCATTTATGTATATGAAGTTATGATCAGAAGCTCTGACATGGTTGCATGAAATATGTTCAGCTACTAGTTTTCACTTCTTTTTATACACCTATTATAATCTTGACCTCCAACTGCTCTGCGTCAAGTCTTTGTTTGTTCTCTGAAAAAAGATTGTGTCATGGTTGAATTGTTGTGAAAGTGTGGTTAGTATTCAGCAACAGCTTCTGTTGGTGGAATGGATCCGGATGGGCCTGGAGGACCAGATGGGGGAAGCCCTGGAGGATGGGTTCCGGTACAAGCTGGAGGGCTGGCTTTCTGGGTGGCCCTGGTTCTTGGGCTCCGTGGTTTGGTAGCTTCTTCGGATCCTGGTAAGTTGAATCCTTGATTGGCTACCTGATGGAACTTTATACTTCGCATAGACATCGTCAGTTCATTCAGTTAACATGCATAGTAATCAATTCATCCAGTTAGATCGTTAGTGGTTCAGCTTCATGAGTCAAGTAAATCGTTGTGCAAATGTATAAGCGCTGAAGCATACATTCGTCGTTTAGCATTCTTCTTCCAGTACTTTGAAGTCTGAACTCTGGTTGAATGCTTCTTTTGCAGCTTCTACCTCCTCTGTTGCTGTTGCCTGCTCCAAGATTGTTGTGGCCCGTTAGTTGGGGCACCCAGGCCTGGTCGGACTCACCGCCGCCCATTTGACTGGGTGCCAAACAATCTATCGTGGCAAATAATGATCTGGGTTACAATTCTTGGGTTAAACATTCACTGAAGAACTCACTTCGTTGAGCATTCAGTCTGTTGGCAGAGTCCCTTGCTAGTGTACATATACTAGTGAAATCATTTGTTTTGTATCTCTTGGAGAGCATTGTATGCAGTCTTACATGGTACTAATCTGTCAGATTACCCTCTCAGTTTGTTCAGTTGCTAGTTTCACCTGATTATTAGAAAAGCTTGGATTGGTTGCATTTTGGTCCAGCTTTTCAGTGAAATGTTGTGTTGCAGTTCATTCATGAATCAGTTCCATCTGGTTTGGTATTGAAATATTCTGTTATAGTTCCATCTTTCTGTTGCACTGTTTGGAAGTTTCTATCATTTAATTGTCAGCTGCTAAACATTTTATGGCACTAATGCTTCATGCGACGTCTGATGTTGACATAAGCTAAAGTATTACTACAACTTATGCTGGTAAGGAGAAGATAGGTCTGTACTTTTTCAGGTTCAGGTCCCAGATTGTGTTCCTCCTCAGACACTGTAACTGCCAGCAGTGATCATTTTCCGGTGAGTGATGCGATGCAAGGCCATATCGAGTACCACTGGTCGAAAGCAGATTGTCTCAAGCAGGACATCACCAGGACTCGTGTGGCAATACAGTTGAAAAAGTAAGTTGAAAATGTCACCCTGATCATTTGTTACTTTATGTATTATGTGCCTTTGGAGGGTAATTGCTCAGCTGCTCACATCAACCTATAGGCTACCCATGGTTAATTTGTGTCATCTGCATGTGATAAATATACAGACTGGTTACAGTATATATTTGCAGTTTACACTGTTGGCTGAATATACAAGTTTTAACACCTGTATTGAACATATGTTTCAGTGTGTCTGCAATCTGAAACCAGCGAAAGGTAGTTAATGGTTATGTAGAAATATGTGTTATACTTCTTATTATATTCCGTTTGAGAGTAGGTGAAAAATTATACATATGTTGGATAAATATGTTAGCATGTCAGATCTAGTTATATATCCCCGAAAAACATGTTATGTTGGTTAGTGAAGTTTTTTTCAGCGTGTTGTTTTCTTATGCTCATTTCTGAAGCAGTGAAGCCTAGAGAGGATTAAGCGGGAACTTGATAAAAGCTGGTTCTAATATGTAGGGTTATTTGTGAACCAAGTGCAAGTTCGTGCAGACTAAAAATCAACCAACCCCTGGGTAAGTTGAATCCTTCCTGGGTTAACTGATGGAAATTTAAATTTTCCATTGTGCCAATGAAATCATAAATTTATTCAGTTAGCATGTCATTTATTTTTCCTTCTAAGAAAGACCCAGTTCTTGTACATCAGTCCATTCACTTGGTAGACGACTAGTGGTTCAGATTAAATATATATCCCAGTGTCGTTGTATGTTTTTTTTTTTGCCTGGTTTACCGCTGATTAACTAGGCACCTTCTTCTTAATAAATGGATAATGAGAAATTTTGTTTTTATTTCTAAAAATAGTGTAAGAAAAACAACATTCTCTTTTGTTTGACTCTAAATAAAGTGTTTATTCTGCAGCTGCAACCCTCTCTTACCCGGACGCTACACTGGGATACAGTTTGGGGGATAAATATTGGCTGAAGAACCACCTGTGTACTGAAGATACTGCATCTTAGGAGAGTGCTATGTCATTTGACTGTATGAAGGGAGACTCACCTGTGGGCTGTGGCACTTGGCCACTTGCTCTAGTGTAGTGCAACAAAACTGTCGATGTATCTGCTGCCAAAGGGTTGCCACATTTCTTATTTCTTATATGCAAGTGGGCTAGTGGCATGGTTACAAGTAACCCCAACAATTCTCTTGCACATTTCAGAACTGTATTCGTTTTTTGTTGATAAAAGCATTGTTAGAGCATCTCTAACAGATACGCTATAATAGCGCGCGTGCCATCGGGTTTGGAGCGCGTCGCGCTGTCACCGCTGCAGCTTTACCAGTAGCGCTAAAATGCAGCGCCGACCGACGTGCGGTTTACCAGCAGCACTAAAATACAGCGCGCGCAGCGACACAAACAAGGTTCAACAATATATATGCATCAATGAAGATCAAATAAATCAAGAAAATTTAATAAAAAACTCAAATAAATTGTGATTCATTTTGTTACAACACAAACAAATTGTTCATTAAGTCACACACAAATAGTTCATAGAAGTCCAATTTCACTTGTTCTTTCTTTGGTTGTCATTCTACTTCCACCACTCATCCATGAGATCCTTTTGAAGATTGTTGTGCACTTCATAATCACGAATGGAATGATAGGACTCTAAGAACTTAGCAATCCTTTCTTCTCTCATTTGCACACACACGGGTCTTCCCATTATTTCGTAGGAGTAGTAGTCCAAATTTTGACTACGTTTGTTCTCAATAATCATGTTATGCATGATAACATATGCATTTATGATGTACCAAAGAGCTTCTTGGTCCTAAAATCTAGGCGGTCCTCTCATAGTTGCAAATTAAGCTTGCAATATCCCAAATGATATCTCTACATCTTTTCTAGCCGCCGCTTGTGCATTATGAAATTCAACTTGTTTCTTACATTTGGGATAAAAAACCGGCTACACAAATGTGCACCACTTTGGATAGATGTCATCGGCTAGGTAGTAGCCATAGTTGTACATGTTCCCATTTGGTTCAAACTCCACCGGTGGACCTTCACCCATTGCTATCCGTCTCATCAATAGTAAATGTTGAAGGACATTGATATCATTGCAAGAACCGGGCATCCCAAAGAAAGCATGCCAAAGCCAAGACTCATAGTCGGCCACGACTTCAAGAATGATTGTGCTATCTTTTTTGTGGCCTTTGAACTGTCAATGCCATGCCGCGGGACAAATTTTCCAACTCCAATGCATGCAATCGATAGAACTAAGCATACCTGGGAAGCCATGATTCTTATTGAACTCCAAAAGTCTAGCCATGTCTTAAGCATCGGGTGCTCTCAAGTACTCTTCACCAAACACTCGAACGATAGCAACCGAAAAGCGCTTCACACATTTGATGGCTTGACTCTGAACCATAGCCAAGTGGTCATCAATAAGATCCGCCGGGATGCCATATGTCAACATTCACAATGCGGCGGTGACCTTCTGGATGGTGCTATGGCCAAGCTCTCTGGCAACATTCCTCCTTTGCTCGAAGAACCTGTCAAACTTTGTGACACACTCACAAGTGGTTTCAAATAACTTGATTCCCATTCGAAAACACCGTCAAAAATAATTTTCGGGATAAATGGGATGATCCACAAAGTAGCTCCACATGAGCTTGTTGTGTCCTTCAATTCGCTCCCTGCTCAACTTCTGCCGTCCAAAAACGGAGCCGCCGTGCTTTGGCCTCTTGTTTGCACGCAATGCCAATATCATGGCGATGTCCTCCTCTTCGGAGAGGTCTCATTCATCATCGAAACAAACTCGATTTGTATGAAGAAGAACTCATCTACAAACAAGAATATCTGTTGTAAAATTGTGAAACATTGCAATCTAGCTTATGTCGCCTGCGGCGGCATACCTTCGTACACCTTTCGTGCGCGGTGGAGGTGCGCGGTTGCAACAGGCACCATCGTCCATGCAATGCCAGCGGGACACGGTGGAGTTGTGCGGCTACAGAGGTAGAGAAGGGCGGTAGAGGAGTGGCAGAGACGAAGATCCCGGTGGGCCGCTCGGCGACTAGATCTGGTGCGCCGGCGGTGCTCTCCTGGTGGCGGTGGGGCGGGGGAGGGGGGGGGGGAAGAGGTCTTCGATGGCGCGCGAAAGCAGCAAGAAGGTCTACGCGCGTTCTCCACCGCCGACGCTGGGCGACAACAGCAGAACTGAGCGGCGACGGTCGGTGGGGTGGCTTGGGTGTGCGCGTGGAGGTTTCAGCGTACAGTTGCGTTGCGCACGCTCGGGAGGAAGTTTGCCGCATGCAGCCCACAAAATTTACAATGCGTGCTAGTTTAGCGTCTCTGGAAATCCACCAAAATACATATCCCGCGTGGTAAACTGATGATTTATCCCACGCTATGCTATTATACCGCCTCTGTTGGAGATGCTCTTAGCCCACTGCACACATTGTGCTAGCATATGTATAGTTGTTGTGTGTGATGTCAAGTTGTTAAGAGTAAAGAGTGGCAGCTTTCACATCATCGTATGGAAGAAGCAATGCACATGACATGACATGAGAGACATCGCACGAGGACGTTTGACACGCCCTAATGATTGAGCCCCCTCCAGTAATTAACTGCAGTAAATTACTACTACTACAACGTCAACTTCACGTGACAGGTTCCTCCCAGCATCGTCACCACCGGCTGTTCGATTAAACTTTCAGCCTCACTGACATCCCGGCCCAACGGACCCCGACCCCACCTGTCAGCCTCGCCGTGGCTTCGCAGCCACACCACCTACCGGGCCCCGGCCCGCTCCGTCTTATCCCGAAGGAAGCAAAGCCGCCGGGAAAAGAAAAAGAAACCAACACAGCAACACTCCTCCTCCGGCGACTCAAATCAGCAGCGCACGTCTCCCTCTCCCCCTCCCCACGCCGTGAAGCCAACCCCGGCCGCCGTCGCGTGCGTCCAGGGTTTTCCGATGGAGCCCGCGGCCTCCGCCTCCGCCTCCTCGTCGTCGGCGGCCCCGGAGAGGCGGAGGGCGGAGCCGGAGGCCGCGGAGCTGAGGCTGCGGCGGAGGACGCTGGAGACCGTGCTGGAGCAGTGCCAGCGCGCGCTCGAGCTCATGCGCGAGGCCGATGGTTCCCCCGGCGACGGGACCCCGGAGGCGGGAGATCGGGACGAGGGAGGGGCGGAGGGGACCGGCGACGTCAGCGACGGGGAGGGCCCGCCCACGACGCCGCCGTCGGAGGCGGACTACGAGACGGACGAGGTGAGGGGGATCTCGGTTTCGTGGCCTCGTGATCCGTAGGAGGCTTGGGAATTCAGGTTCCTCTGCTGGTGGTTCAGTTAGTTGGCCATTTCTGACAATTGGGGATTCCTCGAAATTATAGTGATTTAGGCCGTTTTGTTGTGTATTGTTCCATATACCAATCGTATTCATCGACTTCTCACAGTTTTTTTAATCTCAAGTACTAGCAACTTCAGAAATGTAACAACAGGATAACTGTAAACCGAGCTCTACTTGCCAACATCCTGGAATTACTTGATCTAAAAAAATATCCTGGAATCAAGTCAAATTTGCACGACATATGCACGAAACTGAATCTGGACTAAGCTATTTTCCGGTGCTTCTGGATATCACTTACTAGGGCGATGTACATGTACTGATATGAAAGCTAGGACTTAGGGTCAGTGGGAAACAGAAAAATGAGACTTTACTGTACTTACTTTTGCTCTCAGACTCTCCTAATTTTTGTGCCTACACCCCTTACTTGCAGCTGTGTAATCTTCTCAAATCGAGGGTCGAGTCACCTGAATTTCTTCAAAAGCTCGATAACATTCAGAAGTCAGCATACCAACATGGCGCAGGTGCATGTTTCCCCAACAAACTGTTATTGCCTTTTGCTGGAACCAGAAAATTTAGACCTTATCTGTCTTACAATCAATGCATAAACTGGCCTTGCCACATCATGCTAGAGCTAGGTCGGCATTTATTCGCTCATTGCAGTCAAACATGATAACTGAACCAGTCCTCATGTGACAGTAGATGAGACCGTATCATGGGACATCGTAACTGCGGCGGATATATGGGACGATAAGAGTATAAATGTCAGTGATGATTCGGAGGATGGGTATGTTCTCGTTAAACAAGAGGATATAGTTGATGGGATTGCGTGCTTCATGGCTGCATACTTGCTGTCGCTGAAAGAAACTAAGGTATGGAAAGTTCAGTCCACCTTTAATTTGTCATCTCCCTTGAATTATTCTGTGTACTAGGCTTTTCCTACAGGCATTCCTGAATATGAGCCTCAGCTTTTATATGTTGATCAAACCTTGGATACCGACTAAAATCATGCTTATTTCACAGTGATTATTGAGGTTCCGGTCCTCTGGATAATTAAATTTATTCCCAGAAGTTGAAAACATGACTTAATGGGATCATTGATTACCATTAGTTCAGTATGGTCTTACTCTTCATGTTGTAGGTTTCATGCTATTTGTCCGTTGCACTATATAGATCACATGGGATGACCTGTAGATATCCCTTGTCGAACATTGATTGCTGGATTTTCCTCACTGTTGGATAGCCTGGCTCAAGGTTAGCTGTTCGTGTTGATGTAATGTGATAGTTTGTTGTTTTCTTTCCCTGCTGAACTTAGCTCGTTAGTGCTAGCAGGTTTTTGCCCTGTTGTGGGTGTTTGAGGCTGAGCAATTAGCTGTTGGTTTCCTGCTGGTGCGAGCGCGTCCCCTCTTCCAGTCCCCTTTATTTTCTGCTAAACTTGTAGTGAACTTTGTATTTCCGTTTTGCATCTAATGGAAAGAAGAGTGCCCTGATTGGAAAAAAATGTTGCTCATTGATTTGAAATCTTCGTACTTCTAAGGCTGGAAATTTCATGTTATGCAGGAATTGACGCCCAATCAACTTCAAGAAGGTGACCATTTGTTTTCCTTTCTCAAGTCAGATGAATTTGGTTAGTTGAAAGTTTTCTTATGCTAGATTCCCCACCCTTCATTTGACAGCCCTTAGCAAGACATTTTCAACTAAAAAGAGGAAAGGCAAACTTCAGAAGGCATGGGCTGGAACACAAGTTATTTATAATGTAGCATCATGGAGTGCGACAGCTATTGGGTAAGTTATCCTTAATAACTGGAAATAATAAGCGCAATTTCTGTATAGTTCTCCCATGTTAATAATACGTCAGGGTAAGCCTCATAACTCATAAGCTTGTAGAGGCTCCTTGGAGCTCTACCCGAAGAATCTTTCTAGGACCTTAGGAGGCAGATTTTCTTCCCACTGAAGATTGAAAAACTTAGGGCAGAATTTCATCAAACTAAATGGTCTGTAAGCAACAAACGTAAACTAACCGTTACCTCAGGGCAACTGGACATCACCACATCATGAGCGAAGCATATACATGATTAGTGAAGTTAGGATCTGATGAGTGGCATCAATTGATGTTATATATTACACTTGTTCAGCATGCCCACTCTAAAAATAAAAGCAACACGGTTAGTCCCTGCGCAATATTGTGCCGCAAGCACTAACATAAATTCGAAGGCATCATGCAGCTCCGAATTTATTTTCATGAGTATGTGGGTATTCTCTGTTCCTGTAGCTATGCTCTCTAATTTCGCTCCATTGTCATCCTCTTGCAGTATCTACCAGAATCCGGCAATTCTAAAAGCAGCAACTGCAGCCTTTTGGACATCCTGCCGCGTGGTGTCCAAGTTTCTGTGAATAGTCCGTTCGGTGGGATCCTGTGCACATTGTATGTATGACCTCCCTGTACCTCTGTTTGGGGAAATACATTGTTGTTAAACTTCGTGATGCGCTGTGATTCTGCCGAGGTCCTTCGCCGGGCCTTCACCAGCAGGCTCATAGGCTGTGTTCAACAGTTAGATCATGTGTCAGATCTAACCTCATAACTGTCGGTTATGTACATGTGGGGCTGATTACTGATCTAACTAGTGAGTGCAACTTCATGTGTGTTTACTTATATCATTCATTTGTATCCGACCTGCGATTGCTGTCTCCTCCTTGAGTCCTTGTACATATTAACTCTAAAACTGAACATGGGCGTTCGGGCCAACTGTAAATACACTGATTTGTTTGAGTTTATCTTTTTAAGGTAACTTGTGTTGTGCTGCAGTGCTGCCACTTTATGTCCTGCAGGTAGTGTGCTCTTGTAGCAACGATCAGGCAGCACATGTTTGGTCATTGAAAAGAGAAAGAGGTTTATCTTTCAGTGCATTAATCCATAATGTCCATACATGACACATCGTTTTAACATCGCCACATCAAACGTAAGAAACAAAGAATTACCGAGTATTACCTCTGTTCCATAATGTAGTACATTTTGGCAAACTAAATCATGGTGAGCGAGTTGTATGGATAAATAACCTTAAATCATGTCAAAATATTTAAGTCTACTGATCCCCAGCACCAAATGATTTCAATTTTCATTTATTAATCTTTAAAGAAAGTTTTCAGTCAAGGCCTAACGGCTCTAAGTCATGAACACTGTAATACTGTCTAATGAGCAAGCCTACTTACAGGGGTCTTAATATCAATATAATTAGCAAGCATTCCCTAAAAAAAAGATAATTAGGAAGCATGGAGCGCAAAGTTACTCGAAACAAATTTCCAGCTTTAGAAGTACGAAGATATAACTTGAAGGTATAGGCAAACTTATATGTAGCAAACTGTACTGAACAAAATATAACTTGTTCCGTGTTACCTGTTACTCTCTGTATCCACAATTACATGGTGCATAATATACAAGTTCAACTTTAACCATGATTTGATCAACAAAACGTGGGTTATGTGCTATAACACCTATACAGTTGAATCCGTATTAGACGACAGTCTAATTTTCATAAATATGTTCCTCATATATAATTAATGAAATTTATGATATAAATTGAAACACGCAAAACTAGGACACCGTGTCACCGTGTAATTGTGGACGTAGACTTCGCTAGCTAGCACGAACGGATCGACTTGTCTAGCGTCAGAATGCCCATTTTAAAGACTAGCCGGTGTAAATGATCCGGCCTTGACTCGCAGCAATAAGACTGTAACCTTATTTTTCAAAATATAACCTCCAATATTACGTTATGCCCCAGGAAGATCAAGCTAAGCGAGCTGAAGTAAACATGACTTGTAAACAGCTCGCTACTAGCACAACTGCACAAGATAGCTTTATTGATATGGATGTCACAGACTCACAGGCTCACAGCAACGGCAGCATGAGGAATTGAGGATACAGCTCGCTAGCACAAATACAATACTCTCTTCGATCCATAAAAAGTACTCCCTCTGTTTAAAATATAAGATGTTTTAGGTTTGTAAATAAAATATATCTAGACATTTTTTAGTATAATGTATTTGAGTGAACCTACACACTAAGAGCATGCCTAACAGCACCCTTGAATGGGCCAAACCCTCAAAATAACCGTCACTTATGGGTTGTCGCAAAAAAATCGGCGCAGATCGGCACCCTTAAACGACGCGAACGGTAAAAAAAATTTAAAGGCCGAGCCGAGAATCCGCTTCCGGCCTTCACAAACAAGGGTTTCAAGAGCGACCCGAACGTCAGCCCGCACTACATAGAGCCCTAGCGCGCGCTGAAGATTCAGCACCACCTCCGCCGCCCCTCCCGCGCGCGCCGCCAGTTCCCTGCCCCCGCCGCCGCCACTTTCGACCGTCCCCGCCGCCGCCTCCCCCGCCGCCACCGCAAGGAACCATTTCCGGCCGTCCTCTCTCCCTTCCGCGCCCCGCCTTGCCAAGCCGTCGCCGCCACTCGCCCCACCGAGGATGAACTCGGGCGAGCACCTAGATCTGTCGAATTCGTCGTTCTCGGATGATTCCGACATCGAGGATCTGCTCCATGACGACGACGACGACTGCGAGATAGCCCTTCTCCTCCTCACCGTGAAGGACCACGAGGACCACGCCAAGCTGCTGGATCGGAGGCACGGTTCGGTGAAGGGCCGCACCTGCATCCAGCGCAACCGCCTCCTCGGCCGAGGTACCTACATATCCGCCTAATCTTTTCTGTAGGAGGTACCGAATGCGTCGTAGCTTGTTCGTCAAAATAGTCGACGATGTGGAAGCCAATTCCAATTACTTCAAGCAACGGCGCAACGCTGTTGGCGAACTAGGATTTAGCGCCTACCAAAAGATCTCGGCTGCCATGCGAGTGATTGCTTACGGCATCCCCGCAGACTACACTGATGAATACCTTCGCATAGGCAAAGATATAACCACCCATTTGGTGCGTAGGTTTGCGAAGATGGTTATCAGGTTGTATGGGAGCAACTATCTTCGAGCTCCCAATGAGGAAGATACTAAAAGGTTAATGGAGATGAATGAAAAAAGGGGATGGCCGGGCATGCTTGGTAGTATAGATTGCATGCATTGGACATGGAAAAATTGTCCAAAAGCATGGCATGGCATGTATTGTGGAAAAAGCCATGATCCTACCATTGTGCTCGAGGCAGTTGCTTCGCAGGATTTGTGGATTTGGCACTGTTTTTTTGGGCTGCCCGGGACACTCAATGACTTCAATGTTTTACAAAGATCCCACTTGTTTAAAAAACTTATTGCCGGAGATGCACCAACGTGCAACTACAAGATCATGGGTCATGAGTATTCAATGGGATATTATCTAGCCGATGGCATATATCCCGAATGGGCAAATTTTGTGAAGTCCATTAAAGATCCTCCAACTGATGCGGAGAGAATATTTGCCAAGACACAAGAGGCTGCCCGAAAGGACATTGAGAGGGCTTTTGGTGTTTTACAAGCAAGGTTTGCTATTGTTCGAGGGCCAGCTCGATTTTGGGACAAGGAAACCCTTATCAACATCATGACATGTTGTGTCATTCTACACAACATGATCATCGAGGATGAGAGAGGGTTAAACTTGCCGTGCTTCTACGACAATGTTGGCACTCGAGTGCGGCCTGAAAGAAACCCCAATCGGCTAGAAGGTTTTCTTCAAACCTATCGGGAGATTGAAGATAAGGCAACCCATAAGCAGCTGGTCAATGATCTCATCCAGCACCACTGGCAGCTGCATGGCCAACGCGCTCGCTTCTGATCTCCCCTTGTTTTTCTTCGGCTTGTATGTGTGAGATGAACCATTTTTCGAACATTTGTTGATTTATTTGATTCGAACAATTGTTGTAATTTGATTGAGAAATTGTTGTAATAATTTTGATGATATTTGTTTGATCCTGTGAACTATTATTTTATTTGTTTCACTAATCTATTGATGAAGTATGTGCTGTGTTTGTATGTTCATTTGCATGTGAAAATAGGCTAAAACCTTTTTTTTTCAGGCGCAAATGTGTCGGAAGAGATCAGTGCCCTTATTCACGACCCGTAAAACAGATATTTTATGTTTTACGGGTTGTGAATAAGGGCTCCGATCTCCGCCGATCCTTTTGCGCACGTAAAAAAAGAGTTCGGGAGCCTGTACTCGGGTTTTAAGGGCCGGGCGGATAAGGGTGCTGTTAGACATGCTCTAAAAAGGATATAGATATATTTGCTTCACAAAGCTAAAATATCTTATATTTAAGGAGGAAATACAACTTAGCATAAACTTGTACTAAATCAGCTAATGTTTTTTATGGATCAGAGGGAGTAGTACCAAAAGTACATACGTAAGATGATGATAAAGTAGCTAAGACATGACCGGAAGCTCGAATTAAGCTTGTGACGGACCACCCAGGCACCTGTCCATGCAGTCGCGGTATTGCGGCGACCACACATCACCAACATGGCAGCATCTCGTATCGCACTCCTGGTAGCCGCGCACGGCCTCCGCCGTCGTCGTCCCAGTCGCCGTCGGGAGAAGTCCGGCGGGCTGACGCAGGGGCCAGGTAGTGCAATAGTCCATGCACTGATCCGGGTATGCGGACCGGCCGCAAACGGCGGCGCAGTCGTCGGTACCATCTCCGACCACCGCTCCCGCCGCCGTAACGGTGACGACGGCGACCAGGAGGAGGAGGAGGAGCAGGCGGACGTTGCCAGTGTAACGGCCCTTGTTGGAGTTGAAACTTGAATCCATGACTAACGCTGCTGCTTGGTACGGTTAGTAGCTGATTACGACAAGATGGGGTTCTGGCCTCTGGGATCGATCAATGGGTTGTATATATACATGTATGGGAGTTATCACCGTCGATCCATCGATCCATACCCAAGCGCGCATGCGCGTGATACGCATCGATCCGATACCTAAGTGCGTGCCGGCAATTAATGCAATGCGTGGATTAGTACGATCTTTCTTGTTTGACTTGATCCGATACCATATGCGATCGAGATATGCATATTGTAGTTACAGCTAATTGATCGATCAACTTGTTCCAATCACGTATTCCCTCATTTGGATATACTCTCCCCGTTTCACAATAATCTACATTTTAAACTAAAATTTGATTCCATATTAATCTGTAGTCGACAGACCTCACCTGTGTGTCGCGGCGGCCCTCTCACTTTTTTCCGAGACCCAACGATCAGATATAGGAGTGAGCTTCACTTCTGATAGGCCTCATGGGCCAACGGGTTAGAACACTGCTTCAACTCTATTATTTCTATCTTGTCACATGCCAAATTGCATTATCTGGTTCAAAACCCAAATAATCTGCAATATGTTCTCCCGAGCTTGCATGATCTATCTTCATTATCATAGCATACAATTTCTCTTTGAGAAAAAATCTATCTATTTTCAAATGTTTTGTTCTAATAAGCAACTCATTTTATTTGATAAGGACCGAGCAACAAAATCATCACCAATTGGTCCAACAGATAGTCCTTAATTTATTCATAGCATATCATAATCAGAAAATTTACACAAACTAACTTAGAGCTTCTAGGCCATTTGTGCTAACAAAATAGATATGCTGGATCTTACATGCAAAAGTTACCCCAAAATTCCAAATATGAAGAACGGTTGATCCTCATTTTCAATGTCTGATAGATTTGTGAACATCTGACTGTGATCAAGTGTTGCACTTAACAACTCGATTGCACATGATAACCTTTACCTTTAAAGGCTAGTTTTCCCACAAATAGCGTAACTTGTAGGCCTAACCGAATTGAAAAATCTTCACTGCAGTTAGAAAAAAGCACAACAAAAATAACTTCAACTTTAGTCAGCGCGTAGAATTATTTAGCAGGACAAACCAATTTGATGGGATCTGATATGATGAATTCACCAGAAAATAATAAACAAGGGATGAACACGACAATCTTGAAGAGGAACATTGGATATCAAAATTTAATTGTCTGAGAAAAATAATAAAAAAGAATGCTTTAACACAGATAAGATCATGTATAAAACTGGATAGAATGTTCCAAATTGTGGGATGTTGGATAGAATATCATGTTTCTTGAAGTGTGCATGACCTTTACCTTTTTTGGCACATTTCGAGTCAATCACGTCACTAACTTTTGGAATCCCAAAACTACTTGTGTACCCTTTAATGGTCTAGACGCCTAGGTCGTATGTGAACACCGGTTTGGACGAATTTTATATCAATCAGATTAGGAGAAAATTTCTAACAACTCTGTTTGATGTAGCCTTCGGGTCAGAAACATGGCATCTTAAAGATCCTCTCAGCAGGGATAGATTTTAGGAAACTCCAAATTTAAGGGGACTTTTCATATTTGTGCAAATTCCTACACAACAAAGTGTAAAACAAGAAATTTTATACTTTTGTAACTATTAGTAGGTTATCTCAATAAATTATAGTAAAATTGATAAATAATAAGGACTATGACCTAATAAACTATAAAGATCATGGATACATTTTACATGCATCACTCCCATACATTCAATGAAGATCATTCGGTTGAATCGCGATGTCTAGGATTCAAATAATCCCATACGGATGAAGCCTGCTACAAAGGGGGTTGGTGTACACCCCCTAGAAACGATATTTAGAGCTGTATAAACTCATTTTGACTTTTTTTTTCTAGTAGAACAGTGAATATCATGTACCTGGCGGTATAATTTTTTTGGTTTGAAACTTTTTGGTCAAAGTCAATTACCCTTGCAAAAGTCTACGAAACTTTGACCAAAAAAATTTCAAACTAAAAATTTGAAAACTTGTGTTATATTAGAAAACAAGCAAAGATTGGTTCATATGGGTTGGAATATCGTTTTGTAGGGGGGGGGGGGGGTGCACCCATCCCTGATAGCAAAATGCCCCAAGGGTGGGGAATGGACGCAGAGGGGGCGGGGATGCGCTGGAGCGACCGGAATCAGTAGGGGAGGTAGCGGAGCAGCCCAGATCTGTAGCGGCGTGCGGTAGCGGTGGTGGGCATTTTAGTCGGCGGCGCTGAAATGGCTAGGCGTAGGGTGAAATTTCCCTTGCCTCGCATGAGATGAGGGTCGTTCTATGTTCGCCTCATGGAACTGCGAATCTGCGGGTTGGCAGGCCGGATTTGATGACCCCTGCAAATTTTTTTGCAGGTGGGGCGCGGATGCGGGGTGTGGTCTAGCCTTTTTTTCGCGCAAAACTGCAAACCATCAAATTTTTTTGCAGGTCACGCGTGGATGCGGGGTCTGCTAGAGTTGCTCTAAGGGCCGCACCTCCACATCCAGCCCTAGGCTTCCTATCCACCTCCCGCATGCGGTTCACACCTCCATCTCCGTCTGTCGCTCCTCCTTCCCGTCGTGCCACCTTTTCGCGAAGCGCCAAGCCCCCAGGGATTTGTGGAAGGTGTCCCCGATCTTGAAGTTCTAGCGGTGCAAAAAGACGTTGTATGGTGCGTCGGCCCCGTTCTCGGCAGTGGTGTTGGTGGTCGCGACATAAGTGGATAGCATGGAGAGGCACGTCTCGACTTCGATGTGGGCGAACAAGATGAAGATTATTTGGATTTGCCAAAGTTCCATCAAAATGCCCTTGCATGTAATTGTGGTGGGCAACTTAGGCCCTTGTGATCAAATCCAATCAACTTTGTACCCTTAGAGGCACTCTCAATCAACTTGAGGACCAATGATCAATTAGCCCCGCAGCCGCCAGAGATGAAGCCAACACATAACATTGGGGGTGGGGATAAGTGCATATGTTTAGTGATGTAAGCTCCATGAGTAGGCAGGTACGACTAAATCGCTTCGAAATCGGAGTTATGAAGTCTAATATCCTTCAATAAATCTGAACCGATCGGGTCGGACGTCGGATTGCTCCCGAACCTCGTAAAACATATCCCAAAAGATCCCTGGACAAGAACCATGCCGAGGTCGCCACCAGATGCATGACCATGGTTACAGATTGAGATATTGAATGACTTCTATTTTCTTATAATATAGGAAAAATCTATACGTAGGCGCCGCAGGCTGTGTACTTCTGTGCGGCGCGAGCCCACCCGTCCGATTCCGCGTGGGCCTCCTCGGACGATGGCGTACGAAACCTCTCTGCGTAGGAACTTTTGCTCAAGAAACACCGCCACAGTGACTCGATATAGTAGCTTTTTTGTGTGACTCAGTACAGTAACTGCACATGCATCATTGCATGTCCATGATTACTATAGCACACGTCTAGCATACCTGCCACACTATACTCTCTCTAGTCCCTAGACCATCTTTACCAGTCTAAATCTAAACAGCACGTCCACACTTTTTCGCATGTCCAGAGTTTTGACTTTTGACACACTACAAGAATTTAATAGCCTGATAAAATGTTACCATGTTAGGCTGATATATGTAGTTGGTACTAGACAAAAAAAAGACGAGCGCAAATTCGGAGAACACAACAATTATAACAAATTGCGGGGTAGTTGTACTTAGACAAATCTGGTAGTTGTTCTCTAATTAACCTGGCAATTGTTCTAATAAATCTGGTAGCTATTTGAAAACTAACCTGGTAATTGTATTACAGAAAACATTTATTTGTTCTTCAATTTACTTGGCAGTTGTTTCAATAAATATGGTAGCTATTGCTAAATAATCTGGTAGTTGTAAACCTGGTTTTGTATCCTAATAATTTGATACTCCTGGTTAACTGTAAACCTTCTAAATAATTTGGTACTCCCTCCGACCTATAATATTCTTCACTAGTATAAATGTATCTAGATATATTTTAGTGGTAGATACATCGGTATTAGCGAAGAATAATATAGGTCGGAGGGAGTAGTTGTAGTCCTATTTTCTAATTAACTTGGCAGTTAATCTGGTAGCTATATTAGATAAACCCGGTAGTTATATAAAAACAATCTGATAATTACTTAAAAAAATCTAGTAGTAGTAGGTGACAAGAAAACCTCGTAATGGTTCTTAAATGAGGTGGCACTGGTTTAAACACTATAGTCATTTTTAGACTACACGGTAGTGGTAGTTGCGTTGAAAAATATGGTAACAGTTGTACCGGGACAATACGTGAAGGCGCATGTAAAATTAATGAATGCAAATCCTTTGCAAAAAGATGATCGTATACAAGTACTTAGTTACTAGCGTACTACACTACTACTAGTACTGTTTGCAATGATATCGGTAGCTGCTACACATGCATGCATGCTCACGCGCAGTGAATCTTCATTTAGAAAATTGGCATCGAGTACATGCACCCTATTCACGGTGGCAATGGGACAATGATTTGATCCGGTGGCAGTGGGACAATGATTTGATGTCTGGCTACGCTTGTGTGCGGCTTTTTGTTTGCGTGAAAACGTCCACGCGTGCTAGCTTGGGTAGGCATCTGTCAGCGGGGCAGCGGACAGCGGGCGCCGCACGGATCGACCACGGTGCGGCCGCTGCCTAGCACAGTCCTATAATATATACACATTCTTCGCTTTTGCATCAAATAAAAAGACGGGTGCTTCAAGGAGATTCTACTAGTACTATACCAACACTCGACCATTGATCTAATAATGGGCTCAATCTCCAACTTTTTCCTGACTTTGAGTCACTGCCACAGGGCCACCACCAGATGCGGGACCTGCCTGTCAATGACCCAAAGTAACGCTGGGCTAAGTCAGAGGATCCGTTTGGTGTACAGCTATGGATGTGTAATCACTATAGGCAGCAGAACAGGCACGTTTCTTTCACATCCAGCTGGGTCGGTTTCTATTTTTTCACCCTCCTTGGCCCTTTGATCGTCAGAAGTTTCTGTAACTCCGGGGCGACTTGTTACAGTTTGTGCACAGCATGGAGTTTGTGATGCGTCATTCACCTCATGAATCCTGCGTTGATAGTTATATATAGCGCATCTGAGCGAGAAATTTTAGTAACAGCTATAATAAATTGATTTGTATCTCACGTCCACGTACCTAGGTTTAGCATCTGACGACGGGGGATGGTGCTGAGCTGCCTGCTGCTGCTGCAACAGAAGATGCGCGTTGAGGAAGATGACGAGGTCGCAGTGGGAGTTGAGGACGTCCCGCATGTCGCGGAGCTCCGTTGTCATGCTCCCGCCGCTGCGGACGAGGCGCCAGAGCGTGCTCTTCTTGTAGGAATGGACCAGGAGAACCGCGTCGCCGAGCGCCTTCACGACGGGGTCTCGAACCTCGGATCGCAGCAGCGCGCCCGTCGTCGGCCACTGCAGGAGCGCCTGGAGCCTGCGGGTGCACCGCTCCAGCTCCGAGCACTCCCGCCCATGGCTCCGCCGGACGCGGAGGAGGCTCGTGAGCACGGCGACGAGCACGGCGATCATCTGCGCCACATTGGCGGCCTTCGCCAGAACGTCCCACGCCGCCGCTGCCATCCCCACGCTTCTTTGCTCCGTCGTCCTCGTGAAAGTATATGGCGCACCGGACGCAGCTTAAATAAATATGTTGGGGTATCATTTGAATTTATTTATTTAGATCAACAGTATCATTTGAAAATGACATGATGGGCGGAAAATGACATGATGGGCGGAAAATGACACGAGGCTGATGCAACGCTCTTGTGTAAATGGAGGAGAGGGTGTCTTCGCGGGAGCTTCCATCCATTTCTCCACCCATTCGACTGGATCCGCGTCGTCCGTACCTTCACAGTCATCATCGGCTGTGCACACAATAGGAGAGGGGATTCGTGCACTCACAAAAGGTTCTTTCTGGCTGCAAATCATCATGGATTCATGCTGGTATTGACTACTCCCCCTTCGTCCTCAAAAAAGTGTGTGTATGAATTTTTCAAGATAGATTTTTTTTTTACATTGGTAAGGCACACCACCCATCATCTCTCTTCTCTTTAATTCCTTCACCTCTAATGAGCTAAGTGTATTTATAATAGGAGGTGACCATTTGCTAAATGATATTAGGCTTAATTCTCATGTGATGAGAGATAAATATTTTTTCTACTAGAGTGCAGTGGAAGATATATGTACTTTTTTTTACTAGAGACAGAGATATACACTTATTTGTGGATAAAGTTTAGGATTAGATGTACACTTATTATAAACGAATAGAATATGGGCCATCACATTTGCACAACTCTTTTACCTTTTTATGTTTTCCTTTTTCTATCGAGAAATTCCAACGGAAGTGCTATTGGGTGTTTTATTTACTCATTTCGTTCCAAAATATAAGATGTTTTAGCCTATCATTGCATTGCATGTATGTAGATATCTTTTAGTGTTTAGGTTAGAAACAAAAGAAGTGAAGCTATATACTAAAAACCATCTAGATACATGTGTAGCAATGATGAACTAAAACATCTTATATTTTGGAACGGAGGGAATACTATTCATTGCCGTTAGCAATTTATATTGGGCCTATGGTGCAACCCACACTAAGGTGGGCTTTTGTGGCATCGATGCGTGGTGTGCCCCCCCCCCCCACAGTGTAACGTGACGTCGGTGTGCCTACCCAGCTTCATTGGATTTCCAAAGCAACTTTTCTGGCTCCTGAACATTGGTTCATTTAGATACTTGTGGAGTTCGACCCTTGAAACAGCGGTCCGACTCTCTCCCTCCTGTGTCAGCTCCGCTCAGGCGGCATAGGAGGTCCAACCCTAGCCGACGCCAGGGGCCGGACTCCCTCTTCTCCCCTCTCTCCCCCGCCTCCATCGGAGGACGCGGCCGAGCAAAGCTCGTGCCGCCGCCGACGAGGGTGGGGTCTCTCTCTCTCTCCCTCCCTCCCTCTCTCTCTCTCTCTCTCTCTCTCTCTCTCTCTCTCTTGCGGTACCTCATCATGAAGGTCCGCGACATGGGCAGCGGCGGCGGTTCCCGGCGGCATGTGGCGGCGCAGAGAGGGTGCATGGCGGCGGTGCGATGGGCGCGAGGTCGTGGCTGTGGCGTGTGGCAAGATTCCGGTGTCATGGTGGTGCATGGCAGCAGGGCCCGATCTGGGCCTTTGCGGGCCTATGCGGGCTGCAGCATCGGGGCACGGTGGTGGCGCGTGGTCTTCTGCTTTGGCATGCTGCATGGATGGAGCAGCCATGGTGGCTGGCCGACATGGGGGGCCTCCTCCCTCCGAGCCCATGGCGGTCGCTCTGGTGGTCTGCAACTCGGCAGCCACTAAATCGAGGTGCTATGGCAGCGGCAGGGCAATCCAGCGAGGACGGTGTGCTACTCCAGACCTGGTGGATTGGGACGAGGGGCATGAGACTCCGGATGAAAATCTGCTCGGGCTTTGGTCGGAGCCGGTGATGACGGCGCTTGTGGGCATCGCTCCCCTTCTTGGAGGCGTCACCAAGGAGTGCTCGCACCTCCCTCACCTACTCGAGGTGGTGTCACCAGGGTAAAACCTAGATCGGGTTGGCCGGTCGGCGGTGGCGGCATCTACGATGTCGTTTCTTTCTTGAAAGTATTGTTTTTGGAGACATGCACTTGTGGAGCACATGGCTTCTGGCGCGGTGTTGCCCTGGTGTTGTTGCTGCTCAAGGTTGAGCTTCCAAGGCGCAATGTACGCCGTCGCACGACTCCAAGGTGGCACCTTTCTCGGAGCTAGCCAAGTCCTTCCACCGGCCTGTCGACTCTTATGCGCTCAAGGGTTCTTGGTACATTGACGAGGAGAGTTCAGAGAAGGTCGATTCTTTGGAGTTGCTTGGCATTGGTGGTGACGCGGCTTGTGGTTCAGTTTGGGCGAGGCCCTTGTATGGTTGTTGTTGTAGGGCGTGGTGGCTAGTATTCAGATTAGCAATGTGTTGTAGCCATTTTTGACTTTGTGTATCGGTCGTCGACATCTCCTTCTGTGTGATAAATATGCCTCCTAGGACATGTTCTCAAAAAAAATTAGATACTTGTAAATATTTATACAGATACACGTGGACATTCTTTCCCTACTTATAAATATTTTTAATCATACATAGAAACAATTATTAAACTCATAGGCATTTAATTAAGTACATATATGAACATTTGGTCGTACTCGTATGAACATCAATTTTTGACATGTGATTTTTTATAATACACGATTTCTTATTATAAAATGAAATAATAGGAAGTACATATAAGTTATTAAAAAGTAAAAATAGAATACTTAGGGAGCTCTTCAAATAATGGAGGGCTCTAGCGTCTCAAAGCGGCGATGGTTGTACTTTTGGTCTAGAGTAATTGCACTATTTGTGGGGCTTGTATTTGGGCTCGATGCATGGTAGGCCCTTGGAATCTCCTCCACAAGTGTATTAAGACAAATATTTTTTTATATCACATATGACAAGGGATACAAGCGGAAGTCCCGCATGAAAGAGCATGTGCCCCATGTGTGGTTTTTGTAATTAATGACAATCCTTATGGATTAATGTTTGCATTGAGTTATATTTATAGGACTTATCCGTAGACAATGCTTGAGCCATATGTTGGATTCAAGGGTGTAAAAAGATGAAGATAAAGAAGATTATTCAATGACCAAGGTGTTTTTCAAGAAGTGAACCGAAGATTGGTCTAAAGGAGTTGAGCCTATAGAGTGTGTCTTGAGGAATAAGATGGAGTGAACTCTCATGTGCATTCTCAAGACATCATCATTATGAAGGAAGAAGATGAAGTGCAATATTGATCAAGTCGAAGCGCAAGTTCAAGATAGGCATATAGAAGATATCATTTGCTTGAAGCTCGGTGTCCATTTGGTGGTAATGGACATGTGAAGATATTTCTACTAGTGTCTCTCTCATAGTGAAGTATGGGGGAGCAATCCGCAAGACTTCACCGAGCAAGCGCAATCAATAAAGGTAGTCCAACTTGAGAAGATCAAGATTGTCACCATCTAGCTCAAGTGGAATGCGCAAGGCAAAGGTATGATATTGATAGGGTTTCTTTCTTACCGGTCTCATAGTGTTTGGGAGACCAGGTTTTAGGATCGATAGCCGTACTATCAAGAGGGGCTCTCGAGTGAGTAACTTAATTGTATCGTTCGGAGAGAGCTCAAACCTTTGCATACTTGCCATTATCTTTCTTGGTTCTTATTTGGCTTTTATCCATGTGAGGTTCTAGAGCTTGTGGTTATTTCCATGACAAGCTCTAGGTCATCAAAAATGGATTTCGTATGGAACTCTTATTGCGTTTTTGGTGTTTGGAGGTTTTACCGGTTCATCTTTATAGCTAAGTCAAACCTTTTATCATTTGGTTTCATCCTCCTTTGTTGGACTATGATGTTTCTATGGATGAAGTTGTAGAGCTCGTTGTGGTGATTCCAATGAGCCCATGATCATTGAAAACGGAGTTCAGATGCAAAAGGTACAACCGTTTTCGTATTGATGTTTTCTCCCGGGCCAGAAATTCCGCCCCAGAGGCCGGAATTTCCGGGGGGTCGGAAATTCCATAATTTCCGCCCCTGCGGAATTTCGCTAAGTCCTTTTTCTCGAGCTGTGGTGCAACCCTTAGTAGGAGGGGCATAAATTTTATAACGGGGGGGGGGGGGGGGGGGGGGGGGGGGGGCGGGGGCGGAATTTCTGCCCCCAGGCCGGAATTTCTGCCTTAAGTAAACCCTAGAATTTCCGCCCCCATGCCGGAATTTTTGAGTGATGAGGGTTAACTCGACAAATGTCCTAGATGAAGGACTTAGGATCGGGGAGATAGGGCGTCGGATGAACTCGAAGGTAAAGTCAGTCAAACAAGATGTGTATCAAAAGTAAACGTAGGCGTAGAACCTGGCTTGCTTTCAATCTGTCCCACACCGTCCCCTCCTGGCCCCTATATATAGATGGCCAGGTCTCGAGGATTGGGTGGGATCCGATACAGATTACAATATCGGCATACGATATGAACTCGTATTTCGACTAGTATTACAATTGGGCCTAGCTAAACGGGCCTCAGGGGTACTCAACTGATGGGCTCTATTATCTATACCCTTGTCAGTAGCCCCCGAGATTTTACCAGAATTTGCAGATTCGGGTTGAATCTCAGATCTTCAATTCTTCGACTTGATCAATACTTGACTTCTTCAGATCTTCAAATCTTCGATTTGGTCTTTTGACTTATCTTTTATTATAATGTCTCGCAAGGGGTTTTGATGAACAAGCCTGACAACTCTGATGGATCAAGAGGCCAGTTAACTGCCCGAACAGATACTTGTCACCTACTTCAAATTCAGTCCCCTTGGACTTGAATTCGGGAAACCGGTCAAACCTATTCTTTCGCCGCATTTAGGACTTACAAAGAATGAATCCCAGTAGTTCTCAGGGTACCCAGTGCGTCCACCAGGATTTTTCTTCGCGTCGTAGACACGGATATATACCAGCAGAGCGCATCCATGTGCGTATACCGGGCCATACAGGACGGATCCTGGGGTCTTACCTTCATGATATATTTCAACCACGGCATTCAAGTTTTGTCGCGATGACGCAACTCGAGAATCATATTTCGTAGCCTTGTTTGACTGTTTCAATATACAAAATATTCGAGTTTATTCTTTGCAACTCTTATAAATAGCTCCCGATGGGAGTAATCGATGTTTTATTTTGTTGACAATGTAGTCGAAACTCATTCCTGACAAAATAAAACCGATTGCACCTGAACCATTTGCGCATCAATTAGTTCTTTATTTATCAACTTCAGCTATTCTCCTTTCTGTCGACTTCTTTCTATCGACTTCTTTCTATCGGGTGCGCAACAGCGCTCCCGATGGGAGTAACCCCGAGGCTATAGCCGAATTTTTTCGGATATAGGCTCAAAACTATAGGCGTATCGATGCCATATATTTTGTCTTTCAATATTTGTCGGCATGTCTCGCCCTTCTGGCAATTCTTCTCTTCTTTTCTTATGACTTAAGCTCCCGAGTCCAAAAACGAGGTATGCTGTGCTTCTTTATAGATAACTTCTTCTCTCTATGTTTTTCCTCGTACCTTCACGTTGATCTTTCTTTTATCGTCTGCGCTGGGCAGCATATAAGAGCCTGTAATTATATTTTGGACCGTACCCTTGTAAAGGCCCATGAGTGCGTACTTATAAATAAAGCACGTCTGGTGAGGGTAAAAACCCTAATCCAGTCATTAGCTTCTCCTTCCGCCGTATCATCTTCTTCCTCTTTAACTCATCTAGGGTTTCTTCTTTCCAACTCCTGTCTCCATGGCCGATGCGGGTGGATCGCACCTGAACATCGGTGCCCCAGTGGAGAAATGGGGTCGCGGCCACCCTCACGACAGTAAGAACAAAACTTCAATCGAGGCTGTAGTACCTTCATCGTCCGCTCCGGTGAAGCGGCGCCCCGGCCGTCCGGCCGGGAGCAAAAATAAACCCAAGGTGCTTTCTGTTGCACCAGGTCCAAGTTCTCCTTCTGCTAATGCTTCTTCTCCTCTGCCCAGACTCTTCTCGTTCTTCTGCATCGCCGGCCCGCAGTGCCATGAGATTCAGTGTCTGCCGCTGAATTTCACCAATTTTATGGATGGGCGGGAACTGCGGGAAGCTGTTCTTCATGAACACTACGGGGGAGGAACTCCCTATGAAGTGGAGGTCTGGTACGACGGCGCCGGTGAGCAGTACTTCAAGGGCGGCTGGTCGCAATTTGCAGAGGACCACGACCTCCATCAGGGCATCTTTATGACTTTCGACTTTCACGTCGGGACGTCAAAGTTCGATGTGAGGATCTACGACTGCACCCAGTGCCAGAAGGAATATAAAGCAGAAGTGCATTTTCACTAGATTTATGTAATCCTTTTGTCCGAGTTGTTCTTCCTCATACTATCTGTAATAAATAGTCGCGTTGGGATTATGTATTGTCCTTGCTTTATTAATAGACCATGGGGACGAATCGTAGTTCCGAGGTGTTCTCTTCATATATTATCGCGTTACTCTGGACCATGTGTGTTGTTGCCAAATGTCGAGTTGCGGACAATTTTGTAGTATGTCGAAGATGATCGCAGATTTCAATAATAACTTTCTAATCTTTATTTCGAACGACTCGAGGGTCTAAGCCCCCGAGTGGAAAATAAAATATTTACACGTATTGTCGAGTTGACCCAAGGAACCCGACCTATGGCTTCATGTTCTGGGTTCGGAAGGTCATAACTTGAAGAATCCTTTGTCGCCTTATGTCACCTATGCGTAGAATCGTCATAGTTGCTCTGCATTCCACGGGTTACTCTCATTTTACCCCATTTTTTTGTCTTGTAGTCGATAAGCTCCTCCCGGTATCACTTCTATCACGATGTAAGGTCCCACCCATGGTGTTAGAGCATTTGCCCCCATGTATAGTTTTGGTAATTAATGACAATCCCTATGGACTAATGTTTTCATCGAGTTATATTTGTAGGACTTGTCCATAGACAACGCTTGAGCCATATGTTGGTTTCAAGGTTGTAAGAAGAAGCAAATAAAGAAGATTATGTGATGATCAAGGGAGTTCAAGATAGGCATCTAGAAGATATCATTTGCTTGAAGCTCGGTGTCCATTTGGTGGTAATGGACATGTGAAGATATTTCTACTAGTATCTCTCCCATAGTGAAGTATGGGGGAGCAATTCGCAAGACTTCACCGAGCAAGCGCAATCAAGAAAGGTAGTCCAACTTGAGGAGATCAAGATCGTCACCATCTAGCTCAAGTCAAGTGGAATGCGCAAGGCAAAGGTATGATCTTGATAGGGTTTCTTTCTTACCGGTCTCATAGTGTTTGAGAGATCGGGTTTTAGGTTCGGCAGCCGTACTATCAAGAGGGGCTCTCGAGTGAGTAACCTAATCATATCGTTCGAAGAGAGCTCAAACCTTTGCATATGTTGCATCATCTTTCTTGGTTCTTATTTGGCTTTTCTCTATGTGAGGTTTTAGATCTTGTGGTTATCTTGACATTAATCCCAAGTTCACCAAAAACAGATTTCGTATGGAAAACTTATTGCGTTTTTTGGTATTAGAGGTTTTACCGGTTCATCTCTTTAGCTAAGTCAAACCTTTTATCATTTGGTTTCATCCTCCTTTGTTGGACCATGATGTTTCTATGGATGATGTTGTAGAGCTCATTGTGGTGATTCCAACGAGCCCAAGATCATCGAAAACGGAGTCCGGATGCAAAAGTTATCGCTATTTTTGTATTGTTCGCTCTTCCTGGGCGGATTATCCGGCCCAGTTTTGAAAATATCCGGCCTTAAATCTGAGTGATGCTCGCTCTGGTCCTTAGCCGATTTTAGGGGTGACCAGAATATCCGGCCCAGTTTTGAAAATATCCGGCCGAAATATCCGACCCCAAATCTGGACGACGCGCGCGAAGTCCTTAGCAGTTTTTCGTGGGGGGCGAAATATCCGGTCCAAACTTGGACCGGAATATCCAGCCCTGCAGTACAACAGCGGCTACATTTCCGAGAGGGGGTATAAATACCCCTCCCCTTCTTCAAGCTTGGGTAAGCTCATTTTCCCTTCTCTCTCCCTCCATTGTTGACCTTGAAAAGCTTGCCCATCTCTCAATTCCTCCCATGATTCTTGCATATCTTTGAGGAGAGAGAGGAGATCTAGATCTATATTTCCACCAATCACTTTCTCCTCTTTGTGAGGGGAACCCATTGGATCTAGATCTTGGAGTTCTTTGTGGATTTCTTCCTTTGTTCTTCCTCTCATATCCCTTCATAGCATTTGTTGCTTTGGTAGGATTTGGGAGAGAAGGATTTGAGCACTTCGTGTGTTTTTGCCATTGCATCGGTTGCATCGGTTTGAGTTCTCCTCGGAGATTCGGTGGTGAAAAGTTCGTTGAGCTTTTTACTCTTGGGTTCTTGGAACCCTAGACGGCTTAGTGGCTTAGTGGATTACTTGGGGACCTCCAATTAAGTTGTGGAGATCTTCCCAAGCTTTGTGGTACCTCCGTGGAAATTTCTTGGGGACCTCCAATTAAGTTGTGGAGATCTTCTCAAGCTTTGTGGTGCCTCAGTGGCGATAGTTGGGAGCCTCCAATTGAGTTGTGGAGATTGCCCCAAGCTTGTTCGGGTTTGGTGACCGCCCTCAAGTGTCCCATAGTGGTCGGGTCTTCCATCTTGGTGGGAGGGCTCGAGGAGATTACGATGAGCCTCCATGGCGTCTGGGGAGCCTTGTGCCTCCACACCGCTCCAACAGAGATTAGCACTCGCAAGGGTGTGAACTTCGGGATACATCGTTGTCTCTGCGTGCCTCGGTTATTTCTATACCCGAGCTCCTTTACTTATGCAATTTACTTTGTGATAGCCTTCGTGCTTGAAGTTCATATATCTTGCTATCACTTAATTGCTTATCTTGTCTAGCATAAGTTGTTGGTGCACATAGGTGAACCTAGTTTGTTTAGGTTTTGTATGCTTGGCAAATTAAACGTTAGTTTTATTCCACATTTGTCAAGCCACTCGTAAAAGTTTTAAATCGCCTATTCACCCCCCCTCTAGGCGACATCCTTGTCCTTTCCATTGGAGCTCTCCTATATTTGCTACGGGGAAATTAATAACTCCAAATACCTCTTGTCCACGGAGCTCTCCTATATTTGCTATAACATACTCTTGTGGCTTATTTCAATTGGTTTTGGTTATTGTTGGAAGACAAATATTTTCTTTTTGGTACTTAGTGTGCCATCATAAAAAGAGTGGAGAGTTTAGTTTATTTATTGGAACCGTGCTCTCTTTGGGAGAATGGCTATCTCTTTTCTTGATTTTGCTCTATATTCTTAAAATGAGATAAGTTATTGGGCATGTGTGTTTTAGTGATCATTTATGCTCATTGGTGTTTGCTTTGTTCACTTGGTGGACTTTGGAGTCAATTTTGTGTTGAGTTGATTCTTTGATATAATTTTAGACAACCTTTAGTTCTTCACACCTTTGTGTGACTTCTTGGTCTTCTTGGTGTTTTATCCAAATTGTATCTCTTTTGGCTCTTGAAAGTCTTGTGCATGCATATTTACTAAATGTATACTCTATGGCATGCTTTGCTTTCTTTGATCCAATATATAGGGTAAACTCCAATAAATCCTAAATTGGCTAAGATGTGCATGAAATTCAAGTTCATATCTATATGCACATATTTATGTGGAGCTTGTCCTATATATTGTAGTGTCTCTAACTACTTCGGACCCAATGAGTTTGGGGACCATATTGTACTTGAACCTTGTTTTAGGTACATAGAGATATATTGGGGCTTGTCTCAATAATAAGGATGAAGTGGTGACTAAATGATAATGTGTGGCAAGCTAGGATTATTGAAGAACTCCTATCTACTACATCCTTCCAATGGTATCTCGGTAACAAGTATCTTATCCATGCATACTTTTCTAGCATCTAACCTTATGTGGATCATTTCATGGCATGAAAATCTTTATTTGCAAAGATCTTATGAAACCTCTCTATTGAAAATATGAGTAATTTGAGATGAGTGCATATTTTGGGGAATGTATAAAATCATGCTCATGATTCACCCTTCCCAAATATGTCTATCTAGCAATTTTATTGCATATCAATTCCTCAAATTTCTCACATGTGCAATATTGATGAAAGTGCAATTTAGTTCTTTCTTTTGGTATACTTATTCGTGATACTTGTTGTTTTTCTCAAAACATCCCAACTATTTTCTTTCCCTTGTTGATATTTGTGATGTCTTTGACATATTTGTGGTTGAAGTTCTTCAATATGCAATAAGATAAATTGAGCCTTTGGCCATACTTTAAAAGTAAAAATCTCATTGGTATATTGCATGAACTTGTTTAGATATCATGTTCTTCTCTTTGTATCTATTTTATGTGTACATGTTTCTTTGTGATAATTATCTTTGTGATGTTGTCTACTTAGAAACTTATACACATAAGAGATGATAACTCCTTAATTGATATCTTATTTATTCCTTGTGTGTTGGGATGGAATGCTAAGCAATATCATTCATTGAGGACTATGTGGATACTCTATGTTCATCTTTGTACTAGTCTTATAATATGCTTTGTCATTTCTATCACACATTCCTTTGGTTGAGACGTTTAATATGTTGGTTTCTTATTTGTTGCTCAACCATTTCCTTGATGCAAGTGTTAAGCTTGATTTATTTTCTGTGGTCTCTTGCTAATTGTTCTTTTTAATGGTATTGAGGGAGTGAGGACTCCATGTTGTGCAAATTGTATTCAAATGTAAACATTCTATCTTATGCATGTACCTTGGGGAGCTTCCTCATTTCATTTTAAAGCACCATTTTGTGGTTATCATAGTATTTGATGTCACTTGGTATCATTTTATTTTGAATAATATTGAGTGAGTAATGATTCCATGTTTGTGCACCTTATACTTTAATCAAATAGAACATTTTGTGCACAAACCTTAGGGAGCTTCTTCATATTATTTAGAGCATTGTTTTGGTCTTCTCATAATATCTTTATTTGATTCACTATTTGGATCTTTTGATTTCTATCTTCATTTATTAGAAGTTTAACCATCATGTCATCCGATTTTGTTTGCAATCTTTGATCCTCAATATAGTTTGATTTCCTCCAAATTTTTGTCCTTGAATTTGTGCATGTGTTTTCACTCCTTTTTTGTGCTATGCACACCTTAAGGAGGAACTCTCACTATATTGTCCTTCTAAGCCTTTCCGCCCATTTTGGGAATGGATGCCAATGGGGGAGAAGTTTCGAGAGTTTGAAGGGAATTGGGTTTCATGCTTTTGTTTTGTTCTTAAGCATTTGCCTTGCATGCTTTGCATGGTTGAGTATATATAGTGGAAACTCCACCAACAACATTAGTTGGCAATCTATGCAATGAAATTTAAGATCATTCACACGTGCATAGATTGTAGGGGAGTTTGCTCTATATATGATGGTTCTACTAACATCACATACTTTTGTAGTATTTGATGTTAGTGTAACCATATTAGTCATTTAAATTGATTATATAAACCCTCTCAAAGAGATTGTCATCAATTACCAAAATGGGGGAGATTGTTAGAGCATTTGCCCCCATGTGTGGTTTTGGTAATTAATGACAATCCCTATGGACTAATGTTTGCATCGAGTTATATTTGTAGGATTTGTCCGTAGACAACGCTTGCGCCATATGTTGGTTTCAAGGTTGTAAGAAGATGCAAATAAAGAAGATTATATGATGACCAAGGGAGTTCAAGATAGCATCTAGAAGATATCATTTGCTTGAAGCTCGGTGTCCATTTGGTGGTAATGGACATGTAAAGATATTTCTACTAGTGTCTCTCCCATAGTGAAGTATGGGGGAGCAATCCGTAAGACTTCACCGAGCAAGCGCAATCAAGAAAGGTAGTCCAACTTGAGGAGATCAAGATCATCACCATCTAGCTCAAGTCAAGTGGAATGCGCAAGGCAAAGGTATGATCTTGATAGGGTTTCTTTCTTACCGGTCTCATAGTGTTTGGGAGACCAGGTTTTAGGTTCGGTAGCCGTACTATCAAGTGGGGCTCTCGAGTGAGTAACCTAATCGTATCGTTCAGAGAGAGCTCAAACCTTTGCATACGTTGCATCATCTTTCTTGGTTCTTATTTGGCTTTTCTCTATGTGAGGTTTTAGAGCTTGTGGTTGTCTTGACATTAATCCCAAGCTCACCAAAAATGGATTTCGTATGGAAAACTTATTGCGTTTTTTGGTGTTGGAGGTTTTACCGGTTCATCTCTTTAGCTAAGTCAAACCTTTTATCATTTGATTTCATCCTCCTTTATTGGACTATGATGTTTCTATGGATGATGTTGTAAAGCTCATTTTGGTGATTCCAACGAGCCCAAGATCATCGAAAACAGAGTCCGAATGCAAAAGTTATCGTTGTTTTCGTATTGTTCGCTCTTCCTGGGCGGATTATCCGGCCCAGTTTTGAAAATATCTGGCCTAATCTGAGTGACGCACGCTCTGGTCCTTAGCCGATTTCAGGGGTGACCGGAATATCCGGCCCAGTTTTGAAAATATCCGGCCGAAATATCCGGCCCCAAATCTGGACGACGCGCGCGAAGTCCTTAGCAGTTTTTCATGGGGGGCGGAATATCCGGTCCAAACTTGGACCGGAATATCCGGCCCTGCAGTACAACAACGGCTACATTTCCGGGAGGGGTATAAATACCCCTCCCCTTCTTCAAGCTTGGGTAAGCTCGTTTTCCCTTCTCTCTCCATCCATTGTTGACCTTGGAAAGCTTGCCCATCTCTCAATTCCTCCCATGATTCTTGCATATCTTTGAGGGAAAACAGAGAGGAGATCTAAATCTATATATCCACCAATCACTTTCTCCTCTTTGTGAGGGGAACCCATTGGATCTAGATCTTGGAGTTCTTTGTGGATTTGTTCCTTTGTTCTTCCTCTCATATCCCTTCATAGCATTTGTTGCTTTGGTAGGATTTGGGAGAGAAGGATTTGAGCACTTCGTGTGTTCTTGCCATTGCATCGGTTGCATCGGTTTGAGTTCTCCTCAGATATTCGGTGGTGAAAAATTTGTTGAGCTTTTTACTCTTGGGTTCTTGGAACCCTAGACGGCTTAGTGGCTTAGTGGATTACTTGGGGACCTCCAATTAAGTTGTGGAGATCTTCCCAAGCTTTGTGGTGCCTCCGTGGCAATTTCTTAGGGACCTCCAATTAAGTTGTGGAGATCTTCTCAAGCTTTGTGGTGCCTCAGTGGTGATACTTAGGAGCCTCCAATTGAGTTGTGGAGATTTCCCCAAGCTTGTACGGGTTCGGTGACCGCCCTCAAGTGTCCCATAGTGGTCGGGTCTTTCATCTTGGTGGGAGGGCTCGAGGAGATTACGGTGAGCCTCCATGGCGTTTGGGGAGCCTTGTGCCTCCACACCGCTCCAATGGAGATTAGCACTCGCAAGGGTGCGAACTTCGGGATACATCGTTGTCTCCGCATGCCTCGGTTATTTCTATACCCGAGCTCCTTTACTTATGCAATTTACTTTGTGATAGCCTTCGTGCTTGCAGTTCATATATCTTGCTATCACTTAATTGCTTATCTTGTCTAGCATAAGTTATTGGTGCACTTAGGTGAACCTAGTTTGTTTAGGTTTTGTATGCTTGGCAAATTAAACGTTAGTTTTATTCCACATTTGTCAAGCCACTCGTAAAAGTTTTAAATCGCCTATTCACCCTCCCCCTCTAGGCGACATCCTTGTCCTTTCACATGGGGATTCGAGTTTTCCATGTCCGTCTTGCTTGAGTCGTAAGACTAGGTCTCCCACTACAAAAGACCGTGGACGAACTCGACTACTGTGGTAGTTTCGTAAGCTTTGCTGATATTGAGTGGCTCTGGCGAGTGCTGCGTCTCTCGCCTCGTCGAGTGAATTGACATCGTCCTGAAGCGCTTCTGTAGAAGTTGTCTCATCATACGCCGTGATTCTTGGAGCTTCATGTGTGATCTCGACTGGAAGCACGGCTTCTCCGCCGTGGACCAGAAAGAAAGGTGTTTCTTGAGTAGCTGCATTGGGTGTAGTTCATGGACTCCAGAGCACGGAGGGTAACTCATCTACCCAAGTGTGCCTGGCTTTTTCTAGGGGTGCCAACAGCTGTTTCTTTATCCTATTGCATATTAAGCCATTGGCTTTTTTGACTTGCCCATTCATCTTTGGATTCGCTACAGATGCAAATTTCAATTTGATTCCCAGTCCTTCACAGTAGTCCTTGAATTCCTTTGACGTGAAATTTGTACCATTGTCTGTGATTATGCTGTGTGGTACTCCGAAGCAAAAGACTATGGACTTGATGAAGTTTATTGCAGCTTTAGAATCTTGAGTTGTTACTGGGGCTGCTTCTACCCACTTGGTGAACTTGTCGACTACCACCAGCATATAAACATACCCTCCTGGCCAAGATTTGTGCAATTTTCCTACCATGTCGAG
This sequence comes from Dactylis glomerata, assembly GCA_007115705.1. Lineage (NCBI taxonomy): Eukaryota > Viridiplantae > Streptophyta > Magnoliopsida > Poales > Poaceae > Dactylis > Dactylis glomerata. Next base: position 6,171,633 of record QXEO01000902.1, on the reverse strand, counting down.
ACCCCATTGCGCAAAGGGCCAGGATAATGGTATTGGTTGTAACTCTGCTATTGGCGCGTGTGGCCAAGATGCGAAGCGTTGACAGGCCTCGCACTTCCTTACTATATCTTTTGCGTCTTCAATGGCTGTGAGCCAATAAAACCCTGCACGAAAAGCTTTGGCTGCAATGGCTCTGCTGCTCGCATGGTGTCCACACACTCCTGCGTGGATATCTTTTAAGATTTCTTGTCCTTCTTGAAGAGTGACGCATCATTGCAAGACGCCTGATATACTTTTCTTGTATAATTTTCCTTGTAACACGACGAAAGTCTTGGACCATCGTATTATCCTTTTTGCTTCTACCGCGTCTTTGGGTAGTGTTTTGTTTATCATGTACGCCAGATATGGCTGCATCCAAGTTTCTTCTATCATCATAACTTCTTCTGGTTCTGCTGTACTTGCTTTTCCAGCCCCCGAGCCTGTTGCTTGGTGCTGACCTTGTTCCTCTGTAGTCGAGGTTTTGCTATTCTTTATTGATCTTTCTATGATTTCTTCCCAAAAGACTCCTTGCGGTATGGGTAAGCATTGGGACCCGATATTTGCTAAATTCTCAGCTTCCTCATTACTGGCTCTGCTGACGTGCGAAACTTCGCATCCATCGAATGTTCCTTCGAGATAGTAGTATAAGTTTCTGTATGCTGTCATGTTGTCGCTGATGGCATCGCATTTGTTCATTACTTGTTGGACGACGAGATTCGAGTCTCCAAATATTTTCAGTCGAGTTGCTCCGCATGCTTTTGCCATTTTCATTCCATGGAGCAACGCCTCGTATTCGGCTTCATTGTTGGAAGCTTGGGGAAAACTCATCCTTAACACATACTTCAACTTGTCGCCTTGTGGTGATATCAGGACTACTCCTGCTCCTGCGCCTTGGATTCTTTTTGAACCGTCGAAGTACATTGTCCACACACTCGATAAATCTGGCGGTCATGCACTTTGTAATTCCAACCACTCTGCTGTGAAGTCTGGTGGGATTTGTGATTTGATCGCCTTTCACTTTTCGTACGTGATGTCCAGGGGTGATAGCTCAATTCCCCATAAGGAGACACGTCCTGTTGCTAAAGGGTTGTTCAATATGTTGGATAGTGGTGCTTCATTAACCACTATAATTGGGTGCACCGCAAAATATTGTTGTAATTTTCATGCTGTTGTGAAAACACTGTATGCGAGCTTTTGATAGTGTGGGTACCTCTGTTTTGTTGGAGAGAGTACTTCGCTGATGAAATATACTGGCCTCTGGACGCCGTGAGCTTTTCCCTCTTCACTTCTTTCGACTACCAATACTGTACTCACCACTTGATGTGTTGCTGCGATGTACAACAGTAATGGCTCTTTTTCGTTTGGTGCGACCAACACTGGTGGTGTGGAGAGCACTTTTTTCAACTGCGCAAAGGCTACGTCTGCCTCTTCTGTCCACTCAAATTTATCATCTGATTTTTTCATGAGCGCATAGAAAGGGAGTGCTTTCTCTCCCAATCGAGCAACAAATCGGCGTAGCGCTGCAACGCGTCCTGCGAGCTTCTGCACGTCGTGTAGTTTTGTTGGTTTCCCCATTGTTAGAATTGCTTGGATTTTTTTGGGGTTTGCCTCTATTCCTCTTGCTGACACCAGGAACCCCAAGAGTTGTCCTGCTGATACACCGAAAGAACATTTTGTCGGGTTAAGCTTGAGCTTGTACCTGTTCAGATTGTCGAAAGTTTCTGCCAAGTCGCTGATCAGAGACTCTTCTTTCCTTGTGGTGATGACCACGTCGTCGATATAGACTTGGATGTTGCGTCATATTTGGCTTCCGAGGCAGTTTTGCATCATCCGCTGGTAGGCTGCCCCTGCATTTTTGAGGTCGAAGGGCATGACTTGATAACAGAACACGCCGTATGGTGTGATGAAAGCTGTCTTTTCCTCGTCTTCTTTCTTCAGTTTGATCTGGTTATAACCAGAATATGCATCTAGAAAGGAAAGCCTGGCGCACCCTGCTATTGAGTCAATTATCTGATCAATGCGAGGTAACGGGAAGGGATCCTTTGGACAATGCTTACTGAGAGATGTGTAGTCGACAAACACTCTTTATACGTCTGTGTTTTTCTTGGGTACAATGACTGGGTTGGATACCCAGGTGGACGACTTGATTTCTCTGATGAATCCGGCGTTTTCTAGCCTGTGTAGTTCTGATGCTATTGCTTTTCTTTTGGGTTCGTCAAATCTTTGTAGTGGTTGCTTTACTGGCTTTGCTTTAGGATCCACATTTAGTGCGTGCTCGACGAGTTCCCTGGGAACCCCTGGCATGTCTGAAGGACTCCAGGCGAAGATTTCCCAGCGCTCACGGAGGAACTCGACGAGCGCGCTTTCCTATGCGGGATCCAGGTTCACTGCTATGGAGGTGGTTTTGTTCGGGTCCGTCGGGTGGACCAGGATTTTCTTCGAGTCTTGAGTTGCGTCGAAAGCCTGATCTGGCAGGGATCGCCCAACGTCGGGTAGCACATTGTGGTCGGTTTCGCCTTTTAGCCTCGCGTACTCTGCTGTCATGCCGAAAGTTTGCGCCAACCTATTAAATTCTTTGTCACAAGTGTTGGATACTTCAAAGCTGCCTTGCACTGTGATCGTTCCTTTGGGTCCTGGGATCTTGAGTGTGAGATATGCATAGTGAGGTACTGCCATGAATTTTGCAAATGCTGGGCGCCCCAGGATTGCATGATATTGTGAAGGCCAGTCCATGACTTCAAACTCCAGGTTCTCTCTGCGGTAATTGTTGCTATTACCGAAGCAGATGTCGAGTTCTATTTTTCCAAGAGGGAAATTGGCGCCTCCTGGTACTATTCCGTGGAAAGAGCAATCTGTTGGCTTGAGACTTTCCAGTGAGATGCGCATTGCCTTCAGAGTTCTTGCGTATATTAGGTTTATGCCACTTCCTGCATCCATGAATACTCTCCCGATATCATATCCTCCTATTTGCGCCTTCAACACCATTGGTGAGTGCCCCGGCCTGGGCACTTTCCTCAGGTGGTCTGCTCTGCTGAACCTAACTGGTTGATCGGACCACTATAGGTACTCTATAGTGGCTGGTGGTGATGATATAGCTAGGTTTACTTGTCTGGATATATTCTTCCCCTCTTTCTTGGACTTTGGCACCGGTTAAATCATTGCAGATATATATACTTTTGACTCCAGATGTTTTGCTAATCTCTGTATTTGGTACCCTTGACTTATATTTTTCTTTCCCTGTCGTGCTCCTCCGTTCGAGTCCATGGCATTTTGTAACCTTAAGAATGTTCTGTAATCCTTCATCTGGTGGTTAGAAACTCTCTTTCCATCTAGGTATGCATAGTGGATTCGACAAGGTCCGTAGAGCATGTCCTCTGCCGATGGGCCAGAGTACTTTTTCTTTTCTACTCCATGGTTTCCTTTTGCCTGGAACTCCTTGCTTTCGTAGCCTTCCTCGTCCCTTCTTTCATATCCTGCTGCTACCTGATTTTGCCTCGTGTGGTTATCTCCATTGCGATATCCGCGCCTTTGCCTGCTTGCTCTGTCGACTTCTGGTGAACGTCCCCTTTTGTTATTATATGCGTTTTCTCCATCGGCGAATCTATTGGCTACTTCCATTAATTCAGATACTGTCCTTGGCCTTGTTCTCCCTATTTCTTCTACTAGGTCCGAACGACTGATACGTCTCCAACGTATCTATAATTTTTGATGCTCCATGCTTGTTTTTACACCATTTGCCTATTGTTTTGTTACACTTAGTGGCACTTTTATGCGTTTTCCAGAACTAACCTATTAACAAGTTGCCATAGTGCCAGTTTCCTGTTTTCTGCTGTTTTTGTGTTTCAGAAGTGATACACAGGAAATGTTCTCGAAATTGGACGAAACAAGTTCCTGAAGTCTTATTTTACCCGGAAGCTTCCAGAGATCCGAAGGAGAGTCGGAGGAGGGCCACCAGGGCCCCACACGCAGGGGCGGCGCGGCCAGGCCCCTGGCCGCATGGGCCCCGCATGAGGGCGCCTGGCTCCCCCTCTAACGATGCCCCTTCGCCTATAAAGACCCCCCGACAGAAAAAACCTAAGTACCCCGATCAAATTTCCAGAACACATCGCGATCCGCCGCCACCGTCGACCCGAAGATCGGGAGGGTCCAGAAGCTCTTCCCGGCACCCTGCCGGAGAGGGGAATTGCCACCGGAGGTCTTCTTCATCGCCATGCTTGCCTCCAGAGCGATGAGTGAATAGTCTACCTTGGACTATGGGTCCATAGCAGTAGCTAGATGGTTGTCTTCTCCACCATGTGCTTCATGTTTAGATCTCATGAGCTGCCCTACATGATTGAGATCACCATTATGTAATTCTACATGTTTGGTTTGTTGGGATCCGATGAATATTGGTGTTTATGATTAAGTTGCTGTACTGAATATTATCTTTTGTTATCTCTATGTTGTTTATGATGTTGCATGCTCTCCGTTGTTAGTAGCTATCTTGGCCGAGTAGTTGCTAGTGACTCCAAGAGGGGGTATTTATGCTCGATAGTGGGCTCATGCCTCTATTTCACCTGGGGGAGTGACAGAAACCTCTAAGGTGGTAGATGTGCTGTTGCTACTAGGGAGAAAACAACATTTATATGCTCAAGGGCATATGCTTTGTTTACATTACACACTTTGCTTAATGCAATTATCCGTTGTTCGCAACTTAATACTACTGGGGTGTTCGGATTGATATCCCCGGGAGTGGATTATTAGTCATAGATGCAGTTGGATGGCGGTCTATGTATTTTGTTGTAATGCCCAGAGTAAATCTCATAGTGATCTTCTTGACATATCACGTTTATCTTTATTCTATCAATTGCCCAACTGTAATTTGTTTACCCAGCATGTGTTATTTTATCTATGGAGAGACACCACTAGTGAACTGTGGATCCCGGTCCTATTTACGTCATATTGCTATCACCTGTTTACTTTACTCGTACTGTTTACTTTACTCGCATACTATATTGTTTTCCACTCGATACGCTCATAATCTTTGTTTCAAGCAAACCGGTGAGATTGACAACCTCATCGCAAGTTGGGAACAAAGTATTTGTTTGTGTGTGTGCAGGTTCCACATCACCTTCAGTCGTTTGTCTCTCCTCTCCTGATCGATATTAAACCTTGGTTTCTTAACTGAGGGAAGACTAGCTACTATACTCATCATATCTTCCTCTTGGGGTTCCCAACGAGCTGGTTATCCACCACGCACAAGGACAGTTTGCTCCCACATCAACTTGGTAGCAGCTAATTTTCTGGCGTCGTTGCCGAGGAGGAAGAGAAGACTTCTGCGAGGGAAGTTTTTCGTACACACATCCTTTACTTTGTTTTATTGCTTTGCTTTACTTTATTTTATTTTACCTGCATTGCTTTATATCAAAAACCCAAAAAAAATTAGAATCCTTGGTAGTTGTTTTTACTTGTTTACTTTCGTTTTGCTGAAATGGCCAATCCTGAAAACACCAAGTTGTGTGACTTTACTAGCACGAACAATAGTGATTTTATCTGCACTCCCATTGCACCACCTGCTACTGCTGCAAACTTTTATGAGATTAAGCCTGCTTTATTGAACCTTGTTATGAAAGAGCAATTCTCTGGTGCTAGTACTAAAGATGCTGCAGCTCATCTCAACAATTTTGTTGAGCTATGTGAGATGCAGAAATATAAGGATGTTGATAGTGATATTATTAAGCTCAAGTTATTTCCTTTTTCTTTGAGAGGAAAAGCTAAAGATTGGTTGCTGTCTTTGACTGAGAATAGTATTGATTCATGGGCTAAGTGTAAGGATGCTTTTATTGGTAGATACTATCCTCCTGCTAAGATTATATCTTTGCGTAGCAATATTATGAAGTTTACTCAGTTTGATAATGAACATGTTGCTCAAGCTTGGGAAAGAATGAAATCTATGATAAAGAATTGCCCCACTCATGGACTGACAATTTGGATGATTATCCAAACTTTTTATGCAGGACTGAATTTTTCTTCAAGGAACCTACTTGATTTAGCTGCTGGAGGCACTTTTATGTCCCTTACCTTGGGCGCCGCAACAAAGCTACTCGACAACATGATGGTAAATTATTCTGAATGGCACACCGAGAGAGCTCCACAAGGTAAGACGGTAAATTCTGTTGAGGAAACCTCTTCCTTGAATGATAAAATTGATACCATTATGGCTATGCTTGCTAATGATAGGACTCATGTTGATCCTAATAATGTTCCTTTGGCCTCTCTGGTTGCTCAAGAAGAGCAAGTTGATGTGATTTTCATTAGAAACAATAATTTTAACAACAATGCTTATAGGAACAATTTTGCTAGTAACAATTATAGGCCGTATCCTTCTACCAATGGTAATGGTTATGGTAACTCTTATGGTAATTCCTACAACAACACTAGGGCCGCGTCCTCCGAGCTTGAGGTAATGCTCAAGGACTTCATCGGTAAGCAAACTGCTTTTAACAAGTCTGTTGAGGAAAAGTTAGGCAAAATTGATATTCTTGCTTCTAAAGTTGATAGCCTTGCTCATGATGTTGAACTTCTGAAATTAAAAGTGTTGCCTAATGATGTGAAAGAGAGCAATGTTTTTGCTACCGCTAATGCTATTCAAGTTGGAATTGATGAAAATATTAAATTGTTAGCGGAATTGCATGCCGGGTGGGAAAGAGAAGATGAGATGGCTAGAGAGATGAAGGTATGTACCATTACTACCTCTAATGATGTTGCTCCTAATGCTAGCAATCCTCTTACTTTGATTGGTGTAGAGAAAACTCCCACTCCTTGTGATAAAAAGCCTAAAACTGCCAAAACTTTTTCTCAAAAGAGTGCTAAATTTTTTCGGAGTGTGGGAGATGATAGCTCTATTTATTTTAATGATTTTGATGTTGATGGCTGCAATATATCTGAAGTAATTTTGTTCTTGCAAAAGCTTGCTTTGACTCCCAATGCTAGTTCTTTAAATATTGCTTTTACTAAGCATATTACCAATGCTCTCATAAAGATTAGGGATGAAAAGTTGAAGCAAAAAGCCTCTGTTCCCAAGAAGTTAGAAGATGGTTGGGAACCCATCATTGATATGCATGTTAATGGTTATGATTGCCATGCTTTATGTGATCTAGGTGCTAGTATTTCTATCATGCCTAGAAAGATTTATGACATGCTTGATTTACCACCGCTTGAAAAATGTTATTTTGATGTTCCTATTGCTGATGTTGCTAAGAAGAAACCTTTGGGAAGGATTAATGATGTTCTTATTGAGGTTAACAATAACCTTGTTCCCGTTGATTTTCTTGTTATGGACGTTGAATGCCATGCTTCATGTCCTATTATTTTGGGAAGACCCTTTCTTCGAACTGTAGGTGCTATCATTGATATGAGGGAAGGCACTATTAAATATCAATTCCCACTAAAGAAAGGTATGGAACACTTCCCTAGGAAAAGAAAGAAATTACTTTTTGACTCTATTCTTAGAGCAAATTATGAGCTTGATGCTTCATCACTTGATGTTACTTGATTCGCAATTTTCTGCGCCTAGCTCAAAGGCGTTAAAGAAAAGCACTCTTGGGAGATAACCCAATATTTTATTTTCAGTACTTTTTCTTTTATTTGAGTCTTGGAAGTCATTACTACTGTAATAACCGCTCCTTATCTTGTTTATTTTATTTTTGTGCCAAGATAAGCCTCTAATTTGAGTGAGGTAAAGATTTGGGGATGTTGCTGTCCTGAAACTGTTTTCGGTGCTGCACCGTAAAAATTCGTGCAAATTCTCTGTTTATCTTTTGGACCTGCGATTTCTTGTGCATATGTCCCAGGTTATATCCAAACTTTTGTTACTTGAACACTTTTTGATTTGAGCAACAGAAAATCCCTCAAAAATTCGACCTTTGTCAGTTGTTCAGTTTTGACAGATTTCTGCCAATATTTGTGTTTGCCACTTTATCGCTTTCTTTTGAGTTCTTTTGATCACGGAACTTTTGGGGAGGTTGCTACAGTAGTATTTGCTATATATGTGGTGGTTTTGAGTTGAAACCTGAAGCAAATAGAGGATTGATTATATGTTATACTTGCACTAATGTTGCTAATAGAATTGTGTCTAGTTTTGTATGAAGGAAGTTTTCAAGTGTAGGGATTGGAGAATGATGAGATGAGTTGAAGAATGGACAAAAGCTCAAGCTTGGGGATGCCCATGCATCACCCCAAGAAATATCTAAGAAATACAAGCGTCAAAGCTTGGGGATGCCCCCGAGGCACCCCTTCTTCATCGGCAAAAATCAGGTCACCTTTCAAAACACTATATTTTTATTGCTTCATGCACTATGTGTTTTTCTTGGAGCGTCAGGTGTTTTAGTTTTCTTAGTTGGTTTAGTTTGTTTGTTTGCTGCAATAAATGGTTGGACCCCAAAAATTTTCCTTTGGAGGAGATGTACTCATTTTCATTTGCAAAGAACGCTCTAGTTTTCACTCTTATTAAAAATCGAGCGTTCTTCTTTTTCTGCTACTGCTTTTGGTTTTCATTTTCGCCTTGATTTGCGTTCAGACCTTGTCATATATTTTCATCAAGGTGTATTTTTGCCTCTGATCTTTATTGGTTTTCATCAAAAGAGGTATCTTTAAAAATTTCAAATGGTGTTGGAAAAGAGAAAAAGCTTTGTGCAAAATAGTGGTACAAGAAGGAGCTTGTGTAGACTGCGGCTTAGGCTTTTTCATGTCATGCTTGATGTCTTTTTGATAGTATGCTTAGTGGTTTTGCTGTAGCATGACTTGTCTCAAATAACTGAGATTGCTTAATGAGCCTTTGAAAAAATCATGCGTTGTTTTTATTGTATGGAAGCATTATTTTGGTTTTCTCCTTGATGATTTATTTGGGTTGACTTGGCGCATGCTCACACATGTTAGACTCTTACAAAGTCGCCAATAGCCTCTATGATCATTTAGTTTTTGACTTTTGATGCCATCTTATGCTTCTTTTAATGTCGCTTTGTCGCTTTGCATGATTATGGCCATTATTGCTCTCTTAGTTGGTCGCTCCCAGTCTTTTGCTAGCCCTTGCCTTGTACTGAGTATGAGCTCTACTCGTGCATCCAACTCCTAAAAGCCAAAGTTTTCCAAAGTGTCCACCATACATACCTACTAGCAATTTGCTATTCCAAATAAATTTGACTTGCTTTTATTTTCTCTTCAAATTAAACTCTTACCAGTGTTATGCGAAATTCGGTCAGTAAAGCTCTCACGAACCGGAAGGCACACTTTACTTTTTCCTGTTCTTAAAAATTTGACATTGTGGTCTCTTATGTTGAGTTGTTATGCTTGCAAGTTGTAAGTTGGATTCTAGCCCATCCATGCTGTCATGGGGCAAGTTTTCAACATTGCACTTCTTATTTGAGTTGATATCATGATCTTTTGTCTATGGATGCCCGCGGTGTGAAATGAATTGGGAATCTTGTGGGGATCATGGAGTTTGTATATGTGTTAGGGAAACGCCGGGCCACCAATCTAAGCCATGCATAATTCATGGTGGAAATTTGCAGCATACCCATGGTGAACATTCGACGACGCATCTCACAATAAAAAGCTAAATAAAAGGCAAATAAAAGAGATGTCGAGGTGTTCATTGTCTGCTTGTCCTGTCATTTTGGTGTGGGCTTGTTCCATGTCATCGGGCACGGAGGTACCCCACTAGCGGTTCTCAATGATATGCATATACTTACAATGACAAGAGCCTTGCTTGGGACTCTATGTAAAGTAGCATGAGGTTTGGGTACTCGTATTCACGGGGCACGAGGTTTTCAACTTATGATTTGTCAAGCATATGCATCATAATTGTTCTCGCATTAACTTTAACCATTCAAGATGCTTATGATGGGGGCAATGAGAGCTCAAAGCCGGTAAGTACCATAATTTTTGAAGGTTATAAAACTTGCAATCACTGCTTCCCTCTGCGAAGGGCCCTTCTTTTACTTTTATGTTGAGTCACCACCTTCTATCTTAATACACCATTAAGAGAGCATAGTTGTCATTCTTAGTGTGATATGCATTGTCCCAAAGTTCATTGATTGATTCATATTGTTGGTTTCACTTGTTCTTAAATTATTTGTATCTAGTCACCCTCTTAAACTTGAAGGTGTCCTATGCATTTATGTTTTGCTCTCTTTGAAGGACAAGCTGAAAACCATTTGTATGTTTTTCCTTATGATTTGAACACATGTTTGACTTTCATTGTTTCATTTTCATGATCTTTTGTTTGTGTTCATTTGCATGTTTACAACATGGTTGCTAAGTTCTTATTGTCATGATTATATCTTCATGCCCATGTTTTAAGTTCTTATGATCCCAGCTCACCAATGCTTACATATATGATCAAGATTGTGTAGGTGCATGTCACCTCAAAAATTATTCTTTGTTATTCCTTACCTACTCGAGGACGAGCAGGAGTAAAGCTTGGGGATGCTTGATACGTCTCCAACGTATCTATAATTTTTGATGCTCCATGCTTGTTTTTACACCATTTGCCTATTGTTTCGTTACACTTAGTGGCACTTTTATGCATTTTCCAGAACTAACCTATTAACAAGTTGCCACAGTGCCAGTTTCCTATTTTCTGCTGTTTTTGTGTTTCAGAAGTGATACACAGGAAATATTCTCAGAATTGGACGAAACAAGTTCCTGAAGTCTTATTTTACCCGGAAGCTTCCAGAGATCTGAAGGAGAGTCGGAGGAGGGCCACCAGGGCCCCACACGCAGGGGCGGCGCGGCCAGGCCCCTGGCCGTGCGGGCCCCGCATGAGGGCGCCTGGCTCCCCCTCTGACGATGCCCCTTCGCCTATAAAGACCCCCCAACGGAAAAAACCTAAGTACCCCGATCAGATTTCCAGAACATATCGCGATCCGCCGCCACCGTCGACCCGAAGATCGGGAGGGTCCAAAAGCTCTTCCCGGCACCCTGCCGGAGAGGGGAATCGCCACCGGAGGTCTTCTTCATCGCCATGCTTGCCTCCGGAGCGATGAGTGAGCAGTCTACCTTGGACTATGGGTCCATAGCAGTAGCTAGATGGTTGTCTTCTCCACCATGTGCTTCATGTTTAGATCTCATGAGCTGCCCTACATGATTGAGATCACCGTTATGTAATTCTACATGTTTGGTTTGTTGGGATCCGATGAATATTGGTGTTTATGATTAAGTTGTTGTACTGAATATTATCTTTTGTTATCTCTATGTTGTTTATGATCTTGCATGCTCTCCGTTGTTAGTAGCTATCTTGGCCGAGTAGTTGCTAGTGACTCCAAGAGGGGGTATTTATGCTCGATAGTGGGTTCATGCCTCTATTTCACCTGGGGGAGTGACAGAAACCTCTAAGGTGGTAGATGTGCTGTTGCTACTAGGGAGAAAACAACATTCATATGCTCAAGGGCATATGCTTTGTTTACATTACACACTTTGCTTAATGCAATTATCCGTTGTTCGCAACTTAATACTACTGGGGTGTTCGGATTGATATCCCCGGGAGTGGATTATTAGTCATAGATGTAGTTGGATGGCGGTCTATGTATTTTGTTGTAATGCCCAGAGTAAATCTCATAGTGATCTTCTTGACATATCACGTTTATCTTTATTCTATCAATTGCCCAACTGTAATTTGTTTACCCAGCATGTGTTATTTTATCTATGGAGAGACACCACTAGTGAACTGTGGATCCCGGTCCTATTTACGTCATATTGCTATCACCTGTTTACTTTACTCATACTGTTTACTTTACTCGCATACTATATTGTTTTCCACTCGATACGCTCATAATCTTTGTTTCAAGTAAACCGGTGAGATTGACAACCTCATCGCAAGTTGGGAACAAAGTATTTGTTTGTGTGTGTGCAGGTTCCACATCACCTTCAGTCGTTTGTCTCTCCTCTCCTGATCGATATTAAACCTTGGTTTCTTAACTGAGGGAAGACTAGCTGCTATACTCATCATACCTTCCTCTTGGGGTTCCCAATGGGCTGGTTATCCACCACGCACAAGGACAGTTTGCTCCCACATCAACTTGGTAGCAACGACGAAGGCCACTCAAAAAAGCGTCTATTGCTCTTTCGTCGGAGACGTCTTCTGCTGAGTTTTTTTTATTACACTCCAGCGTTGTATATAAGAGCGTAGAGTTTCGCCTTTCTGCTGCACGCACGACTTGACTTCCTCCAGCGATGTTGGGCGCTTATATGTTGAGCAAAAATTTCTTGCGAATTGATTCTCTAACTCTCCCCAACTTCCGATAGAATCATTGGCTAGGGTGTTTAACCAGGACCGCGCTGCGCCGGTGAGGTGTAACTGTAAACTTTGCATGGCTGTTGCTCTTGTTCTCCCTAGTATCTGTACTGCTTGCAGGTAGTCCGACAACCATAGAGTGGGCTCTTGCGACCCATCATACTTTTCTTGATCGTGCAGCAACTTGAAACCATTGGGTACCCGCGTTTTGCGAACCCTGTGGGTAAAGCATAACACGCCCATCTCTTTTTCATCGTCTTCATAATTTTCCTCTCTCCACGCATAGCGTGAGTTGTTTACTCGTGCCTATGCTATTATGTTTCTTGCGTCCTCCTTCCATTTTTGTCGCCTATTGATACGTCTCAAACGTATCTATAATTTTTGATGCTCCATGCTTGTTTTTACACCATTTGCCTTGTGTTTTGTTACACTTTGTGGCATTTTTATGCGATTTCTAGAACTAACCTATTGACAAGATGCCACAGTGCCAGTTCCCTATTTTCTGCTGTTTTTGTGTTTTAGAAAAGCTACACAGGAAATATTCTCGGAATTGGACGAAACAAAAGCCAAATGTCCAGAAATTCACCGAAGCTTCCAGAGAACCAAAGAGGAGACGTAGTGGGGCCACGAGGGCCCCACACAATAGGGCGGTGCGGCCTGGCCCCTGGCCACGCCCCCTACGTGTGAGGGCGCCCTGGCAGCCCCCTGACGACGCCCCTTCGCCTATATAAAGCCTCGGGATGGAAAACCCTAGAGGAATCAGCAATTTTCTAGAAAGAGTTCCGTAGCTCCGCCGCCACCGCCGACGAATTTTGGGGGACAGAAGTCTCTGTTCCGGCACCCTGCCGGGACGGGGAAGTGCCCCCAGAGCCATCTCCATCGGTCTCCATCTCCGTCTCTGCCGTCTCCATCGACCTCACCGTCATCTCCATCAACCTTGCTGTGTCCTAGGATGAGCAGGGAGTAGTTCTCCCCCAGGGCTGAGGGCTCTACCGGTAGCTATGTGGTTCATCTCTCTCTCCCATGATGTGATATTTATATGATCGTGAGCTTTGTATCTAGTTGAATGTTATTATTCAGATATTATGCTACTCCTATGCTTTATTATTGTACTCTCTAGAGATACCTTGTATCATGGTATAAAGGTGACTAGTGTGTGCATTATGTGTATCTTTTTGGTTAATGTCTCTATGAAATGTTGGTGTTTGTTGGAACCATCTAGTGCGTTCATGGTGATAGTGTGGGACAATCTAGTTTGGGTACATACGGACTTTGAGGAGTGCTTCGTAGCCCTATGCATGATTAGTGTTCGTTTTCCATTGGAGAATTGTTTTGAGTTGCATATTGATGATAGTATCTATTGGTTCAATTATGTTATATTTGTTGGGAGTGTGTCCACTAGTGAAAGTATGATCCCTAGGCCTTGTTTCCAAGCATTGCACACCGTTTACTTCCTGTTTTGTTACATGTTTGCTCGCAGCGATATATATTTCAGATCACATTTGCTACTTATAATCATCACAACTACTTGTATTTCACTATCTCTTCGCCAAACTAGTGCACATATACATCTGACAAGTGTATTGGGTGTGTTGGGGACACAAGAGACTTTCTATATCGTAATTGCAGGGTTGCTTGAGAGGGATAGCTTTGACCTCTTCCTCCCTGAGTTCAATAAACCTTGGGTGATCCACTTAAGTGAAACTTGCTGCTGTTCTACAAACCTCTGCACTTGGAGGCCCAACACTGTCTACAAGAACAGACGTGTGCGTAGACATCAAGCTCTTTTCTGGCGCCGTTGCCGGGGAGGTAAGGTAAAAGGTACTCGCATCCTCCTGTGTGAGTGCTCAGAGTTATTTCCTTTAGATTCTGCAATTACATCTTTTTGTTTCTTGTTTTTATTTTCACTAGTTAGGCTTAATGGAAAATAAAGAGTTCTTTAGTCTTTTTCCTGAGTTTAGATTTGAATAGAAAATTGAAAAACCTTGGATCTTAATTTGCATACTAATAGTGTTGTTAGTATGAATGCTATAAATACCGTTGTTGCTAATGCTATAGAAAAGTCTAAGCTTGGTGAAGCTGGTTTTATTAAGCATGATATTTTTAGTTCACCAGCTTTAGTGGAGAAAGTTTGCTCTGATGATATTTTATCTCCCCTATGTGATGTTCCTATGCCTGTTACCTATGTTAGTGATCATGATTGGGAAAAGCACTCTACTTTTGATATTGAAAATCTTTTTGGTACCGATTCTAAGGTTAATAATTGTTGTACCATTAGTACTATCCATGTTCCTTCTTATGATGATATGTTTGATGAGTATGCTTTGCGAAATAGCTGTTTTCTAGCTTGTGATGATACTAAACCTCTAGTTTATGATGGTTATGATGATGAGTATAATATTTTCAGTTCACCTAATTTTGAGGAGAAAATTAGTTATGATTACAATATGCCTCCTATTTTTGATAATTATGGTGATGAGAATAATTATTCTGTTGAATCTGCTCCTACTATGATTGTTCATGTGGGGAGTATTAATTTTTTTATGCATGTGGCTCATGATAGGGAAGCTTTATGTGATAGTTATATTGTTAATTCTATTCATGATGCTACTGAAAGTTATTATGAGAGAGGGAAACATGGTTTGATGGATCTCAACAATATTGAGTTTCCTCTCTTTATGTTGCAATTCTTGAAGTTGTACTTGTTTTGCCTTCCTATGCTTTTTGCTTTGCGCTTTCATGACTTGTCTCTTTACAAGACTATTTTTCATAGGAAGTGGTTTAGATTTAAATGTGTTCCATACTTGCTTTTTGATGCTCTCTTTTGCTTTAAGTTTTTATATAGCGCCTTTGCTTTAAGCTCTTATATGGCGCCCACATGAGCATCTTTGCAAATTACTGCGCCTAGCTCAAAGGCGTTAAAGAAAAGCACTCTTGGGAGATAACCCAATGTTTTATTTCTAGTACATTTTCTTTTATTTGAGTCTTGGAAGTTATTACTACTGTAATAACCGCTCCTTATCCTTTTTATTTCGTTGTTGTGCCAAGAGAAGCCTCTAATTTGAGTGAGGTAAGATTTGGGGATGTTGTTGTCCTGAAACAGTTTTCGGTGCTGCACCGTAAAAATTTGAGAAAATTCTATGTATATCTTTTGGGCCTGCGATTTCTTGTGCATATGTCCCAGGTTATATCAAACTTTCATTAGTTGGACACTTTTTGATTTGAGCAACAGAAAACCCTCTAAAAATTCGACCTTTGTCAGCTGTTCTGTTTTGACAGATTTCTGCCAATATTTGTGTTTGCCGCTTTATCGCTTTCTTTTTGAGTTCTTTTGATCACGGAACTTTTGGGGAAGTTGCTACAGTAGTATATGCTATATATGTGGTGGTTTTTGTTGAAATCTGAACTGAAAAGGGTTGATTCATTATTATGCTTATGCTAACGTTGCTAATAGAATGGTGTTTAGTTTTGTATGAAGGAAGTTTTCAAGTATTGGGATTGGAGAATGATGAGATGAGATGAAGAATGGACAAAAGCTCAAGCTTGGGGATGCCCATGTCACCCCAAGAAATATCCAAGAAGTACAAGCGTCAAAGCTTGGGGATGCCCCCGAGGCACCCCCTTCTTCATCGGCAAAAATCAGGTCACCTTTCAAAACACTATATTTTTATTGCTTCATGCACTATGCGTTTTTCTTGGAGCGTCAGTTGTTTTTGCTTTCAGTTTTCTTTTGTTTTGCTTGCTGCAATAAATGGTTGGATCATATCATGTTGGTTTGGAGGGAGACATACTTCAATTTTCATTTGCCAAGAACACTCCGTTTTTCACTCTTATCGTTTCAACGAGTGTTCTCTTTTTCTAGAACTACGTTTAGCTTGCATTTTTTGCCTTGATTTTTGTTCAGATCTTATTTTATCTTTGCATCAAGGTGTATTTGGACCTCTGGTATATGTTGGTTTTCCTCAAAAGATTTTCCTCAAAAAGGTTTGAATGGTGTTGGAAAAGAGAAAAAGTTTCATGCAAAAAAGTGGTACAAAAAGGAGCTTGTTTAGACTGCGGTTTAGACTTTTGCATGTCATATTTGATGTCGTTTTGATAGTATGCTTAGTGATTTTTGCTGTAGCATGACTTGTCTCAAATGACTGAGATTGCTTAATGAGCCTTTGAAAAAATCATGCATTGTTTTTATTATATGGAAGCATTTATTTGGTTTTCTCCTTTGATGCTTTATTTGGGTTGACTTGGCGCATGCTTACACCATGTTGACTACAAAAATAAGTCGCCTATAGCCTCTACGATCATTTAGTTTTTGACTTTTGATACCATCTTATGCTTCTTTTAATGTTGCTTTGTTGCTTTGCATGATTATGGCCGTTATTGCTCTCTTAGTTGGTCACTCCCAGTCTTTTGCTAGCCCTCATTTTGTACTGAGTATGAGCTCTACTCGTGTATCCAACTCCCAAAAACCAAGTTTGCCATTGTGTCCACTATAAATTCCTATGCATGGTATTTGCAAACCATTCCAAGTAAATTTTCATGTGCTACCTTTCAAAAAACCTTCAAAATACTTCTCATTTTGTGACACTGTTTTCAGCTCATGGGGACGTAGTGGTCGGATTTGCTATCTTCCATATTGTCTTATTCCAAAAAGAAAAAAAAAAGAAAAAAAAAGGCACTCCTCCATGGTATGTGAATGTTGGTGGGCACCCGATGGAATCAGCTAGCCATGGTTTGTGAAAGGAAAAAAGGTGGGGAGGAGTGCCAAGCTTTATAAAGAGCACAAAAGTGCCAATCTCTCTCTTAAAAACTTGCTTCATTTTTGTATGGAAGATAGTAAGAACCCCATTGCCAGTCGTTGACAAAGACAACCACCTCTCAAAACCAATTTTTATCTCTCTGTTTTACAAATGAAAAGCTCTAGCACATGTTTAATCACTGCTTCCCTCCGCGAAGGGCCTTTCTTTTTACTTTTATGTTGAGTCACCACCTTCTATCTTTATGCACCGTCTAAGAGAGCATAGTTGTCATTCTGAGTATAATGTGCATTGTCCCAAAGTTTATCATTGATTGATTCATGACTATGGTTTCACTTGTTCTTAAATTACTTGTATCTAGTTACCCTCTTAAACTTGAAGGTGTCCTATGCATTTATGTTTTGCTATTCCATGAGGGACAAGCTGA
This sequence comes from Dactylis glomerata, assembly GCA_007115705.1. Lineage (NCBI taxonomy): Eukaryota > Viridiplantae > Streptophyta > Magnoliopsida > Poales > Poaceae > Dactylis > Dactylis glomerata. The sequence continues at coordinate 6,154,163 of QXEO01000902.1, read as the reverse complement.
AAACCATTTACTATGTTTTTCCATATGATTTGAACACACGTTTGACTTTCATTGTTTCATTATTCATGATCTTTTGTTTGTGTTCTTTTTCATGTTATAACATGGTTGCTAAGTTTCTATTATCAAGATTATATCTTTCATGCCCATGTTTTAAGTTCTTATGATCCCAGCACTCAATGCTTTCATAGATGATCAAGATTGTGTAGGTGCATGTCACCTCAAAAATTATTTATTTTGTTATCACTTACCTACTCGAGGACGAGCAGGAGTTAAGCGTGGGGATGCTGATACGTCTCGAATGTATCTATAATTTTTGATGCTCCATGCTTGTTTTACACCATTTGCCTTGTGTTTCGTTACACTTCGTGGCATTTTTATGCAATTTCCGGAACTAACCTATTGACAAGATGCCACAGTGTCAGTTCCCTATTTTCTGCTATTTTTGTGTTTCAGAAAAGCTACACAGGAAATATTCTCGGAATTGGACGAAACAAAAGCCAAAAGTCCAGAAATTCACCGAAGCTTCCAGAGAACCGAAGAGGAGACGGAGTGGGGCCACGAGGGCCCCACACAATAGGGCGGCGCGGCCTGGCCCCTGGCCATGCCCCTATGTGTGAGGGCGCCCTGGCAGCCCCCTGACGATGCCCCTTCGCCTATATAAAGCCTCGGGACGGAAAACCCTAGAGGAATCGGCAATTTTCCAGAAAGAGTTCCGCAGCTCCACCGCCACCACCGATGAATTTCAGGGGACAGAAGTCTCTGTTCCGGCACCCTGCCGGGACAGAGAAGTGCCCTCGGAGCCATCTCCATCGGTCTCCATCGCCGTCTCCGCCGTCTCCATCGACCTCACCGCCATCTCCATCAACCTTGCTGTCTCCTATGATGAGGAGGGAGTAGTTCTCCCCGGGGGCTGAGGGCTCTACCGGTAGCTATGTGGTTCACCTCTCTCTCCCATGATGTGATCTTTATGTGATCGTGAGCTTTGTATCTAGTTGAATTGGTATATGTTATTATTCAGATATTATGCTACTCCTATGCTTTATTATTGTACTCTCCGGAGATACCTTGTATCATGGTGTAAAGGTGACTAGTGTGTGCATCATGTGTATCTTTTTGGTTAATGTCTCTATGAAATGTTGGTGTTTGTTGGAACCATCTAGTGCGTTCATGGTGATAGTGTGGGACAATCTAGTTTGGGTACATACGGACTTTGAGGAGTGCTTCGTAGCCCTACGCATGATTAGTGTTCGTTTTCCATTGGAGAATTGTTTTGAGTTGCATACTGATGATAGTATCTATTGGTTCAATTATGTTATATTTGTTGGGAGTGTGTCCACTAGTGAAAGTATGATCCCTAGGCCTTGTTTCCAAGCATTGCACACCGTTTACTTCCTGTTTTATTACATGTTTGCTCGCAGTGATATTTATTTCAGATCACATTTGCTACTTATAATCATCACAACTACTTATATTTCAATTTCTTCGCCGAACTAGTGCACCTATACATCTGACAAGTGTATTGGGTGTGTTGGGGACACAAGAGACTTTCTATATCGTAATTGCAAGGTTGCTTGAGAGGGATAGCTTTGACCTCTTCCTCCCTGAGTTCGATAAACCTTGGGTGATCCACTTAAGGGAAACTTGCTGCTGTTCTACAAACCTCTACACTTGGAGGCCCAACACTGTCTACAAGAACAGACGCGTGCGTAGACATCACCTATCATCACCTGATGAATCACTGGATTCGTTTCGCGAGGACTTATGCTTGAATTCTTCTTTTTGCCTTTCCTTTCGACATGTCGCCTTTTCCTCTGGAAGCTTTCCAATTAACTTGTCTTCTACCAACCTGAGACTTCGTATTGCGGCCTGATGCATGTGCTCCCGTGGATCCCCAGGCTCTGGTTGTGTGGTTAGTTGGTACGCCTGTGCTGCTACCAACGCTGCTTCTGGTGTTTCTTGAACGAAGTCTTCTTCCTCTTCTGACTGCTGTGCGCTTAGACTTTTCGCATAGCTATCCTCTCTTATCCGTGCTGTTGTCCTCCTGTTGTGCTTCAGGTCTCTATGTCTTTCCATGCTGCTCTCTGATGCGTCACTATACTCATACCAGTATCCTCCGCTTGACGTACTGTCATCACCTCGGCTCCTCATGAACACGTCTCTTTCCTCTCTTAGCTTCTTTTTGTGCTGGTGCAGCGCGTACTGGTACCCCATCAGAACCTCTTTCCTTGAATCTGCGGGTACCTCTGTGCCGTGATTGATGGCTGATATGATGATTCTCCACTCTTCGGTTGAAACGTGAATTTTCTCCTTTTCCTTTTTGCTGTTACTCCTCAGTTTGTCGACTTGCAAGTCGACCTCTTTGTTGCCTTCGTGATTGTCCTCTTCTGCTGCTTCAGTGATAATGACGCATAACTGATGTATGCTTCTGGAGACGCCACTGCTTACGATGGCGAAATCCCTTGAACTATCGTGAGTTCTAGCCACTGCTTCTTCCATGCCGGGCTTTCCCCGAGTTTCGTCGAATTCTTTGAGTTTCTTTTTCATATCTTCTTTTGCTGTGAGACTGACCGGCGAATTTACCTCGCTGGAGGAGCCTATGTATGATTCAGATGTTGTGATTCTCTCGGTTTTGCTTGCCGATGGACCTGATTTCGTCAGATCCGAAAGGCGAGTTGAACCCGAAGGTCCGATGTAGAAGCTCAAACTTCCGAACATCAGCTCCATCTCTTGGTTTTCGTCGACTTCTAGATTGTTACTAGCTAAAAGCAAAAAAGCCGTCGAATTCATGATTCCAACGCCCCGAGTCCCCACGGTGGGCATCAATTAACGAGGGTTAACTCGACAAATGTCCTAGATGAAGGACTTAGGATCGGGGAGATAGGGCGTTGGATGAACTCGAAGGTAAAGTCAGTCAAACAAGGTGTCTATCGAAAGTAAACGTAGGCGTAGAACCTGGCTTGCTTTCAATCTATCCCACACCGTCCCCTCCTGGCCCCTATATATAGATGGCTAGGTATCGAGGATTGGGTGGGATCCGATACAGATTACAATATCGACATACGATATGAACTCGTATTTCGACTAGTATTACAATTGGGCCTAGCTAAACGAGCCTCAGGCGTCCTCAACTGACGGGCTCTATTATCTATACCCTTGTCACCGGGTAAGTCACCTCCAACGGGCTGATTTCGAGCTGGCCTATAAATAGTTGTCCCCTTCCTTAGATCTGAGTTAGCTCTTCCATTTTCTCTCTCCTCCATTGTTGACCTTGAAGAGCTTGCCCTTCCTCCCCATCCCTCCCATGATTCTTGCATCCTTTTGAGGGAAAAGAGAGAGGAGATCTAGATCTACATTTCCACCAATCATTATCTCCTCTATGTGAGGGGAACCTATTGGATCTAGATCTTGGAGTTCTTTGTGGATTTCTTCCTTTATTCTTCCTCTCATATCTCTCCATAGCATTAGTTGCTTTGGTAGGATTTGAGTGAGAAGGATTTGAGCACTTGTGTTCTTGCCATTGCATCGGTTGCATCGATTTGAGTTCTCCTCGGAGATTCGGTGGTGAAAAGTTCGTTGAGCTTTTTACTCTTGGGTTCTTGGAACCCTAGACGGCTTAGTGGCTTAGTGGATTACTTGGGGACCTCCAATTAAGTTGTGGAGATCTTCCCAAGCTTTGTGGTGCCTCAGTGGCGATTCTTGGGAGCCTCCAATTGAGTTGTGGAGATTGCCCCAAGCTTGTACGGGTTCGGTGACCACCCTCAAGTGTCCCATAGTGGTCGGGTCTTCCATCTTGGTGGGAGGGCTCAAGGAGATTACGGTGAGCCTCCGTGGCGTTTGGGGAGCCTTGTGCCTCCACACCGCTCCAATGGAGATTAGCACTCGCAAGGGTGTGAACTTCGGGATACATCGTTGTCTCCGTGTGCCTCGGTTATTTCTATACCCAAGCTCCTTTACTTATGCAATTTACTTTGTGATAGCCTTCGTGCTTCAAGTTATATATATCTTGCTATCACATAGTTGCTTATATTGTCTAGTATAAGTTGTTGGTTCACATAGGTGAACCTAGTTTATTTAGGTTTTGTATGCTTGGCAAATTAAATGTTAGTTTTATTCCGCATTTGTCAAGCCACTCGTAAAAGTTTTAAATCGCCTATTCACCCCCCCCCTCTAGGCGACATCCATGTTCTTTCAATTGGTATCTGAGCAAGGTCTATCATTTTAGGATTCACCTCCTTGAGAGCAAAATATGTCGGCTAGGGATTAGTTAACAATCACACTTTTATATTTGATGGCACAAACTATGATGTTTGGAAAATTAGCATGCTTAATCATTTTTGAGATATGGACCCAAATACAGAGCGAATTCTAGATATGGGTTTTTATCCTCCTAAGGATTCCCAAAATCAATCTTTAGAGGAGAAGAAAAACTCTTATATAGAAGCTCAAGCTTCTAATGTGCTTGTTGGTTTTGTGAGTGATGCAGTTATTCTTGCAATCATGCCTTTCTGTAGCGCTCATGAGTTTTGGACAAAGATTCAAGACAAATATGATATGTCCAGCAAGATTGAGGATGATTGTATTCCCTCCACTTCCGGTCGTGATGAACTCTCTTCCACTTCACCAAAGTGTAGCAAGACACAAGGTAACTCTATGGTGAGTGGTGATGGAAATTGCAATGTTGATAGTGAGCTTACTTGTGATGATCATTCATCTCTATCTCATTGCCATGCTTCATGTTTGGACTTAAACACTTATAGCACCATAAATGCTTTACATGCTTGTGTTGATAATCCTTGCATATCATGTGTATGCTCCTTGAACACATCTCATAATGATATGCTTACTTCGTCTTGTTGCCATGATATAAATGCCTCTAGTTCCTCTAGTTGTTGTGTGTCTAACAATGTAGAGGAAACCGGAAATTCTATTGGCCAAGACATGGTCTCACTTGGAGCTTCAAGTATTTATTCATCATCATCTATTGCTTCCCACATTTGCCTTATGGCTAGGACTTCAAAGGTAACTCCTACTTTGGAACCCAATATATCTAGTGATGATGAGAATGAGGATAATGAAGAAGAAGAAGATGATCTTGCATCTTTATTTGAGAAGAGTGAAATGTTTTTTCATGCTATTCGTAAGAATAAAATTGCTTGCTCTTACTTCTATAAGATTTTGGCTATTGCCACCGAGAGCAATAAAATTATTGAGGAGCATGAAAATACCATTTTTAAAATGCAAGGTCATGCCCGTGATTACGCGGATGAGATCGCGGATCTAAAAGAAGCTCTAGAAGAAGAACAAACCACCAAGGAATCTCTTAAGGCGACCTTTACTTTAGAGTTATCTAAAATAAAGAAATCCTGTGATAGAACTCTTGTGGTGGCAAATGATTTTGAAACTAAATATGAAGAGCTTGTAGTTACTTATGCTGAACTCCTTGAGAATGTTGTGCTTCTTAAAAATGACTCTAGGGTCATTTTGTGTGAGCCCATCATTCTCACCGAGTCGCATGAGAAACTTAAGGCTTCAAATTCAAATGAGCTTACTAAATTGCCTTCTCCGCTTTCCGTTAGTGATGATGCTTGTGCTACTAACTCTACTTCTTGTGAAGCATCCATCTTGAAGGAGAACGTTGAGCTAAGGGCTCAACTTGATTTGCTAACTAGCAATTATGGGAAACTGGAAGAAAATCATGGAAAGCTCTCTAGCTCCCATGAGGATCTTCTAGCTTCCCATGATAGGCTAAAATTAGCTCATGAGGCTATTATGTCAAAGGTAACATCTAGTGAGCCTCATGTGGACATTTGCACTACCTCTCAAAATACCATATTGCCTTGTGCTAGTCCTAGTAATTCATCCACTCATAACATTGCTACATCTTGTGATGAATTACTTTCCTTTCCTTGTTGCTCTAACAATGAAGCTTCTACTTCCTCTAGTACTTGTGTTGTTACTAACCATGTAGAGGAAATCGAAGAGCTCAAGGCCCAAGTCTCTTTCTTGAAGAAAGACTTGGTAAAGAGTCATGAAGGGAAATCCAAACTCGACAATATGTTGAGAGTACAAAAATCCCCCAATGACAAGAGTGGACTTGGGTTTATCTCCAACAACAAGAACAAGTCCAAGATTAACAAGAAGAAGAAGGGCCAAGGACAAGTCAAAGATCCGGCCAAGATTGTTTGCTTCAAGTGCAAAATTGAAGGGCACCATGTTAGATCTTGCCCTTTGAATAAGAAGGCACTAGTTGAGAAGCAACAAGGGAAGCGGCCTCAAGTTCAAGGTCATGCTCAACCTCGAGTTGAAGAAATGCCACTTCCCAAGAAGAATCAAGCTAATGCTCCCATTGCAGAGAAATCAAGTGAGAAGAAGGTGAAGAAAAGAACTTGCTACATATGCCGTGAGAAGGGTCACCTTTCTTCTTCATGCACTATGGGTAACTCATCCAACCCTATCATAATTGATGATGCTTATTCCCTTTGCAAGGATAAGGTTGGCAATGTGTTTGCCAAATTTGTTAGTACTCAATGTGGTGTCAAGAAAAGAACCATTTGGGTGGCCAAGCCTATTGTGACTAACCTCTTAGGACCCAACTTGGTTGGGGACCAACACACCAAAACTTGATCAATAGGTGTTTGTTGGAGGGCATTGGAGACTTGGCTATATCATGAAGAATTAAGGGATCTTCATCAATATATTGTCTCAAGTCAATTGGATTATCTTGTTTATATCATATATCCAATGTTCCTCTTTGCGGTAACATGTACTCAACTTATCTACATTGAAAGTTACTCGCCCATTTTGCATGTGTTGGTTGTGTTCCATTACATGTGTTGGTATATGTTGTGCTACCTACTTGTTTTATTTTGATTAATCAAGTATGTACTTGTGGGTTTGCACACCATGTATGTGTGTTTGAGCCTATATTGCATCTTCTTTTATATTATTTGGCTCTTTTGAGAGACTAATGGACTATCCCATTTTGGGGGAATGATATGCTTTGGCACTTCACAATCCTAAATATGTGTGCACATGAGGAATACCACTTAGTGTTGATATTTGAATTTATCTAGTCTCTATGTGGTATGTCATGTTCATGAGAAATTCAAATTCTATAATGTTCATTAATTTTCTCATATTGAATTTTATTTACCTCTTGTGAATATAAATGCATTATCACATTATGGGGGAATAATATGCTTTGTGCATAGTACAAACCAATAAAATGTGTATATTTGAGGTTGTGTCACATAGTGTTGATATTGTAAATTATCTTTCTTCTATGTGACATGTTTGCTCAACCAAGTTTCAATTTGCCAAATTGTTTTATTGCTCTTGTTTTGGATCTTGTTTGTGAGATACATTCTTGGTAGGGTTTTCCTAAAATATAGAATTATACATCAAAGTTGGAAAACCATTTGCTTCAAGTTATCCTAATCATTGCTTTGCGTGATTATTTAACTATTTGAGTATATCAAGAATATCTTCTTTAGCATGGTGTTTTATTCTTATCCTTGTCATATGCTTCTTTGTTGTGAAGATGATCTTGGATTTATGTGTAAAATACCACCGGGAAATTAATAACTCCAAATACCTCTTGTCCTTGAACAATTGGTACTTTATCATGTGGTATATATATATTGATCATCTTTTTATTGGCTATTGCTTTTAATTACCTTATCTCTTGCCAAGGAATGTATTTGTTTTAAATTCCCATTGTCTTCCTTGACTCTTGTGATCCCATTTGATTTTATTGAACTTGTTTTGTGTTATTCTTAATATAATTTGAGATGATGATCCCATTTGTGTGCATTTTGTATTCAAATACAAAATCATAAATAATGCACTAATCTTGGGGGAGCTCTCCTATATTTGCTATAATATACTCTTGTGGCTTATTTCAATTGGTTTTGGTTAGTGTTGGAAGACAAATCTTTTCTTTTTGGTACTTAGTGTGCCATCATAAAAAGAGTGGAGAGTTTGATTTGTTTGTTGGAACCTTGCTCTCGTTGGGAGAATGGCTATCTCTTTTCTTGATTTCGCTCTATATTCTTAAATGAGAGAAGTCATTGGGCATGTGTGTTTTAGTGATCCTTTATGCTCATTGGCGTTTGCTTTGTTCACTTGGTGGACTTTGAAGTCAATTTTGTGTTGAGTTGATTCTTTGATATAATTTTGGACAACGTTTAGTTCTTCACACCTTTGTGTGACTTCTTGGTCTTCTTGGTGTTTTGTCCAAATTGTATCTCTTTTGGCTCTTGAAAGTCTTGTGCATGCATATTTACTAAATGTATACTCTATGGCATGCTTTGCTTTCTTTGATCTAATATATAGGGTAAATTCCAATAAATCCTAAATCGGCTAAAATGTGTATGAAATTCAAGTTCATATCTATATGCACACATTTATGTGGAGCTTGTCCTATATATTGTAGTGTCTCTAACTACTTCGGACCCAATGAGTTTGGGGACCATATTGTACTTGAACCTTGTTTTAGGTACATAGATATATATTGAGGCTTGTCTCAATAATAAGGATGAAGTGGTGACTAAATGATAATTTGTGGCAAGCTAGGATTATTGAAGAACTCCTATCTACTACATCCTTCCAATGGTATCTCGGTAACAAGTATCTTATCCATGCATACTTTTCTAGCATCTAACCTTGTGTGGGTCATTTCATGGCATGAAAATCTTTATTTGCAAAGATCTTATGAAACCTCTCTATTGAAAATGTGAGTAATTTGAGATGAGTGCATATTTTGGGGAATGTATAAAATCATGCTCATGATTCTCCCTTCCCAAATATGTCTATCTAGCAATTTTATTGCATATCAAATCCTCAAGTTTCTCACATGTGCAATATTGATGAAAGTGCAAATTTAGTTCTTTCTTTTGGTATACTTATTCGTGATACTTGTTGTTTTTCTCAAAACATCCCAACTATTTTCTTTCCCTTGTTGATATTTGTGATGTCTTTGACATGTTTGTGGTTGAAGTTCTTCAATATGCAATAAGATAAATTGAGCCTTTGGCCATACTTTAAAAGTAAAAATCTCATTGGTATATTGCATGAACTTGTTTTGATATCATGTTATTCTCTTTGTATCTATTTTATGTGTACAAGTTTCTTTGTGATAATTATCTTTGTGATGTTGTCTACTTAGAAACTTATACACATGAGAGATGATATCTCCTTAATTGATATCTTATTTATTCCTTGTGTGTTAGGATGGAATGCTAAGCAATATCATTCATTGATGACTATGTGGATACTCTATGTTCATCTTTGTACTAGTCTTATAATATGCTTTGTCATTCCTATCACACATTCCTTTGGTTGAGATGTTTAATATATTGGTTCCTTATTTGTTGCTCAACCATTTCCTTGATGCAAGTTTTAAGCTTGATTTATTTTCTATGGTCTCTTGCTAATGGTTCTTTTTAAATGGTATTGAGGGAGTGAGGACTCCATGTTGTGCAAATTGTATTCAAATGCAAACATTCTATCTTGTGCATGTACCTTGGGGAGCTTCCTTATTTTATTTTAAAGCACCATTTTGTGGTTATCATAGTATTTGATGTCACTTGGTATCATTTTGTTTTGAATAATATCGAGGGAGTGATGATTCCATATTTGTGCACCTTATACTTCAATTCAATTGGAATATGTTGTGCACAAATCTTGGGGAGCTTCTTTATTTGTTTTGCTATTTGGATCTTTTGATTGCTATCTTCATTTGTTGGAAGTTTAACCATCATGTCATCCTATTTTGTTTGCAATCTTTGATCCTCAATATAGTTTGATTTCCTCTAAAATTTTGTCTTTGAATTTGTGCATGTGTTTTCACTCTTTTTGGGCTATGCACACCTTGAGGAGGAACTCTCACTATTGGCCTTCTAAGCCTTTCCGCCCATTTTGGCAATGGATGCCAATGGGGGAGAAGTTTCGAGGGTTTGAAGGGAATTGGGCTTCATGCTTTGGTTTTGTTCTTAAACATTTGCCTTGCATGCTTTGCATGGTTGAGTATATATAGTGGAAACTCCACTAACAACATTGGTTGGCAATATATGCAATGAAATTCAAGTTCATTCACACATGCATAGATTGTGGGGGAGTTTGCTCTATATATGATGGTTCTACTAGCATCACTTACTTTTGTAGTAATTGATGTTAGTGTAACCATCTTAGTTCTTTAAATTCATTATATAAACCCTGTCAAAGAGATTGTTATCAATTACCAAAATGGGGGAGATTGAAAGAGCATGTGCCCCATGTGTGGTTTTGGTAATTAATGACAATCCCTATGAACTAATGTTTGCATTGAGTTATATTTATAGGACTTGTCCATAGACAATGCTTGAGCCATATGTTAGTTTCAGGGGTGTAAGAAGATGAAGATAAAGAAGATTATTCAATGACCAAGGTGTTTTTCAAGAAGTGATCCGAAGATTGGTCTAAGGGAGTTGAGCCTATAGAGTGTGTCTTGAGAAATAAGATAGAGTGAACTCTCATGTGCATTCTCAAGACATCATCATTATGAAGGAAGAAGATGAAGTGCAATGTTGATCAAGTTGAAGCGCAAGTTCAAGATAGACATATAGAAGATATCATTTGCTTGAAGCTCGGTGTCCATTTGGTGGTAATGAACATATGAAGATATTTCTACTAGTGTCTCTCCCATAGTGAAGTATGGGGGAGCAATCCGCAAGACTTCACCGAGCAAGCGCAATCAAGAAAGGTAGTCCAACTTGAGAAGATCAAGATTGTCACCATCTAGCTCAAGTGAATGCGCAAGGAAAAGGTATGATATTGATATTGTTTCTCTCTTACCGGTCTCATAGTGTTTGGGAGACCGGGTTTTAGGATCGATAGCCGTACTATCAAGAGGGGCTCTCGAGTGAGTAACTTAATTGTATCATTCGGAGAGAGCTCAAACCTTTGCATACTTGGCATTATCTTTCTTGGTTCTTATTTGGCTTTTATCCATGTGAGGTTCTAGAGCTTGTGGTTATTTCCATGACAAGCTCTAGTTTATCAAAAACGGATTTCGTATGGAACTCTTATTGCGTTTTTGGTGTTTGGAAGTTTTACCGGTTCATCTTTATAGCTTAAGTCAAACCTTTTATCATTTGGTTTCATCCTCCTTTGTTGGACTATGATGTTTCTATGGATGAAGTTGTAGAGCTCGTTGTGGTGATTCCAACGAGCCCAAGATCATCGAAAACGGAGTCCGGATGCAAAAGTTACAACCATTTTCGTATTGATATTTTCTCCCGGGCCAGAAATTCCGCCCCAGAGGCCGGAATTTCCGGGGGGCGAGAAATTCCATAATTTCCACCCCTGCGAAATTTCGCTAAGTCCTTTTTCTTGAGATGTGGTGCAACCCTCAGTAGGGGGGGGGGCAGAAATTTTATAAGGGGGGGAGGGGGCGGAATTTCCACCCCCAGGACGGAATTTCTGCCTTAAGTAAACCCCAGAATTTCCGTCCCCCTGGCCGGAATTTCTGGGGTAAGTCACCTCCAATGGGCTGATTTCGAGCTGGCCTATAAATAGTCGTCCCCTTCCTTAGATCTGAGTTAGCTCTTCCATTTTCTCTTTCCTCCATTGTTGACCTTGAAGAGCTTGCCCTTCCTTCCCATCCCTCCCATGATTCTTGCATCCTTTTGAGGGAAAAGAGAGAGGAGATCTAGATCTACATTTCCACCAATCATTATCTCCTCTATGTGAGGGGAACCTATTGGATCTTGATCTTGGAGTTCTTTGTGGATTTCTTCCTTTGTTCTTCCTCTCATATCTCTCCATAGCATTAGTTGCTTTGGTAGGATTTGAGTGAGAAGGATTTGAGCACTTGTGTTCTTGCCATTGCATCGGTTGCATCGATTTGAGTTCTCCTCGGAGATTCGGTGGTGAAAAGTTCGTTGAGCTTTTTACTCTTGGGTTCTTGGAACCCTAGACGGCTTAGTGGCTTAGTGGATTACTTGGGGACCTCCAATTAAGTTGTGGAGATCTTCCCAAGCTTTGTGGTGCCTCTGTGGCAATTACTTGGGGACCTTCAATTAAGTTGTGGAGATCTTCCCAAGCTTTATGGTGCCTCAGTGGCGATTCTTGGGAGCCTCCAATTGAGTTGTGGAGATTGCCCCAAGCTTGTACGGGTTCGATGACCGCCCTCAAGTGTCCCATAGTGGTCGGGTCTTCCATCTTAGTGGGAGGGCTCGAGGAGATTACGGTGAGCCTCCGTGGTGTTTGGGGAGCCTTGTGCCTCCACACCGCTCCAACGGAGATTAGCACTCGCAAGGGTGTGAACTTCGAGATACATCGTTGTCTCCGTGTGCCTCGGTTATTTCTATACCCGAGCTCCTTTACTTATGCAAATTACTTTGTGATAGCCTTCGTGCTTGAAGTTATATATATATCTTGCTATCACATAGTTGCTTATATTGTCTAGCATAAGTTGTTGGTGCACATAGGTGAACCTAGTTTATTTAGGTTTTGTATGCTTGGCAAATTAAATGTTAGTTTTATTCCACATTTATCAAGCTACTCGTAAAAGTTTTAAATCGCCTATTCACCCCCCCCCCTCTAGGCGACATCCGTGTCCTTTCATCGCATAAGCATCAAAAGCCACGATACCGACCTCACCGATGAGCGGGCCATGCACGACACGGGCTCCACATATCAGTGACCGACGTAAGCTCACAGGGCGGGTAAATTTTTGGAGCCAAACAGGACTCCGAACGGATGGCCAGGATCGACCGAAAGTGTTGATCGAAAGGTGGGGAACACACATGGCCTGAGAGGCGGCCCCGCGGCTCTATTTTCTTCAGATAAGAGCTACATGTTCCGATCTAATATAAAAGTGACATAATATAACTCTGTATTGAAGTGTATTAAATCAGTTGATATTTATTATGGATCGTAGGGAGTAGTTTAAATTAAATTAAGTTTCTAATGAATTCTACAACTAGTCTAACCAATTTTACTAAACACACAATTTTTTTTTCAAAATGGAGGATGCCCTCAGACCTCTACATCGAAAAGATACATACAAACATTTTTATATATTTAATTGACAAAAAATGAATAAAGAATATCATCAAATAACTTGAAGCCTTCACACAACACCTATAGACTCAAAAATAGGTGAAAATTATGTCAACGGAGCCTTATACCGGAAAATAACGACCTCCATCAGCTAGGAACCAGAAACATATCGCATACCTCAAGGCGCTCTCTAAGCGAAACGAGTACACTCATCTGATTTAGCATCAGTTGATGGCCAAAGAGGAAAATTAGTTACGATCTGCTCAAATACAGGAATTGGATAAAATCATTTGAGGATTAGTTACGATCTATCTATATTCAACTCGTCCTGCGGGTTTGTACTTTTTTTAAGGATAGTCCCATTGATTATTCATGTAGCACTAGAACCATACGGACGCCTTGCTGCGCCGTTTTCTTTGGTGCGACCTGTTTTATGGGTTGACTTTTTTGTGGTTCCTTTCGTTTAGCCTGTGTACCTTAAATTATCTAAGGATAGATTTTTTAACAATAAAATACCATATATATTTATAGTAGCAAATAGTATGTGATAGAGTTAGAGTTGCATGAGCTGTCTCCATCAATTATAAAATAAAGTCTAAACGAAATAAGCAAATATTTGAGGTCCCAAAACTCTTTCTTTTTTCTATAAAAAACTTGTATACTTTTCTGAAGGTAATGGAAGCAAAATAACATAGATACCAAATGACATGCTTGTATGTAGGAACAAAAATTCTTATTATTTTAATTTAAGCTGTAATATCATGCACACGCACCCATTAAATTAGTGAATTAACATCAGCAAGAGTAGCAACATTAGTATGCCAGGACAAAGCAACCAAATTGATGTTGCAGAACTGAGAGTATGAATCACCATTGCCAGGACATACCAGTCGGGAAAAAATATTGTGATGACAATCCTTCTCACGGCAACCACGATAAAAGATCCAAAATCGATCTGGCAAAGCAGGTCTAAAGACTAATAGCTACAAAATTTTAATCATCCAAGACCGTACCATTGACATCAGAAAAGAGATCTTATAATTGAACGAAGGGCCAAAGATCACTTATTATAGACGATGATATCTCTACTGTGGCGGAGGCAAAAGGAAGACATCTACCAAAATCCTAATTTAATCTATTGAAAACACTACTTTTATTAGAAGCTGCACGCGTATATATGGTTCATCACCCCTCCCGGTGAGGCCGACCGGAGGAGGGGAACCAACCTATGAAGAAGGCAGAGGTGAGGCGGCCCTATGTTTCTTAAGAGGTGGTGCTATGTTTCTTTTCGGTTTGCACAATTCGGCATATCGATACTCAAATGGGAATGCACGGAAAGACCAGCCATCGCCAGGTTTGGCATTCGACGGAAAAAAAAAGGCATTCCACTCTGTTGTTTGCATGTATTCCGTGGTCATTTGTGAGTCTGTGACCTTCTGTCAGGTACAGAATTGTTAGAAAATTTATTCCACACCATAATACGGGAAACATGTGCATGTACATTACAGCTACAAAAGTGCAGATACAGATCACGTTATCATTCTGTGACGTATAATTGCATGCTAAAAGTAAACCAGCTGCACATCTTGCATAATCAACTAGGTTACAAACTTACAATGCTGATAAACTTCCTCTTGGAAAGTTAAGCAACTCTACAATACTGTAAGGTGAGTCATTTTGATGCTTCTCGGATTACCAATCTAGTGTAGATAGAGAAGTGCTTTTCTCCCAAGCACATGATTACAGGTTGAAGAACAATGTGCACAAATAACTTGAACTTAATTATCTATATCCAGTTAGCAGAAAGTTACATAAAGTTGCATTTTAACTGGCTAAAGAACAAGTGATCGCGTGCACAGTACATCCTCCATTCGTGCTATTTTAATACAGAATAACTTGTACTTAACAGTAACTTGGCAACATGGATTACTCATCGAGTGATCGGGATTGGGAGGATAACAAAAAAAAAAAAGACTCAATAACTCACACGTATTACGGCTCTCATGTCAATCAGAAAACCGCCGTCTCATCAACTACATAAAGAATCAAAAGAATTTGTGTCAAAGATTTACTTAGCTGCTGCCTGCTGGGCTCCACTTGAATTAAGAAAACTACTAAGTCAGCGACACTTACTATGGATCAGAGGAAGTATAAAATGTCATTATTACAACGTACTAACTCAGATATTGGTTGCAGTAACATCCTATATTATAGGACAGGAGGAATATATGTGAATTTAGCATTGTAGCTCAATAAGCCAACAACAGCGCATCCTTCAGTTCCATGGCAAACCAAACCAGCAACTCCAGATATACACGTACATGAAACTGGGAACATACAGCGTATAGCTCCAAAATTAGACAGTGCGAGTTGCATAAATACATACATACAGTACAGATCTAGTACCACAATGTAAGAGATGGAGCACGGATTTGCTTTTTTACATACTTCCCAGGTATTTCTGTGGCCTAAAACTGGGCCACACTGCCAGAGAGGATTCTGTGACTAAGACAACGCTACTGTTCTTTTCTAGCAGATGAGTTGCTGAAGTCAGAACACCTAGCAGTTAATGTAGTTTCTCGTCCTGAATGAAAACACGGCGCAAGTGTACGCTGCGGTCGTGGCTATAATGAACACTCCAGCGTATGTGCACACTGTTGCTGCGCAGATGTAAAGGTACCTGTTGCCATTGGAACATAGAGATGGTCAAATAACAGTATAACACCAAACGTAGAATATTTAAGAGATCATGTATTGCACTAAGCAAAAGCCTACACACAATAACCATTGCAACCAGTGAAAACATTATGGTCAGAATCAAATGTCTACTTTCAAACAAAGACTGGAACTCGGTACTCAAAAGCATCATTTCCTTCACGTCATCGGCCTCAAATTGTCCTGTTCAGAGTTTGAGAGGTGCACTTCTAGAGTTAGTTTGTACGGACATCACCATAGTATAGATGCAGACACTTGTTCTGATTTCTAATCTAGAAACAGATGGAAGTCAGGAAGTGCATATACATAAGGTAAGCATGAAATACGAGCTAATAATTTCTAAAGGGACCATCTTATACACCAAAATGGAGAAGTGACTATACATTAACTTGGAAATTTTTTAACGATCGCTTACTTCGGTGAAAATACGCTCCAGACGAACAAATGGTTCCTCATGAGCAGCAAAACAATGGTATATGAAGTCAAGGCGACAGAATTAATCAGCAAGGGAAGTAAACAGGGCAATGCAATCATTTTGACCAGAATGTCGCTCCATCTTAATTGCTGTGGAGTGGACATATCATCGCTATCCTTCACCGACATATAAACCACCATCCCAAGGTATAAGAGCAGAGGTGATCCATACGTAATAATGAACATCAGCATCCCAGAAAGAACCGTGGAGTAACTTGAAATGCCCTGTTCGAAATTGAATAGTCAAATATGAAGGGAAGGGGGAGAAGAGACACTTCATAGAGTTTATGTTAAACTTACAATGAAAGCTCCAGCAACATCTATGCTGGCGAGGCTATTGGTGTTCCCAAGACTAAAATGACCGGTCATCCCCAAGAATTGCAGTGCAACAACCTACACAATTAGCAAATAAAAATAGTCATCACCCATGATGCCATGGACCTAGGAAACAAAAAAATACCGTGTTGATCGAGCACAGATATAAGAAAACATTCCAGCTAACTAACCTGTACCCATTGCCTATGCAATGATCTCCCCAGAGAAAAATGAATAACACTCGAGATGATTTGCAAGAGAATGAGCAAAACAGGAATAGCATTTATGGGTTGCTGCAGAAGCAATTGAAGAAGGCACCAGAACATTGTGTATGTTATTCCAGTCAGGAACACTGAATGATTGATGCCATGCAAATGAATAGCTTTCTGGGGATTGAAGCCAGAGGAGGATGTTGGTTCTGCTTCTTTGTAATTTATTGGAGATATCCAAGGTGACAAAAGAACAGTGCAAGTTATTGAAATACTTGCAATGACATAGAATGTCTGAGCTATTGATGTCGTACTATGATTCATAGGTACTGAAGTGTTGACCTGACTTTTCAAGATATGCAGAATAACTAAAAGTCCACATGAAACATGGCTCAACCATAGCCCTATAACAAGTATTCTCCTTGCTCTCAGTAAAATGAGCGAAACTGAATACAATAACACGGCCACAAGAGCTGAGATAATTTGAAGAGACTTAACGATAGAAGAGTCACATTGGGTCAAAATCTTCGAAATGTCAGGAAAGTGAACCCAGTTAATCCCACCTTGATGCCAAGCTCTTAGAATTCTCCCAGCAACAAGAACAATAAGGACAGTGCATAACTTGCAACCAACAACCTGGTCCGGTGTTAATTTATAGCTAGTAAGATAGGAGTCATTTCTCTGAAGGATCTCTGCTTCCGCTTTATGGACTACTGCTGAATTTGATTCCTTCAGCATTGACTGAACCGTCTTGATGAGAAATATTAAATAGAGAGTACACGTGAGAAAGTGCCATATATACTGCTCTTCTTCAACAAAAGAGCTTGAACCAAGACTGGCAACATATAGAAAAATCCCCATTAGAATGAAAACCTCATCAAGCTGCCAATGTTTATCCAAACCACACACAGAATGGTGCTCAACTTGACTCTGCGATTTTCCTTCAAATAGGCAAAAGATAATGCTGGCAAGAGAAAAACATGAAATAATCATGAAGGAGATTGCAGAGACAAGTACATAGAGTGGTTTCTGCAAATACAAATAGTATAGGAGATAAGTCATTCAGAAGAAATGCATGAAACAGTATGGTATAAAAGACACTGGAGTGGTAGTAAAATTACATCGGTCGCGCTGTGAGACAACCACTCACTCGCATATCTTAAGAAGCCAGAGTAGGCATCCAAAGCAGTCCTAAAGTTCCCAGCTGCTTCAACAGACCTGGAACAGCAAGTTTTTAAAAAACCCGTTAATGGGTGATGATACTCATAATTTTTTAACGACATTAGGGAGCATAAACTAACCTGAAATCAGAAACTTGATGAAGAAGCAAGGATTGATGAGAAGAAAAAGCCTTAGAAAGCAAATAACACAACTTTTCCTCGATAGATTCAGGGAGCATATCAACTCCGAAGTCACCCTTCGAATTAACACAATCTTCAAAGCAGAATGCAGGTCTCTGTTCTTGTAGCAACCTTAAGATTTGCCACGAGTTCAGTTCTAGGGTCCGCAGTTTTTGGTCATCTGAAATAAGATATATTCAGCATCTCAGAGCAGATAGCTGAGATTGTTTATTCATGAAATTTGTAATTTGTAAACAATCCAATATTCTCATCTAGTTGAGATATAACAATCAACAAAAGGCATGCAATTATACATCCAACAAGAACTTAAACCTACTGAAATCAATATGAATTCACAAGCATAAAAACATCTACTTCTTTTGTATATGGAAGCGTAACACACTTGAGATGGAAAGTATAAATTCACCTGTCAAAGAATTAAAAAGCTCCGGAAGCAAGACACCAATATTGTTTTTGGGGATTGGTATGCCAAAGAGAAGAGCTAGAGTTGGTGCAAGGTCAACCTGACAAAAAAAGGTCACAGGTGAGAGTTGTATGTTAGTATCTTGAAACAGTACCAGTCGAATATTTGAACTGATTTCTTCACCGTGAGTGCCAAAGACAGAAAATTGATCAATGTCTATGAAAATAATTACATACTGCAACAATTTCTATCAAACTCAAAAGTATGATATGAACTGAAATCAAGCTTCAAAATATCCAGAGATAAGGCTGAGAAGTGTAGATTCATACTTGAAGTGCTTCTTTCTGATCATTAGGCAAACATTCTGAGCTCTCAACGCTGTGTCCTATAAAAAGGGCAAGGGAGTCAGTTTCTTCATAAGAAGATCCTCCATGATTACCAACTTCAGTCATTCCATGATCACTGACCACAACCTGAAATATGGGGCCGAAGCATAATTCCTATGAGAACTGTAATGGTAAAAAAAAGTGCATCAAAGCATCTTTAATGCAACATGAAAGATAGAGTGAATGCAAATTTTGACGTGTAAAAATCATTTAATCTAATTAGAAAGCCATCAAATGTAGAAATTTGCAGGGAAAGGCTGCGTACATAGACCCTAAGTGGTCCGACCCTTCCCCGACCCCGCGCAAAGCGGGAGCTTCATGCACCGGGTTGCCCTTTTTAGAAAGGCATCAAATGTAGAATTTGTCAATCCTACATCTGAGTAATCACTACAAATTAACTACTGCTAATGACTTCAAAGCGATCTCCTGCAGATGTTAAGAGTGAACTTCTTCGTAACGGTAAATCTACACTACTAGAAGCAGACCAAAATTTGCAGAAAGGAAAGGATCACATACTAAAAGTGTTCTGTCTGAATTATCCTGAAGGCTCGTAACTGCAGCATAGACCCTTCTAATCACATCGTCCATCTCCTTCAGCTTTGGGGTCATCAAAACACTGCCATTTTGAAATCTCAACTCAAACTAGACATTGCTAAAACCCACCAAGAAGCGTGAAAAATTATGTGGTATTTACCTCTGACGTCCGCCTATATGGCCAACATGATCTAAACCTAAATAGTGAAGAATCTGAAATTGACAATGACAAGAATTTCTCAGTATTCACCTAAGAGATTGTAGGTTAACCTTATCAAACAGCACAATAAAGGAAAGACATGCAAAGAGAGTTAGACATTGACTATAGCAAACATTAGCTGAACACCTTAACTAAAAGCTTGGAATTCAGAGATAAGGTAGCATTATCTGTCACAAGCGATAAAACAAGTGAACATGCACCGAGGTATGAGTAGAAGTGTACCAGTGCATCCCAATCTTTTGCAGCAAACTCAAATTCCAGATGACGAGAAACATTGTAATCAACCTCAACCGTATCTTTCACCTACAATAAAGTTATATATCAGAAAACAAAATTTTACTTATAATAGACCAGGTTGCGAAGAACAAAGAAAAAACTGCTATTGGCACAAACTAAGCAGCATTTGATAAGTAAAATCTGCTATTGGCACAAACTAAGCAGCATTTGAAAAAACTGCTATTGGCACAAACTAAGCAGCCCAAAAGATGGCTAGGATATGCCATGCACCTAAAAACTTTAAATGTCTAAGTGGCTTCAGTGCTTATTCAGACATTCTTAGAAAAACACAGGGACGAACAAATACTTTGTTGTAAAGCAACTGTTAGATTAGTGCTTCAGATGATAGTGTAATGGAAACCCAAATTTATCAGTGTTTAAACCTGCAAATTATGCTATAGTCGATTGTCATCTAACAATTAATGTTCAGTCACATTTCATTGCAAGAAATGCATGTGATGCATGAGACAAGGCTTACATAGAAACTGCTCACTCCATCTTGTCTGTAGAATAGTGTTGGGAACAATTTGATCCATGTCTCATCTCCCAACATAACTAATTTATAACCAATCCTATGCAGCTGATCTGTGATAAATATAAAATTATACCATATAAAAAATCTCTTGTTGCTAATTTGGCATACAAAGTAGGACTAGCAAGACAGAGGGACAGGGACAAAGCAAGAGGTTCTAACCAAGAAGATTGTCATCCAAGAAGGCTTGAGTATTGAAGTTAAGTGCTACATCCAGAAAACCTCCAATTGCCCCTGATACCATTGCCTGAAAGAAAAAAAATCACTTAGGATTGCTCAGCATTTGACATCCTGCACAAAGAGTTATCTCTAGGCAAAATAAGTCCTACTTTTAGTCGGGGCATTGTGACGGTTGGAGGTGCAGCCTTTGCATGATAACCCACTGCTTTGCAACCAGCTAACAGAGACTGCGTGTATGGCATTGCCTCCATCATTTCTTTGCTTGGAGGTTTTCCACCTCTTCCCAGTACAAATTCAGCAGGTAGCCCATCTATTACCTAAATGGACATAGATAAACTCAAAAGGCCAAACATTAAAAGGTAAGACATACATATAGTCATAAAAATGCATCGGATTATGCCGCCAGCAATAGTCATATCGATTTAGAACATACCATCAATACCAAGCGATCGTACACATGGGGGACTTCAGAAAGTTCCTGGTATGAATCATACATATAAGCACAAGCACTAAACTTCTCAACAAAAAAAAGCACAAGCATTAAAATCATAAATACACTCTTCTACAAAAGCTGAGTACATAAGAAGCTCTAGCAAATCTCAACATCATCACACATTGTTGGAAGCTTATCAAATTTGTGCACTTCTTTAAAACCTTGCCCCACTAGAGCACTAAATAGCAATTTAGTATTTGGTGGAAGTACATCAGAACATTCTAGAGTAGTACGAAAGGGATCCGAACTCTAGAGCGAGCAATTGAAATGGATGAATGTCCTACCCTGTACAGCGATCTGAGCTGATCCGGATGGAGCGCCGGCTCCTCCCCGCCGCCGACGGGAGGACCACAGGACGGCGCCCGGTAGCTCTCCGCGCCACTGCAGGTCACCACGCACCAGATACGCGTCAAACGAAGCTAATACAGCCTGTTGACTCAGAGCTGAGCAGAGGTAAGAGGCGCGCACCTGAAGCCGGGGAGCGTGGGCTTGACGGGGAAGAAGCCGTACAGGAAGAGCGAGAGGCCGACGACCTGCAGCAGCACCGCCGCCACGGTCCATCCCGCCACGGCGGCGCAGGAAGGGGAGGCGGCGCCCATGGCTTCCGCGGTGGCGACTGCTCTACTGCTCGGAGCCGGAGAGGAAGACACAGTACAGCTGGGCTAAAAACGTCATGGGCTTCGTAACTCTCGGCCCAGGAACAAAATTGGGCCTTGTTGAGCCCACAAAAAAATCATGGCGCTTCGAGAAGATAAAGCGAGCGGTGGCTCATGCTCTGTGTCACTGCTCTGCTTCCTAGGGTTTATCCTCTTCTGCTGCAGCTCGGACTCCGTCCTCCAGCAATGGCGTCGGTGCAGCTCTCTGGTGCCGCAGTTGGCGCGGCGGCCTCAGTACAGGCCCTCCGCGTCCCGACCTCGGCGGCCGTTGGGGTCCGCCCGGCGCGGCGGGGGTTCGGCGGGCTCGTCGTCAGGGCCGCCACCGTCGTCGCCCCTAAGGTGCGTCTTCCCGTTCAATGTAGCATGGTGCCGCTGATTATTTTTCACCAGGATTGTCCTCGTGCGCTGCTGTTGTGTGTCAATGTAGAAGTTAACTCCATTGTTGAGGAAAACGTTAACCGGTAGCTGCTCGGTTGGCTGGCGAGTAGGGGATTAATAGGCTAATCGGCCAGTTAATTAGTTAATCGGTGACCCTCCGAGCAGGGATTATTTTTCTCCAGTGATGGTCATGGTGCGCTGCTGTGGTGTGTCAATGTAGAAGTTAACTCGTAGTGATTGGGAAATCTGAAGGTCTTTGTGCTGTTTTGTGTCAAATTGTCAATAAGGTTTCTCTAACCCTGCTGCATAACATTTATGCGGTTTGAATTCTACAAAACTATGGCGAATTGATTAATTATGTCATGACGTTAACTATGCGGTTGGATTCTGCCAATAATCATCGAAAAAGGGTCCAAAGTAGCATTTCTGTTTATTCTTTGTGCTTAGCATTTTACTTGAGCCTGTAGTTCTAATTCTGATGTGGTGACTGGGTGAGTATGCTCTCGGATCTGAAATTATCTCCTGTTATTCCATTGCAGTACACGACGGTCAAACCCTTGGCCGACAGAGTGCTTCTGAAGACCAGGACTGCTGAGCTGAAGACAACTGGTGGAATTTTGCTCCCTTCGACTGCTCAGTCCAAACCTCAGAGTGGTGAGGTAGTCGCTGTTGGAGAGGGAAGAATCATTGGGGATAACAAAGTGGAAGTCAGCATCCAGGTATTGTTGTTGGTAGAAAATTGTGACTCGCAGTCAGTATGTTCCAGTCTTGAGTAGTATTTTGGTTATAACATATCCAGTCAAAAGGCAAGCTAAGATGTCATCTGTTGGATACTAGGATTTTACGCACGTTATGCAGTTTTGTATTCTGTTCAGTCGTGTATATGTTTTCTTGTGATATTTGTTGATACCAACAAATTCTTACTAATGGTTGGCAAGAAAATGGCATCTGTAACATGTATTATCTGTTACTTATGTAGGTTGGGGCTCAAGTTGTATATTCAAAGTACGCTGGAACGGAGGTGGAGTTGAATGACTCCAACCATCTAATTCTGAAAGAGGATGATATTATAGGTATTCTGGAGACAGATGATGCGAAAGATATGAAGCCTCTTAGTGACCGTGTTCTTATCAAGGTAGTGATTTCGTTTCTGTACATCTTGTTACATTAACATTGGACAGTTTAGATTGGGCACCGTTGTCAATTATGTGAAATGAAAGAATTTATTTCAGGTTACTACCTAGATCACCATCCGGTAGTGTTACAGTACTAATTTCCTGCTTGTCTGCTTTTTTCCGGTATAACAGGTAGCCGTAGCTGAAGATAAAACTGCTGGCGGTCTGCTTCTTACCGATAGTGTTAAGGAGAAGCCATCTATTGGAACGGTTAGTGATCCAGTTTGTTACTAGTTATCTTGGGAAATCTTGTTATCTATGTGATGCCTATGGATCTGAACTGCACGGTTGGACCTTCATGTTAGAACTGTACCTTTGCATCTATTCCATCGCAAAGTTACCTGAGCTAACGATATAACCATTGGTCGGTGACAGGTGGTCGCTGTCGGCCCAGGCCATCTGGACGAGGAAGGCAAGAGGATCCCGCTGCCGGTCTCTGAAGGAAGCTCTGTTCTGTACTCCAAGTACGCTGGTGCCGAGTTCAAGGGTGCTGACGGCACGAACTATATCGTGTTGAGGGTATCCGATCTGATGGCTGTCCTCTCCTAAGCTAGATCTCGCCAGGCTTGTGCAGGCGCGAGCCGCAGCATTTTGATCATAAATTGTTCCAAGAAAAATTGAATGGATCACATGAAGAGAAATGAGAATGCCCTTTGCTGTCTGGCTGTGGAGTACTCCTGCTTTCTATCTTTTGGCCCCGTCAAGGTTGTGTTGTTAGTATGATACTGTTAGTTCGGTTCTTGATGCTATAGTGCTTCAGGAATCAGGACTATAAATTGAATTGAGCTGTACACAATCACAACTTAAGTAAAAAGAGAGGAGCTGGAGCATATCAGACGCACGTTCGTGATTGCGTGAGCAACAGAGGATTTCCTGGCGCGCAGTCGCTCGAGATTTGTAACCGCGGACTGTGAACCGACCGGAGTCGCATCCACACCAACCGAGACGACTCTCTGTTGGCAGTGTTTTGCACGCCCTGAAATGATTTTCTTCGAGATGGACGACGATGGCCAGCTGCAACGTACGGCTCGATCGACCAAGTCAAATCGGGACCCAAAGCTGTCGTCACCTCACACGTAATGCACGTACATTCAGCTGGCGATGGATACAAGACAACCAGTGCCTGGATACATATAGAGGTCAAACACAAACAGCGGAGAAGAGTTGACGGAATTATAGCTCAATTTTGTCAATACTAAGATCAAAGTCTTGGATATATATGTCCTCCTGCGGGGTCACCACCTCGTGTATGGACAATATAAAACTTGTGGTCCCTGTAACCATATAGGAAATCTTAATTGCGTCATTATCTAAAGCTAGCTTACTTGCGGGGGCAGATCCTAAGTGTGACCGATAGACCCAATTTTTTCATGAAAATAAAGATATTCAATTTGATTGGACTTAAGAGTTTAATTACGTTTTCTAAGAAATAAAGTGGATGCTTAGAATTGGCGGACCCAGAAAAATATTGGAGTGGGGGCTAACCAACTGACTGGGGGCATTCTTTGTAGAAATTTGCAAAATCTAAAGAAATTTCCTTCAAATATGTACAAATACTATAAGAATTCAAAATTTGAGTGGGGGCCTATGCCCCACGCAGCTACACTTGGGTCAGCCCCTTAAAAATGCATCTAATCTAAGGGTTCATAAGATACCATTATTATCTTTAATAAATTAATAAAGTTTTGTCCCATGCGGAGTACTATCAGAAACAATCTAGGGCGGAAGGATACGAACCTCCGAGTAACGTGACCAAAACCCACTGCCTTACCACTTGGTCACGCCCCATTTCGTTCTATGCGACACTAATATACACTATTATGCTTATTTGTTATTCGTGAATCCTATTTCAAGGGTGATAGTGCACTATACATTTAGAAGTTAGAATCACTTTAACCATTTCACTCTACCTTACTAGAGTTCCATCGATCCAATAGATAAAAAATCCATTTGTCTTGAGAAACGACAATCGAATGTTGCGCTGTTCAATTGAATTAGAATACATTGTTGATCGAGTTGCCATAGTCACCGGCCCCCAATCGTGTATGTATGTATGTTTCAACTTTACATGCTTCCTATGATTTTACCAGAGTCCATAATGTTGGGTTGATCTACTGGCTGTCAAGTCGGTAAAGAGTTGGCAAAGCCAACTTTAGTATGTGCTCTGATTGGAGGCAAAAACAGGCAAAAACTCAATCTGATAGGTGGGTCCCTCTATGATATTGTGCATATATATAAAGAGGATTTCCTTCGGGACAAGGGTAACTAAGAAAAGAAGAGTGAACTAGATGTCTCTCTCACCCCTGGCTGCCCAATTCAGCAAGCATAGGAACCACGGGAAGGACCTCACCAGCATCTCCTACAGGTTCTAGGAGTTGTGCTAAAGGAAGAAGAAGAAGCCCCAAATGCTATCTCCTGCAGCAAGATATGTTTTTCGCTAATCTTTTCTCTATTTGTGGTTCAAATCTTGAGCTAGTTGATCCAAGGGATTCAACACATAAATATATAAAATACATGTGCATGTGCTTCAGAAAAAATCATGATCTTTTGGATGTTCACTCTAGCTACTTTACTTGTGTCATGTCGATCGAGCTAATTACTAGAATTATCATCTCAATGAAACCACTTTATCTACTTAACATTCTTAGCGAAGTCCCCCTAGACAAAAAAACGTTTCGGAGACGGATATCGAACTTTTGGACTGTATGGCTAACAGTGTGTCGTTGTGGACCGAGTTACCTATCACCAATTTACATGATAGTACGAGTACAGGTGGAATCGTTTAATAGTTGGACTATATTTTACTGGAGTCTCATCAAATAGACAAAATTTCTTTGTAGTGGCAAACATCCATATGTTTGTGTTGCACAACCGATTAGAATACTCCACTCACAACCGTATCTACATGTTTCGACTCTATGTGTTCGATACAACTTTATCATAGTCTAAACAAATGAAAATATCTGTAACGACTTTTCGAAAATATGATGATCTTTGTGTCACTTACCCTACTTTAACTGTTCGGAGTTTTAACAGTTTCACTCTAGCTACTTTACTTGTGGTGCCGTCGATCGAGTTACTAGAATCATCATCTCGTTAACGCCACTTTATCGATCGACATGATCTTATTTAAGTCCCACCAGATAAAAAGAGGTCATGTGCTCAGAACCAACATATAATTTCTTGATGTAAAAATTATTACTACCTCCATTCCGGTGTATACGTCACATGTGTATCCCTAGCTAGATCATCAATTTGAAGAGTTGTATCTTTAGATGGTTGATCCATGCTTCCACCCTATGTGATCAGTGAGTTGTAATACTTGATACTGCTACTATAATAATGTTTTAATCAAAAGTAGT
Organism: Dactylis glomerata; assembly: GCA_007115705.1. Taxonomy (NCBI): domain Eukaryota; kingdom Viridiplantae; phylum Streptophyta; class Magnoliopsida; order Poales; family Poaceae; genus Dactylis; species Dactylis glomerata. The sequence goes on along the minus strand of QXEO01000902.1, from coordinate 6,127,450 downwards.
ATGCATCAATTGATTCAGAGGCTGGGCATGTTCCTCTTATAAAAAAAAAGATCATCAATTTGACCAACATAATATAAGAAGTATATTACAAAAATATATCACTAAAAGCTTTAGATTTTATACTTTCTAGTTGCATAATTTTTATGTTGTATAATTTATATTATATTTATCAAATTGACAAACTAGGTATACGCGTAGGACCTATACAAGAAACAATTATTACGATTCAGTCAAATCAATGGAAATAATATTATATTTTTCTCATAAAAAACATTCTATCAATATTTTCTATGGTATTTACAAACACATTTAAACGGAAAACGCGATCAGAATCGCATCACAAAAACTATGTTGTGTTTTACAAGGGAGGATAAATAATAAAAGCTGCTAGCTACTCTCTAAAACTATGTTGTGTTTTACAAGTGAGGTGAAATCCGTGAAATAGCGATCCCTGCTCTCTTGTGATATAGCCAATATATCACTATCAAATTTCCAGCGTGTGAAAATGTACATATTTGACTTGCTATTCGACTTCTAGAGGGTTTATTCTAGAGACAAATCATCATAAGAGACCTAAAATTCCACACAAAACTATCACTTATAGTCTCACTACAAAATCCTTTGCAATAGCCTCAACAAATAACTATGTAATCAAAGCTGATGGATTGTGATTTGTAGCTATAAATATGCTTAAAACTCCAAAACACATTAGTGAATGGTTAAGAAATTTATGCCTATGTATAGTTAAGAAAAATCTCATGTGTCCGGACACATCCATAGTAGCGGCAAGTAACAGTGGTCAAAGAGCTACTATTTTTATATATACTAACTAGACATATTGATTCTAATGTTCAAATTTAGCTAAATTATTTGGAACAATTTAGGATATACGACTTATAAAGTTGCTACCTAAAAATTCAGTCCTGGAATTCAAATCGCCACAAAGACTATTGCAGGATAATTAGACATAACTCACATATTCCGCTTTTCAATTTTCAGGTCAATTGAATAGGTTGTTCAGGAAAAAACATTAATTCAAGCTTTTCAGTAAATGTAAACCAGTTTTTCTATTCTACAGAAAATCACATATAATAATTCTACCCTATAAATTTCATCTCGTTTGGATGAGGTCTTAATTGAGATAGATGGTCAAACTACTCTATCACTTCAAAAGCACCTGTCATTTGAACATGTTATATGGTGGTTGGTTTCTCTCTCGGTTTGTACCTATGCGAAGAGGTGGGAAGAACATAAAAATCATTGGTTGTAGAATATGGACTCTTTATGGAGCCACAAAGAGATGGCTGTTTTCACTTGGTACCAACATCGATCACATGAGGGATCAAACCCATGCAGGTTGACAATTTTCGAGTGGATGACAGTGTGCTTGTGGTGATTTCATCGATCATGAAACTTGTCAACTCTAGTCTAGTTTATTAGACATTTTTTGAGAATGTATATGTGTTTTACGGATATATGGTACCCATTTTTCTATATAATAATTGTTCTACATGTCATGTCAACTGAAATCGCTGTCGTCATATTTTTCTATATAACTACACCAAATGAGTTGAAAGAGATAACTTTCTTCGGCACGTGATGCATTGAACTTTGTAGTTTATTATATCATTATACATCATATTTGTAGCACATTAGGATTTATTGATACATATTTAATGATTTACAAGATTTTCCAAGAAATCTCATTATTTTAGTATTTAACTCAGGAGTGTTTTGAGTTTCATGGAGCTTCAGGAGTCTAAAAAAAGCAAGGTCAAAGATCACGATTCAAGTTTAAAAACCTCAAAATATGCCTGACCAGTTCAAAGTTTCAAAACCTCAAAATCTATTAAAAAAATTGTTACTTTTGTGCAACTTCGGATATAAGGTATTTCTAGTTCAAATTTTGCATGTTGGTAAAATATAACATTGTCTACATCTAGATTTATTTTCTGATCTCCGTTACTCTAATATCACTATTTTAAATTTTGAATAAAAGATGAGCTATGTAGCTTAGGCTATAAATATCCACACTCGCAGGGGAAGGTCCTATAGTGTAGAGGAATCTGAACATTTTCTAGCCATGCAATGCTCAGATGACTTATTTCAGAACTAGAGGCGGGTTTGGTTGCTCGCACTATTTTTTGGCATGTTGCCCCTATAGCCTAGTGGAGCATGCGCGGGTGGATGCATAGTCCTAAGCCAAATTTTATGATTTGTTTGGTTGTCCACAAGGTCTCAGGTTGCATGAGATTGGAAATATAACCCTTGTTTATGGTTACATACATAAACTTCCAGAATGCAGATTTCAGGTGTTTGGTTGCCTTTACAATGATGATTGCTCTCACCTCTTCTCCATATGGTGAGCTTGCCTCACATCCAAGGGCGATTCTACCGGCTAGGCTTTAATAGGCTTCAGCCTACCCTCAAATTTTACCAGAAAATCATCAATTATATGTTTCTAAGGCACATAATGGATCAGAGCTGTAGATATCTTCAACGGGCACGTGTGCATGTAGAACGGGTGAAGAAGTTCATGGAACGTTACACGAAAGCCATGTCCTCTGCCTGACCATCCAGCGGGCGTGGCCTAGCTAGGCAGTGGTAAAAGTCCAAAGTAGTTTGGGCTTAAATATATAGCATATCGGCATATCAATTGACTATTGTGTACAAGTACTAAATCAGCGACACTTGTTATGGAAGGGAGTAGCATTCTTTTTCCAAGTGATTGCCCAAGAATTCTCTAACAGAGGAGCTGATGGAGTGTGATCTTTGGAAAAGTCTGCAAATGAAGAGATAATCCTGGCGTAACGATTTTTCACTTCGAGAACTCCACCATTCGCTGATGAGAGCACGGATTATTGCAAGATACTTCGACTAGAATCAACTCAAAAGTAGATAGGAGTACCATTAAATTCATAGATAGCAGTTTGGCGGATGGAAAATGCTCTATGGCTCATAGGTGCCATGCACCCACGACGAAATCGACAAAAATGACCCTTGTCTGAAAGTTCAACACAAAATGAACCTAGTTTGAAACTATTTCAAAATCTAACCCCTTTTTGTAAAGCCTGCAATAGTGGCGCTACCCTAGATGGGGTAGCTCCATTCTGAGTGGAGCTACACTTTCGCCAGCGTGGCACTGATGGACCCCGCCTGTCATAGGTACAGCATGGTAGCGCCAATGTGCATGGCTTCACAAAGCGCAGGGTAGCTCCATTGAGAGTGGCGCTACCCTTCTTAATGGGCCGGCCCATTAGTACTCCGCGCGCTTGCTCTCTGGGTGGGACTTTTTAGTCCCACCTCGGAAGCTGAGGGTGGTGAGCACCAGCTTATAAGCCCTGGTCTGAGAGGGCATCTGAGCTCCTCTCAGATCCGGTGCATGCGTGTTTGTGCGTCTACCCTGCCCTGTGGGCCCGTGGGCACTGGTCCCGCTGGCAGTACTGGCCCCACCGATGGGTGGGGTCGTGGACCCAGTGGTACCCAGTTGACCCTCATACGGGCTTTATTTTTTATTTTTTTAGGTAGCGCCATTCACAAAGGAGCTACCCCATGGAGGGTAGCGCCAAGCTCAAAGGAGCTACGCTATGTAGGGTAGCTCCACGCTGAAAGGAGCTACACCATGTAACGCATATACCGCCACGACCCCGACACCCTTCTTCCTCGCCGTGTTTTCCTTAGCAGTTTTTGGCTGGGCTGGCCATCCTCTCACTCCCCCTCTCAAATCCCCACCTAAATCCCTCAAGATCTGAAGGAAAATCTTACGGATTTCATCGTCGGAGTCCTCCCCAAGGTAATCTAGTCCGTTCCCCTCTATTCCATCCGAAAATCTTGTGTATTTCGTCCCCAAATCTAGAACTCCTTAGTTCATTCGAAAATGGCATCCGCCGCCTGCTGAGCCATGGGCAGGGCAAACCTGGGTCCTATCGTTGTAGGAGTAGTAGACATTGACGCCTCTGCTCTCTTTCAAGTTGTCTCCTAAACCTGGGTCCTATTCTTACAATGCATGTGTGCTAAAATTGTTTATGAATATGGGTGCTCGTATTTTTGGAAAGAAATCGGCGGGAAAAAGAGCAGGAATAGGGTAGCTCCTTTGAGCTTGGCGCTACCCTCCATGGGGTAGCTCCTTTGAGAATGGCGCTACCTAAAAAAAAGCCCGCCCGAGGGTCAACCGGGTACCACTAGAGTCCACGACCCTACCTGTCGATGAGGCCAGTACTGACAGCGGGACCAGGGACCCTGGGCCCATAGGGCAGGGATGACACACACACATCCATGCACCGGATCTGAGAGGAGCTCAGATGCCCTCTCAGACCGGGGCTTATAAACTGGTGTGCACCAGCCTCAGCTTCCGAGGTGGGACTAAAAAGTCCCACCCGGAGCAGCAAGCATACGGCGCACTAATGGGCCGGCCTATTAAGAAGGGTAGCGCCACTCTCAATGGAGCTACCCTACGATTTGTGAAGCCATTCCCTATGGCGCTATCGTGATGTACCTATGACAGGTGGGGTCCATCAGTGCCACGCTGGCGAAAGGGTAGCTCCATTCAGAATGGAGCTACCCCATCTAGAGTAGCGCCACTGTTGCAGGCTTCACAAAAAATGGTTAGATTTTGAAATAGTTTCAAACTAGGTTTATTTTGTGCTGAACTTTCAGAGAAGGGTTATTTTTGTGGATTTCGTCTGCACCCACAAATCTGTACCGTTGATTTCCATTGAGATCTGTCCCGCCTCAATGTATTGATGACATACATTCTATTGAAAAGTGTAGTATCTTGTGCATATGTACTAAACCCTAAATACTAGTGGGACATGTACACGTTGGCATGATGCGCTCAGTCAACTAGCTCACTTATTGGAATCTCACTTATTAGATTAGGTGGTAGCTGCAACGGGAAAGAGAGACCCATTTACTCGCTCGTACTCGCTCCACCGATTTATTGGAGCTGCACAGACAGTGCGTCTGGCACATGAATTGGTCGAGTAAACTGTAGGGGCAGTGCAGCGTGAAACAAAGTAAGATCAAATGACGTTGCTGCGGTCTTCACATAGATAAACCCACCACACTAGTTTCCCCTCGCTCACACTAATTATGGATGAAAAAATACGAAGTATACAACTACTACATCTTATTATTATGTGCTCTACTTCGACACGACAGGAGGAGATGGAACACTCGCCTGGGGGGAGCAACGTAGCGTGGATTCATTTCGTCACCAGCCGGCTGAATGAGGTTCAGCACCTGCGAGAGCTGCGGAGAAGATGAACAGTCTACTTCAAATTTTCTTGTGGCCGGCCATTGCTCATCAAGCCCGCAGCTGCTCAATTACTACATGTCCCGCGGAGCCGCAGTCGTGCTTGCTGTAATACGCACGCGGTTTTCAATTCCCCTGTACCTGTACCTGTTCTATCATTGTTCTATCATGTACCTGGTATTCGCATTAAGTTCGTCTCTTTCAAAGCTGGAGTATAAGTCACAGTATTGCATGAGCATATAGGATTCCCTCTAATTATCGCATTAATTGATACAGATCCCCATAAAGTAACCATCAGTTGCGATTTCAGAGTGTGCTGCTCCTATGAGCCATATGTCCGCATCCTTTGGCAGATACATTACCTTCCAACCAGTTGGAGAGGTATTTCAACCTTGTAAGTATTTTTTAACTTGATTAGATTGTCATGTTTATTTATTAAAATGAATTTAAAGGGAATATACTAATTATCAGAGAGTCATTTAGCTTTGTGGCCAATTATTTGAGCCCACCCTGCATTTTCATCATAGAATAGCCACCACACCTACAACAATTTTCTCTGTTACCATTGAAATTAAGAATTTACAACATGAGAGTTATGAGAACTGTAAGATGAAACTAGTGGTCAAAGGAAGATTTAAATGGTCAACCATGTGTGAGAAATTTGACAAACTTCTTTAAAGGCTAGTTTAGCGAGTAGTTAGCATAAAACCGCGCCATTGAAGGCTAAATTTCAAAAAACCACGATTTTACGTTTCAATCACAAAAAATAACGAGTTTCTAGCAAATTATTTGCAATTCGCACTAAACTGGCATTGATAAAGAATTGGCACAGAATCTGACACCTGTCAGCGCTCATGTGGCATAGTTTGCTGAGGTGGATTAGGACCCACCTATCAGGTCAACTAAAAAATCTATAAAAAAAGAAAAATCCCCACTCTCTCTCCACCCACCTCCCCGCACTGCCCATGGCCGCCGCTGGCCACGTCCGCCACCGGCCAGGACTAGGACCGCGCCCGCCCACCACCGGCCAGGACCGAACCATCCCTGACCACGCCCGCACCTCCCAGCTGCCATACCCGGAGCTCCCCGCCATGCCCGGCCAGGTCCGAGCCGCCATGCTCGGAGCTTCCCGCCGTGCCCGGCCAGGACCAGGACCGCCGCCACTCGCCGCCGCGCCCGGAGCTCGCGGGCGCCCGCCCCGACCTCGACCGCCGTGCTCGAAGCTCGCTGGAGCTCGTCGTGTCGGAGCCCGCCCCGGATATTGCCGTGCCAGAGCTCGCCCCAGATCTCGCCGTGCCGGCGCCCACCTCGACCTCGACCGCTCCTACCGGTCTACCGTGCTCGAGCTCGCTGGAGCTCGCCCCAGATCTTGTCGTGCCGGAGCCCGCCTCGGATCTTGCTGTGCCAGAGCTCCTAGATCTCGCTGTGCCAGAGCCCGCCCGGATCTTGCCGTGCCGTAGCTCGCCGCACCCCGAGCAGGTCACGTCAGCGTCGCTCCCAGAGATGGCGAGGGGCTCGGGCGCCCGGCCGACTGCGCCGGCGGTGGGTGGACGAGCTCCGGTGAGAACTCGGGCGGCGGGCATGGCGGGAAGCTCTGGCCAGCTAGAGAAAGGAGACGAGATGCAAAGCATTTTTTTTTAAAGATTTTAATTGGACTGACATGTGGGGCCATATCTAGCTCAGCAAAGGAATTTTTATTTTTGCCACATGAGCGCTGACAGGTGGGTCCCACCTGTCAGATTCCATGTCAATTCTTTGTCAATTTCAGTTTAGTGCGAATTGCAAATAATTTGCTAGAAACTCATGGTTTTTTGCGATTGAAACGTAAAGTCGTGGTTTTTCAAAATTTAGCCTTCTTTTATGCTAACTACTACTAGTTTAGCCTTCCGAGGCGTGTTATAACATCGAACAACATGGAACAGCGGTAGTAGAAATTTGTGGCTGAAAGCAGCTAGCAGCATCTATTTGTCGTTCACTCTAACCGATTTACTTGTGTCGTCGTCGTCGATCAAGTTATTACCAAAATCGTCATCTCACTAACCCACTTTACCCGCGTGACACTGACATGATCTCAACGAAGCCCCGCAAGATAAAATATCATGAGGTGCTCAAGAATCCGGTAGTATGTAGAATTTGGCCGGTTGTCTACTCGATCCGCCTGGCTAGCTTACATACATGTGTCGGGCCGGCCGTTGTTGCCTGTTCTGTACGACTGATCGACCGATCTTCCCCGTTCCGGCGCCGGCGGAGATCAACATCGACCTATTTCACTCGAGCTTGCCTCTAAGAATCACCGGCCGGCCGGCTGGCGGCGGTACTGCATATGTTTACAAGCACGAGGTAAATAGAATCGCTTTTGTGCGCGGGGGTTTGACTCGATCAAAATTTCACCTCGATCGGCGGCGAATCGGCGTTCACTCGGCGCAGTTTCAGAACGGCACCGGCCGGAGACCTAGCTGACTAGCTGAGTATAGCCAGCTACAGATTCACTGGTAGTGCAGTGTTATCGGAAGCCTGTACTAACACGGTATCGGAGAAAATGCGACGCGACGCCCGGAGGCGATGAGGCGATCGCCTTTCTCGGTCCAATTGGCTTTTGAGAGCGACCGTCCATGATTTCCTTCTTTTGAGCTCCACGCTCTATAACTGGAAACAATGAGCGAACGGGTCGTTCCAAAAACTGCGCATGGATGATCAGACTGGTATACACGCGGGACACGACGGGTGATCGATCCGTATGGAATTGTGAATGGGTTTAGTCCGGGTGTTGCTGCAAATCTCGTCTACGGAAACAAGCAATATTTGATCACTCCGTCCGGTAATTTTTTTTTACTGATTTAAACAATGCGTGTATCGATGTGCTTGACTATGTAGGTTCATTTATTTCACGATTAATAGTTTGAATCGGAGGAACTGAGGAAGTCTTTTTTTTTTCAACCGTGCTTCCACCCCTTTCCATTGCAAGAACGAAAATATCAGATTCATTACAATAACTATAACTTTTTTAAGGAGGGGGGTGGGGGGAGGAGGAGGAAGTTGAGAAGGGGGGGGGGGGGGAGCTGAGAAGTGCTAGGTGTACGCTCGTCGTTGAAACACACACTATAAGACGAAGATCTGACATTTATATTATAAAAAAATAGGTATATACATATGCATACACTAACAAGACATACAAGTTTGTAAGACTCAAGATGCTGCAAAATGCCAGCTAAATATTGCATTTATCCAGTTTTAAGGATCAAGAGGGTGCCACATATGCGTCGTTGTTGATGAGAATGACACCCCACACCAAATATTCCACCTTATGTTTTAAAGTTTTCTTTCTCTTTTTAGTGCATGTGGTTAAAAAAAATTGGCGTCGAGGACTTTAGGGGCATTTTGCTAGAGGGCTCAGCAGCTTCTCAACAAAAGGGCTAAGCCACAATTCTTCTATAGCATGTTAGGAAGTCTGAAAGGAGAGCGCTAGGGTTTTCAACAAAAAGTCCAACATGCCTTTGTTGCTGAATGCTAATATGATGAATATAGGAGGAAAGCTTTGCTTGGATTGTGGCCGGTGCAAAGCATTTCGCACAACTCGTAGCCTGCTGCCTCGGTTGTCGTTAACGCTAGTTGTGCATGTGGATATGTATGTGTTCTGGGATGTCACTCTTTTCATGTTGGTCTTAGTCTCCCTGTTTATCCTTCTTATTTAATGAAACAGCAGGATTCTGCTCTGTCCAAATTTCTTTTGTGTGTTTTTCACAAGTATAGAATAAATCTTCACGTACGGCTGAAATAGGCTGTCACAGATAACAGAACCTTCAAAACATTTATGCTTTTTTGCATTTGCATCTTTTTTTGCATTCAAACTTTTTCCGCAACTAGTTCTTTGGGTAACTGCATTTTTTTGTGCAACTACACTTTAATGTTCGACAAAATGTGACCGAAACATAAGAATTTTCAACCAACTGCAATTGTAGTCCCTTCCATATAACAACATAACACGAGAGCAGTGGCGGATCCATGTACAAGCTATGGGGTCAGCTGACCCCAAAACTTTTTTGTAAAACCTCTTAATACATGTTGTAAAAAATTAAAATACTGAGTAAATTTGCATATAACTACTTGTCAGACCCCACAGATTAATTCTGACCCCACAGAGTTCATACGCTGGCTCCGCCGCTGCACGAGAGATCTCAAAAAAATTGCACTAACTAAATTTGAAATCAAACATGTGAGCATGTTTTTCCTGTGAGATAGAAATTCTACAGCTGCAACAGCCACTCGTATGGTTCTCCGGATAACCTATGCAACTAGCTCGACTCAATATATATGCTAGGGACTGATTCACTGATCCACTATAACTTAAGCTATTTGTAGAGTTGAGAATAATCTATTTTGCTCTTTAGTCTTCACATACGTGACGTGATATGACGTAGAAGTAAGGCCAGTCTTCTACTTCATATGCATCGAGAACTTGACGTTTTGGGCATCGTCGTGGCTTTCAAGATCAAATTTTGACCACTAATTTCTATTGGAATACATGTATAAAAACCAGAAAATATAAATTATAGAAACTTGACAAATTTTATATAGTTCAACTTTGACAAAAAAATATATATGAAATGTACTGCTAAACATAGAGGGTATCGGTTTAATTTTCAAATTTTAAAATTAAACAACATTTGTGATCAAAGTTCTGAGAGTTTGACTGAAAGCATGTCTATAACATCAATTGTTCATGATCCGGACAAATTAGCTGGTTATTTTTCCTTAAAAAACACAAATAAGACAAAAGAGAACCTGCTCTTAAACGACAGCCGAGTGCGGCCCCGCCGAATAGTTCTGGAATCTCCACGCGCTCTCAAGCAAAGCAATCCGGGGCCATTGCCAGGTGGCTAGCTAAGATCGTCTCCTTCCCTACGCGCCATCCTCGAGTCAACGCGCCGCGCGCGATCCCGGCGAGCGACGGTCTAACCTTATAAGTAGCTGGGCCATTCCTGCCGCCAACAGCATCACCTTCACCAGTGAGCCGGCGGTCGACTCAGACGTACAGCAGCACGCACTACGCAAGCTTCCACTATCTAGCTTCCGGCCAACATCATCCGATCGTCCAGTGGCATGTCGTCGTTGTCTTCGCCGCCGGCCAGCAGCGCCGCGTCGCCGGAGACTGAGGGCGGCGGCAGGAAGTACAAGGGCGTGCGGCGGCGCAAGTGGGGCAAGTGGGTGTCGGAGATCCGGCTGCCCAACAGCCGGGAGCGCATCTGGCTGGGCTCCTACGACGCGCCCGAGAAGGCCGCGCGCGCGTTCGACGCCGCCTTCGTCTGCCTCCGCGGCTCCCACGCCGCCGGCGCCGACCTCAACTTCCCTGACTCGCCGCCGCCGCCGTGCCGCAAGAGCGTCGACCCGGAGGACGTGCAGGCGGCCGCGCTGTCCCACGCCAACCGCGCACAAGTCACGGCGCGGGAGGCGGCCGCGGCGCTCATGGACGACCACTGCTCGCCGGCTCCGGCAGAGCTATCGATGGACCAGCCCTTCTTCACGCAGCACGGGCATGGCATGGACGTTTTCGGTGGCGACGAGATCATGGCGCCGGAAGGCAGCATGGACTGGCGCACGGTCATGGCGCACCAGCCACCGCTCTTCTCGCCGACGGACGGCTGGGGTAGCAATGCGTATGACTTCTTGCAGGCGCCGCCTCCGGTAGACGATGACATGCAGATGGAGGAGAGTGACCATGGCGCCAGCGCTTCCCTTTGGAGCTTTGACGCCAGAGACTCCTACTTCAGATACTAGTCGACATGCTGTCACTTTTGCAATTATTAACCCAACCCTGCAAATTGCTTCAGGTGCATTGCTACCAAATACTTCAAAATGCATTGCTAAGTTTTGACACTACTTAGTTTACAGCTGCTTTTCTTTGTTGTCTCATTTGTATCTCTCGCAAACGGATCAGTTCATCAGTCAAACGTGAAGCTAAAAAATTGTATGTGTGTGTCCTTACTCCTTTGAAATAAAAATTTCTTCCAAAATATTTCAAAAAAATTCGTTTCGATTTGTTTTTGAACCGGTTCGTTCAGCTCATTTCAAAAGAAGTCTTTCCACATATGATATGTGTGTCTCTGACTTCTTCAGATATAACCTAGCTATGATGTTCCTCCAAAATAAAACGATGATGTCGTGCACAAAATATGCACGCTGGTTGATGAATAAACTAGCGATATTTTAGCTGGTTGATGATCATATGCAAACGCCGTGGAATAAATAAAAAAAAGGCCTACGTGGTGGAGTCGTGGACAATACCAGCCCTAGGTGCATATTCATCAGCAACTTGCGGTAGAGACAACGAACACACAGGACGTCGTTTTCAAGCATGTGCCAAATTAACAAGCAAGATCCGATCGAGTATACAATCCACTGTGTGTGGCGTGACACCAATTGTCTACTCCGGGTCGGATTCCTTTGTCTGGCAACAGTTCAACTGAAATGCTGAGAAGGACACGCGCACTAGCTGTTGCCTGTCTATTGTCCTTGGATGCAGTCTCTCGATCATGACACCACGTACTGAAAGAATATATTTCATCTACACGCACAGAGAGTGAACTTGAGTTTATAGAAAATCATAAACTTCAGATTTTGTACTTCAAGATATTCTAAAAAATATGAAAGTACATATCGATGTCGATTGTGCACATTAAAGGTTTCATCGAATTATGTTTTCAAATGTGGCCTAGGAAGCTCCGTTATTCATCCAAGTTCGGATACGAAGCTTAATTCTATGGGGAAACTAGCTCTTTGGTTTGGAAGATTTGGCCACACCAAAAATCAAGTCATTTGCTTGACTAACCATTCAAAATAGCATTTGGACCACGAGAGAAAAGAGGGTGGCCAAATTGTGGGGTTTTCGGGTTTGTCCTCTTTGCAGGAGGGAGCCAGAATCGGTGGATCACCTCTTCGTACATTGCCGTTACACCTTAAGGCTTTGGGGGCTCATCAAAAGTTGGCTTGGTCTTCACCTTCTCAGCATTGATTTTTGGCATAATAAATCAATCTTCGATTGGTGGCCTTTCATGACGGAGCGCAAGGCTTGACTTTCATTACTCTCCTCGTGTCTGGGGAAGTTTGGAACAAGCGCAATGCTGGGGACCTCAACGACCAGCAATTTTTTTTGAAACCTTTAAATAGCATTTCCAAGTTTTTCCAATAAAAGGGCTACCTAGAAGCCGGGGTCTATATCGCTGCAGTCAAGAATGATTGATTCAATCTTGGTGAGAAGCACAACGTTTTGAATTTGATTTCTAGTGGACAGTGATTACAACCACCTCTTCTAACCACGCAAGCAATGACTTGGTTCTGAGTTCAGAGAATGATTGATTATCATCATTCAACAAACCCCTCTTCATACTATGTACACCAAATTAATGGAAATAGCAGTGTGTGAGCTCGTGATGGAAACAATATGAATGTTTCTTTATTGGTCATCACAACTTTCTCCGTTCCAAAATATAAGATGTTTTAGCCGTTTCTTACACATATGTATCTAGCACCGTTTAGTGTGTGGGTTCAGAGCAAAATGAGTGAACCTACACACTAAAAGGTGACTAGATACATGTGCTTTAAAAAAAGCTAAAGCATCTTATATTTTGGAACGGATGGAAGACTAACTAAACTATAGTAGAAAATCTCATAGCACCAAACCAATTCTAAGTCACCTTGTTCTTAACGTCCCTTATATTATCCTGAAGCAGAAGATGAATTACAAACAAAGTTCATGTATGGCAATTCTGCCGAATAAATTCGTAGCGAAGTACTAAAGGCAGGACAAGTGTATCTGTGGGGAATATTTCATGTTGATCTCTATAGAAAACGAGTTGAATCTTCTTCTGTGCTGTACTTCTGTCCTTTGGCTGTCAGTCAACCTGTCCCAGAACCCAGATACACTTTTGTTTGCACCACACTGGCCATATAACAAACGTGAGTGGCGTGCGTGTATGGCCTCTGGGTGGTCTTCTCTAGCTATTGGTTAGCTAAGCTAATTAAGAAAAGTGCAATACTACACTTACTCAAAACTGGAGTACTCCAGTTAAACATGTATAGCGTTAACACCAGAGCTTCTCAAATAGTAAGATGACGAAATTATTAAAATATGCTACTCACCTAAGCAAAATTTCCAGATATGCCCCTCTCATATCTGACTGGGCCAATATCCTAAACTCAACTTAGGGGAGCAGCATCTTCAGAACAGATGATAACAAGGGAGTCATTGTCAGAGAATGTTCTTGCCTGGTCCATCTAAAATGATTAGTTGCATGGAACTAACTAAACCAACAGTTCACAAAAACAGTGCTTAACATATGTGAACTAGCTAGGTACATTCTTCTGGGGTTCCTCTCTTTATTGAGTTCTAGTACGTCAATCAGGGAATGGTAGCTAACACGCAGGAGCCAACAAAAACAAAAGCCACGTGTTCTTCAATCTATATATACATATACACCTAAGTTGAGCTTCAAGCTATGCTTCCCTCATCTCGTGTCTGGCTAGGGCCCACCGCCAGTGAGACTCATCCTAAACTTCTGAGAAGTCCAATAATAGTAAGAGGTGTCACTGATAAAGAACGTTCCTTGCCTGATCCATGGCAAAATTATTACTATCGGGGACCTAACTGGAAAGCAACAGTTGGCAAACAGTGCTTAACATGTGGGAACTAGGCACATTCTTCTGGGGTTCCTCCCCCCCTTGTTCTAGTTGACAATCAAGCTAGTACAGTTCTTTTTTCTCCTGAGTGTGACGCTCAGCTAATAAGCAGGAGCAAACAGGATTAAAGATCAGAAAGCCACGTGCTCGGATCAGCAAGATCTGTATATCAAATCCTTCTCTGGATCGGCTAGATCTTATATATCAATTCCCTCTCTGAAGACTGGACCACGAGCTAGGACACATGTATGCATGCGCCACAACCAACCCCAAAATAAACTTCTCTTCTTTCTCTGGCTGCACATAAAGCTTGTGTTAATTGCCAAGAATGTGATGTCCCTGCTTATCATGGTGCAATCGAGATGAAGACGCAGCAAATCATATGCTTGTTTCATGGTTCGATCAAAATAAAACGAATACGCCTAGAAGTCAACTACTACCTCCGTTCAGAGATACTCATTGTTACAGAAGTATATGCTGAACTTTAACTACTACTACTAGTATTCTACTATTCTTTAGATTGAGTTTCTCGAAGCTGGTCGGATTGGTAAAGCGAAAATGGTATCATTAGACTTGTTTGGCTTTTTTTCGTTTTCATAATATAACAATTTCTCAATTTGACTACTGTATTCTGATATTCCTATTAAGCACAACAACATGAGAAAAGTTAAATATAGTACTCCCTCCGATCACTATTACTTGTCTCTAAGATGGATGTATCTAAACACTAAAATATGTCTAGATACATTCACATTAGTGATAGGTAATAGTGGTCAGAGGGAGTATCAAACTAAGTTACTCAACAAGTTACAGAAATGTAAATTGGCCTGGTTGATCAGTTTAGAGAACAAAAGGTGATTTTTCTTACACAAAAAGGTTTAAGCAACTTTTAAAATGAATATGTACTTACTTTCAACTGTCAAGCAGTAATCAGTGATTGATCCAGAGACCAAGTCAATAGTCTGCAAAGATAAACAGTAGAGGTGAAATGATCATGATGACAGCAGTGACAATACAATAATAAATAAGAGCACATGTTTGTAAAGATGATGTGGTTGTTGATGTGTGGCATCCAACAACAGCGATGGGCATGAATGATCTTATCTGTTCTAGAGCAAAGATCAGCACATCCCTAGATATCTGAAAATCAGGTCTGAAAAGCTACAAAATGCCGGCGATCTTGCAGATCGCCAGAAACCCTGACGTCTCGCTCTGGTTACTCTTCTCTTTAGTGAAATCAATAAAACGTGTACTCATAGAGATCAGAACAAACTGGGAACAATGGAGTGGTTATAAGCATGAGATGGAACGAGTGAAACACCTGGCCGAGAAAGCACGAGAGTGTACTTCCCTAGATGATTGACCTCTGTCCAATTCTGCTTTAAGATCATTCTCATGTTCATCACGTCTTTTGCTTTTCCTGCCGTTCCTAATTTCCTGTCATGCTACCTTGTAGTCCCCACTGTCAAAAAAGGTTAGCAATGAGTTTATAAAATGAGCCTGCTATTAATAATTAGCATTTAGAAACATAATTTACAAGCAACTTTACCTTCTCCATTCTCCAACTTATTCCTCCAGGTGTGAGAGAGTTGAAAGTCAAACAAAACGAAGTTACAAAATTCTCTGTAAGAAAAATTGGCACCATGTTGGCATCCACATCTATCCATATACAGCAGTACATAGAAACTTGATGGTTAAAGAAAGTAAAACCCTTCAAGATCTTGCAGTTGTTACAATAGGGGTAGAATTTATCAGAAGACTAAGTCTAGCACAATGCTCTTTTCCACCTTTTCTAACAGCAAAAGGTCAAAACCGTACAATATCACAATGCTCTTTTCCACCTTTTCTAACAGCAAAAGGTCAATCATTGCAGAGACACAGATAAGACACTGTAAGCAAACCTACGAAGAGGAGAATGCTCTCTGGCCTCTGCATTTACAGTTCTATAAAAAAATGTAAAAGACCAAGAAACAGGAATACCTAATTTAAACTATACAAAAACTATAAACGCTACAACATATTGTACATGTCTCATATATCATAATCAACTTCTGTGCTGTTCAGCATTGCCGCAGGCTTCACAAGCTGCCCATACTCATTGTAGACGTCCAAATTCTCACATGGTTTTGGAAACACTGACCCGATAACACGCCCCTGGATGTAGGAGCATTGGAAAATATGCTTCTTTTTGTAGCTGATCCCTACTGACATATCCTGAAAGGTGATATCCTTGATGGGGATGGTGTTGCTGCCATGAGCACGGACAGGCACCCGGACACCCCACCCATGTATTTCTTTGAATGATATGCCTGTGATGTCTGGGAAGGCATTTCTGTCATACCCATCATCAGCATGCTCATTGTAGTCAACCTTTATCACAATCCCAGCACGAACGTTGTCAAAGGTTATGTTGCGGTAGGAGATATTGCGGATGTAGCCTCCTCTTCCTATGGCAGTCTTGATTCTCACACCTCGCCTTGAATCACAGATGCGTACATTCTCCACCGTAACATTTGCAACTCCACCAGACATCTCACTGCCAATTGAAATTCCAGCACTGCATACAGGCAAGAGGAATAGTGTAAGCCTCAAGTTTTGGAAAACAAACCCCAGCTAGTTAATACTCCACATTCTATGCAAAAGCTCATCCTGGTATAGAAACTTCTACTCTACTGATTTGTCTTGAGCAACAGACTTGCAGTAGAAGACTAATGCACATACATATTGCTGACAAAGCAATGTATACCTGACCAAAGAACGGACTGTCACATTGCGTATTAAAATGTTAGAAGATGGACGCCCATATGCAATCCCATATTGATCCCATCCGCTCTTTACAGCTATTGCATCATCCCCAACAGATATATAGCAATTCTCAATAAGAACATCTTGACAAGAGTCTGCAAAGTGCAAACAGATATATGTCAGATGAAGATACGTATAATGTATTCTTGATCAGCAAATTCTGTTATGAAGATAAAAAACTGTCCTAGAAGGTATACAACAGATAATTAATTATATAATTATGCTGGTGCTTGAAGTAACACCCAAATGTTGTCACGGAAGCAGAGAATGTACTGGAAGTCATTGAAAAAGGTGCAGGATGAATACCTGGATCTATGCCATCTGTGTTTGGAGCACCAGATATAGGAGCTAAGATTGTTACATTAGAAACAGTAACATTCGTGCAATCATATGGGTGGAAGTGCCAGAAAGGTGAATCCCGCAACGTTACATTTGTAATAATAATGTCCTTGGACCACATCAGTTGTACAAGTGGAGGTCTTGTGTTCTTCAGCATTCTTCTGCGATGCCTTAGCCACCAAACTTCACCCTGGCCATTTATGCTACCATTGTACCCTATTTAGCAGAGTGGAAAGAAGAAAAGCTCGTGATAGTTAAACAGCTATCATCCAATGAAGCGATAGCATAGCAATACCATCATTATAATGTTAGTAATTTAGTAATACAATTCATAAATAAATACATACAAAACCACGAAAGTGCAGGTACTGCTGTTTTAGCGAACTCGCCTATTTCATTTAAAGATCACTACAGAATATGCAGTTCAGGTATGGATATAATGTTCTATTTGTACAGAATGAGTGCGTAATCCAGGTATGCATAGTAAAATCAAGTACATTTAGACTAGAGGACCAGAATAGGCCAAGTAGTTGCTTTATGTTATTCACACAGTCAGACATGCTGGTGCAGAGTTACCATCACTAGATTGCTTAACATGCACATTAGGCACTTCCCTACCTGATGTTGCTTCATAGTTAACCAACAAATCTATGATTAGGTGCAGCAGATCAGATTGCACAGTTTGATAAGATAAAATGCAAACCTGTGATGACTACATCATTCAAATTCTGTCCATGAATTAGACTCCCAAAACGAGGTCCTTTCCGCTCCCTCCCATACCCATAAGATGGCAGTGCTGGCATCAGCGGCCAATGCTTCTCATCCTGCCCAGAAGAATGTCAGAACCCAGATCGGCAATCTGAAATCTATGCATGGTACCATGCTAGAGTCGATAGATACAAAGAGCTGGAAACATAGTTCTCCTAAACATATTCCACTCAATTCTGAAAATTTTATTCTAAGCGCCCAACACACAACCATCAAGCTCTAAACACTCTGCTTTCTGACAAAAGAAAAGCAATGTCTCCACAAGCTAAACAGGAAAAACTACCAAAGTTGGAATTAAACAAAGTGGTAACTACATTATGCATTCACCCACTCCTGGCCAAATGGTAAAATCTCAGTTAATACTGAGCCCCCTGTATCACTTCAGTCATCGGTCCTAGCAAGACATCACAAAACAACAATTACTCTGCTTCCCCGTTGCCACATTACTGCATTATCGAACTTTCGAGGAGGTGCACCCAAAATCAAACGCATTACTCCAGTTCTACGGCTGCACCATGGAAAGCAGGAGCGAGCAATCTCACCGTGATGGCAAGGATCTCGGCGCCCTCGGCGAGGAACAGCGTCATGTGGCTGGTGAGGTTGAACGGGCCCGTGAGCCACCGTCCAGGCGGCACATTGAGCTGCCCTCCGCCGCGGTCCGCGAGCGCGGAGATGGCCTCGACGGCGCGCTCGAACGCCTGGGTGTTCACGGCCCGCCCGTCCCCGACCCCGCCAAAGTCCGTGAGGTTGTAGGCGTTCGGGCGCAGCCGCGGCGCCGGGCGCGACGGCGGCGGCGCGAGGAAGCCCAGGATCCCGCGGGCGCCGCCGGAGAACATGGAGGCGCTCTGCCACAGGAAGACCAGCGTGAACCCGGCGACCCAGACGGCGGCGAGCAGGGTCTTGTTGGCCGCGAGGAAGGCGGCCGCGCTCCGCCGCTGGCCGTGCAGGTGGAGCCTCCACCTCCCGCCCGCCGTCTCGACCATCGCGCGGTACTCGGAGGCGGGATCTCGCGATCTAGGGCACGGCTCGCGGCGCGGCGTGGGTCAGTCGGTGGCGCCGGACGCGGCGAGCTCGGATTCGGCGGTTGTGGAGCCGGGCAGGGACGGGGGTGAGGGTGAGGAGGGTTCCGCCATGGGAGCGGTTGGTGCGGAGTTGGGTTTATAGGAGGGAAACGGCGGTTTGAGTGAGGTGGAAGCGAGGAGGAACAGATGTGGCCTTCTGTCGAGCGGAAGAAGATGGTGAGAACCATGAGGAATCGTGGCTTAGTACGTGCCGTCCGATTTAGATCAGACGGCGCAAAATATCACTATAAGTGCACCTACGACAACAACAGTATAAAGCGTGGGATCAGATTGCTTTTCATGTGATAGTTATTGTGAATCCAAAAATTTATGAACAACGTATACGGATTCTTTGATTCAAAAGATTCTTGGAAGAGTCCAATTCTTAAGAATTATCTCCATGCAGATTGTTTGCATCCTAGTGTCTAAAACCATAATAAATTTTTCTAGAGATTTATTTGTAGTAGATTTCAAAAGTGATTTTACATCCACTCTAGCCTCTTGGAAATATGCAGGTGTTTATTCATGTGCACAATCAAATACACTTTCAACTATTTGGAAATTACCACACTTAATAAAAAATACACAGCTAAGTAATGAGTATCTTTCAACACCAATGTGTACTAACTCAACGATTGTTGACAGAAGGAAGCATATACAGTAGTATCATATATGGAGGAAAATTAAGCTTAACGGATCAAACGCTTACCAAGCCTAAGCCTGATCATGTGAGTAGGTTCTCAACACAACAGCAACAATCAGACGCAGTAAAGTTTTACGTCAAAAACCCTCACCTTGAGAGGAAAACCACAAGTTGAACCATCCTAATCTCCTTCCACTATTATTAAGTATATGGGATAACAATAACTTCTCCTCTGGTGAGCACTAGAATCTCTGTACATCAAGATATATATCACAGATCTTGAATGGTAACAATAAGATGTAATGTGAGATCTAGTGGTTCGCCAAAAATAGTGGAATCACAACATGAAAACACATAATGTAGATCTGGACTTCACAACCATATGAGGAACACCCATTTCTTGATCTCAAGTTTCTCCCTTCAACTTTATTTTTCTCTTACTCTCTTGGTTATCTCTCTTTATTCTTTAGTGGAATATATTCTAAACAAAATTGCCACTTCTTTTGGTGGTGGCTGGATAGGAGGTTTAGCATCTTCATTCTCTTATGTAAAAAATTTAAGATGCCTCTTGATCATAACCCTAACGCATAGTGAGCTATTGCACATATTTGGACGGACTAAAAGATTTCAAAAGGCCATCTCTTTACAGCCACATGAGAAAGACATCCCAACACCAACATGGTTGTGGCTCAGCGACGAATACACATTTTCATAAAAAAGATGACATGTCACTTTGCGCATGTCCTTTATGTTTTTTTCTATCCCTGCATTTCTACATTCAAAGAGGCTAGTAAATTCCGTGTCACCAACACAAAACATGGTTATGGTTCGGCGACGAATACACATTTTCATTTTTTATAAAAAAGATGTGTAAACCGCAGAAAGCAACACACTACGTTCAATGCAAAAGGAAACCATGCATGCATAAAGGAGGGACATCAACCAGCTAGCAAAGAGCAACTCAGTATATTGTGCTTTGATGCCCTAAAACAAAAAGCATCGTGCTTTGGTTTAAAGCCGTTTATGGACCGCAAAGGGAGAAATAAAATGCCATTACGTGTGTGTGTCACGGTTTGTTTGAGCTGGGACCTGACGTCGCAGCCACTCCTACTCGACTCGATCGATCGCCGCTGCGTTTGGTGAGACACAGGGTACATTGCTAGTAGCTAACAAGATCGCATAGAAGATCGATATATAGACGCCTCAACCATTTTGGCGATCTGATCGATCGAGATGCACCTACCGACCTACCTCCCCTGCAGGTGCGATATTTCGCTCGCTTAATTAGCCCGTGCTCAGACGAGTAAATATCATTTGCAGATTTTCTAGCCTTATCCTATCTGCTAGTAGCTCTTTCATCTTATTTGTGTTACCAACAAATGGGATCAGAATGTCCGGATGGAGTGTCATGTCCAATCAGCTAACCGGTCAATCAGTGTTACTCCGATTATTGGTGTATTGGTGCTACAGTAGTAGGAGTATTATTTTTTGGCGAATTTATTACCACATTATCGATTACGGACGCTTTTATTGGTGAGTTCTCTACATCATGTCCCTTTCAAGAACTAGAGACCCCGTGATGCCCCCTGTGGCCCTGAAAGGCCAAACTCATATAGCGGTACGTTTTCGGAAGGTGTAAATGAAGCTTGAGCAGTTTTTCAAAAACAAAACCACAACTTTTTAGTTCTAAAAACATTTTAAAAAAATTGTATCGGTAGACAATAATGTAGGAGCCTACCAACGTGCAAAATCTCAACTAGAAATCTCCTATATTATGGATCAGGAAAAATGACAAAATTTAAAGATTAAACAATTTGTGATGTTCACTATTTTAGATCCTTACTTTTGTTATATTTGGGCAGCTCAGAATACAAGGTATTACAAGTTGAGATTTTCAGGTGGGTAGAATACATCATTGTATACGTCTTATATCTTTTAGGTTTTTTTTTGAATATTGTATTTGGATTTTTCAAAAAAGAGCGCTTCATGTAGCTCGACCTCCAAAAGGCCACCAGCTTTGGGGGTATTTAGTGGAAGGCAAAATGATCTAAACCAGCCCCTTTGTGCGAACTATAAGTAAACATCGATAAAAATAACAAGAAAAAATAGATAGGGATTGATAGTTCCATTTGATGGAAAATCAGATTACTAGAAGCACAACAAAAGTATGCTATCACAACATGATTTTCCTCTATATGGGACATATAAATTATAGATGAGAGATAAATGATTTGAAAATGAATAAAAAGAACATAGTAGTAAGGAAATCAAACTCTCTTGACTACGATTTTGGATGTTTCCTAAGGGTATGTTTGGTTTTGGGATGAAGTGGAATGGACATTTATATATGCTTCCTTTCTAGTGGAATGGATCATTTCATCTTCATGTTTGGTTGGAGAAAAAATGGAATGGAACTATTTCGTTTGTCCATTTGGTTGGAGAGATGGAACTAGGCAAATTTGATTTAGCTTATACCTCTTATATACATGTGGATACTACATCTCATGTGAAATAATTCAAGGCAAGAACAATCGTCAACAATGAATAACTCACAATTAGACAACAATGTACATGAAAAAATACATGCCAAGAAAATACAACATGTATCATCAAGGCATCGACACACATGAGTCGAACATACTCGATCCAACAATCTTGTCAAAGTACAATTTGCATATATGCCAGGGTCGTGTTGTCATGGTCATCACACTGACAAGACGATAGCCGAGAGCAAGGGATTGCGTACACGCGGAGCTAATAAATGTAGGGGTATATTCCTTTTTGGAACAAGTTGATCTTGGGACATGTTGGGCTAGTGAAGGCATTGAGGGCCATGTAATCAACATATAGGGGTATATTTGTTTTTGGGACTAGTTGGTTTTATTCATGGGAAAATATATGAGAAGGCGCCGCACGATCTTTCTCCCATGTGGCGGCAAATTTCTATGATTTTCCCTATATGGAGAGATGGCATGTATGCATGCAAGAATCTGCTGACATCATCGTATTAATTGCTAAATCTGAAAATTTAAAATAATTTATCTCCTAAACCGTTAATTCGATTAGTGATCCGTTTTTACTTGCGAGTTCGTCTCAACGAGGGCTTCAAAACTAGGTCTCATTTTGGTATGTTTTGATAGAAATTTTTTCGTCGTATCAGTTGCCAGATTACCTTAACACAGTTGCTCGATTAACAGCAAACAACTATCATATTAATTATGTATAGTATAGATCATGTTTTATAGGGTTTTAAACATCCAAATAATTTGGGAATATGTGTCAATTAGCTGGTGACTGCTGTCAAATAAGTTAATTTTGCCCGGTGACCAAGTAGTGTGTATTCCATGGTATGTGTCAACAATCTCGCAAGTATCAACAACCAAGTTGTTTTTTAATCTGGCAACTAAGTGATGATAATGTGGTAAGTACGTGATAAGAATTTGGTAATTTGCTGACGGAAAAAAGTCATCAAAACATATCAATATGGGATTTAGTTTCAAAGATCTCGTCGCGAGGAAGCTAAAAGTGAAAGCGGTTCGTCAATCGGGTTAATGGTTTGAGAGATAAAACTTTTTAAAATTTCGATTTTGAAGAAATCTTAGGCTGACGTGTGGTATATTGTATGTAAAAGAGAGATGTGAAGAACCGCCGCACAAGATGGCAAAAATACGGCGACACCGTGTAGTCTTGTCCTTTATTCATTTTCCACAACCAAATACAGAAATGGGTGTCAATGCAAAATTGTTCCATTACAATCCACTTCGTTCATAAACCAATAACACTCTAAACTCAAGCTAGTGTCCTAATTTTGAGCTCTGAAATATATAAGAAATTTTAATACTCCTAGATTCAAAATTGGACAGAGAACGTGTTCATTTAAATATGTTCAATAGGATCCCGAATTCCCCGTGGTAAGGATCATACGTTCGTGTGATAGGCTTCATAGTATATCACCTTAACCACATATATTTGTGTATGCTCTTCTAGAAGAATACACAAATGATCTTGGTAATTTGATACGTTCAAGACCCCAAGGGACAAAATAGAAAGCTCACACATTGACGATGGTTAATCTCGGCAATGTCCTAGATGAAGGACATAGGATTAGAAGAAGAGAGTGTCGGGTGAACTCGAAGGTAAAAGGATTAGACAAACAAGGCGAAACTTGATGTGTATCAGGACAAAGCTTAATATTATCGGCTAAATCTCAATGTGTCCCTGGCCCCTATTTATAGGTTGCCGGGTCTCGAGGATCCGGTCGGGTTCTATACAAATTCATTGTGCCATGGCGGTTTACATGATGCTTACTTATTCAAATACAACATATGTCGGATCCTATCCTGGGCCTATATTTCTATAGGCCTTAACCCGAACATACCTCAGGGTACTGATGACTCACAAGTATAGGGGGTGTATCGTAGTACTTTCGATAAATTAGAGTGTCAAACCCAACGAGGAGCAGAAGGTGTTGACAAGTGGTTTTGATCAAGGATTCACTATAAATACTAGCAAACGGGTTTTCAGAGGTATTTGGTAATGCAAATAAATAAAGTACGAGTAAATAAAAGATAGTAATAATAATTGCTGCAAGTGGCCCAGTCCTTTCTAGAGCAAAGGACAAGCTGGTTGTGTAACTTATAATAACCAAACGTTCTTGAGGACACACGGGAGTTTCTGTCAAGTGCTTTCGCTTCATGCCGCTAAATAATCTTTATTGGTTTGATAAGTGTTATGAGGGTGAACCTGTGCTAGCGTACTACCCTTACTACGATAAATACACACTTGTGATTATACCCCTTGCAAGCATCCGCAACTACAAGAAAGTAATTAAGATAAATCTAACCATAGCCTTAAACTCTAAGATCCTACGCTCCCTGGTGCAATGGTTTCCCAACGGAGGTTTAGGTTTCTGTCACTCCAGCAACCCCACAATTGGTAGCCAAATACACAATGCATCTCACTAGGCCCATAAATAGTGAAGTATCATGTAGTCGACGTTCACATGACACCACTAGTGAAATAGCACCACAACAAATAAATATCAAACCATTAAATATTACTCAACATAATTTCACTACTAACAACTTGACTTCTCCCATGTCCTCAAGAACTAAACGAACTACTCACAAGATATCATATGGATCATGATTAGAGGTGAAATAATGATAAATAACAATCTGAACATAAATCTTAATTCAACGGTTCCACTCAATAGCATCAATCACAAGAGTAATCAACACCGGGAAAGTTTCCCCTAAGAATTTGACAAGATTCAACTCAAGATATTACAGCGGGATGACGTGGTGATGGTGAAGATGAAGGTGCTGGTGGTGAGGATGATGGTGATGATGATCCCGATGAAGTCCGGCGCAATGATGATGACGATGGCGACGATCTCTCCTCTCTGGGAAGGAATTTCCCCAGCAGATTTCTGCCTGCCAGAGAGCTTTTCTCTCTCTGGTGTTTTCCACCCCGCAGAGGCGGCGGTGTCTATCTCTGAGCCCCCCCCCCCTTGACTTAGGTTTTTGGGGATGATGAAATACGCGAAGGGGCGATGGCAGAAGTGGGCCAGGACGGCCACACAACAGGCCGGCACGGCCAGGGGCGGGCCCGCGCCCCCTGTGTGTGTGCCTATCCTGTGGCTCCTCTCGACTCCTCCTTCTGTCTTCCTCGGTCTTCTGGCAAAATATAATTTTTGGTATTTTTTTGGAATTTCCTGATCTTCCGAAACATGGTGTCTTGACGGTCCTTTTTCCAGCAGAATCCTGACTCCGGCAGCAAATTCTCCAATGATCATCAAACATATAAAAATAGAGGGAACAACATAAATATCATCTTTAAATGTGAAATATATCAATGAATAATAGTAAATTATGATACAAAATAGTGATACAAAATGGACATATCAACCCCCCAAGCTTAGACCTCGCTTGTCCCCAAGCGAAAACTAAACTCGGTAAACATGACCACAGGTTTATGGAGTGAAGTATCGATAATCAAAATACGGACAAGAAGCATCACATTCACCAAGGCACAAATTATAATAGACAGCAACTTCCCTTTATATGATATAGACTTGCAATAAGTAAAAGGGAATCACAAACAAAGATGCACAAGGTAAACTGTAATTGGTGATGGCAAACCTTAGTTCCTAGTCAGAGAATAATGAACAAACTATACTTGCTTTTGAACAGAGCCTTTTAAAATAGAGCTAATATAGCAAAAACCATATGCTTAATGAAACAAACTTTTTGCAATCATAGAAAGCTTTCAAAGATATATTCCTTCAAATAAAAGCATTGTACTAAACAAAAGAAGTTAGTAAACATGATTGAACGGATCAACATATGTATGAATGAAACATAACAACTCAAATGCTTGCTTGAGATAGAAGAGAATAGGTTGACTCAACATAAAAGTAAAAGTCAGGCCCTTCATCGAGGGAAGCAGGGATTAAACATGTGCTAGAGCTTTTCATTTGTAAAACAGAGGTAAAAGTTGTTTTGAGAGGTGGTTGCTTTTGTCAACGACTAGCAACGGAGTTCTTGATATCTTCCATACTAAATAAGTGTCTTCCATACTAAATAAATGAGAGCGGTTCCGAGATGTTGATTAATTGGCACATTGGTGCTCTTTTATAGCTTTGCACTCCTCCCCACCTTTTCCTTTCTCAAACCATGGCTAACCGATTCATCGGGTGCCAACCAACTTTCACATACCATGGAGGAGTGCCTTTTTCTTTTCTTTCTTTTTGAGATTACAATGGTCTGACCAGCTCTCTTGCAAAATTAATGATGAGCAGATGAAGCTGCCTAGTCGTGGGGTACTTAATTTAGTATGGAAGATAATAAACCCATCCACTGCGTCCTCATGAGCTAAAAACAGTGGCACAAAACGAGAAGTATTTGAAGGTTTTTGAAAGGTAGCACATGAAAATTTACTTGGAATGGCTTGAAATACCATGCATAGGAATTTATAGTGGACTCTTTGGAAGAAAATTGGTTTTTGGGAGTTGGATGCACGAGAAGTATTCCCTCTCAGTATAGGTTTTTAGCTAGCAAGGCTGGGTAGCAAGCATAAGAGTTGCATGAAACAAACAAACATACATATAATAGGAACAATCATGCAAACTTCCTTGAAGGTACAATGATTTTAACTTTGAGAATAATATTGCTTATAAGCCAATCATGAAGGAAAACTGAAGTGATGTAACTACAAGCACTTCTTTCTTCTTTTCTACTCAAACCTCAAGGTAATGGTGCTACTGACCAAGCTAAGTTTGCCAAAACAACCTAAATTTACTCATGCTCCCAAAGTGATACCAATACTAATCAACAAGACTAATCATATAAGAAGCATTGCAAACTAAAATAAAGTGTGCAGAAAGTAAACGATAAAACTTCTCATTAATATTTCATTACCGCAACTCACACCAAGGGATACATAGATAATCAACTAAGGAGGATACTTCCACACTGCAAACTATTCTATAAGATAACTTCTCTGTTCATGATATGACTCTACTTGAAAATTAAATGAGTAAAAGATAATTATGTGATACCGCGGCACTCCCCCAAGCTTGGAACAAGCCAAGGGGATGCCTATACCAATGATGAGTTACTTTCGGTGGTGGTCGCAAGATCATCCTTGGACCAAGTAAAAGTTCCAGCATCCTGCGAAGCCTGAGATTCTCTTCTTGAAGTATCTGTATCTCCCTCTCCAGAACTCGGTATTGGGCACAAAGCTCGTCAGTGACCAGCATACCCTCTTCTATTATAGGCATGAAATTTAGATCCAAGACTGGTAATGTTGGCCCCTGCATATTATGAGAAAAGGCACGTCCGACGTTCATTGATCCTACAAAAGTAGGGTCTCTTGCCCTCGATCCTCCAGCCACATGTTCTTCCTTCAGCTTGCGGCCTTGGTGATCCTCTTCCATAGGCTTTTTGCCCTTGTCGTCACCTGAAGGAGCCATGGTGCTCCCAAAACTGAGATCAACTCCTGACAGAAACAGCTCGAAACGAAAACATGATGAGAAAATGATATACAGACCTCGGGCAATCCGGGGGGTTATATAGGCAAAAATTAAACATCGAAACCAAGTCACAGGACAAAACTGGGACGGAAACGAGCTTCGGGGTGCTCACACAAAAGGTGGGCGCGGCCTGGAGTGGGCCCGCGCCCCTTATGTGTGAGGACACACCGGACTCCTTCTCCTTCCCGTTTTCATCTCGTGATTTTTCATATTTAACAAAAACAATAAAAATATAACTAAAAAAGTTTAACGCAAACCTTTTCTGACTAGAACTGTTACCTATTCGAAAACGAACTCTACAGGTTCCCGCACATTGTCCTGGATGAATTCTTTCGGAGAAACCGTTTGTATAACATCAACATCTTCATTATAAGAATCTCCAGCAATATAATGTTTGAGTCTTTGCCCATTCACCACTTGTGTAGTGTCATCTTTTAATGAAGCAATCTTTATTGCACCAGAGCGGTACACCTCTTCAATAACATAGGGTCCTTCCCATTTTGAGAGTAATTTTCCTGCAAAAAAATCTGAGACAAGACCTATACAATAGAACTTTCTCACCAACATGAAACTCTCTCTTAAGAATTCTCTTATCATGCCATTGCTTGACTTTCTCTTTGAAAAGTCTGGCATTCTCGTAAGCTTCGTTTCTCCACTCATCTAAAGAACTCAAATCTAACGACCTTTTCTTACCGGCAAGTTTAAAATCCCTATTAAGCTCTTTCACGGCCCAAAAAGCTTTGTGTTCTAATTCTAAGGGCAAGTGACACGCTTTTCCGTAAACCATTTTGTAAGGGGACATGCCCATGGGGTTCTTATAAGCAGTTCTATAAGCTCATAAAGCATCGTTTAACTTGCTAGCCCAGTTTTTTCTAGATCTATTAACAGTCTTCTGCAAGATAGACTTGATCTCTCTATTTGAAAGTTCTACCTGCCCACTAGTTTGGGGATGATAAGCAGAAGCAATTCTATGATTAACGTCATATCTAGCAAGAGTTTTTCTAAAACCATCGTGAATAAAATGAGAACCTCCATCAGTCATAAGATATCTAGGCACACCAAACCTAGGAAAAATAACATCCTTAAGCATTTTTAACGAGGTCTCGCCATCTACACTCTTTGTAGGTATGGCTTCTACCCACTTGGTAACATAATCAATAGCAACAAGTATATGAGTATAACCTTTTGAAGGAGGAAGGGAACCCATAAAGTCAAATCCCCAACAATTAAATGGTTCAATAACAAGAGTATAATTCATAGGCATTTCATTACGTCTAGAAATGTTACCAACTCTTTGACATTCATCACAAGATAAAACATACCTTCTAGCATCTTTAAAAAGGGTTGGCCAATAAAAACCTGATTGTAGAACCTTTTGTGCAGTTCTATCTCCAGCATGATGTCCTCCATAAGCACTTCCATGGCATTTTCTCAATATTTCTTGTTGCTCATATTCTGGTACACATCTTCGCATAATACCATCAACTCCTTCTTTATATAAGTGTGGGTCATCCCAAAAATAATGCCTCAGATCATAAAAGAATTGTCTTCGTTGCTGAGCTGTAAAGGTTGGAGGCAAATACTTGGAAATAGTAAAGTTAGCATAATCAGCATACCAAGGAAGGTCTCGCGAAGTTACATTTATCGAAGCCAACTGCTCATTTGGAAAACTATCATTAACAGGAATAAGATCAAAAGAAATATTTTCCAATCTAGAAAAATTGTCAGCAACAGGATTTTCAGCACCTTTCCTATCTACAATATGCAAATCAAACTCTTGTAAAAGCAACAACCATCTAATAAGCCTAGGCTTAGCATCCTTCTTAGACATAAGATATCTAATAGCAGCGTGATCAGTATGAATAGTAACTTTAGAATCAACAATGTAAGGTCTAAACTTATCACATGCAAAAACAACAGCAAGAAACTCTTTCTCAGTGATAGCATAATTCTTCTGAGCAGCATCAAGAGTCTTACTAGCATAATGAATAATATTCAACTTCTTATCTATGCGCTGTCCAAGGATAGCACCAACAGCAAAATCACTAGCATCGCACATAATTTCAAAGGGTAAATTCCGATTAGGTGGTTGAACAATAGGAGCAGTAGTTAAAGCCTTCTTAAGAGTTTCAAAAGCTTCCTTACAATCATCATAAAAAACAAATGGTATATATTTTTGAAGAAGATTAATAAGAGGCTTTGAAATCTTAGAGAAATCTTTAATAAACCTCCAATAGAAACCAGCATGACCAAGATTACTACGAATACCTTTAACATCCCTAGGACATGGCATTTTCTCAATTGCTTCAACCTTTGCTCTGTCAACTTCGATACCTCTTTCAGAGATTTTATGTCCAAGAACAATTCCTTCATTCACCATAAAGTGACATTTCTCCCAATTTAGAACAAGATTAGTTTCTTCACACCTCTGTAAAACTTTATCAAGATTGTGCAAATAATTATCAAAAGAAGTTCCATAGACGGAAAAATCGTCCTTGAAAACTGATACGTCTCAAACGTATCTATAATTTTTGATGCTCCATGCTTTGTTTTACACCATTTGCCTATTGTTTCGTTACACTTAGTGGCATTTTTATACGCTTTCCGGAACTAACCTATTAACGAAGTGCCACAGTGCCAGTTCCCTGTTTTCTGCTGTTTTTGGTTTCAGAAGTGATACACAGGAAATATTCTCCGAATTGGACGAAACAAGTTCCTGAAGTCATATTTCATCGGGGAGCTCCCAAACATCCGAAGACCTGACGGAGGGGGGCCACGAGGCCCCCACACACAGGGGCGGCGCGGCCTAGCCCCTGGCCGCGCCAGCCCCGTGTGAGGCCACGTGGTCCACCCTCTGACAGCCCCCTTTCGCCTACATATACCCCCTGACGAGAAAAACCTAAGGGCCCGATCAGTTTTCCAGAATACATCGCGATCCGCCGCCGCCGTCGACCCGAAGATCGGGAGGGTCCAGAAGCTCTTCCCGGCACCCTGCCGGAGAGGGGAATCGCCACCGGAGGTCTCCTTCATCGCCATGATTGCCTCCGGAGCGATGAGTGAGTAGTCTACCTTGGACTATGGGTCCATAGCAGTAGCTAGATGGTTGTCTTCTCCACCATGTGCTTCATGTTTAGATCTCATGAGCTGCCCTACATGATTGAGATCACCGTTATGTAATACTATGATGTTGGTTTGTTGGGATCCGATGAATATTGGTGTTTATGATTAAGTTGCTGCACTGAATTTTATCTTATATTATCTCTATGATGTTTATGATCTTGCATGCTCTCCGTTGTTAGTGGCTATCTTGGCCGAGTAGTTGCTAGTGACTCCAAGAGGGGGTATTTATTCTCGATAGTGGGTTCATGCCTCTATTTCACCTGGGGGAGTGACAGAAACCTCTAAGGTGGTAGATGTGCTGTTGCTACTAGGGAGAAAACAACATTCATATGCTCGAGGGCATATGCTTTGTTTACATTACACACTTTGCTTAATGCAATTATCTGTTGTTCGCAACTTAATACTTCTAGGGTGTTCGGATGATATCCCCGGGGGTGGATTATTAGTCATAGATGCAGTTGGATGGCGGTCTATGTATTTTGTTGTAATGCCCAGAGTGAATCGCATAGTGATCTTCTTGACATATCACGTTATCTTTATTCTATCAATTGCCCAACTGTAATTTGTTTACCCAGCATGTTATTTTATCTATGGAGAGACACCACTAGTGAACTGTGGACCCCGGTCCTATTTTAATCATATTGCAATCACCTGTTTACTATTCCCGCACTGTTTACTTTACTAGCATTTTACTACTGTTTTCCACTCGATACACTCATAACCTTTGTTTCAAGCAAACCGGTGAGATTGACAACCTCATCGCAAGTTGGGAGCAAAGTATTTGTTTGTGTGTGTGCAGGTTCCACAAACACCTTCAGTCGTTGCTGTCTCTCCTTCTCCTGATCGATATTAAACCTTGGTTTCATAACTGAGGGAAAACTTGCCGCTGCACTCATCATACCTTCCTCTTGGGGTTCCCAACGGGCTGGTCATTCACCACGCACAAGGACGTCTACTTTCACTAGGCATCAGCTCTTTTCTGGCGCCATCACCACAGTCAGCAGCACTTTTTCTGGCGCCGTTGTCGGGGAAGGAAGAGAAGACTTCTGCGAGGGGAGTTCTTCGCACACACATCCATTACTTTGTTATTTGTTTTGCTTTACTTTATTTTATTTTACCTGCATTGCTTTTTATATCAAAAACACAAAAAGAAATTAGTTATTTGGCTAGGCGCAGAAAAGTTGTGATGCAATCAAGTGTTTTCAATGTTTTCCAATAGGCCATTTGAAGATCTCTTTGGTCCTTATCTTGAGTTAAATGCCCTGCAGGAGCCTATAGAAGAGGAAATTGCTGAAACTGAAAGCTCATTAGATGAAAAAGAGGAGGAGAGTGATGATCAAGAGGAAGAAGAATGGAGCTACCCATGTCTACCTCTTAGTAACTCTTTAACTCATACCTTATTTGATAATTGTGATGATCCCATTGATTCTTTTGGAATTTCCCTTTTTGATGAAGTTTATCATGACAAACATGCTTTATGTGATACTTATATTGTGGAGTTTGTTCATGATGCTACTGAAAATTATTATGAGAGAGGAAAATATGGTTGTTGGAATTCTCATATTACTAAAACACCTCTCTTTATATTGAAAGTTTTGAAGTTGCTCTTGTTTTATCTACCCATACTTGTTACTATGTGCTTCTTTGATTTATTTTCTTACAAGATTCCTATGCATAGGAAGTGAGTTAGACTTAAATGTGTTTTATATTTGCTCCTTGATGCTCTCTTTTGCTTCAATTCATAATTGTTATGTGAGCATCTTCTCAAAATTACTGAGCCTAGCTCAAAGGCGTTAAAGAAAAGCACTCTTGGGAGATAACCCATTGTTTACTTTCAGTACTTTTTCTTTTATTTGAGTCTTGGAAGTCATTACTACTACAATGACCGCTCCTTATCTTGTTTATTTCGTTTTTGTGCCAAGAGAAGCCTCTAATTTGAGTGAGGTAAAGATTTGGGGTTATTGCTGTCCTGAAACTGTTTTCGGTGCTGCACCGTAAAAATTCGTGAAAATTCTCTGTTTATCTTTTGGACCTGCGATTTCGTGTGCATATGCCCCAGGTTATATCCAAACTTTTCTTAGTTGAACACTTTTTGATTTGAGCAACGGAAAATCCCTCAAAAATTCGTCCATTATCAGCTGTCCAGTTTTGACAGATTTCTGCCAATATTTGTTTTTGCCACTTTATCGCTTTCTTTCGAGTTCTTTTTTATCATGGAACTCTTGTGGAAGTTGCTACAGTATTATATACTTTATATGTGGTAGTTTTGGGTTGAAACCTGAAGCTAAAAGAGGATGAATATATTTTATGCTTACACTAATGTTGCTAATAGAATTGTGTTTAGTTTTGTATGAAGGAAGTTTTCAAGTGTAGGGATTGGAGAATGATGAGATGAGTTGAAGAATGGACAAAAGCTCAAGCTTGGGGATGCCCAGCACCCCAAGAAATATCCAAGAAGTACAAGTGTCAAAGCTTGGGGATGCCCCCGAGGCACCCCTTCTTCATCGGCAAAAATCAGGTCACCTTTCAAAACATTATATTTTTATTGCTTCATGCACTATGTGTTTTTCTTGGAGCGTCAGTTATTTTAGTTTTCTTAGTGTGTTTAGTTTGTTTGTTTGCTGCAATAAATGGTTGGACCCCAACAAATTTCCTTTGGAGGAGATGTACTCGTTTTCATTTGCAAAGAATGCTCTAGTTTTCACTCTTATTAATCGAGCATTCTAGTTTTTCTGCTACTGCTTTTGGTTTTCATTTTTGCCTTGATATGCGTTCAGATCTTGTCATATCTTTTCATCAAGGTGCATTTTTGCCTCTGATCTTTATTGGTTTTCATCAAAAGAGGTGTTTTTAAAAAAATTCAAATGCTGTTGGAAAAGAGAAAAAGCTTTGTGCAAAATAGTGGTACAAGAAGGAGCTTGTGTAGACTGCGGCTTAGGCTTTTTCATGTCATGCTTGATGTCTTTTTGATAGTATGCTTAGTGGTTTTGCTGTAGCATGACTTGTCTCAAATAACTGAGATTGCTTAATGAGCCTTTGAAAAAATCATGCGTTGTTTTTATTGTATGGAAGCATTATTTTGGTTTTCTCCTTGATGCTTTATTTGGGTTGACTTGGCGCATGCTCACACATGTTAGACTCTTCCAAAGTCGCCATTAGCCTTCATGATCATTTAGTTTTTGACTTTTGATGCCATCGTATGCTTCCTTTAATGTCGCTTTGTCGCTTTGCATGATTATGGCCATTACTGCTCTCTTAGTTGGTCGCTCCCAGTCTTTTGCTAGCCCTCGCCTTGTACTGAGTATGAGCTCTACTCGTGCATCCAACTCCTAAAAGCCAAAGTTTTCCATTGTGTCCACCATACATACCTACTAGCAATTTGCTATTCCAAGTAAATTTGACTTGCTTTTATTTTCTCTTCAAATTAAACTCTTACCAGTGTTATGCGAAATTCGGTCAGTAAAGCTCTCACGAACCGGAAGGCACACTTTACTTTTTCTTGTTCTAAAAATTTGACATTGTGGTCTTTTATGCTGAGTTGTTATGCTTGCAAGTTGTAAGTTGGATTCTAGCCCAACCATGCCGTCATGGGGCAAGCTTTCAACATTGCACTTCCTATTTGAGTTGATATTGTGATCTTTTGTTTATGGATGCCCGCTGTGTGAAATGAATTGGGAACCTTGTGAGGATCATGGAGTTTTTATATGTGTTAGGGAAACACCGGGCCGCCAATCTAAGCCATGCATAATTCATGGTGGAGATTTGCAGCATACCCATGGTGAACATTCGATGACGCATCTCACAATAAAAAGCTAAACAATATAGCAAATAAAAGAGATGTCGAGGTGTTCATTGTCTGCTTGTCTTGTCATTTTGGTGTGGGCTTGTTCCATGTCATCGGGCACGGAGGTACCCCATTGGCGGTTCCCAATGATACGCATATACTTACAATGACAAGAGCCTTGCTTGGGACTCTAAGTAAACTAGCATAGTTTGGGTACTCGTATTCACGGGACACGAGGTTTTCAACTTATGATTTGTCAAGCATATGCATCATAATTGTTCTCGCATTAACTTTAACCATTCAAGATGCTTATGATGGGGGCAATGAGAGCTCAAAGCCGGTAAGTACCATAATTTTTGAAGGTTATAAAACTTGCAATCACTGCTTCCCTCTGCGAAGGGCCTTTCTTTTACTTTTATGTTGAGTCACCACCTTCTTTCTTTATGCACCATTAAGAGAGCATAGTTGTCATTCTTAGTGTGATATGCATTGTCCCAAGGTTCATTGATTGACTCATATTGATTGGTTTCACTTGTTCTTAAATTATTTGTATCTAGTCGCCCTCTTAAACTTTGAGGTGTCCTATGCATTTATGTTTTGCTCTCTTTGAAGGACAAGCTGAAAACCATTTGTATGTTTTTCCTTATGATTTGAACACACGTTTGACTTTCATTGTTTCATTATCATGATCTTTTGTTTGTGTTCATTTGCATGTTTACAACATGGTTGCTAAGTTCTTATTGTCATGATTATATCTTTCATGCCCATGTTTTAAGTTCTATTGATCCCAGCTCATCAATGCTTACATATATGATCAAGATTGTGTAGGTGCATGTCACCTCAAAAATTATTCTTTGTTATCACTTACCTACTCGAGGACGAGCAGGAGTTAAGCTTGGGGATGCTTGATACGTCTCAAACGTATCTATAATTTTTGATGCTCCATGCTTTGTTTTACACCATTTGCCTATTGTTTCGTTACACTTAGTGGCATTTTTATACGCTTTCCGGAACTAACCTATTAACGAAGTGCCATAGTGCCAGTTCCCTGTTTTCTGCTGTTTTTGGTTTCAGAAGTGATACACAGGAAATATTCTCCGAATTGGACGAAACAAGTTCCTGAAGTCATATTTCATTGGGGAGCTCCCAAACATCCGAAGACCTGACGGAGGGGGGCCACGAGGCCCCCACACACAGGGGCGGCGCGGCCTAGCCCCTGGCCGCGCCAGCCCCGTGTGAGGCCACGTGGTCCACCCTCTGACAGCCCCCTTTCGCCTACATATACCCCCTGACGAGAAAAACCTAAGGGCCCGATCAGTTTTCCAGAATACATTGCGATCCGCCGCCGCCGTCGACCCGAAGATCGGGAGGGTCCAGAAGCTCTTCCCGGCACCCTGCCGGAGAGGGGAATCGCCACCGGAGGTCTCCTTCATCGCCATGATTGCCTCCGGAGCGATGAGTGAGTAGTCTACCTTGGACTATGGGTCCATAGCAGTAGCTAGATGGTTGTCTTCTCCACCATGTGCTTCATGTTTAGATCTCATGAGCTGCCCTACATGATTGAGATCACCGTTATGTAATACTATGATGTTGGTTTGTTGGGATCCGATGAATATTGGTGTTTATGATTAAGTTGCTGCACTGAATTTTATCTTATATTATCTCTATGATGTTTATGATCTTGCATGCTCTCCGTTGTTAGTGGCTATCTTGGCCGAGTAGTTGCTAGTGACTCCAAGAGGGGGTATTTATGCTCGATAGTGGGTTCATGCCTCTATTTCACCTGGGGGAGTGACAGAAACCTCTAAGGTGGTAGATGTGCTGTTGCTACTAGGGAGAAAACAACATTCATATGCTCGAGGGCATATGCTTTGTTTACATTACACACTTTGCTTAATGCAATTATCTGTTGTTCGCAACTTAATACTTCTAGGGTGTTCGGATGATATCCCCGGGGGTGGATTATTAGTCATAGATGCAGTTGGATGGCGGTCTATGTATTTTGTTGTAATGCCCAGAGTGAATCTCATAGTGATCTTCTTGACATATCACGTTATCTTTATTCTATCAATTGCCCAACTGTAATTTGTTTACCCAGCATGTTATTTTATCTATGGAGAGACACCACTAGTGAACTGTGGACCCCGGTCCTATTTTAATCATATTGCAATCACCTGTTTACTATTCCCGCACTGTTTACTTTACTAGCATTTTACTACTGTTTTCCACTCGATACACTCATAACCTTTGTTTCAAGCAAACCGGTGAGATTGACAACCTCATCGCAAGTTGGGAGCAAAGTATTTGTTTGTGTGTGTGCAGGTTCCACAAACACCTTCAGTCGTTGCTGTCTCTCCTTCTCCTGATCGATATTAAACCTTGGTTTCATAACTAAGGGAAAACTTGCCGCTGCACTCATCATACCTTCCTCTTGGGGTTCCCAACGGGCTGGTCATTCACCACGCACAAGGACGTCTGCTTTCACTAGGCATCAGCTCTTTTCTGGCGCCATCACCACAGTCAGCAAAAAACCTCCACAATTTTTTCACAAAACCCATGAAAAATAGCAGACATGCATCTTTGAAAAGTAGCAGGAGCATTGCATAAACCAAACGGCATACGTCTATAAGCATAAGTTCCATAAGGACAAGTAAAAGTGGTTTTCTCTTGATCTTGCTTTTTAATAGCAATCTGAGAAAAACGGAATAATCATCAAGAAAACAAAAATGAGTCTTCTTAGATAACCTCTCTAGCATTTGATCTATAAACGGTAAAGGATAATGATCTTTCTTAGTAACTTTGTTTACCTTTCTAAAATCAATGCACATCCTATAACCAACTACTACCCTTTGAGGAATAAGCTTGTTATTCTCATTAGGCACAACAGTCATACCTCCTTTCTTAGGAACACAATGAACAGGACTAACCCATCTACTATCAGCAATAGGATAAATAATACCAGCATCAAGGAGCTTCAATACCTCATTTCTTACCACTTCCTTCATCTTGGGAATTAAGCGGCGTTGATGTTCAACTACTGGCTTTGTATCTTCTTCCATGTTAATAGCATGCTGACATATAGTAGGAGAAATCCCTTTTAAATTATCAAGAGTATATCCCATAGCTCCTCGGTGTTTCCTCAACACTTCCAATAACCTTTCTTCTTCCTTTCCTAAAAGTTTAGAACTGATAATAATAGGATATATTTTCTTATCATCTATATAAGCATACTTAAGATCATCAGGTAAAGGTTTTAATTCAAAAACAGGATCTTTCTTAGGTGGCAAAGTGGTACCAAGATCCTCCATAGGTAAATTGTGCTTAATTAATGGTGGTTGACGAAGAAGAATATCGTCAATCTCTTCTCTTTCCTCCCTGAAGACATCACTTTCATAGTCCTCCATAAATTGCTGCAAAGCATTATTAGGAGCAAGAGCAATAGAGGCAAGCTGTTCAACTCAAAGATTTTCATTAGGCAATTCATTATCATAAGAAGTCTTCGCAAACTTAGAAAAATTAAACTCATAAGATTCTCCATTAAACTTAGTAAAAAAATTCTCCTTCTTACAATCTATCACAGCACCACAAGTATTCAAAAAGGGTCTACCGAAAATAATTGGACAAGTTTTACTAGCTTCCTTACCAAGTACTAGAAAATCAGTAGGATATTTGGTCTTACCGCATTAAACTTCCACATCTCAAACAGTACCAAGTGGCCAAACAGTCTCTCTGTTAGCAAGCTGAATAACCACATCAATATCCTCAAGTTCACAAGGGCCAATCTCATGCATAATTTCTCTGTAAAGCTCTAGAGGAATAGCACTTGAACTTGCACCAATGTCACATAAACCATAATAGCAATGATCGCCAATCCTAACAGAAATAACAGGAACACTTGTTTTCCTACACCTATTAGGATGTGAAACAATGTTAGTAGCATCTTCAGAAAAGATAATATGTTCATCCCCTACATCTTTAGTAACAAGGTCCTTCACTATAGCCACAGGAGACTTAATAGTAATTTGCTCATCGGGTTCTACAGCTTTCTTAGTACTTTTATTAGACACACTTACCAAAGTAGAATGCTCCTTTACCTTAGTAGGGAAAGGCGTCTTCTCAAAATAAGGTTCAGGCAAAATGCTATCAACAGTACAAACTTCAGTACCTATAGCAGGAATATGACTAATAGAATCTTTATAAGGCGCATGATATTTGTTCCAATCTTTCTTTGGAACATCAAGATAAGAGGCAGTGGTAGTAGTGTTCCCAAATATCATCCACATCCGCAGCAGTGGTAGTAGTGTTCCCAAATAGGAAACCAAATGGAGAACTCTCCATCGCAAAATAAAATAAAAATAAAAGACAGAAATAAAAACAATACTCACAGCGATGGTTACCTTTACCAATTCCACTCTTCAATAGTGCTTCACTCCCCGGCAACGGTGCCAGAAAATATTCTTGATGACCCACAAGTATAGGGGGTGTATCGTAGTACTTTTGATAAATAAGAGTGTCGAACCCAACGAGGAGCAAAAGGTGTTGACAAGTGGTTTTGATCAAGGATTCACTGTAAATACTAGCAAACAGGTTTTCAGGGGTATTTGGTAATGCAAATAAATAAAGTACGAGTAAATAAAAGACAGTAATAATAATTGTTGCAAGTGGCCCAATCCTTACTAGAGCAAAGGACAAGCCGGTTGTGTAACTTATGATAACCAAACATTCTCGAGGACACACGGAGTTTCTGTCAAGTGCTTTCGCTTCATGGCGCTAAATAATCTTTATTGGTTTGATAAGTGTTATGGGGGTGAACCTATGCTAGCGCACTACCCTTACTAGGATAAATAAACACTTGTGATTATACCCCTTGCAAGCATTCGCAATTACAAGAAAGTAATTAAGATAAATCTAACTGCGGCCTTAAACTCTAAGATCCTATGCTCCCTGGTGCAATAGTTTCCCAACGGAGGTTTAAGTTTCTATCACTCCAGCAACCCCACAATTGGTAGCCAAATACACAATGCATCTCACTAGGCCCATAAATGGTGAAGTATCATGTAGTCGACGTTCACATGACACCACTAGTGAAATAGCACCACAACAAATAAATATCAAACCATTAAATATTACTCAACATAATTCCACTACTAACAACTTGACTTCTTCCATGTCCTCAAGAACTA
Organism: Dactylis glomerata; assembly: GCA_007115705.1. Lineage (NCBI taxonomy): Eukaryota > Viridiplantae > Streptophyta > Magnoliopsida > Poales > Poaceae > Dactylis > Dactylis glomerata. The sequence continues at coordinate 6,087,785 of QXEO01000902.1, read as the reverse complement.
AACGAACTACTCACAAGACATCATATGGATCACAATCAGAGGTGAAATAATGGTAAATAAAAATTTGAACATAAACCTTAATTCAATGGTTTTACTCAATAGCATCAACCACAAGAGTAATCAACACCGGGAAAGTTTCCCCTAAGAATTTGACAAGATTCAACTCAAGATGTTACAGCGGGATGGCATGGTGATGGTGAAGATGAAGGTTCTGGTGGTGAGGATGATGGTGATGATGATCCCGTTGAAGTCCGGCGCGATGATGATGACGATGGCGACGATCTCCCCTCTCCGAGAAGGAATTTCCCTGGCAGATTTCTGCCTGCCGGAGAGCTTTTCTCTCTCTGGTGTTTTCCGCCCCGCAGAGGCGGCGGTGTCTATCTCTGAGCCCCCCCTGATACGTCTCAAACGTATCTATAATTTTTGATGCTCCATGCTTGTTTTACACCATTTGTCTATTGTTTCGTTACACTTAGTGGCACTTTTATACATTTTCCGGAACTAACCTATTAACGAAGTGCCACAGTGCCAGTTTCCTGTTTTCTGCTGTTTTTGTGTTTCAGAAGTGATACATAGGAAATATTCTCGGAATTGGACGAAACAAGTTCCTGAAGTCATATTTTACCCGGAAGCTTCCAGACATCCGAAGAAGTGTCGGAGGGGGGCCACCAGGGCCCCACACAAGGGGGCGGCGCGGCCTGGCCCCTGGCCGCGCCACCCCTGTGTGAGAGCCCCTGGCTCCACCTCTGACATCGCCCCTTCGCCTATAAGTACCCCCCGACGAGAAAAACCTAAGGGCCCGATCAGTTTTCCAGAATACATCGCGATCCGCCGCCGCCGTCGACCCGAAGATCGGGAGGGTCCAGAAGCTCTTCCCGGCACCCTGCCGGAGAGGGGAATCGCCACCGGAGGTCTTCTTCATCGCCATGCTTGCCTCTGGAGCGATGAGTGAGTAGCCTACCTTGGACTATGGGTCCATAGCAGTAGCTAGATGGTTGTCTTCTCCACCATGTGCTTCATGTTTAGATCTCATGAGCTGCCCTACATGATTGAGATCACCGTTATGTAATTCTATGATGTTGGTTTGTTGGGATCCGATGAATATTGGTGTTTATGATTAAGTTGCTGTACTGAATTATATCTTTTGTTATCTCTATGTTGTTTATGATCTTGCATGCTCTCCGTTGTTAGTAGCTATCTTGGCCGAGTAGTTGCTAGTGACTCCAAGAGGGGGTATTTATGCTCGATAGTGGGTTCATGTCTCTATTTCACCTGGGGGAGTGACAGAAACCTCTAAGGTGGTAGATGTGCTGTTGCTACTAGGGAGAAAATAACATTCATATGCTCAAGGGCATATGCTTTGTTTACATTACACACTTTGCTTAATGCAATTATCTGTTCTCGCAACTTAATACTTCTAGGGTGTTCGGATGATATCCCCGGAGGTGGATTATTAGTCATAGATGCAGTTGGATGGCGGTCTATGTATTTTGTTGTAATGCCCAGAGTAAATATCATAGTGATCTTCTTGACATATCACGTTATCTTTATTCTATCAATTGCCCAACTGTAATTTGTTTACCCAGCATGTTATTTTATCTATGGAGAGACACCACTAGTGAACTGTGGACCCCGGTCCTATTTTAATCATATTGCAATCACCTATTTACTTTTCCCGCACTGTTTACTTTACTCGCATATTACTACTGTTTTCCACTCGATACACTCATAACCTTTGTTTCAAGCAAACCGGTGAGATTGACAACCTCATCGCAAGTTGGGGACAAAGTATTTGTTTGTGTGTGTGCAGGTTCCACAAACACCTTCAGTCATCATCGTCTCCCTTCTCCTGTTCGATAAACCTTGGTTTCTTAACTGAGGGAAAACTTGCCGCTACACTCATCATACCTTCCTCTTGGGGTTCCCAACGGGCTGGTCATCACCACGCACAAGGACTTACTGCTCCCACGTCAACTACACGCCACAGCTCTTTTCTGGCGTCATCATCACACGAGTAGCAGCACTTTTTCTGGCGCCGTTGCCGGGGAAGAGAGAAGACTTCTGCGAGGGGAGTTCTTCGCACACACATTCTTTACTTTGTTATTTGTTTTGCTTTACTTTATTTTATTTTACCTGCATTGTTTTTTATATCAAAAACCCAAAAAAATTAGAATCCTTGGTAGTTGTTATTTCTTTACTTTAGTTTATCATGTTGTTCCCTGAGTTCGTTCTGGAGGACCTCTCTGTAGGGAGTGGTTCGATTATTGGCAAAAGTAACATTGAGGAGTTCTTTACTAACAGAGCGTATTCGTGTGTGAATACTAAGCCATGCAGGACGGATCCTAAGGTCTTACCTTCATGATCTTTGCGACCACGACATTCAGACATGTTATCACGGTGGACACAGTCTGAGAATATATATTTTTTGAGAGCCTTGTTTGGCTGTTTTAATACCCAAAATTGTCGGGTTACTTTGTTCAATTCCTCGCAAATCCCTCGTGATGGGAATGAAACATCGAGTGCATTATCTGGTGTTTACCACCGATGATGAATTCGGTTTTTACTCCTCCATAGTAGTTGAGAATTTTTCAATCATCGGGTGCACGACCAGCGCTCCCGATGGGAGTAGCCCCCAAGACTATAGTTGAATTGTATTTATTCGAGTATAGGCTTCAATTTTCTTTGAATGTCTTTGTAATCTCTGTCCTGCACAAAATATATTTACCTTATCTCTTTCTATCGGGTGCATGACCAGCGCTCTCGATGGCAGTAGCCCTCGAGGCTATGCTGGGGTGCTTGCAGCCGATTATAGGCTCAAAAACTTGATTTCTTCGACTGGACAGAACTCGTGCATTTCTTCTTCTCTAAATCATGATGTCATTACTGACAAACAAGACGAACACCAGCGTTTTCACACTTGATAGAATCTTCGATGTGTCAACTGTGCATCATCATAACCCATACGCGTCACGTGTGACCGTTTGGAGACATGATTTGACCACGCGCTGACCGGCGCACATGGGGGCAGCGTGGTAAATTTCCAATTTTCCTGCGCGCAAGTAGCATGCCGCTTCTGCTTTGCGAGCCATGTCGCGGCCCACGATCTCTTTGACGCTGATGTATTTAAGAGTAAACCCTTTTTTCATTTATTATTACCATGCATGTGCTATTCCTCTGCCGCATGTGCTTCTTCGTCCTCTCGCGCACTGCCTCTCTTCTTGCCATAGTTGCGCACCGCCACCTCAAGCTCTTTCATTTGTGGATGCGGGTGAAAACCCTCATGATGAAGAACTCCACTAAGCGGGGAACGGTTGTCGGCTAGATCGCGTCCACCACCAACAAGGCCGATCTGAGCAAGACCAAGAAGGTTGGCTTCCTCTCACCTTCCATGGAGTACGCTCTTCCTAGTGGTGAGGTCATTCCTCGCCCGGTGGATGGATTCCGAGTGATGTTTCTCTCCTTCCTCTACCGCGGCCTGTCTCTTCCTGCCCATGAATTTCTTTGTGGGCTGCTATTTGTTTATGGTGTGCAGCTTCATCAGCTCACCCCAAATTTGATTCTCCACATTGCGTGTTTTATCACGCTTTGCGAAGCTTTTCTAGTCATCGACCCTCACTAGGGGTTATGGAAGCAAATTTTCTATCTCCGCCGTAATGCCACCAAAGAGGAGATCCACGACGTGGGTGGCACCATCATTGTTGTGCGCTTAGACGCATAATATTTCCAGATCCCCTTTGCGGATTCTGTGCAGAATTGGAGGAACAAATGGTTCTATGTTAAAGGCCAGAAATACTCCGAGGCTCAGCTATACGGGTTGGCACCGTTTGACCTAAAAAACAACTGAAAAAGCTGAAGACTTGGGACCAACTTCCTTCTGATGCTGAACTCACAGAGACAGAGTCATTGATGACTTGAATTATGAAGCTGAAGACTGCGGTGAACAAGGAGATGAATGGTGTGCAACTGATAGCATACTTTCATCAGATTCGCATCCAACCATTGCAAGATAGAATTTCCTAGATGTGGAGTTATTCTGATTCAAAGGATAAATCCAGGACTTTGGAAGAGGATATTGTCGAACAATTTGTTCAGAAGTAGGTCCGCTCCTTGACCAAGTTGACCAAGAATGATAGCATTCCTCAATGTCTAGCAGTGCCATACTCCGCCAGCAAATCTTTACCCAAGGTTTGTCGTGTAAACTTGAAGGTTGTGTCCTTGCAGTTTTATCTTCTCGTATTTGTTCTTAAATAGTTTGAGTTGTCTTGTATGTAGAAAAATGTCTTCCTTTCTTTGTGTCCTCCGCTACCGGAGGCTGGAGAGTTACCCCAATAATTTTCTTCAGATAATGAAGCCCCCGTGGCCGACAAAAGTTGAGACGGGGAAGAATTTGAAGGTTCTTAGAGAACCAGATCACCAAGCCTTTCTCTTCCTTCTGCTACCTCACAAGGGGCTGTAGCCTGAGGAAAGAGGAAGCACACACATGAGGACCTATAATCCTCGGGTACATCTAAATCTTTGGATGTACCCCATAAAAAACATCTACTTCAGCTCCCGCTGCTTCCGCTGGTGCCGCCAAAAGTTTGTTTGATCAAGCTTTATCAGACTCGTAAGTTCTTATGTAGTATCTCTTTCTTTTCCCTTGAACTGTTGATCTTATTCATATTCTTTAATATGTCTAATAATGAGGATCAGCGAGAAGCCTAAGCTGTAGTGCCACCTCAGTTGCCATTGGCCTCTCCTATGCCTAGAGCGTCGAGCCCTCTCCCGGATGAGGAGGAGTCATCAAAACAGATGACCGAGAAGAAGGCCCGCAAGGTCATCCAAAAAAGAAGCGTAGTAAGCAAGGTGAGGCACAGCCTATCGCTACTCTTGAGAGGCATACACCAGGGCCTTTAGCAGATGATGTACCTTTTCTGATTCGTTTCTTGAATTCTTGTTTGATTCCCATTCCATCTTCCTTAGTTCTGTTTTATTTATTGATTCCTCAGCCAGCTGTCAAATCTTGCATGGACATTGCCATGCAAATCATTGGGTTCTATACGCAAGCCGATGAACTTTGAGGTTGGTACCATTTTTTCATTTGTCTTTAGTTGTTGATACTTTATACTTTCTTTCGCATGGATTCGATGTGTTCCTTTGTGCTTTGGCAGCTTCCTTGGATACCAATGAGCTTTGGGTGAACGAGCTTGAATCTAAGCTCACAGCTAGCAACCGAGCTCTTGAGGAGGCCCAAGCTGAAATTTTTAATCTCAAGGCCAAGAAACAACAAGAATTGAAGCCGCAGTCAAATCTGCTAAAAAGGCCGTGGAGCAAGCCAAAGCCGAAACTTCTAAGGCCAATGATATGCTGGTGAAGAATATTGCCGATCAGGCTGCCCGAGAAAAGCCAAAGCCTTTTCAGCAGATTACATCCTTGTCACACATGGCAGCAAGAAAAGCTCTCTCCCTGCTCAGCCTTCTCTGAACAAGGCTGCTAATTCAAGTAGATGCCATGAGGCTATAGTTGTAACAGTCCCCACCACTTCTATCTGCCTCTTGCTAAATGAAGCATGCTCTCTGTGACAAGGTTTCATTGAAACCACTAAAGTGGATTGTAAATAGTACTATACAAAACAATCAGTGGAAAGATAGAAAACATGTTTATGAAAGATACACAAAATCAAAAGTGGGTGCCAAACTAATGTCACAACTCACTAGCTGTTATCTATAGATATCATGTATATGTGAGCCTTCCACCTAGTTGGCTCAACTTCTTTGTGAGCACAAATAATTTGCATTCATTACGTATATGTTCTTGTATATATCTTTCGTTCCTCCAACTCTTCTCTTTTGCTTTTGACAATGACATAACACTTGAGAGTTTCACCAACCTATGCAGTCAAAATGAGATTGATAATATTTTCTATCTTCCTCTATCTTTGATTTATGTTCAACAGTTTGAAGAGCGCTCCTTGACTATGTTGAACAGAAATGCTGCCAGGTCTTCTGATTCTTGGTTTCTCACTGATAGTAAAAAGATATAGTCCAGCAAAAGAGTATATCAGGTCCTTGCTCCTTCAGAACCTGCTCCAAAGCCAATGTTATGGATATGGAAATCTTGTGTGCTTCCAAAAATCAAAATCTTTTTTTGGCTTCTTCTTCAAGATAGGATGAACACCAGAGAACTATTGTCTAGGAAGAATTTACATATTCCATCACAGCTGTGTGCCTTTGTGAAGATGCAAATATTGAGGATTTCATTCACCTGTTCTTTGCATGTGACTTCAGTCAGCGTTTCTGGTGGAACCTAAACTTAGAATGGAATAGTGAGTTGCCTATCATGGACCTCCTCATTGATGGGAAGAGAAGGCACAATATCTCTTGCTTCAAGGAAATCCTTATGGCTGGATGTTGGACATTATGGAACCAGAGAACCAGAGTCATTTTCGATGGGGATGAATGTGCTATGAAGTTCTCTCTTTGTTTCTATAAAGATGTAATTATTCTCATTAGACATAGAGCTAAACCCAGCCTGAAGGAGGGCATGTCCTAGTGGCTTGACACCTTATGAACATCCTCTTTGTACTTTCTGTACATATTTTATAAATGAAAAAATTTGACACAGTAGGGATTTTCCCTACTATTTTTGTGTCAAAAAAATATATCTTTCTTGTTTGCTAGTGTAGGTTAAGACTAAGAGGCATCGGGACATAAGCTTCTACTAGAATTTTCTAATAATGTAGGACTATATTCACAATCGTGCTTGTGAATGGCCGGGTATTATTTCTATAACAAGCAAGCATTGCCCCAGTCTGAATATCTTTACGTATCAGTGTCTCATGCTCAAAAATATAATAAGAACATGTATCTTGTCCGGTACAAATGCAGGAAACAAATTCTAAATATCTGAGGGTGTTTCTGATATAATTCGTTTGTTTTACTTTGTAACACATCAAAGTAAGTCCAGAATGAATAGTCACATGAATTTGTGCGTATTTGCCATGATTTGGGAAAATCCTCATTTCAAGTATTTGAACGTGTGCATTTCGAAGGGGAAAAACCAGATTTCTAAATTCGAATCCAAACCCGTCAGGTGGGGAACACATGCATGAGCAGGGAAAGTAGTGTGCTGCATCAGCCGCCCTGGCCCTGCCCCAAGATCAGGTCAGGGATGCCATGTTGCCTCACTCACTTCCCGCACCGGAGGCGGCGCCACTCCGTCGCATCGCCGCCTCTTCGCCTCTACTCCAACTGTAGGTACATCTCCGCCTCCACTGCCTGAACCATAAGAACTTCCTTCCAATCGTAACTATCCTTGCTTATTCATCTCGCCCCTTCCCATTCATGTCGGTTCTGAATGGGTTGGCAATGGCGCACTGCGTGCATATTGATTAGGAGGAAGGGCAGTTTCACCTCAGTTTTGCATGATTTGTTTGTTGTATCAGCATAATAAGTCCTAGGCGGCAGTATGGTTGTGCTCACCAATCACAAAATAAAAATGAAATAATAATCATATTTCTTTGTTTACTTGACATATCATAAATCATAATTCTGTGTTAAATCAAAGGGAGATTAAGCACATTTTACCAAATTTGCAATAATCCAAATGATCATGACAAAATTATGGTCCTTCTCATTCTTGGGTGGTGCAACTAAAAATGAATAAGAGGCTTCCCTTGAAAGGCGGGTTTGCAAGCTCGAGGCATGGGATGAAATTTCCAAAGGCTCGAGGCATGTAATTGATATATAGGGGTATATTCCTCTTTGGGACTAGTTGGTTTATTTATTCTCCCCAACCAAATATTGAAACGGGTGCCAACACAAAATTGTTCCATTATTACAATGCAATTACAATCCCATTTTTGTTCATGAACCAAGCACACTCTAAACTCAAGTTGATGTTGAAAGGATCAGAACGGGCGACTAGAGGGGAGGTGAATAGGTGGCGCTAAGCAAATTTTTAATCATTTTCAATTCTAAGGCTTGACAAGAAAGTAAATTCACTAGATGTGCCACTAGATGAATTTCCTACAAGTGTCAAGCAAGCAAGTAAATAGGTAAACAATGAGATACAAGTAAGGGAACAAAATCACCGAGGAGTGGAGACCAGAGACAAGGATGTATTCCCGTAGTTCCTTCCTTGAAGGGAAGTATGTCTACGTTGGCGAGGTGTGGTGACACGGAGTCAACCAAATGCCATAGAGGCTGATGTGGGCAGATAACCACCCAGTTGGAAACCCCAAGAGGAAGGTATGATGAGCACAGTAGCAAGTTTTCCCTCAGTAAGAAATCAAGGTTTATCAAACCAGTAGGAAAAAGCCAAACGTCAGAAGGTGATGTCTGCTAGCTTTGTGACAGCTCCGGACAATTTATAAGGCGCCTCGTCCAGGGCTTTGCTTTGCACCAGCAACAATGTGGAACCTGCACACAACACAACCAAGAACTTTGCTCCCAACTTACGATGAGGTTGTCAATCTCACCGGTTTGCTGTAAACAAAGGTATGAGCGTATCGAGTGGAAAACAGTAGTAGTATGCGAGAAAGTAAACAATGCGAGTAAAAGTAAAACGGTGTAACAATGTAAAGGAAATTGGACCGGGGTCCACAGTTTACTAGTGGTATCTCTCCATAAGATAAATAACAACATGCTGGGTAAACAAATTAAAGTTGGGCAAGTGATAGAATAAAGATAACATGCATATGTCACGAGGATCACTATGAGATTTACTCTGGGCATTACAACAAAATACATAGACCGCCATCCAACTATATCTATGACTAATAATCCACCCACGGGGGAACACCCCACGAGTATTAAGTTGCGAACAACAGATAACTACATTAAGCAAAGTGTGTTATGTAAACAAAACAAATGTCCTTGGACACAAGAATGTTGGTTTCTCCCTAGTGGCAACAATACATCTGCAACCTTAGAGGTTTCTATCACTCTCCCAGATTAAATAGAGGCATGAACCCAACTATCGAGCATAAATACCCCCTCTTGGAGTCACTAGTATCTACTTGGCCAAGATAGTTACTAACAACGGAGAGCATGCAAGATCATAAACAACATAGAGATAACATAAGATAATATTCAGCACATCAACTTAACATAACACCAATATTCATCGGATCCCAACAAACACAACATGTAGAATTACCTAAAGATGATCTCGATCATATAAGGCAGCTCACGAGATCTAAACATGAAGCACATGGTGGAGAAGACAACCATCTAACTACTGCTATGGACCCATAGTCCAAGGTAGACTACTCACTCATCACGCCGGAGGCAAGCATGGCGATGAAGAAGACCTCCGATGGTGATTCCCCTCTCCGACAGGGTGCCGGGAAGAGCTTCTAGACCCTCCCGATCTCGGGTCGACAACGGCGGTGGATCGCGATGTGTTTCTGGAAAATTGATCGGGTGTTTAGGTTTTTCCCATCGGGGGGTCTTTATAGGCGAAGGGGCAGTGTCAGAAGTGGACCAGGGGGCCCTCACCATAGGGCGGCGCAGCCAGGGACTGGGCTGCGCCCCCTGGTGGTGAGGTTGGCCCCTAGCCCCTCTCCGTCTCCTCTTCGGTCTTCTGGAAGCTTCGTTAAATATTGGGAGGTTCAGCTTTTGTTTTATCCAATTCCGAGAATATTTCCTGTGTAACTTTTCTGAAACACAAAAATAGTAGAAAACAGGGAACTGACACTGTGGCACCTTATTAATAGGTTAGTTCTGGAAAATGCATAAAAACACCACAAAGTGTAACAAAACACTAAGCAAATGGTATAAGAACAAGCATGGAGCATTAAAAATTATAGATACGTTTGAGACGTATCAGCATTCCCAAGCTTAACTCCCGCTCGTCCTCGAGTAGGTAAGTGACAACAAAATAATAATTTTTGAGGTGACATGCACCAACACAATCTTGATCATCTATGTAAGCATTGAGTGCTGGGATCAAAAGAACTTAAAACATGGGCATGAAAGACATAATCTTGATAGAAGAAACTTAGCAACCATGTTATAACATGAAAAAGAACACAAATGAAAGATCATGAAAATGAAACAATGAAAGTCAAACATGTGTTCAAATGATATGGAAAAACATAGCAAATGGTTTTCAGCTTGTCCTTCATGGAATAGCAAAACATAAATGCATAGGACACCTTCAAGTTTAAGAGGGCGACTAGATACAAATAATTTAAGAACAAGTGAAACCAAAATCATGAGTCAATCAATGATAAACTTTGGGACTATGCACATTAAACTCAGAATCACAATAATGCTCTCTTGGATGGTGCATAAAGGTAGAAGGTGGAGACTCAACATAAAAGTAAAAGAAAGGCCCTTCGCAGAGGGAAGCAGTGATTAAACATGTGCTAGAACTTTTCATTTGTAAAACAGAGAGATAAAAAATAGGTTTTGAGAGGTGGTTGCCTTTGTCAACGACTGGCAATGGGGTTCTTACTATCTTCCATACAAAAATGAAGCAAGTTTTTGAGAGAGGGATTGGCACTTTTTGTGCTCTTTTATAAAGCTTGGCACTCCTCCCCACCATTTTTCCTTTCTCAAACCATGGCTAACCGATTCCATCGGGTGCCCACCAACATTCACATACCATGGAGGAGTGCCTTTTTTCTTTTCTTTTTTTTCTTTTTTTCTTTTTTGGAATAAACAATATGGAAGATAGCAAATCCGACCACTATGTCCTCATGAGCTGAAAACAGTGTCATAAAACGAGAAGTATTTTGAAGGTTTTTTGAAAGGTAGCACATGAAAATTTACTTGGAATGGCTTGCAAATACCATGCATAGGAATTTATAGTGGACATAATGGCACAACTTGGTTTTTAGGAGTTGGATTCACGAGTAGAGCTCATACTCAGTATAAAATGAGGGCTAGCAAAAGACTGGGAGCGACCAACTAAGAGAGCAATAATGGCCAGAATCATGCATAGCAATAAAACATCATTAAGAGAAGCATAAGATGGCATCAAAATTCAAAAACTAAATGATCATAGAGGCTTATGGCGACTTTGTATGAGTCAAACATGTTGTAAGCATGCGCCAAGTCAACCCAAATAAAGCATCAAGGAGAAAACCAAATTAATGTTTCTAAATAATAAAAACAACGCACAATTTTTTAAAAGCTCATTAAGCTATCTCAGTCATTTGAGACAAGTCATGCTACAGCAAAACCACTAAGCATACTATCAAAATGATATCAAGCACGATATGCAAAAGTCTAAGCCGCAGTCTAAACAAGCTCCTTTTTGTATCACTTTTTGCATGAAATTTTTTCTCCTTTCCAACACCATTCGAACCTTTTTGAAACAACTCTTTTGACGAATACCAACATGGACCAGATGTCAAAATACACCTTGATATAAAGATAAAACAAGATCTGAACAAAAATCAAGGCGAAAAACAAAAGCTAAACGTAGTTTTAGAAAAAGAGAACACTCGTTGAACGATAAAAGTGAAAAACGGAGTGTTCTTGGCAAATGAAAAGCAAGGCAACTTCTCCAAAAGAAATTTGTTGGGGTCCAACCATTTATTGCAGCAAACAAAACAAAACTGAAAACTAAAGTAAAGACGCTCCAAGAAAAATGCATAGTGCATGAAGCAATAAAAATATAGTGTGTTGAAAGGTGACCTGATTTTTGCCGATGAAGAAGGGGTGCCTCGGGGGCATCCCCAAGCTTTGACGCTTGTACCTCTTGAATATTTCTTGGCATGACATGGGCATCCCCAAACTTGAGCTTTTGTCCATTCTTCAACTCATCTCATCATTCTCCAATCCCTACACTTGAAAACTTCGTTCATACAAAACTCAACACAATTCTATTAGCAACATTAGTGTAAGCATAATAATGAATCAACCCCTTTTTACTTCAGATTTCAACTCAAAACCACCACATATAAAGCATATACTACTGTAGCAACTTCTCCAAAAGTTCCGTGATCAAAAGAACTCAAAAAGAAAGCGATCGAGAGGCAAACACAAATAGTGGCAGAAATCTGTCAAAACAGAACAGCTGACAAAGGTCGATTTTTTCGAGGGTTTTCTGTTACTCAAATTAAAAAGTGTATAACTAATGAAAGTTTGTATATAACCTGGGACATATGCACAAGAAATCGCAGGTCAAAAAGATATTCTGAGAATTTTCACGAATTTTTACGGTATAGCACTGAAATCTATTTCAGGACAGCAACATCCCCAAATCTTACCTCACTCAAATTAGAGGTTTCTCTTGGCACAAAAACGAAATAAAAAGGATAAGGAGCAGTTATTACAGTAGTAATAACTTCCAAGACTCAAATAAAAGAAAAATAACTGAAAGTAAAACAATGGGTTATCTCCCTAGAGTGCTTTTCTTTAACGCCTTTGAGCTAGGCGCAGAAAGTGCAAATCAAGTAATATCAAGAGAGGCATTAAGATCAATTGCAGAAGTCTTTTCAACAATAAATTGAATTGTGTCCAAATGAGTTTTTGAGGATCCCTTGTGATCACGCTTTGGTACACTACTTTCATCAAAGGGGTTTTCAGGACAAATCCAATCAAAATTCTTTTCCAAAGCTTCATGCAATCCTACAAGTTTGCAAGGAATTGGTACTTTGAAATCTTCATTGTTTGTACCAACAACATTACCAGGTGCGCCAAGCATATTAAAACGCTAAAAAACTTTCCTAGCTTTAATAGCAACATCTCTAAATTCTCTACGCAAAGTCTCCAAGATAAAATCTTTCTTTTCGGAGTCCTCAATATCATAAAGCTTAAGAAACATTTGTTGCATAAAAGGATTAAGATTAACAAACCTAGTCTCCAACATATGAACTAAATAAGCAGAAGCAACTTCATAACTAGGAGCGAGCTCAACCAAAGATTTATCCTCAACATCTTTATGCATGCTAGTATGATTAAAGAACTCCCCAATATTACTTTTCTCAATAATAGAATTACTACCTACTGAGAGGTCCTTGATACGTTGCAAACGTATCTATAATTTTTGATGCTCCATGCTTGTTTTACACTAATTGCTATATGTTTTGTCTACACTTTATGGTACTTTTATGATTTATTTGGACTAACCTACTAATATTTGCAAAAGTGCGCAATGTTCTTGTTTTACACTTTGATGTGTAGGAATTACCAAGAATACAAGTGGAAACCTTGTTGGAGTCAAATTGGGACTTTTCAAAAATCTGTGCCAGAACTTTTTTCGAAGATGGTCACATTACGGGTCGAAGACGGCGTCAAACGGAAAACTCTTCAATTACAAAGTTGTAGGGAATTTCATGGCGAACGTTTTGGACATAAAATTCACCTGATTCTGAGTCCGGACGGCCGAGCTAAGCCTGCTCCATTGCGGCCCAAGATGGAAAGACGGGAATCCGAGAGACTATATAAAGGGAGGAACCCTAGCTCGTGGGGGACACCTCCACCCACGAATTTGTAGCCACCAGAGCCACATTTTCGCCTCCCCCATGGATCCCATCTCCATGGGGGAGGGCTCCTATGAAGCCATGAAGGAAGGGGGCTAAGGGGCAGCGCTCCCCCATGATGCCGGCGGCGGGGAAGGACTACCCCGCGCCGTCGCCCGCGCCGCCGCTGCCGCCCGCACCCTCGCTGCTCCTCTCCACCATCTTCACCGCTATCTCCATCACATATGTAGTGGTTCATTCTCCCACACACCTCTATACCGTCTTATGTAAACATGGTATTTGATGCTATAATATTTATCCTATGATCTATGTCATGTTTCCATAGTTTATTTGTTCTTAGATTGATTTGTTGAATGTCTTTGGTTCATTAGAGTTGTATGTTGATGTGGTACTGTGTGTGCAAAAGGAAGGGGTAGTTCTGCCGGAGTGACAGAAACCTGAGGACGCGAACCGGAATGTTGCACGTATGGGAGTAAGAGGACCATTAGCTTAAGGCTATGGTTGGGGAAACCTTAATGCATTATTAGTAGTTACGGATGTTTGCTAACAATCCAATCATAAGTACTTGTAATCCCAAGTAGCAGAGCGCATGTAGATTTAGCCTCTCCCACATAGAAAACTGCATCGAAGACAATGAACTCGATATCTTCACTAGTTAATCTTGGACAAAGCCACCACAATTACCACCACTATTCCACACTCATGGTACTGTTATTTTATGTTTGCTTAGTAGATTTTACTGCTGCAGCACTAACATTTACTTTCTTGCATTTATTATCTTGCAAAGCTATCTCTCATACCCGTATTGTTGCACTAGTTTTATTTCCTAGATAAAGCAAACGTCTAGTGTGTATAGAGTTATATCAGTGGTTGACAGAACTTGAGAGAATATTTATCCTACCTTTAGCTCCTCATTGGGTTCGACACTCTTACTTATCGAAAAGGCTACACACGATCCCCTATACTTGTGGGATATCAAGACCTATTCTGGCACCGTTGCCGAGGAGCTTTAGCGTGTGGGTGAATATTCTTGTGTGCACTTATTTGCTTTATCTATAAGTAGTTTTTACTTTTAGTTTTAAGTTGTTCTTTATCTTTGTATGGATAGGGAATGCAAATTACAAAAAAATTAGTTGTACTTGTTACCTAAAAACGTTTTCAAAAAGGAAAATGATTGAAAAGATGAGTAATGGTTAAGTGGGGGTCGACCTTGAACACTTGTGTTCATATCTATGAAACCAAAACAAATCTTTCCATGGAAGATTTTCTGTTAAAAACTTGTACATATTGTGTATATTGTATATATTATATATATTCCTCTGTACCATAAAAGTAAAGTGATAATTGTAGTTCCTAGTTACTTGGAAGTTGATAGTTTTACTTTGCTGTCCAAAAACAGATTTTTTGTGCTTCACCGTATAAAATGTTTAAAATCACCAGAACGTGATATTGACCTGAAATTTCTTGAGTGCAAAGTAATGCTTATTGTCTTTCTTTCATTAGAGTAACTTTTTCTGATTTGAGTTACGTAGCTGTCTCAAAAAATTCGATTTTCACCGACTGTTCTGTTTAGACAGATTTCTGTGCTTCACTATAAAAAATCGTGAAAAATCTCAGAATAGTATTTTGATCTGAAATTTTTTGTGCATAAACCTGAGATTATGATCTGTCTTTCTTTAGTTTGGAGTTTTTAGATTTGAGCTACCTAACTATCTCGTCGAGTGTCATCTTTACAGACTGTTCAGTTTTGACAGATTTCTTAGTTTATTCAATATTGTACTTGGTGTTATTAGTTTCATTAGTTTTTCGACGGACGATGGAAATCATGAATACCTTATTATATATAGTGGCTAATGTTGAGTTTAGATTATGAAACTTATCAATGCTTGAACATGAGTGGATTTTACTTAATGAGTACTAACCCTACTAATGAGTTTTGTGAAGTTTTATGTGGATGTAGCTTATAAGTTCTAATCAATATGGTGATATGAGATGAACAAGAAGACAGAAGAGCTCAAGCTTGGGGATGTTTAGGTGCATCCCAAGAACATTTCCAAGAAGATACAATCATCTAAGCTTGGGGATGCCTGAGTCATCCCCCTATTCATCAACTAACATGAGGTTGTCTCTTTCATACTCTATATTACGCATCCACATGATATGTATTGTGTTAACTTGTATATTAATTGCTTTTATATGTCTTGGTTTTATCTTCTTTAGTTTTATTAGGCTCTTTATTTTGTTTTTATTCCTTCTTTACTTTCACTTATAAATTGAAAACAACAAAAATAGTTCCTATTGTTTTGCTTCTTTGTTTGGTTCTCTATTTTGTGCCTAGCTCAAAGGCGTTAAAGAAAAGCACTCTTGGGAGATAACCCATTA
Organism: Dactylis glomerata; assembly: GCA_007115705.1. NCBI lineage: Eukaryota > Viridiplantae > Streptophyta > Magnoliopsida > Poales > Poaceae > Dactylis > Dactylis glomerata. Next base: position 6,071,986 of record QXEO01000902.1, on the reverse strand, counting down.
TTTTATTTTCAGTACTTTTTCTTTTATTTGAGTCTGGGAAGTTATTACTACTGTAATAACCGCTCCTTATCCTTTTTATTCCATTGTTGTGCCAAGAGAAGCCTCTAATTCGAGTGAGGTAAGATTTGGGGATGTTGCTGTCCTGAAACAGATTTTCGTACTGTACTGTAAAAAATCGTGAAAAATCCCTGAAAATCTTTTGGACCTGTGATTTCTTGTGCTTATTCCTCAGGTTATATCCAAACTTTCGTTAGTTCAAACACTTTTTGATTTGAGCAACAGAAAACCTCTTTAAAAATCGACCTTTGTCAGCTGTTCTGTTTTGATAGATTTCTGCCACTATTCGTTGTTGCCTCTCGAACGCTTTCTTTTTGAGTTCTTTCCATCACAGAACTTTTGGGGAAGTTGCTACAGTAGTATATGCTTTATATGTGGTGATTTTGAGTTGAAACCTAAAGCAAAAGAGGTCGATTTATTATTATGCTTACACTAATGTTGCTAATAGAATTGTGTTGAGTTTTGTATAAAGGAAGTTTTCAAGTGTATGGATTGGAGAATGATGAGATGAGTTGAAGAATGGACAAAAGCTCAAGCTTGGGGATTCCCATGCAACCCCCAAGAAATATCCAAGAAGTACAAGCGTCAAAGCTTGGGGATGCCCCCGAGGCACCCCTTCTTCATCGGCAAAAATCAGGTCACCTTTCAAGACACTATATTTTTATTGCTTCATGCACTATGCATTTTTCTTGGAGCGTCAGTTGTTTTAGTTTTCAGTTTAGTTTAGTTTAGTTTGCTACAACAAATGGTTGGACCCCAACAAATTTCTTTTAAAGGAGATGTACTCATTTTCATTTGCCAAGAACACTCAGTTTTTCACTCTTATCGTTCAACGAGTGTTCTTCTTTTTCTGCTACTGTGTTTAGTTTTCAGTTTTTGCCTTGATTTTTGTTCAGATATTCTTATATCTTTTTATCAAGGTTTATTTTTTGCCTCTGGACCATATTGGTTTTCATCAAAAGAGTTGAGTTAAAAAAGTTTGAATGGTGTTGGAAAAGAGAAAAAGATTTATGCAAAAAAGTGGTACAAAAAGGAGCTTGTTTAGACTGCGGCTTAGACTTTTGCATGTCATGCTTGATGTCTTTTTGATAGTATGCTTAGTGATTTTTGCTGTAGCATGACTTATCTCAAATGACTGAGATTGCTTAATGAGCCTTTGAAAAAATCATGCGTTGTTTTCATTATTTGGAAGCATTATTTTGGTTTTCTCCTTGATGCTTTATTTGGGTTGACTTGGCGCATGCTCACACATGTTAGACTCATACAAAGTCGCCATAAGCCTCTATGATCATTTAGTTTTTGACTTTTGATGCCATCTTATGCTTCTTTAAATGTTGCTTTGTCGCTTTGCATGATTATGGCCGTTATTGCTCTCTTAGTTGGTCGCTCCCAGTCTTTTGCTAGCCCTCATTTTGTACCGAGTATGAGCGCTACTCGTGCATCCAACTCCTAAAAACCAAGTTATTCCAATGTGTCCACTATAAATTCCTATGCATGGTATTTGCAAGCCATTCCAAATAAAATTTTCATGTGGTACCTTTCAAAAAAACCCTTCAAAATACTTCTCATTTTGTGACACTGTTTTTAGCTCATGGGGACATAGTGGTCAGATTTGCTATCTTCCATATTATTTTATTCCAAAAAGAAAAAGAAAAAGAAAAAAAAGGAAAGAAAAAAAGGCACTCCTCCATGGTATGTGAATGTTGGTGGGCACCCGATGGAATCGGTTAGCCATGGTTTATGAAAGGAAAAAAGGTAGGGAGGAGTGCCAAGCTTTATAAAAGAGCACCAAAGTGCCAATCCCTCTCTCAAAAACTTGCTTACTTTTTGTATGGAAGATAGTAAGAACCCTATTGCTAGTCGTTGACAAAGACAACCACCTCTCAAAACCCAGTTTTTATCTCTCTGTTTTACAAATGAAAAGCTCTAGCACATGTTTAATCACTGCTTCCCTCTGCGAATGGCCTTTCTTTACTTTTATGTTGAGTCTCCACCTTCTACCTTTATGCACCATCTAAGAGAGCATAGTTGCCATTCTGAGTTTAATGTGCATAGTCCTAAAGTTTATCATTGATTGATTTATGATTATGGTTTCACTTGTTCATAAATTATTTGTATCTAGTCGCCCTTTTAAACTTGAAGGTGTCCTATGCATTTATGTTTTGCTATTCCATGAAGGACAAGCTAAAAACTACTTGTTATATTTTTCCATATGATTTGAACACACGTTTGACTTTCATTGTTTCATTATTCATGATCTTTCGTTTGTGTTTCTTTTCATGTTATAATATGGTTGCTAAGTTTTTATTGTCAAGATTATGTCTCTTATGCCCATGTTTTAAGTTCTTTGATCCCAGCACTCAATGCTTTACTTAGATGATCAAGATTGTGATGGTGCATGTCACCTCAAAAATTATTCTTTTGTTATCACTTACCTACTCGAGGCCGAGCAGGAGTTAAGCTTGGGGATGTTGATACGTTGCAAACGTATCTATAATTTTTGATGCTCCATGGTTGTTTTACACCAATTGCTATATGTTTTGTCTACACTTTGTGGCACTTTTATGATTTATTTGGACTAACCTACTAATAGTTGCAAAAGTGCACAATGTTCTTGTTTTACACTTTGATGTGTAGGAATTACCAAGAATACAAGTGGAAACCTTGTTGGAGTCAAATTGGGACTTTCCAGAAATCTGTGCCAGAACGTTTTTCGAAGATGGTCACATTACGGGTCGAAGACTGCATCAAACAGAAAACTCTTCAATTACAAAGTTGTAGGGAATTTCACGGTGAACGCTCGGGACATAAAATTCACCTGATTCCGAGTCCGGACGGCCGAGCTAAGCCTGCTCCATTGCGGCCCAAGATGGAGAGATGGGAATCCGAGAGACTATATAAAGGGAGGAACCCTAGCTCGTGGGGGACACCTCCACCCACGAATTTGCAGCCACCAGAGTCACATTTTCACCTCCCCCATGGATCCCATCTCCATGGGGGAGGGCTCCTATGAAGCCATGAAAGAAGGAGGCTAAGGGGCAGCGCTCCCCCATGATGTCGGCGGCGGGGAAGGAGTCCCCCGCGCCGCCGCTGCCGCCCGCGCCCTTGCTGCTCCTCTCCACCATCTTCACCGCTATCTCTATTACATATGCAGTGGTTCATCCTCCCACACACCTCTGTACCGTCCTATGTAAACATGGTGTTTGATGCTATAATATTTATCCTATGATCTATGTCATGTTTTCATAGTTTATTTGTTCTTAGATTGATTTGTTGAATGTCTTTGGTTCATTACAGTTGTATGTTGATATGGTACTATCCTTTGGTATCCATTATATTTATGCGCATATGAATTAAACATCTTAGGGTTAGTAATATGTGCAAAAGGAAGGGGGTAGTTCTGCCGGAGTGACAGAAACCTGAGGACGCAAACCGGAACGTTGCACGTATGGGAGTAAGAGGACCATTAGCTTAAGGCTATGGTTGGGGAAACCTTAATGCATTGTTAGTAGTTACGGATGTTTGCTAACAATCCAATCATAAGTACTTGTAATCCCAAGTAGCGAAGCGCAAGTAGATATAGCCTCTCCCACATAGAAAACTGCATCGAAGACAATGAACTCGATATCTTCACTAGTTAATCTTGGACAAAGCCACCACAGTTACCACCACTATTCCACACTCATGGTACCGTTATTTTATGTTTGCTTAGTATATTTTACTGCTGCAGCACTAACATTTACTTTCTTGCATTTATTATCTTGCAAAGCTATCTCTCATACACGTATTATTGCACTAGTTTTATTTCCTAGATAATGCAAACGTCTAGTGTGTGTAGAGTTGTATCAGTGGTTGATAGAACTTGAGAGAATATGTATCCTACCTTTAGCTCATCGTTGGGTTCGACACTCTTACTTATCGAAAAGGCTACACACGATCCCCTATACTTGTGGGATATCAGTCCTCCAAGACGTACTTAGTGAACAACATAATGAACTAAAAGTAAAGAAATAACAACTATAAAGGAAACTAATTTTTTGTGTTTTTGATAAAAACGATGCAAGCAAAAATAAAATAAAGCAAAACTAAAACAAAGTAAAGGATGTGCATGCGAAACTCCCCTTGCAGAAGTATTCTTTTTCTTCGGCAATGGCGCCAGAAAATTATCTTGATGTGGGCAGATAACCACCCAGTTGGGAACCCCAAGAGGAAGGTATGATGAGTACAGTAGCAAGTTTTGCCTCAGTAAGAAACCGAGGTTTATCGAACCAGTAGGAAAAAGCCAAATGTCAGAAGGTGATGTCTGCTAGCTTTGTGACAGCTCTGGATAATTTATAAGGCTCCTCGTCCAGGGCTTTGCTTTGCACCAGCAACAACGTGGAACCTGCACACAACACAACTAAGAACTTTTCTCCCAACTTACGATGAGGTTGTAAATCTCACCGGTTTGCTGTAAACAAAAGTATGAGTGTATCGAGTGGAAAACATTAGTAGTATGCGAGAAAGTAAACAATGCGAGTAAAAGTAAAACGGTGTAACAATGTAAAGGAAATTGGACCGGGGTCCATAGTTCACTAGTGGTGTCTCTCCATAAGATAAATAACAACATGCTGGGTAAACAAATTACAGTTGGGCAATTGATAGAATAAAGATAACATGCATATGTCACGAGGATCACTATGAGATTTACTCTGGGCATTACAACAAAATACATAGACCGCCATCCAACTGCATCTATGACTAATAATCCACCCACGGGGATATCGTTCGAACACCCCACGAGTATTAAGTTACGAACAACAGATAACTGCATTAAGCAAAGTGTGTAATGTAAATAAAACGAATGTCCTTGGACACAAGAATGTTGTTTTCTCCCTAGTGGCAATAGCATATCTACAACCTTAGAGGTTTCTGTCACTCCCCCAGATTAAATAGAGGCATGAACCCAACTATCGAGCATAAATACCCCCTCTTAGAGTCACTAGTATCTACTTGGCCAAGATAGCTACTAACAACAGAGAGCATGCAAGATCATAAACAACATAGAGATAACATAAGATAATATTCAGCACATCAACTTAACATAACATCAATATTCATCGGATCCCAACAAACACAACATATAGAATTACATAAAGATGATCTTGATCATGTAAGGCAGCTCACGAGATCTAAACATGAAGCACATGGTGGAGAAGACAACCATCTAGCTACTGCTATGGACCCATAGTCTAAGGTAGACTACTCACTCATCGCGCCGGAGATAAGCATGGCGATGAAGAAGACCTCCGGTGGCGATTCCCCTCTCCGGCAGGGTGCCGAGAAGAGCTTCTGGACCCTCCCGATCTTGGGTCGACGACGGTGGTGGATCGCGATGTGTTTCTAGAAAATTGATCGGGTGTTTAGGTTTTTCCCGTCGGGGGTCTTTATAGGCGAAGGGGCAGCGCCAGAAGTGGACCAGGGGGCCCTCACCATAGGGCGGCGCGGCCAGGGGCTAGGCCGCGCACCCTGGTGGTGAAGCTGGCCCCTGGCCCCTCTCTGTGTCCTCTTCGGTCTTCTGGAAGCTTCATTAAATATTGGGAGGTTCGGCTTTTGTTTCGTCCAATTCCGAGAATATTTCCTGTGTAACTTTTCTGAAACACAAAAATAGCAAAAAACAGGGAACTGACACTGTGGTATCTTGCTAATAGGTTAGTTCCGGAAAATGCAAAAAAATGCCACAAAGTGTAACAAAACACTAAGCAAATGGTGTAAGAACAAGCATGGAGCATCAAAAATTATAGATATGTTTGAGACGTATCAGAGGCTCACCTTGTTCTCTGGTGAGCAAGCCACGGAGGCTAGCTCGTTTCCACTAAGTGGTGGTATTGGGGGCACCGACCAAAACCCTTATATAAAGGTTGGGGCACAACTCCACAACTCAATTGGAGGCTCCCATCAAGAACCACAAAGCTTTTACACGGAGGAAGATTTGAGGTGACCTCTCTTGCTTAAGGTAAGATCCACAGAGGATGGGTGGGGAAAAACAAATCATTTTGATAGGATTGTAGATATAGGGCTCCTCTCCCAATCTACCAAATCTTGGAGGATTTGGTTGGCTAGAGAGAGATATACTTGCTTGAAGCACTTGAATCCATGGAGGAGAGAGAAAAGTCAAGGTGAGCTCTTGGGGAAAAGACCTCTCCTATTTATAGGTGGGGCGCAATTATGGCCGTTACAACGCCCCGAGCAGTACTACCGGTCTGGGGGCAGTAGTACCAGCCGCCGTCTTCACATCCTTTGTTTGAATCTGGTCGTAGAAAATCCTAGTGGGCGGTAGTACTGCTGAGCCCAGCGGTAGTATCGGCCACGGTCTTCATCTTCATCAGCAGAGGGCCCGCTGGTAGTAGCGGGGCCCTACCACTACAGTACCACTTATTTTAAAGCGAGTACTAGGAGCAAATCCACCCTTGCCTGTAGTGGCCCGGTACTACCCGGCGGTAGTACCGGCCACCTCGTCCTGAGCAGAAGCATCTCGGGTGGTAGTACCGGCCGCCATGAACATGCACCATCTCCAGCCCCGGCGGTACTATCGGGCCTCTACAATCCCACTACCGCTTAGCCATTTTGGCATTACTGCAAGCAGTTTTTGCTAAGAGGTAGTGGCCCGGTACTTCTGGGCGGTAGTACCTCCGGGCAACCCTGGCCTATGCAAAAATAGCATGGGCGGTAGTACCGGCCGAGGAGGCAGTACTACCGCTTCAACTAGATTCTACCTTGTTTTCCTGCAAATTCAAATACTACAAGAGCTACACTTGTTGATTAGCATACGTCATCAATACCAAAATATATTAGGACAATAAATGTTCTTTCAGATGTCCTCATCTTGACCTTTGGAATAGATAAGGAATTTTATTCTCATAGATTTGAAATTGGATAGAAAACATGTTCGCATAAAGATGTTCAGCAGGATCCTGAAATCCTAATGGTAAGGATTATACGTTCTTGTAGGCTTCTTGGTATATCACCACATAGTCTAAGAATAGCATGGAATGTATTTTTTGTCTTTAAGATATTTTTTATATGCACTTATAGAAGAATACCCTAATATTCAAGACCCTGAGGGAAAAGATGAAGAGGTCATGCTTGGCATCATGAAGAGCTCTCTCCCTACACATCCTACCTACCATGGCAGAGGTAATAAGAAAATAAACAAGGCTGCTGATTTAAGTAGATGCCATAAAGCTATAGCTGTAAAAGCCCCCATGCTTTTATCTACCCCTGGCTGAATAAAGTCCGCTCTTTGCGATAGAGTCTGCATTGGAACCATTGAAGTGGATTTTTATGAAAGAGACACAAAATTGAAAGTGGATGCCAAATTAATGCACAACTCACTAGTTGTTATATAGATATCCTATATGTGTGAGCCTTGCAACTAGTTGGCTCAACTTATTTGTCAGCACATATGATTTGCGGGGATTATGTATATGTTCTTATATATACTTTTCTCGTTTGCTAGTGTAGATTAAGATTAAGAGGTATTGGGACATAAGCTTTTACCACTGTTGATGATGTATGGCTAGTATTCACAAATATGCATGTGAATGGCCTGATACCATTTCTATAACAAGCAAGCATTCCCCAAATCTAAATATATTTACTTGTCATGTGTCATGCTCAAACAAATATGCAACTTGTCCAGTACATATGTAGGAAGAAAATTCTAAATATCCAAGATGTTTCTGATATAATTTGTTTATTTTTCTTTGGAACACATTAAAGTACATCCAAAATGAATAGTCACACCAATCTGCGAGTATTTCCCATGGATATGGGAAAAACTCTCATTTTATAAAACAAAGTATTTGAAATGTGCATCTCCAAGGGAAATAACTAGATTTCTAAATTTGAATCCATACCTATCATGTGCGAAACACGTGCAAGGTGCATGGGAAGTAGTGTGCTATGCAAGCCGCCGGCCGCCCTACCCCTACCCGTAGACTCAGGTTAGGTTGGACGCCACATCGCCGTGCTCACTTCCTGCGCCAAAGGCAACGCTGCTCCATCGCATCGCTGCCTTATCTCCTCCACTCCAGCCATAGTTACTGTTGGGGTTCATAACAGAAAACAAAAAAATTCCTATGATGCATTACCCATGATCTATTCTATGTAGTTGCAAGGCAACGAAGCAGTGATGGTGTTCACACCTTTGAAGACCGAGAGCACGGGAAACGTTCCTGCATGAATATTGTCGATGAAGACAACTGAAACCGACCTCAAGGTCGTGTAGTCGAATGGGTCGACGAAGACAAGTGCCATAATTGGCGGCACCTCCGTAGTTATACACACGTCCGGTGTATAGATGTCATTCGGGCTTCAGTCCAGCAAAGCAGTGGAAGAAGGACTCGGACCAGAAATCCACTAGTGCGAGAGCGCCCGGAGGGTAGAGTTTCCTCTAGCTCACAGGCACAACTCCAGACGAGGGAGCCAAGCCAGAGAGGAGAGGATTGGAGAGATGAATGAATGAGCCAAGGGATCCAAGGGGGGGTTATAAGAGGCTTGGGGAGATGGCACCTCCACGAGATAAGCCTCCCCGAGGGAGGCGCCCACCTCCTAGCTGTCGGCCCCTAGGGGTAAACGCTAGGGCGCCTTGGCTCCCTTGGCCACCGGCCCCTAATGGGCTGCCACAATGGTGGCCCATTAGGGGTTAGCCTTTTAATTTTTATTAATTTTTATTATTTAATTTCCTGGTAGTTCTCTTTCACTGGAACATTTTTGATAACCCTACAGAACCTTTTCGGTATTACTCGAAACATTTATGGTTAACTCCTTATCATTTCCAATAATTATGAATTGATACCTAAGCGTCGTATACCCTTAAGTGTGCCACCATACGGGTCGGGAAATACTCCAAACATGATTGAGACATCTCTCCTATCAATGATCTACAGTGGACTCTAAAAAGCCGTGATGACCCCTGTGCATTCCACGATTAAATCATTTTTGACCCGTAAACATCATATCCCACTCCCTTTGTCTCGTGATACTAGATCTTGTCCGAGGTTCGATCAACGATATCTCTATATCGTGTTCAATCTTGTTACCGACAAATCTATTTACTCGTTCTCATGACATTGCATCTTTCGTGACCTAGTCACACACTTGCAAGCTTCATAGATGCAACTATCACTGAGTGGCCCTAGAGTATCAATCCATCCCGCGGATGGACAAATCCTGCTCTTGATGCACATGCCTCAACCTACCCCATTAGCATACCCGAAGGCACCTTTTCAGTCAGCCTATTAAGACAATGATGGTTGATGCAATCAGATAGCCACATGATGTAGTGATTAGAAGTGATGTCACAGTCTAAGGATTAGGTTACTTTATTTCTTAGTTAATTACAATGTTGGAACTTAGTGACTGATCTCATCGCAATACTAGTTTTGGGTGTGTGTCCATCATGTCCATACATGACCTTATTGTCAATTGACATAAATGCCCATGATCAGAAAACCTTGATCATCAGTTGACCAATGAGCTAGTCGAATAGAGGCTACTAGGGACCTATTTCTTATATGCCACACGCGTACTAAAGTTTCCGCTTAATATAGTTATAGCATGACATATAATATATTATGAACAAATGAGATATGATAATAACAACACACTTTATTATTTGCCTCTAGGGCATATCTCCTGTTACATCTCTCGCCATCTTGGCCTTGATCCGCTTCCCAAACCTAAGAACTCCCTTCCAATCACAACTATCCGTCGCTTATTGATCACACCCCTTCCCATTCATGTCGGTTCCGATTGGGTTGGCAGTGGCACACAATGCTCTGATTAATTATGAGGATGGGTAGTTTCACCTCAGTTTCGCATGATATGTTTGTGGCAGTATGGTTGTGCTCACCAATCACAAAATAAAAATGAAATAATAATCATATTGATTTTGTTTACTTGACATCGCATAGATCATGATTCTATGTTGAATCAAAGGGAGATTAAACAAATCCTACAATTTTTGTAATAAAAATTATCATGACATAATTATGGACCTTTGGATTCTTGGGTGGTGCAGCTAAAAATGAAATAGGTGCTTCCTTTGAAAGGCGGGTTGGCAGGCTCGAGGCATGGGGTGAAATCTCCAAAGGCTCAAGGCATGTAACCGATATATAGTGGTATATTCCTTTTTTGGGACCAGTTGGTTTATTTATTCTACACAACTAAGTATAGAACCAGAACACTCTAAACTCAAGTTGATGTCCTCATCTTGACATTTGAAATAGATAAGAAATTTTATTGTCCTAGATTTGAAATTTGATACAAAACATGTTAATGTAAAGTTATTCAATAGTATCCTGAGTTCCCCATGGTAAGGATTATACTTTCATCGGATCACGATTCATGGTATATCACCACAAAAGTCTAAGAATAACACGGAATGTATTTTTCTGACTTTAACACATATTTCACTTATAGAAGAATACCCTAATAATTCAAGACCCTAAGGGCAATATGGAGAGAGATCACACATGGAAGCAAGAAGAGCTCTCTCCCTGCACATCTTGCTTGCCATGGCAGAGATAACAAGCAAATAAACTGGGATGCTGATTCAAGTAGAGGCCATGAGGCTATAGATGTAACAACATCCATGCTTCTATCCACCTATGGCTAAATATAGCCCGGTCTTTATGAGAGCGGTTGTGTTGGAACCATGGAAGTGGATTGTACAAGTGCTGTACAAAAACTGTTAATGAAAAGAAGAAAATATGTTCATGAAAGATAAGAAAGTGGGTGCCAAATGTTGGAATTTGGTTGTGGGCTTTAGCCCATGGCCCAATACAAATTCTGAAATTCTCTTGGCCCATTCATGCCTAGCAGGGGATGGCACCAAAGTTTAGTCCCACCTTGCTAGTTTGAGGGGAGTTGCACCAATATATATAGTGGGGTGTTCTACTACCTCCTAAAGTGAGAGAAGAGGAGAGGCTCACACGCGCGCTCCTCCTCCTCCGCCGCCCGCCTCACCTAGCCACGCCTCGCCTCGTCACGACGCGCGCGCTACGGTTTGCGGAATTGTGCCTCGGTGCTGAGCTTACTTATCTTTTTGCTGTTCGGGAAAATTACTGCGCGAGTTATTTCTCTATCAGCCGGTTTTTCTGGATCGTGGGCTGTTACTAACTCAGACGTGGGCTGCGTCCCACGTCTTACCCGACCGGCGCTATATAAGCAGGCTTAGGCGCAAACCCTAATTACGCCGTATCACATCCCGTCTCTCGCCTCCAGAGCCTTGCGCTGCCGCTGCACCTTATCCATTCCCTCTTCCGGCGTGCACTGGACGACGGGACAGTAGGCCTCCGGAACCCCGCCTCTTGTGAACCTATATGGGTGAGGGGCAATCAGGTTTTTGGGGAGCGCTTCTGTGCGACTACTGATGGCATCACGTCGACCGACGACTCCTTCCCCGATGAGGACTTCTTCCTGGACATCAGCAGCCTCTACATCGACGACATGGCTGATGACGCTGGTGCCAACGCCAACGCAAACCTCAACACCAACGCAAATCTGAACGCGAACGTGAATCCTCCTGCAGCACCGTATGCAATCTGTACCCATCTTTTCCAGTTTCTATTACAATTTCTTGTACTACCATTTGGAATAGATGTGATCTCTTTATCTGTGTTAGATGTGATCTGTTCGTCTATTCTGCTAGTATGCATGATTAGGTTAATTCCTGCAATTATCATTATGCTTTATTATTGGTTATTTCAGATTAAATCTTATGGTAAATTGCTTATATATTCAACAATTCAAAAACCTGATTATAGGCAGCTGAGTCCAACTGGTTTGGCCGCGGCTACCAGGCCGCCTCCCTTTGATGGTGTCCATTATAAGAGATGGCGCACGAGAGCAGTTCTATGGTTGAAAAACCTAGGCTGCTATAGCGCCACTCTTGGCAGACCTGAGGGAGATCTTTCTCCTACTCAGGAGGAAGCTTTTTAGAAAGTCGACACCATCTTTATGGGGGCTTTGTTCAACATTCTTGGTGACAACATTGTTGACACCTATATGTCATTTGATAATGGCAAGGATGTGTGGGATGCGTTGGAAGCCAAGTTTGGTGTTTCTAACGCTGGCACTGAACTGTATATCATGGAGCAATTCTATGATTATAAGATGACTGATGACTGTCCCATTGTGGAGCAGGCTCATGAGATACAGTCTCTTGCCAAAGAACTTGAGCAGTTCAAGTGTACCTTACCGGAGAAGTTTGTGGCCGATGGCATTATTGCCAAGCTTCCTCCTTCATGGAGGAACTTTGCTACTTCTCTGAAACATAAGAGACAAGAGTTTTCCGTTTCAGATCTCATTGGTTCTCTTCATGTTGAGGAAAAGGCGAGAGTAAAGGATACACATGTTCGAGGTTTTGATGGAAGTTCTAGTGCACATGTGGTGCAGAAAAATAACTTCCAGTCCCACAAGTCCAAGAATAAGAACAAGTTTGAGGGCAAGGGAAAGTTTGATGGCAAGAACAAGGCCTCGCAGACTACCAACTTCAAGAAGAAGACTGAGTATAAGAAGAAAGGATCCTGCCATGTGCGTGGTGATCCGAATCATTGGGCTCCTAGCTACCCTAAACGCTTTGATAAGCGTTCACATGGAAACGGCAGCAATTCTGCCAATGTTGTTGTTGGTGATACTGAGATGAAGGATGCTGGGTATAGTATATTTCCTACTATCCTTTCAGTTTGTCATTCACCTGAATGGTGGATAGACACTGGTGCCAATATACATGTATGTGCTGATATTTCCATGTTTTCTTCTTATCAGGTCGCACGAGCTGGCTCCGCGCTGATGGGAAATGGCTCACGTGCTTTTGTTCAAGGTGTTGGTACGGTAAATCTAAAGTTCACTTTGGGGAAGACCGTATAGCTGAAGAATGTGCAGCACGTTCCCTCCATCAATAAAAATCTCGTTAGCGGATCTCTTCTGTGTCGAGATGGTTTTAAGTTGGTTTTTGAGTCCAATAAAGTTGTAATATCTAAGTATGGACAATTTGTTGGGAAAGGCTATGAGTGCGGAGGTTTGTTCCGCCTTTCTCTGTCAGACTTATGAACTAAAGTTATTAAACATGTTTGCAATGATAATGAGTCCAATATTTGGCATTCACCACTTTGTCATATTAACTTTGGTTGCATGACGCGGTTAGCCAACATGAGTTTAATTCCAAAATTTACTAATGTCAAGGGCTCTAAGTGCCAAGTGTGCGTGCAAGCAAAGCAATCTCGCAAGTCTCATAAGACCGCGAAGGCAAGAGATTTAGCACCACTAGAGCTCATACATTCAGATCTTTGTGAGATGAATGGTGAGTTGACAAAAGGTGGAAAAAAATATTTCATGACATTGATCGATGACTCCACGAGATACTGCTATGTTTATCTTCTGAAATCTAAAGATGAAGCTTTGAACTTCTTCAAAATCTATAAAGCTGAAGCAGAAAATCAACTTGATCGTAAGATCAAGCGGCTTAGGTCCGATCATGGTGGAGAGTATTTTTCCAATGAATTTGATTCTTTTTGTGCGGAACATGGTATAATCCATGAGAGGACGCCTCCCTACTCGCCCCAATCTAACGGGGTGGCTGAAAGAAAGAACCGTACTCTAACTAATTTGGTTAACGCCATGTTAGACACATCGGGTCTTTCCAAGGCATGGTGGGGGGAGGCGATCTTGACTACGTGTCATGTCCTAAATCATGTTCCCACTAAGAACAAAGAAATTACACCATTTGAGGAATGGGAAAAGAAAAGGTTAAAACTCTCTTACTTACGGACTTGGGGTTGTTTGGCAAAGGTAAACTTTCCAATACCCAAGAAGCGAAAGCTTGGACCAAAAACCGTGGACTGTGTTCTTCTGGGATATGCGTTTCATAGCATTGGCTATAGATTTTTGATAGTAAAATCTGAAGTACCTGACATGCGTGTTGGTACTATTATGGAGTCGAATGATGCGACTTTCTTTGAGGACATCTTTCCAATGAAAGGTTCGTCTAGCTCATCAAATCAGGAGATGCCTAGCTCATCTAGTCAAGAATTATTTACAATTCCTAAACCCACCATTTCGATAGAACACTCTGATAATCATGTGGAGGATAACAATGAAGCTCCTACTAGGAGTAAGAGACAGAGGACTGCAAAGTCCTTTGGTAATGATTTCATTGTATACCTAGTGGATGACACTCCCACTTCTATTTCGGAAGCCTGTGCATCTCAAGATGCTGACTACTGGAAAGAAGCCATTCGCAGTGAGATGGATTCCATCTTAGCAAATGGAACTTGGGAAATTACTGATCGTCCTTATGGGTGCAAACTTGTAGGATGTAAGTGGGTGTTCAAGAAAAAGCTTAGACCTGATGGTACTATTGAGAAGTACAAGGCACGTCTTGTTGCCAAGGGTTATACCCAGAAAGAAGGCGAAGACTTCTTTGATACTTATTCTCCAGTGGCCAGATTGACCACCATTCGAGTACTACTATCCTTAGCTGCCTCGCATGGTCTTCTTGTTCATCAAATGGACGTTAAGACGGCTTTCCTAAATGGAGAGTTAGATGAGGAAATTTATATGGATCAGCCGGATGGATTTGTGGTAGATGGTTAGAAAGGAAAGGTGTGTAAGTTGCTGAAGTCTTTGTATGGTCTTAAGCAAGCACCTAAGCAGTGGCATGAGAAGTTTGAAAGAACCTTAACTGCTGTAGGATTTGTTGTTAACGAAGCTGACAAGTGTGTGTACTATCGCTATGGTGGGGGCGAGGGAGTTATCTTATGTCTGTATATTGATGATATACTGATTTTCGGGACCAGTCTTGATGTTATCAAGGAAGTCAAAGACTTTCTATCTCGTTGCTTTGAGATGAAAGATCTAGGAGTGGCTGATGTGATCTTGAACATCAAGCTGCTGAAAGATGACAATGGTGGGATAACACTGCTTCAATCTCACTGTGTGGAAAAGATCTTGAGTCGTTTCGGGTATAGCGACTGCAAGTCTTCTCCTACGCCATATGATCCTAGCATGTTGGTTCGAAAGAATCAAGGGGATCCTAAGGATGCTAAAGATCAGCTGAAATATTCTTAGATTATTGGCTTGCTTATGTATTTGGCTAGTGCTACAAGGCCTGACATCTCTTTCGCTGTAAGCAAGTTGAGTAGATTTGTGTCAAATCCTGGAGATGTTCATTGGCAAGCCCTTGAAAGGGTTTTGCGTTATTTGAGTGGCACTGCGAGCTATGGGATTCACTACTCTGGGTATCCAAGGGTACTTGAAGGGTATAGTGACTCAAATTGGATTTCTGATGCTGATGAGACTAAGGCCACGAGTGGTTATGTGTTTACACTTGGTGGTGGTGTTGTTTCCTGGAAGTCTTGCAAGCAGACCATCTTAACGAGGTCAACTATAGAAGCAGAACTCACAGCATTAGACACAGCCACTATTGAAGCAGAGTGGCTTCAAGAGCTCTTGATGGACTTGCCTGTGGTTGAAAAACCAATATCCACAATTCCTATGAACTGTGATAATCAAACTGTGATCATCAAAGTAAACAGTTCTAAGGACAATATGAAGTCATCAAGAAATGTGAAGAGGAGATTGAAATCTGTCAGAAAAATGAGAAACTCCAGTGTTATTGCGTTGGATTATATCCAAACATCTAAAAATCTGGCAGATCCCTTCACAAAGGGTCTATCACGCATTGTGATAGATAATGCACCGAGGGAGATGGGTTTGAGACCCACACTTTGAGTTGTCCACAGTGGTAACCCACTCTATGTGATCGGAGATCCCGTGAATTAGAGTTGGGAGACAAGCTGTTGGTCAGCTGAGAGGAGAGTATCCTTACATTATACTACCACTCCATATAGATGCAATACTCTCCTATTCTGCATGGCAGGTTGATATTTATCTTAATGTGTTCTAAGTGGCTTGTTTATAGCAAAGATGTTGCTCTACAGAACATCTTTTGAAGAACACACCTATATGAGTCTGACTGTCAAACGTCGTAGTCTATGGGAGTTGGGTGCTCTCTAATAAACTCATGAAAGGCCATAGAGTATGACGCATAAGCTCCAAACCGCGGGGAAGCCTTGCGGCAGCCTAGTATCGGTCTAGGCTTTGTGTGAAACTAGTGCGCAGCAAACTTGTAGTTCAAGGCATAGTCCACTATTCAAGTTCCAATCTAGTGTAGCATGAAGTTCTGAGTGGAAGTTCAACTTAACAGTCTCCACCTCGCACCGGTATATAAACAATGTTCTGGAATTATTTAATATGATGTGATGAAATATGCCAATGAGACTTTGTGGGGGATTGTTGGAATTTGTTTGTGGGCTTTAGCCCATGGCTCAATACAAATTCTGAAATTATCTTGGCCCATTCATGCCTAGCAGGGGATGGCACCAAAGTTTAGTCCCACCTTGCTAGTTTGAGGGGAGTTGCACCAATATATATAGTGGGGTATTCTACTACCTCCTAAAGTGAGAGAAGAGGAGAGGCTCACACGCGCGCTCCTCCTCCGCCGCCCGCCTCGCCTCGCCTTGTCACGACGCGCGCGCGCACCGCGGTTTGCGGAATTGTGCCTCGATGCCGAGCTTACTTATCTTTTTGCTGTTCGAGAAAATAGCTGCGGGCGCAAACCCTAATTACGCTGTATCACATCCCGTCTCTCGCCTCCAGAGCCTTGCGCCGCTGCTACACCTTCTCCTTCCCCTCTTTCGGCGTGCACCGGACAACGGGACAGTAGGCCTCCGGAATCCCGCCTCTTGTGAACCTGTACGGGTGAGGGGCGATCAGTTTTTTGGGGAGCGTTTCTGCACGACTACTGACGGCATCACGTCGACCGATGACTCCTTCGCCGACGAGGACTTCTTTCCGGACATCAGCAACCTCTACATCGACGACATGGCTGACGACGCTAGTGCCAACACCAACGCGAACCTCAACGCCAACGCGAATCTGAACGCGAATGTGAATCCTCCTGCAGCACCGTATGCAATCTGTATCCATCTTTTCCAGTTTCTGTTACAATTTCTTGTACTACCATTTGGAATAGATGTGATCTCTTTATCTGTGTTAGATGTGATCTGTTCGTCTATTCTGCTAGTATGCATGATTAGGTTAATTCCTGCAATTATCATCATGCTTTATTATTGGTTATTTCAGATTAAATCTTATGGTAAATTGTTTATATATTCAACACCAAATTAACGTCACAACTCACTAGGTCCTATATAGATATCCCATATATGTGAGCCTTGCAACTAGATGGCTCAACTTATTTGTGAGCAGAAATGATTTGCGGTGATTATGTATATGTTTTTATATATACTTTTCTTGTTTGCTAGTGTAAGCTAAGATTAAGAGGCATCGAGACATAAGTTTCTACCCCCAATTGGTACTGAAGTAGGACGAGTACTCTCTGCAGTGCTTGTTAGTGACATGCCGCTGTTTTTATAAGAAGCAAGCTTCTACCGCATTGGTTTCCTAGTGCTAGTAATGGACAAGCTTCTACCACCTAGCTTACTCATGTAGGACCTAGTATTCCCCGCTGTGCTTGACAATGGCCTTACACTATTTCTATAACAAGTCTTGCCCAAGTATGAATATCCTTACGTGTAATGTCTGCCTAGGTAAATATGCAGGAATCAAATTCTATGCGAGGTGTTTCTGATGTAGTTTGTTTGCTTTTCTTTTGAACACATCAAAGTACGTCTGGAAAGAATATAGTAGCATTAATCTGTACGTATTTCCCATGGATTCCGAGAAAAACTCACATGTTTAAAACGAAGTATTTGAACGTGTGCATCTCCAAGGGAAACAAACTGAATTTCGAAATTCAAATCCAAACCCGGTGGGGGGACATGTGCACAGTGCACGGTGCACGGTGCAGGGGAAGTAGCATGCTATGCAAGCTGTCAGTCGCCCTGACCCTGCCCCCAGGCTCAGGTCAGGTGGGACGCCACATGGCCGCGCTCACTTTCTCTGCCAAAGCGCGGCACCACTCTGTCGCCTACGCTCCAGCCGTCGTTACATATATCTCACCATTTCGGCATTCGCTGCTCGAACCCTAAGAACGCCCATCCAATCACAACTATCCATCACTTATTGATCCCACCCCTTCCCATCTATGCCGGGTTTCGATTGGGGTTGGCAATGGCGCACATATTAATTAGGAGGAAGAGTACACTAGTGGAAAACAAGGCATTAGCACCGGTTGCTAACTGCCTTTTGCACCGGTTTTGCAACCGGTGCAACGCATCCGAGACTAAAGCCCTAACTCTTTAGCACCGGTTGCATTACGAATCGGTGCTAAAGGGTCTCCACGTGGGCGTGCAGAGGAGCTCCTGCCGATGGACCTTTAGCATCGGTTCGTAATATGAACCGGTGCTAAAGGTTGGCGACGTGGCAGCCCCTGCCGCGTTTGGCTAAAACCCTAAACCCTAGCCATTTGAAATACGGTTTTTTCGGTTATTTGAAACACGTTGATGCACATATAAAAGAAACCATCATATTACACAATATCGTCATACATATAGAGATCGAAGCTAGTACGTCTCATGTTATATCGTGCTTGGTCGAACATATTACATAATGGTACATTATACACGTTCATGCATATATACAATATAAATTTCGGCTATGATTTTCCAAACTCGTAATGCCGATGGTATTCACCGGTTGGTGCTATGACCTCATCAAGTAAGAATCCCGCCAGTTCCTCTTGAATTGCTCGTATACGCTCGGTTGCTAGAAGACGATCCCGCTTCAGTTCGATCTAATATAAAGAAGGGGATCAATATATATGAATGAAGAAACTCAACATAAATGATGGTAATAAAATAAAATTGTGAATATTGTTTACGTACATCTAGTTGTTCTAGTCTTCTCTTCTCACGACAAGTCTCTCGCATGAACTCGCAGACATAGAATCCACATAAATTATTCCCGTCTTCTTGCTTCAAGCACTTTATGAGAATAGAGTTCAATCAAAATAATAATCAAGGATGATAATGTTATTGAAACTAGAACCAAAGAGATGCGCGGACCTAGCTAGTAGTACTTACCGGTACTTGTTTAAATTCAAGCTCATTTCTCCAGGGACCCGGTGCCTTAGCCGTGAACCGTTTCCAAGCACTGCCCCGCAAAGAAAATGAATAAAGAAGTTAGTAATTACTTGATATCGGGAAATGAACGAAAGTAGCTGATATAGTGCCATGCATAATGATTGAAATTACCGCTGGAGTGTATCAATCATGTCACCGAATGTCTCAAGGGATTTTTTTTCGAGTCCATGACTAGTACTCGTCCTCTATCAAGTTCAATAACTAGCAGAATAAAATGATAGCTGCGCACACACATAACACACACTTAACATCGAGTAACCAAAATATATAGTAATGT
This sequence comes from Dactylis glomerata, assembly GCA_007115705.1. NCBI lineage: Eukaryota > Viridiplantae > Streptophyta > Magnoliopsida > Poales > Poaceae > Dactylis > Dactylis glomerata. The sequence continues at coordinate 6,052,501 of QXEO01000902.1, read as the reverse complement.
GTATAAGACAGTTAACACACTCACTTGAAATTGTAAGGAAATAGTATTTTCGTCATGGTTTCTTGTTTCCTTAACGCCCGTACCAAGTTATCCTCCGTGTCCTTGATATGGTTATGGAGAGTTACCTCGTTCACGATATATGGGTCAATGAACCCAATATCATAGATTTGTCCTCTTTTGCATTCGAGTTTCTTCAATCTGCATAATATAGTGAGTAAAATTATGCATGCAATGAACGAGATGAGCTAAAGACTTATAGTTACAAGGAAAAATAATACTTACAAACAATAGGCACTGATCATCGATTTGTCGAGGGCATCATGATTGTATAACTGAAATAATTCAGCAAATTCGATGTTTATGTCGTCGGTTCCACGAAAGTAATGCTCATCATTAATTCCCATTACGATCCAATTCGGCCCATGCAGTGAGGCTTCCAAGTACCACTTATGCAATTTTCGCATTCTTGTTGGTAGATTCGGAATCTCCTCGGGTCTGACGAGAGGGCTCCCGTGCCGGTATTTGTATGCTACTACTTCAGCCGTGGGGAAATCACACCTGCTTAAGTATTGAGCAACAGACATACCTGCAGCTTCGGCCTCCTCTTTGTATAGTGCTCTGATCTCTGGATCATACTGGACATCGGGAAACACTTGGAGCGGGGGGCAAGAGTTCATCTGTTCTCCGAGCTGAGCAACTGATTTACCTTTTGACCGCTTTGCTGCATCTGACTTGAGAATAGTGCGGTCATAATCTGATGCAAGCCTTGGCTCGGGTTGCTGAAGGTTCTTCAACATTTTTAACACTTTTGGATCTAGAGGAGGCTGCTCGGCGGACTGCTCGGTCTTCTTTCTCTTCAAATTTTCAAAGAAGTTCTTTGATTTCTCTTGTACCTTCGCCACGTTTTCCTCCGGAGTATAGTCATAAGGTCTCTTTGGAGGAACCTTAGGTACTCTTGGAAGGGGCTCCTGTCGACGGATCGGTGATCGGTTACTCTTGGGAGCGGCGATGGTACGCTTCTGCTTTTGGCTCTGAGCCTCAGTGGGTGGAGGTGGCGGAGACGGCTCACTAGCTGGCGAAGGCTGGTATGCTGGAGAAGGCTGACGCGGAGATGGCGGAGAAGGCTGACGCGGAGATGGCGGAGAAGGCTGATGTGGCGGTGGACAAGGGTGACGTGCTGGAGACCTTGGCGTCCAATTTGGAAGCACGATTAATTCCTTTAGCCATAGAACGGTGGTCTTCTTGGCTTCTCCCAGCTCGTACAAATCCCCTTCACCCGCAGGGTGGTCAAGCTTCAGCTGCTCAAATCCGCCCATAACTTCATCCACCCCGGCAACAGCATAGCCAGGTGGAATCGGACGGCAATGATAAGTTGAATCAGGTCCAATGGGTAAGGCATAGCCGACCGCCACCTTCATGGTTATGTTCACGACCTTCACATGTAGCTCGCAAGATGTCGACTCCGTGATATCATCCACTGGGTAGCGGATCGCCGGTTCATCATCATCCGCTGGGAGGTCCGTGGAAGCCACGCTGCTTTTCCGCTGAGATGGTGGGCCGGTAGCATCATGTCCGGCTTCTATCTGTGGCTGAGATGCGGCAGTTCCTTGCTGGCTTATCCGATTTAACAAGTCTGATTGCCGCTTCAGCTCTTGTTCTATCTGAGACATGCGGTCTGCTTCCCTTTCCTTTCTTCTCTGACGGCTTCTATCGGGAAATTTCTTCATTTCCACGGGAAACCCGAGTTTCCACGGTTTGGAGCCCGGAGTGGTTCGTGTTCGTCCTGGGTGTTCATCATTCCCAAGGGCGCGCGTGAGCTCATCCTTCTCTCTTTCGGGATGGAACCTTCCCTCTTCAACATCCTTTGATGCGCTTCTAAGGGCATCAATGGGAAGAGGGTCTTCATCATGCTTTTTTGTATATACACACTTCCCTTCCGAGTCCAACTTCCCTCCATGCCCGTAAAACCAATCCCTTGACCGATCATTCCATTTCAATGTCTCCGGAATGATCCCTTTGGCAATTAGATCGTCCTCCATCTTCTTCCACTTAGGCTTGCCAGTCTTGTAGCCTCCTTGCCCCATAGTATGGTGATACTTCTTTTTAGCAACATTTTTCTTATTTATTTCTGACCTTCGCTTAGCTGCCTCTGAAGTCTTGTACTCCACGAATGCGTCCCAGTGATCTTTTATCTTCTCATATTGTCCAGTGAACACCGGAGTCTTTTTTTGGTCGACAAAATCCTTGTACAATCTTTTCTTCCAGTTGTTGAATTGTATTGCCATCCTCGAAAGAGTCCACTTCTTGAATTTCTGCTCTATGATATTCATATGACGATCATCGTCATCTGAATCCTCCTCATTTGAATCCTCCTCATTTGGATCCACCTCAGTTCAATCCACCTGTGGCGCCTCTGGTAGGGTAAAATTAACCATGAGCTTCTTCCAAAGAATATTCTTCAATCTGTTGCGGACATATTTAACTGGTTCCGTCTTTGTCTTCTTCCATTCTTGAATGGTGATCGGAATGTTGTCCCTAACAAGAACTCCGCATTGTCTTATAAATTTACTTGCGTGAGCCGCGGGAGCAATCGGTTCGCCATCTTCATCGATTTCTTCTATTCGGTACCTTTCATGTTCTTCCAACCTTCTGGCCGGACCTCTTCTATTTACAGAAGAGTGGCTCGATCCAGAGGGCTAAAAGAAGAAGGAGCGTTAATATATGTATATACACAAATCAAATAATCCAACTATACAACAAATGCTTAATTTATTATTAATACACATCTACCTCGCCGGCGCCTTCTCCCTCTCCGGCACCTTCTCCTTCACCGGTGCCTCCATCCACTCCGGCACCTTCTCACTCTCTGGCACCTTCTCCTTCACCGGTGCCTCCATCCTCTCTGGCACCTTCTCCCTCATCGAAGCCATCTCTACGATTTTGTTCGTCTCCCTCACCGGAGTTGTTTAGAAACAACGAGGTGACACCGTCATCATTATCGCGGATGATGTCCTCGATAATATTTTCCTGGAAGTCGTCTCTTCCGAGATCCATAGTTTCTGCAAAGAATTATTACAAATTATTATAATGATACGGAGACCAAAAAAAAAGGGGGCGTTGGCCGAGCACCGGCGCGGTGGGGGAAGATTAGGTCTTCCCTCCCCACCACGCCGGCGCCCGGCCAACGCCCCCATTTTATAACGGAACCCTAACCCTAACTAAAAAATCATATTTGTATTACTCTAAATTAATAAAAGACCTAAAATAACTAAAGTAATAAAAGACCTAAAAAAATTAAATACCTAAAATAACTAAAGTTATAAAAGACCTAAAATAACTAAAGTAATATACCTAGAATTAATCCTATAATGAACTAACTAATGTTAGAATTAATTAAATACCCTAAATAACTAAATAATTAATTAACTAGATAATTAATTAAATACCCTAAATATAACAAATCTTGCAGGAATAAAAATACCTAGAAAAAAATACCTTAATACCTAAATTAACTAAAGTTATAAAAGACCTAAAATAACTAAAGTAATATACCTAGAATTAATCCTATAATGAACTAACTAATGTTAGAATTAATTAAATACCCTAAATAACTAAATAATTAATTAACTAGATAATTAATTAAATACCCTAAATATAACAAATCTTGCAGGAATAAAAATACCTAGAAAAAAATACCTAGAAAAATACCTACAAATCTTGCAGACGGCGGGCGCGGGTGACGCGGGTGGCGCGGGCGCGGGTGGCGCGGGCGCGGACGGCGGGCGCGGCGGGCGCGGACGGCGGCAGCGACGACGGCGGCGGCGGTGGAAAAATCCGGCAGCCTGCCGGCGTCTCTCGAGCTCCTACGTGCGGGGACTTAGCAGTTTTGGCGATGCGGGGGAGGAAGGAGATGGGAGTTTATAAAGCAAGGGGCTTTAGCACCGGTTGGTGGCTTCAACCGGTGCTAAAGACCCTTTAGCACCGGTTGAAGCCACCAACCGGTGCTAAAGCTCGGACCTTTAGCACCGGTTGGTGGCTTCAACCGGTGCTAAAGGGTGTTTTCTGGGAACTGCACCGCCACCACCTTTAGCACCGGTTTGAGCCACGAACCGGTGCTAAAGGGCCATTTGAAATTTTCAGTTGTTCCCGCCAAATTCCATATTAAAGCTATCATCAACATTCCATATTTGATTTTCTATTTTCTTTTGATTAGACATATTTGATTTTATTTTTGATTAGTTATATTTGATTTTCTATTTTCTTTTGATTAGTTAAATTTGATTTTATATTTTCTTTTGATTAGATATATTTGATTTTCTATTTTCTTTTGATTAGTTATATTTGATTTTCTATTTTCTTTTGATTAGTTATATTTGATTTTCTATTTTCTTTTGATTAGTTATATTTGATTTTCTATTTTCTTTTGATTAGTTATATTTGATTTTCTATTTTCTTTTGATTAGATATATTTGATTTTCTATTTTCTTTTGATTAGTTATATTTGATTTTCTATTTTCTTTTGATTAGTTATATTTGATTTTCTATTTTCTTTTGATTAGTTATATTTGATTTTCTATTTTCTTTTGATTAGTTATATTTGATTTTCTATTTTCTTTTGATTAGTTATATTTGATTTTCTATTTTCTTTTGATTAGATATATTTGATTTTATATTTTCTTTTGATTAGTTATATTTGATTTTCTATTTTCTTTTGATTAGTTATACTAGTCACCGACCCGTGCACCTGCACGGGCTAGTGATATTAGAAAGTGATTTAAAAACTTTTGTGTTTCAAAGAAGTTAAAAAAAATATGAGAGAAATTAGAAGTGCTCTTTTAAATTACGTGTCATGAATTTGTAAAAGATATCATGGGAATAAATAAATTGGAAATTTGAAAATGATTTATTGGTTGTAAGGAATACTTAGAAGGAATCACATAATCAAATAAGAATTAAGACTAACACAATTTCAACATCATTAAAGTTTAACCTAGTACCTAGATAGTTTGATTGTGCATGCATTCACCAATAAAGAAGAAAACAGTGCACGTATATGGTTTTGATATATGGAGGACATTGTAGTGTCATCTAATAATTGAGAAATATATGTGCAAGGCTTTCGCATGCCTGCAAAATTTCATATGAAAAGAAGTATCTTTGTCTACTGAAAAATAAATTTCATTTTTTTTAGAAAAGCAATGTTTTGTTGAACTTTGTTCTTTCTTGCACAGAGTACAAAACTCACTGTTTTAGATGTGAATTTATTTTGCACCTAGAAGTCTTGATATCTTCTTCATGCAACGTGTAATGTTCTAGCATCTTCAGACACAGCAGTGCGAACCAATATAGTGATTACAGTTTTAATTTTAACATAGATAAACTATAATTATGTGGACATCAATACAACCATTCAAATATATTTCATTAAATTAAATATTTATCTCCCGTTGGTTCATGTTTTACATTCATAGTTGACATGATTATTAAGGAAAAATTTGGCATAAAAATAAGAACGGTTATCTTTCAATAATTTATATGTCAGAAATTGCATATTAGACAAAAGATCACAAAAAATCCAGAAGCCATTTGAATTTTCCATAACCACATACCATAAGATATTAATTGTCCGGATATCCCATCCAAAGCTTGGGATGAGCATCTTTGCCTTGCCGTAGATCCAAAAGAAAAGTGAGCGTGCAAGTCTCGAACATGCATGTATATATGCAATTAGAGTCAGGAAGATACGGTATCCGCAAGGCTAAACTGCTGCCATAGTAATTACTAAGGACTAAACAACCCTTGCTAAGCAATCTGGGTTAGATTATTTTTTGACACTGAACTGCACATAGCTAGCTGAGTGCAAGGTGGAATCGGCTAACCTTGGTGCATCGAGTGAATATACCGTTGTTAGCAAATTCAGAGAGAGGGAGGTTCAACACTACTGTCGTGGTTCTTACGACACGTATGCCATGAGAGGTACCTCAAGGCGATAGAAAGAGGGGATAGGCGATCTGGTGCCCGGGACGGTGATAGACAGGGATTACCCAGGTTCACGTCCCCGCGGTGGAGGATCGCTACATCCTGCTACAACTCACTATAATGGCACAATGTGTACAGGTTACAATGGTTGTGTTGGTCGCGATGCGATCTGCTATGTCTTAGCTATTCTAGCTATCTCATGGCCTCAAGGCTCAATCCTCAAGGGCTCCTCCACGCCGGCTTATAAAGGCGCCTGGCGTGGGCATCACGGTGGTTCCGGGGCGGATACAATATGGAGTCCTAGACTAAGTCCTATACGTGCACTACAAGGCAACCTGCCATGGGCCTGTCTTCAGTGGTCCGCCATGGGCCTGTCTCCGGATCCGCCATAAGCTCCTGCGTCCAGTAATCCACCATGGTATGGCAGCATCGAATCTGCCATGGCATGGCAGCGTGGAATCTGCCATAAGCTCCCGCCGACTGGGAATCTGCCATGGCATGGCAGCGCGGAATCTGCCATGCCACCAGCAACTAGGCCGCCCGGTTGGCTATCCGCCATACCACTTCCATGGGCCACCCTGGTTTGCCGGTATGAGACTACGTCATTGGTATACCCGTTTGGTATATCCACAACAGTAGCCCCCGGAGTTCTTTGAGATCTTCCCTTCTGTCTTCAATGCTTGATGGGCTTTTTATCTTCGTCTTCAAGATAGTCGCATGAAAGATCTCGTAGAGCTCCCAAAGAATAAATTTTATCCGCCTAGAACTTTAGGCGGACCAGTGACGTCTCATACTTGCAGGGCAATTCTCCAGATACAGGCTTGTATGCTACTGCGAACGAATCCAAGGCGGATAACTAGTATTTTTTTCCGAGCTCAAGGAACGTTCTTTCCAGTATAAGATGTTGCCTCGAAGCTTACCAAACAGTGAGCGCAAAATTATCGCACTGCTTCTGTTTTTGAACTTCGATGCTTTTACACCATGTGTAGCCCCCGAGCGCCATGGCGGGTTCTCATAGAGAATCCATCAGGGTGCTCTTAGAGAAACTACTTAGAATATTTAGCCTGTAGCCCCCGAGCACCGCTACGCAATTTTCCTAGCGGTGCTCTCAGAAGACTTATGATTTTTTGCTAGCTGTAGCCCCCGAGCGTTATGGCGGATTTCTATCCGGCATAGGGCTCTAAGAGAACTACGTAGCTAAAATGTGATGAGTAGCCCCCGAGCGTTATGGCGGATTTCTATCCGGCGCAATGCTCTAAGAGAACTTCACAAAACTTAGCATCGATGTAGCCCCCGAGTGTCAAGGTGGAATTTACTTGAAAATCCGGCTTGATGCTCTTAGAGAACTTCACCAGTTATTAGATCAACATATTATGGTCGCAGCCCCCGGGCGGCCAGCTCCATGGCGGCCGGCTCCAAGGTGACCTCAAGGCATCCTGCTCCATGGCGGTCTCAAGGCATCCTGCTCCATGGCGGTCTCAAGGCATCCTGCTCTATGGCGGACTGCTCCAAGGTGGCCGCTCCATGGCGGACTCAAGGCGGTCTGCTTCATGGCGGACTTCTCCAGGGTGCCGCTCCATGGCAGATTTGGGCTGCCATCGAAAGTGACCGCTTCATGGCCGATTTGGGCTGCCATCAAAGGTGACTGCTGCATGGCAAATTTGGGCTGCTGTCGACAGTGACTGCTGCATGGCAGATTTGGGCTGCTGTCGACAGTGGCCACTGCATGGCAAATTTGGGCTGCTGTCGACAGTGACTGCTGCATGGCAGATTTGGGCTGCTGTCGACAGTGGCCGCTGCATGGCAGATTTGGGCTGCTATCGACGGTGGCCGCTGCATGGCAGATTTGGGCTGCCATCAAAGGTAGCCCCCGGGTATTTGAGCTGAATGGCTCGAAAACACCTCAGATCGGACACCAGCAAAGCGTCCAAGCGTCATATGTACCTGTGACATGAAAACAAAACACAATTGTATTAAATCGTTCTTGTGTTCAACGAACAAATGCAAGGTGGGTAAAACACGGCCATTGAACAGATGTTTTAAAGCGGAAACTATGCAGCAGTTGAACAACATAAAACTGTCAAGGCGGAAAAACTCGACTATCTTGAACAGTTCATGTGCATTAATATATTTTAAGCAAGTGCTGGTTTATCCGTTCTTCCGGTTTATATGCTTGACTTTTCGTGAGATGACTGAACACATACCAATGATGCTTACATAGTTACATAACGTCACGTGATTGTGGAAAAAGGATGCAGCTTCGATGGAGCAAGTTGAGCATCTATAGGCAGAGCAACACATTGTCCGCTCCAACGATGAATTAGGAGGTGAATTCCACGTGAGAGAAGTGGTCTTGGCAACAGTAGTAGATGGCGGTATCGATCTGATCGGCTACCGGACCGTCGTTCCTAGCCTGGCAGCAACGGCGAATGTTGGGTGAGCAGAGGCCGGATGGTCTACATACCTCCTGTTTATGTTAAGCATGTGAACAGGTCAGGTCAGGGCGAGGAATTGGCAGCATCAAGGATTCAACAGGGAGGAGGAGGCGGCGGAGGTCTGTTTGCGCTTTTAGGTTAGGGACGGATCGGATGCGTGTGCGGGCGGCTTAACTAATCTGACTTTTCAGGATGGCTAACACATAGATCGGATGGACGGTATTCTTTGATGCGTGAGGATTAACGTGGAGGCTCGTATGGTGCCTCCAATTAGTAAATATAAGATTTGATTTTCTATTTTCTTTTGATTAGATATATTTGATTTTCTTTTTGATTAGTTATATTTGATTTTCTATTTTCTTTTGATTAGTTATATTTCCGTGAGAGGAAAAGGGCGGGAAGAAAAGGGCGGAAAGAAAAAGGGCGGGAAAACGATTGAACATGAAAAGAAGTACATGTCTCAACTGAAAATTAAGATACATGGCCAGATTAAGTCACAATCGGCCGAGCTTGTTTTCGAATGTTGGATGATTCAGTCATAGTCGTGCCTAGCCCTATAAACGTCGCCACTGTAGTCGTCGTAGTCGCCGGTGTCATCGTCGCTGGCATCGGGGTCGCGGTAGTCGAACCTCGACTGGTGAGCACGTGTGGGCTGAGAGTGAGGGTAGCGCAGGCGGGGGCCACGGTAGGCCATGACGCTCTGGAGAGTCCGGCCGCGCCACCATAGCCGACGGCCGGCCTCGTTGAAGTTCGAACGAGGCGAGCCGTCCTCCTCGTGCCTGGCAAGCGCACTCTCACGCCGATTGATGAAGAAGGCGTCCCAAGTCGGGCTATAGTCGGGATGCCACTGACGATTCCTCCGCTGCTCTGGCGTGAGCTCAAAGTAGTAGTGGTTCGTGATGGCCATCTGGCGCGCCACACCTACAGGGACAGGAGGGACCGGTACGCCTCCGACGCTCAGCATCCAGCCGGTGGGGACGCGGTAGCCCGGCAGGCAGGGGTAGTTTGAGGCGCAAAGCGCCTCTGCCTCCCGGGGGGTTAGAGATACGATGGAAGCCATGGAAGAGAGTGATGAGGTTTGCAGATATGAGTCTAGATGTGATATGTAAATGGAGTCCAAGCCTACATATATATAGTGAAAAATGGCGGGAAGACGGAGGCGGGAAGTGGTCGAAAGCGCGGGAAGAAAATAGGCGGGAACACAGTGGCGCGGGGAACCATCTAACCTTTAGTCCCGGCTGGTGGGTACAACCGGGACTAAAGGTGGTTTTTGTGTCATCTAACAAAACTGTCGGTGGGATAAGGACGTGTGGGTAACCTTTAGTCCCGGTTGGTGGGTGCAACCGAGACTAAAGATATCGGCAGGATAAGGACGCATGGGTGGATGCACTGCTCGATGAGATAAGGATGCGTGGGTGGACGCACGATGCCCCTGTCGGAGGAACAAGACAAAGTAGAAGCCAACCTAGAACGTAGGGAGAGTGAAAGACTCCATCTCCTCTAACAATGTTGAGTAAAGGGTTGGGAAATCTCCCGTGACAGAGCTTCTCAAAGATGTCGTTGGTGCTCACGCCCTACGGCATCTTCGGAAGCTCTGCCTCGGAAAAATTTCCCTGCAAGCCCGTGAAAGACTCCGTCTCCTCTAAGAATGTTGGGTAAATTATTGGGAAATCTCCCATGGTGGAGCTTCTCGAAGATGTCGTTGGTGCTCACGCCCTATGACATCTTCGGAAGCTCCGCCTCGGAAAAATTTCCCTCATACAATAACATCATTACACAAAAAATAAATGGGAAAGTGATTTCCATATTGAGATACACAAGTTATGATCCCTATCTAGTCTTCTGAGTTTTCTTCTTGTGTTTCCCTTTCTTCTGATTTTTCGTCTTGGAGGCCATGAACCTCCCTTCGCGTATCTCCCTTGATTAGGATCGCTTCGGTCGTAACCATGGAGTATGTTCACCATTTAACGCGATGATTGGGTCAATATTCACTCTGAAGGGCGGAATTTCATCAAACTTATTATAATCTTCTGACATGTCTGTCTTATCCTCAACTCCCACGATGTTTCTTTTCCCTGAAAGAACTATGTGACGCTTTGGCTCGTCGTATGATGTATTCGTTGTCTTATCTTTTTTTTTTGGTTTGGAGGACATGTCTTTCACATAGAAAACTTGAGCCACATCATTGGCTAGGACGAATGGTTCGTCTCTGTAACCAAGATTGTTGAGATCCACTGTTGTCATTCCATACAGCTGGTCAACCTTTACCCCTACTCCATCTAGCTTGACCCATTTGCACCGAAACAAAGGGACTTTAAAAGAAGGTCCATAGTCAAGTTCCCATATCTCCTCTATGTAACCATAATAGGTGTCCTTTTGCTCGTTGTTGTTTGTTGCATCAATGCGGACACCACTTTTTTGGTTGGTGCTCTTTTTATCTTGGGCGATCATGTAGAATGTGTTCCCATTGATCTCGTACCCTTGGAAAGTCAATATAGTCGAAGATGGTGACCCGGCCAACAAGTATAGCTGATATCCAACAATGTTGTCATTTATGAGATGTGTCCGGAACCAACCGCCGAAAGTCGCCATATGTTTATGTGTAATCCAGGAGTCAGACTGAGCCGGGTGTTGGGAGCGTACAATATTCTTGTGTTCAATGATATACGGGGCCACCAAGGCGGAACTTTGTAGAACTGTGTAGTGTGCTTGAGTGAAAGAAATCCCGTCCATACAATACATTGATTTCTTTCCTAGCGTGCCTTTTCCACGTAGTCTCCCTTCATGCCGCGATTCAGGAACACCAATCGACTTAATGTCAGGGATAAAGTCAACACAGAACTCAATGACCTCCTCTGTTCTGTAGCCCTTGGAGATGCTTCCTTCTGGCCTAGCACGGTTATGAACATATTTCTTTAAGACTCTCATGAATCTCTCGAAGGGGAACATGTTGTGTAGAAATACAGGACCGAGCACTACTAGGAAAACGTCTATAGGTAATACAGCTACCCGTAGCGCACCGTATATGTGGTGCGCTGCGGGTATTTACCCGTAGCGCATATCTGTACAAGCGCTGCGGGTATGTCACATACCCGTAGCGCATCATATATAAAATGCGCTACGGGTATATGTAGGCCCGGATGGGGAGCTCTGCCCACACTTACCCGTAGCGCATGTGATATACATGCGCTGCGGGTAGTTCAACTACCCGTAGCGCACCTGTACACATGCGCTACGGGTAAGTGTGGGCAGAGGCAGTCCAAGTTACCCGTAGCGCATGTGTATAGGTGCGCTATGCGCTACGGATAATCTGAGTAGCCAAAATTTTGGCGGGGTTGTCTGAGTTAGCGCGCGTGGATCAAAAAATTTCGGGACCAAAGGCGCCTACCGGTGTCCAAACTCAGCGCTCCACCAAACCCTAGACTAGTCCCGAGAAAATCCCCAATCGCACTTCCTCCTGCCCATCTCCACTCAGCACGAGCGCCGCCGCACTCCGGCTCCCGCGCCGCGCCACCGTACTCTTCGTAGAGGTGGCGAGGAAGGCGGATTTTGGGCCACCGCAGATGCAGCTCGTCGGCCACCCCCGTCGCCGCAGCTCGCCGGCCACCCCCATCGCCGCAGCTTGCCGCCAACCACAGCTCGGCCACTCGCCGCCATAGCCTCTCACCTAGTCACGACTCCACGCTAGTCGCGCCGCCGATCTAGTCGCGCGGCGGCTAGCTGCCAGCACCCTCGACGCCGGCACGCACCGCAGGCAGGGGAGGGGCCCCGCCATTCCGGCGTAATCTCCAGGTGAGCAGCGGCGAGAAACTGTTCCCCATCGCAAAAAATCGTCATGAAACCCTCGCTCCTTTTTCCATGTTCTTCATCGGAATCCCCATTTAAATTCCTTCGATTCGATAGTTTTAGTCGATTGATCCATCGACGAATCGATAACGAATTGGCGACGCAATCCCTGTACGCAGTCCCTCACGATTTTCTTGCTGTGCAGGTTGTTCTTGCAGCTACATCCGGTACCTGGTGGCAGACCATGTCTTCCTCTGCATTGAGGGCGGCGGCGCAGAAGGCGGGTCCTGCTGCACGGAAGCAGGCGCTTACCCTGACGGAGGCCGCGGCATCTAGGGTGCGCCAGCTCCTCGACCTCAGGCAGCGGCCCTACCTGCGCCTTGGTGTCAAAGCGCGTGGCTGCAATGGCCTTTCTTACACACTCAATTATGCAGGTATGCTTTTCATGTTACTCTGCTCCTGTACTGGTTGAGCATTTTAGAGGGATGAAGCTAGCATCCTAGTTCAGCAAGATTAGAGGGATGAAGCAACCATCCTCTGCATCTTGCTAAATTTCATTCAGACTATGCAATGTTACAGTGATATACAGCAAACCTAGTGGATTAACTGCTCCCGTGCTAGTTCAGCATTTAAGACGGACGAAGCTGTACCATGCTCTGAATCTTGCAAAATTGAAGTCAGAGAAAGTTACAGCGACATACACAGCAAACATAGTGAATTAACTGGCCAGATATAATCTCACTAAACCTAGTGAATTTAGTGGTCAGGTAGGCTGTCCCTGATGTGACATTTCTTGAAAATTGTTGTGTAAGTTTCAAAGAAGAGAGTACACATACATATTCCGATATTCGGTAGTTCACAATGTGAAATTTATGTTATATGCTTAGCAATGCGCGCAACATCTAATATCCTTGATCATGCGCTCTGTGTTTTGTTTATATCATGGCTGATGCTAGGACATGATGTTCTATTTATATCATGTTGTATCATCTGGTTGAACAGTTTCTCCAATCATGAGTATTTCCCGATCTGATGTTTTTGTTTGATAATGTCTAGCATCAGCCAGTGTCATAAAAACCATTGCCCTTTTGTATAACTACAAAAGCATGGCTTCCAAACGTAAAATTGCATTGTCCAGATGTTGGTACAAATTAATGAGGTGTACCCAGCATGCTACTATTCTTCTCCTCAGGTAGATAAATCTGCTGAGCCTAGTTTCCTAGACCAAGTACGGATATCAACTGTAGCATCACCATATTATTACGAAGATTGAACTAGCTGCTACATTTTCTTTAGTTCGTTTGCTGTGTTATTTCTATCCATGCTAAACAAGGATCTTTCCTTGCATATACTTCAGAAGAAAAAGGGAAGTTTGACGAGCTTGTGGAAGAGAAAGGAGTGAAAGTACTGATCGACACCAAGGCTCTGATGCACGTGATTGGCACCAAAATGGATTACGTCGAGGATCCACTGAGGTGTGGCTTCTAGTTCTGTACGTAATGTTCTAGATTTGCACCTCTGTCAATTTACCCATTTTTGGTTGGTAACGGTGGCTTGTGTTGCAGGTCCGAGTTCATGTTCATAAACCCTAATTCCAAAGGAGAGTGTGGGTGTGGTGAATCTTTCATGACTACAGGCAGCAAAGGATCGACTTCTTGATGCTCTTACCTGATCTGAATAGAGGAAAGCATGTGGTAGAGGCTCGAGCCAATCATTTTTGTCAAATAGAAGATCTTTGTAAAGCATGTTGTATTGGACCATAGCTACTGACGCAATCATCTTGTAACGGAAGCAGGCGCTCCGCTTGACGGAGGCCGTGGCATCTAGGGTGCGCCACCTCCTCGACCTCAGGCAGCGGCCCTACCTGCGCCTTGGTGTTAAATCGTGTGGCTGCAATGGCCTATCTTACACAGTCAATTATGCAGGTATGTTTTTATGTGAAACTGCTCCTGTAATAGTTAGCATTTTAGAGGGATGAAGCTAGCATCCTAGTTAAGCGTTTCAGAGGAGCTCGCATCTTAGAGGGATGAAGCAAGCATCCTCTGCATCTTGCTACATTTTGTTTAGACTATGCAATGTTACAGTGATAATCTGATATACAGCAAACCTAGTGGATTAACTGCTCCCGTGCTAGTTTAACATTTAAGATGGATGAAGCTGTTCCATGATCTGAATCTTGCAACAATTAAGTCAGAGAACGTTACAGCGATATACACAGCAAACGTAATGAATTAATTGGCCAGATATAATAATCTCACTAAATCTAGTAAATTTATTGGTCAGGTAGTCTCCCTGATGTGACATTTCTTGAAAATTGTTGTATAAGTTTAAAAGGAGAGAGTACACATACATATTCAGTAGTTCACAATGCTAAATTTGTGTTACATTGCTTAGCGATGCGCGCAACATTTAATATCCATGATCATGCGCTCTGTTTTGTTGCTAGAATATTTTTTAATGGCAGTGATGTCATGATATTCAGTATTCTTAGCATCCGATGATATTTTGGTCACAATATTCTGTTTGAGGTTTCACATAGCAAAACTTGTGTCGACTCCCTAGACGAGATCTTTTCCTTTTGCACTCCTCTGGAGTAGTTGTTATCTCTGAATCCATGTGTGTGTGAACACTGAATTGAACTGTCCATCGTGTTAGCATATCATTTATAGATAATCTCGCTTATGTAGTATGAGTCTCGATATAGCTTCTAAGGCACTTCATTTCGTAACTATTCTTAGGCCAGGCAAATAGTTGGTTCAGTCGTGCTCGTGAACTAGTTGGTGATGTTCGGTCTTTTGTTTTCTTGGTTGTGCAAATAATCCAGTTTATATTCGGTAACTATGGCATGATAATTGCAATTTTATTGACTGATTTGTTTACACCGATGATTTATTTTCAGTTAAACTTGGATCGATCTGCGGGTGAATATATGATGCTACTGGTACTCCTAATCCTTTTTATGAATAAGGAAAGTACTATATCTCGCACTTATTTGTCTTTTCAGTCTTTACCTCTGAATATAATTGCCTAATGTTCAGTGCTTCGGTTGTTGCTGCTTTTGCCTCAATCTCAGGCTACTCTAACCTTTACGTTGGCACAACTTCCATCCACACGGTCCCTGCAGGCCGCAGCTATGTGCTCCGACCAACAAATCCTGTACTGCAATCCATTCTCCCCTATTTCTCTAACATTCAGAGGCTTTGTATCTGTCATCTACACCATCTCTCTCTGTTAGGGATTTTTTTTGTAGACGCTCAGGAATCATGTGGTGTTGCACCAATTTGCTGCTCGGCGATAGCCCCATGTTCATATTAACAATCAGAGCTTTTAGTTTCTTATTTTCATAAAAGTTTGCAATGAGATGCTACCGGTTTTGCCCTATATTGTTTGTATATCTATGCTTCAAAATTACATCATGTTAGTTATTTAGGGGTTGTATACTATAAGTGTTCAACTGATGGTTATTCTTAACGGCTTCTTAAACAATTACTCTTGCAGGTGCTACTTGGTTGTTTGACTCTTGCCGTGTTGTCACGCCTTTCCTGGACTGTTTGCACTTGATGACCTTACAAGGTACATTTTATGTCATGTTGTATTATCCTTCTTACCATTCCTCTCTTTTCTCTGTGCAAAGGATTCCCATAATCCGTTATATAAGCTGATCTTGCCACTATCGCCTCTGTTAATTGCAACTACCATGACCTATGTGCTTCACATTATCTATAATTAGATATTCTTTAATTAAACAATCAAACGGCAAGATGCATGCGACATCATAACTGGTAACAGTGAAATGGAAAGACCAAGTAAAATCTTCTCTTACTCTGGTGCACTTGCTGAATGAAGAAGCTTGATATGGTTTTATTTTTCTTGTGTATGGAGCTTCAACCTACTAGACTGTCCATGATTCACATCATAACTTTCCATGATTCACATCTAGGTCCAATGTTAACATCATGAAGGGACAGCATATAATCATGGGACCCCTTTTGTTACAATCGTTCTGCACTTCAGTTTTCACCTACCGTATCACCATATATTGTTGCCTGTTTACATGTTTCTTGCATCTATTTATTTCAGTACTGTAAATTGGAGTGGAACAATGTCAATTCTTTATGATTATCATAAAGTTCTTTCATTCAGAAATAATTTATAGCTGATTCCGGCTGAAATGACAACATGAAGGCATGAGATTGTTAATCATCAAACCTATATTTATGCGTGAAACTATGTTGAAAGCCTAAAGCCTGAAACCTAAACCATTGTTTAAAAGAATAAAACCTGATTGTGCATGAATCTGAATAATGGTGAAATCCACAGAAGAATATTGGTACATATGTTAACTATATATAGCTTTATTATTGACAACTGAAAGATACCTGTGTAGATCACCCCGACTGATATATGCCCAGTTGTTTGCTCATGTTTTTCCCCTTACTATTTTCAGCTACGGTAGATCATGGCTAACTAAATACATGCCTAATTTTAACTTTCAAACTTCGAACTAATATAACTTACTGAGTTTACAAAAATATAGCACGTTTGATCGTTTAGAATAATCAAACTAAATAGTCTGTCATCTTATATTGTCTAACTCTTGATGATTTTTTGGTCTGTTATAATAATTGTGCAGGACCATTCCATGTTTCACTACTAGGAAAAACCTCATCCGTGGCGTACAGAATTTGCCTAGCCGAGGCGTACAGCTGTACGCCACGGGTAAGACGCCACTGGTACAGGGCTACCCGTGGCGTACAGCCTGTACGCCACGGCTAACTCACCAACCAGTGGCGTACAGCCCTGTACGCCACGGCTACGACGCATAGCAGAGGCGTACAGCTCTGTACGCCACGGGTGTGTTTCGTAGCCGTGGCGTACAAGTGTGTACGCCTCGGGTGTATATGGCAGCAGTGGCGTATGCATCTGTACGCCTCTGATTTGTACGCCACTGAACCTCTTTTTCTGTACGCCACGGCTGCGTTTTTTCGAATTTTTTTTATAGTGATTTACTGGTATATAGCAGATGAGATATAACAGTATATATAACAGTATATTTTTTACAGACATATATAGCAGTACATATACAAAATAATATAGAAAGTCATTTCCATCATATTAGAAGTATCGACCGAAGTCACATTAGTACAACTTGCCAAGTATCAACCGAAGTCATTTCCATCATAAATACTACAAGTCTTCATGCATGCATCGAGCTAACTAGTTAGGCATGCATACATATCACCGCCGGCGGTGCCGGTAGTCATCTAAACTACCATCACATATACAATGAGCAAGAACATAAGCAAGACGGAGGTAACGATGAACCATGTCTTCATCCTACTCCGTCTCTCTCTCACTCGCCGATAGTTATTGTACCTAACTTCCGCCTCCTCTCTAGTGTTGAATCCTTTGTAGTTGTTGCTCTTGAATTTGTTGACTTGCTTGAGACAATCCTCCCACTTGTCGTAGACCCCTGGAACCCTACCCTCGAACACGGCGTACCACCTCGTCGTCATCTTTAAACCAAAAACATCACAAAAGATTTAATAGATGATAATATGCGAGACATAACATTAATTAGTCACCGAAAACAAAAAAGGCTAAAGCATACATGCAAGAATGTATACAAGCATATACAAAAGGTATATATCGAGAACAAGCTAGCTAGAGTTTGGTACACATGTTCATGAAAAGTAATAACATTATGCGACAACATTTTTCATCCATCACGATTTACAACAAGTCACAAATATATCTATTGCTTCATTTTTTGCTCTTCGGTTTCGGCGGGAAGGGGCGGATGCCCTGTAGCGTGTTGAAGGGCCTGCCGTCGCCCTGCATCTCTAAGCGTGCTTCTATCTCCGTGTTGGTTGGTGGGATAGGGCCGTAGTAGAACACCCCTTCTCTACTGCAGACATCTCTGTGGATTATCTGCGCGATCTTCTGCTGGATGCGGTAGATCTCAAGGCGGACATCTGCATCAGGCGCGTTCGCAAAGTCTTTGCGCCAGTCCTGAAGACTACTCGGCAACAGAAGCTGATGTTGATCCCGTACAAACTCCCGCATATGATGGATGGCATAGTAGCCATCCCTTGAACTATTTGCCGGCTGCTTGAGGCATGGGAAGGTCGTGTTGTGCTTGAAGATCAGCTGGCCTCGCCTGACTACTTCTTTCTTGATGGGGCCAGCTTTCTCGACGAAGCCGTTGATGGCATCATCTAGAACTGCCTTGATGAATGTGTAGTCCTTCTTCTTGTCAGCACTCCCCGAGTCAAGATACATGGCATATGAGTCTTGCGGGTATAGTACGATGAGGACGCAGTATGTGCTTCTGCGGAAAACAATTCCAGGTGTGTTATGCATGCAAAAGGATTGACGGAATTCTATGAAAGCACGTTCTGACGGCAAGCGAATGACTTACTCGAAAAAGTACGACACAAGAAATATCTTCTTCTCCTTATTCGCCACCATGAAGTCCGTAATGTAGTTCGTCACTATTTGACGGGTGCCTTCGGTCTGCAAGTATATGTCTTTCATGTAGTAGGGGTCGAGTATCGCGAGCTTCGGAGTGTTCTCTTGCATGAGCTGGTGCGACATACTCAGCGCAACTAGGCGGACCAAGGTTGGGTCAAGGCGGCGGCGGTGGAACATCTCAAAGATATCATCAAATCTCAAGAAGAACACATCACCGGGGGATCTGTCGACGAAGCCCAATCCCTTTGGCACTCTGACATAGAAAACCGGGTATGTGGGAGATGTCATTGAGAGAAGATGCGTCTCCCATGTGAGTACGCCATCATGTAGGCTCCTCATATCCCCAGTTAAGGTCTTGAGAGCTTCCGGCGGTAGGATCGGTTCGCCCGCCACGTGATACTCCCTCCATCCCTTGATCGGTATGTTGTCCTGACTCCGGATCTCCTTCACGGGCTTGCCGGCTGCGGGAGGCACAGGCTGGCTGCTGGACACACCTTTATCCTTCTTCTTAGCTCTTTTCCGCGGCTTCCCAGGGCGAGAGACAACTTCTGCGCAAGCCTTATCGATCAGCCCATGGAGTGTATTCGGGGTGATAATTTTTTCCGCCGCAGTTTGAGTATCGGGGGCGACATCCTCTGGCGTTTCTTGAGACAGGAACAGACGACGCTTAGAGACATTACTTTTCTCCGGGAGCTGTTGATCAGGGAAGCAGCCGTGGGGAATATCCACTTCAAATGGTCCATCGAAGTCAGCGATGAAGGCATCGATCGGATCCATATTGTTCTGTGCCTCGGGCTCTATAGGATCATCCGCTGCAGGATCATCCGCTATAGGAGATGGCGCCACTGGCGGCATAGTGCCCTTTCCCTGGCTTGGCGCCGATCCGACCGGCTCTGCCAACTTCTGTGAGTTCTTCTGTGAGGTGCTGGTGCTGCCTATGATAGGGTTGCTTGGCGGCGCCGATCTGACCGGCGGTTCTGAGTTGCTGGCGGCGGTCCCTGGGTGGTCTAGCCGAATCATTTCTTTCGGCCATAGCATCATATAACCCAAGCTTCCTCCTAGGTCCACCTCGCTCTCGGCTCCGGGTGGTTGCATAGGAGGGTCTACTTCTTCATAACCCGGCAACACCCGAACAATGGAAATCCTGTAGGCATTGGGGGGCATTGGCTGGCCGTGGAAGTTGCGCTCGAGTGGTTGAATGATATTTGCTTTCGCGACCTCACGTAATTCCTCGTTAATAATCAAGAGGAGGGTGCATCCCACTTCGTTCTCCTGCGGAGACATGTGTAGGGCGTCAGAAAACGGATGCAAGCTAATGAAAAAGTTACTTGCTGAGGATTGCGACGCTTATATACCGTTATGGCATCGAGTTCGGCTAAAGTCGAAGGGCCATGAACGGGCGTGGAAGCGACGGAGGGGCTGCTACGAGGCGCGATGCAGGACGGCGACTCATCATCCCTAGTACCAGCACTAGGGTTGGAGGCCGCCTGCGGAGACTCCACGACTCGTGCGTTCTTCTGGACCTGGTCCGAGATGTTGAGCGAGCTGCTCCCGGTAAAGCTGGCCAGCGGGCTAGGCCCGATTTTGCCTCCGTCAACCCATTCCGTGTAGGCGGTAAGCAGGTGGGGCAGGAGTGCCGCGACAGTCTTTGTCACCGCATCATTGATCATCTCGGGCATCTTAGCCAACTGAGACTTGACATCTGTATCCTCCTGCTGCTTCCTCTTCGCTCGGTCCTCCTTGCTCTCGGGAAAATACAGACTAGGTCTGCGACCTAGTCCTTCGCCAACAATACGGCCACGGTGCGGCGGTTGCAACATCGGCCTTTCCATCACCTTGTTCACGGCCCTGTGAAAAGGGTTATCCCACGGGGCCTTCGACGACGACCCCTGGGATGACGTGCATTGAGCAGCAAGTGTTTCTTCTTTCTGTAGACGGGAAAGAAGAACCATATATTAGGAAAATTACTACCGGAATTTGTCGGAAGTGAGGATAAGATGCGTGGTGTGTTGTCTTCATCATCATCCTCCATCGGGTCACCGTACTGATCGAAGTCTTCCTCGTTGGCGACGCCATCCATTCCAATTATGTTCCTCTTGCCTCTCCTCACGACAACACGACTAGGCTTTGCTGGGTCGGTTATGAAGAAGCATTGGGTCACATGCTTTGCCAATACCCATGGCTCATTTTGTGCGGTAACGTTTGCACCGGCGGTCACTGTTTTTGCTTCTGGTATAACCATGGTGGTAAACCCACGTTCTTCTTTTACGACACTCTTAGCCCATCTGACACGAAACATCGGGACCTTCTCTCCTGAGTAGTTTAGCTCCCATATCTCCTCTATCCTTCCGTAGTATCTTAGCTTTACGTCACCGGTGTAGGACTCCATCGTTACCCCTGAGTTCTGGTAATCACTATTTTTGTCCTTTGACTCAGTGTAGAATGTGTACCCGTTGATATCGTATGCTTGATAAGTCATGAGGTTGGGCGCGGGGCCATGCGACAAGGCGAATAAGAGTTTATTTTCGTCAGAGTTCATCGGTGGGGGCTTAGCCGTAAGCTGCTCTTTGAACCATTGCACGAAAGAGGAGTTGTGCTCTCTGAGTATTTCTCCTTCCGTTCTCTGGCTCAAGTAATTCGCCGCAATTATGGTTTTGTGCTTTGCAAGCCAAGGATCGACCATTTGAATGTGTTGTAGCACTACCAAGTTGGCCCTATCAAAGTCTGCGCGCCTGCCAGAGTAGCCCACATGCAGTTCACTCCGGCCAGTTTTGTGACCAACTCCATTGAGCCTGTCAAGGTGCTTGTTTCCGGGCAAACCAACAGGGTTTTTGACTTCTAGATAATTTGTGCAGAAAGAGATGCATTCTTCGGTAAGAAAGCCTTGGGCGATGCTTCCATCCGGACGGGCTCTGTTACGGACATATCCTTTGATTACCCCATTCATCCTTTCGAATGCCATCATGTTGTGAAGGAATGGCGGCCCGAGATGGACGATATCATCCACGATATGGACCAACAGATGAACCATCACATCGAAGAATGCGGGTGGGAAGTACATCTCAAGCTCGCATAGAATCACAACGATCTCCTCCTGCAGCCGTGCGAGTCTCCTCCGGCTGATCGACTTGCGAGAGATGGCGTCGAAAAAGTTGCAGAGGTCAGTCAGCGTATCCCGGACGTGCTTGTCCATTATACCTCGGATTGCTACCGGAAGTATCTGCGTCATCATCACGTGACAGTCGTGCGACTTCATCCCGCTGAAGTTTTGTTTATTCGGGTCTAAGTATCTGCTTATCAGCCCTGAGTAACCAAAAGGCACCTTGACTCCTAGAAGGCATTTGAACAACTGTGTAACCTCAGCCGAACTTAGAGTGAAGCAGGAGGGAGGACAGTAGTAGTCCTTTTTTACCATCATCCTTTCTTGACCTTCCGTCGATGTCTCCTGAGTAGCCTCGTTATTCTTAACCCTTTTCCGCTTGTGGACTTCTTCCGTCTCTTGAGGAGGTTTACTTACTTGAAGATCATGTCTGATATTCAGATCTATCAGGTCCTGTCTTGCTTTTGGCCCATCTTTGGTCTTGTCCGACATGTTGAACAGAGTGGCAAGCAAACTCTCACACACGTTTTTCGTGATATGCATGACATCAAGGCAATGAGGCGTACCGAGGATATGCCAGTATGGCAAGTCCCAAAACACGGACTTTCTTTTCCATACCCCAAGTAGCGGTGTTGGCTCCTTTTTCTTCTTTCCTGACGCAGGGCACTCTACCCAGTCGTTTAGCAACGTCTGGATTTCTTTTCCGCTCCTCCTATGTGGAGGTCCTCGGAGCTCGTCTTCACCATTGAATAGCTCTCCACGCCTTCTCCACGGGTCTTTCTTGTTGGCTAGCCACCTTCGATGCCCCACGTAGACGGTTTTGGAAGACCCGGGAAATTTCTTAAGCTGTAACCACGTGGTATCATCCATGCACTTCACGCATGCATTGTGTCCGTGACACACCTGGCATGCGATATACCCGTAGCCGAGATAGTCCTGCACCGTCGTGAGCAGCACGGCTCTCATAGGGAAATAGTCTCCCGCGGCGGCGTCCCATGTATTGACCCCTGCAGTATTCCATAACGTGTCTAGCTCATCTTTTAGTAGCTGGAGATACAGATTCAGGTCATTCCCTGGCTGTTTAGGCCCTTGAATTAGGATGCTCATGTGTATGTACTTCCTCTTCATGCACAACCATGGTGGGAGGTTGTATATCCATACAAACACGGGCCATGTGCTATGCGTGCTGCTCTGGCTCCCAAACGGGTTGAGTCCGTCCGTGCTCGCACCCAACCTGATGTTCCTTGGCTCGGTCCCGAAATTACGATATTCAGCATCTAATGCTTTCCACTGGGTTGCATCCGAAGGGTGTGTCAACACCACATCTTCATCTAGCTTCTTCTTTCGATCATTCATAACTGCCACCTTTCTTTCAGCGACAAATTCCGGTAGTAATTTTCCTAATATATGGAAATGAATCAACATTTCGCCAAAAAATCTGTAACGACCCGCCTTTTGCTAAAGGCAAATCTCCTGTGTAATGTGCCATTCCCTGGATCAGTAGATAGCACCACAGTACAAAATAAGTATTCATTGCAATAGCATCAATATTACAATGTAAATCCAGTTACATAGGTATTTAACCTTACGAGTACACAGCATAAAGCATAGTTGCAATGAGCCTCCATTCTTCATCAAGTGCCACAGGCAGACATGTTGGAATGTAGTCTCGAGATCCTACTCTTGGTTCCTTACTCGATATAAAACCTGCACGTTTGAATATGCAGCCCCGAAGGGGTCAGTACAATGATGTACTGGCAAATGACACATATTTGGTGGCATTTTGTGGAAAGACTATACTACATGACATTTGGCTGGTGGATCTTATGGCTGAATTGCACAAAGCAAGTTTTATCCTATCAAAACATTTTTAAAACATTTTGATTTTTCTTTAAGGTCAAGATAACCCTCAGGCGATGACAACCACACATGTCCTGGGTTGATAGCCAGGTGTGCAGTCCTGAGTAATTACTCAACAAAACAAGAATAACCCTCAGGCGATGACAACCACACATGTCCTGGGTTGATAGCCAGGTGTGCAGTCCTGAGTAGTCACTCTATAAAACTAGAATAACCCTCAGGCGATGACAACCACACATGTCCTGGGTTGATAGCCAGGTGTGCAGTCCTGAGTAGTTACTCAATTTAAGCCCCAAGGTAACCCTTAGGCGATGACAACCACACATGTCCTGAGTTGATAGTCAGGTGTGCAGTCCTAAGTAGTTAGTCTTGGGATTGGTGAGGACCCTTAGGCGATGACAACCACACATATCCTGAGTTGATAGTCAGGTGTGTAGCCCTAAGTAGTCACTATTCAAGTTTTAGATATTCTGAAAAGGTGATGAGATTCCTTTCGATCGACATGTCCTCTCTCTGTTCCTAGGTACAACCAATACAAAGTATTCTCAGGTGATAACCACCACACATGTCCTGGGTTGATAGCCAGGTGTGTAGCCCCGAGTTGTGTACCCTCAGGCGATGACAACCACACATGTCCTGGGTTGATAGCCAGGTGTGTAGTCCTGAGTAGCCACAAGATTGCACCCAGGTGATTCATTGGGTTGTTAAATTTTCATATCAATTTGAAAACAAGGCATGGCATCATTTTGCAAGTAAGTTTGCAATCCTAGCAAGTGGGGTTTCAAGGGATAGCTACCACTACTAGGTGCTAAGCATTTCATAACCACTTTGAAAATCTCATATCATGCACAGTATTGAAATCACTAATGCATAAAATAAAAAAAATAGGTGGAAGTATGTGTATCACTTGCCTTTTTGAAGAATACGATCTTCCCGCTTCTCTCAACTAAGCACGTAGCTCTTCGCACAAACTAAAGCACAGAAATAGCATACCATAAACAGACCATACAAACACAATCAAACAAATCAAACAATTGAAAAGTGTTTGTTTAACAATTTAGATTTATTAAGATGTTATGACAAGAAAGATATGGTAAAGGATCATGATCTGTGAGATATGGGTCGGAGAGCTTAGTTGGGAGAGATCAATATGATCTGGGAGAGGATTGAACTAGGCAAGTATAGTTGGTGAAGTTTTTATGCTTTATCAAAGCATGAATGAGCTTCAGAAAAGTTCATGTGAAACAGATCACATAGGTGTGGGATAGTGCAACCACAATACTATTTGAACAAGTGTAACAACATTTATTCTTTAAATAGTATATTTCACACTTAGGCACTCGGCTAGGTTTTAAGAATGCTTGAATTACTCAATTAGCTCATTTGCAAGTTGAATAGTTCAATACATGTGAACAAAGCTAGGTAGGCGTTGGATTAGGTATGGATGATTGATATTTGAGGACATAGCTCAAATGGTTCATTGATCAACATGGTGTATAACACATACTATGGTATGGGTTATAATAACGCCACATTAGCAAAATCTAGGTTTGAGATGAATTCATATTCTACTCAAGTAGCATAATTGCAAATTGAGTATAATATGAATTAGACAAAATATGTCTAGTTGGACAAGGTATGGGTCAAGGATTCATGAAACATTGAGTTACTCAATTAACTCATTTGTTAATTGAATAGTTCTACACATGAAATCAGGATCAAATGGACAGATGATTGAGTATGGGTAGATAACATTTGAGATTATGGTTTTAGATTCCTATTTGGTACAAGGAGTGTCGGATAGGTGCCGTAATGTTGATTAGATCAACACCTAAGATAGTAAGAATAGAATCCTATGACTGAGGTGCATCACACTTTACTCAAACAACACTATTGTAATTTGAATATGTGTGAGCTATACAAGATAGGTCTAAGTAGATATGATCTTGATCAGATTGTTGTTTAGATAAAAATGATGACTAGGTATGAACATAAGATCTGCTGAAGTAGAAAGGATTCATTTATGAACAGATATAGATTTATTCTTATAATGGAAATTACTCAAATTCACATATTAGAATTTGAATAATAGTGAAGTGACTTAATAAAATTAGGGAGTGATGCTACTGGATAGCTTGCAGCAAGACAGAGCTACTGCAATTGGATTTATCCCAAACTAAGTTATAGAATTTGAATTGTGATCAGAATAGTGATTTGGACAAATTTGAATGCACAAAGTGTGTGCACGTATCAAATTTGGATTTTCTTGATCCTATGATGTTCTACGAGTTGAGAGGATTCCAGAGACTATAAATTTGTAATTTTTGGATGCACAGAACTAAAGATATGAATTAATCATGCTAACAGAGAGTTTGATTCCAATTTGAAAATAGTTTCAAATTGAACCCATAAAATATGAAGTTTTATTGTACTGATGGATTCTACAAGTTCTAAGGATTCCAACGGTATATCATTTGCTATTTTTGGATGCAGGGATCAAGAGATATGATTTTTGTAAGATTGGACTAAATTCTGGTTTGAAAACCTAATTTGATTTCTGTTCGATTCGCAGATCGACACGTGGCGCATTGTGGTTCGCCGATACCGGTTCGTGTGGATCCTGATTGTGAGCCGTCGGATCTAAAGGAATATGAACGCACCAGATCTGAAAATACCCCTTCGGGTTAGTGATCTATTCTGGTCGTTAGATCGAGATCTGACGTATCAGAGAAGATCTGGGAGAGGTGAGCCTCACCTAGGGTTTCGGCTCGCCGGAGGAGTCGCCGGCGGCGAGGCTGCGGCCAGGAGGTGGTCGTTGACGGTGTTCTGGGGCTTCCCGGAGCTGCGGAAGAGGTGGACGGGGCGCGTCTGGTCACGGTGATCTCATCTGCGTGAACGGAGGTTTCGAAGGCGTCCAGCGGCGTCGAGGAGAAGCGACCGGAGTGGCTCCAGGCGACGTCGAGGTTCGGTCAAGGAGGATTGGCTCGGTTCACTGCGAAATAGGGCAAGTGGAGGGCATCAAATGATGCGCCAGAGTAGAGTAAGGGGATTAGGCCATAAGAGGGAGCGCGGGATTACTTTACCTCGCCGGAATCGAGCGGAAGAGGCCGCAGGCGAGCGGATCTCTGGCGAGGAATTCCGCAGTCTTCGCTGTGGCTTCGAGCGGAGAAGCAAAAGGGGAGAGGGAGAGGACGCCCGGGGCTATTTGTAGGTGAGTCGCGGGGAAGAAACGGCCGTGCATTTATCGGGATTAAACGCCGAGAGGATTTACTGCGGGGAGGAAACGGTCCAGCGTGGTCTCCGGACGGAGGTGGAAGACGACTGACGGGTGGGGCCCGCTGTCGGTGAGAGAGGGCGAGGGAGCTGGGTACCGGTTCGGTGTTTTGGCTAGATGGGCCATGGGCTCCTTTTCCGATCTGGGCCGAGGGGTTCCCCGAGTCCCTTTCCTCTTTTTTTTGTTCTAAATCTTTTTCATTTTCTGTTTCCTTTATTCCTTCATAGATTTTGCATAATGAAACCAAACAAGGTCAAACCAAGTTCTAAATTTTTGTAAAATTCAACTTAACATTCTAAGACAGTAAGAAACATGTTTTCATAAATAAAACTAATTTCCAAATAAAAACTCTATAATTCAGACAAGGGGTTTATTTGCATAAACCAAAGTAGAAATAGGATTTTAAAGTAATTCTTTTAAAATCAGAGAATAAACTCTATAAAAATAGTTTTTGAAATATATTTGTAAAACATTCCTTTGGCATAGAAAACTTTATAAACCATTTTGTAAATATCCCTTTGCAAGATAGCTTGCATAGGTTTGAATGAACACAAAGTAGTATTTTGAAACTTGATCTTTCTCGAAGAAGTTCTTCAAGAAATAAATAGAGGATTTTAAATAGTTTTCAAACAAAGCTTTCAAATAAACTCAAAAAGTTTTAAATCCCTGTGAATTTTCAATCAACACAAGCAAAATAAAAACGAAAATTTTTCCCCCAAAATTTGATAAAATCTTGGGTCGTTACAAAATCGGCAACTCATTTTCAAGTCATCAACTTCCAATCAAAAACTCAATGCAAATTCCCACAAATGCAAACTTCCAATCAATTACATCGTCGCATGCATGCAACGCACACATAATAGTCACCTATTAGATAGGTAACCGGATATATGCCGATGTCAACCGGGCGTGGCTTGCCGATGAGCGGAGACTTCTAATTAGTACATCTAGATCTAGATCTAGATGAGCTCTATAGAGAGATCCACATATACAACTACATATGGAGACAAGGAGGGAGTGATTTTGTAGATATAATGATAAAATATTGGTCTAATTGGTTAAAAAGAGTGATATATATGTGAGAAATAGGGCGGAGAGGAAGGAGAGTTCGAGCTAGGAGGGGGAATGAATGTTGTGGCTGTTTTGGTAGGTGGGAGAGGCTGGCTATGTTAAAAGGGTTAGTGCCAGGTTATCAGAGGCGTACAGAAACATGCACGCCTCTGCTACATCACGCACCCGTGGCGTACAGAGCTATCGTACGCCACGGATAGGTTTGGTGGGACCGGGCTGCGACATGGCCGACGGCAACCTGAGGCGTACAAGTATTTGTACGCCACTGATGTGGCATATATCCGAGGCGTACAAGCTCCCTGTACGCCACGGATGGTTTTGATGGGCCCAGCTTGGTCCAGGACCACTACCATCAGAGGCGTACAACATAGCTGTACGCCACGGATAGAGCCATATCCGTGGCGTACAGCATAGCTGTACGCCTCTGATGTGGTGCCCCGACAGCCCGATCCCACCCTCCAAATTTTCTATGGCGTGCACCATTTGTGTACGCCACGGCTATGGCCGCAGCCGTGGCGTACACTTTTCCTGTACGCCTCCGCTAGGTAGCCGTGGCGTACGTATTTTTCTGTACGCCTCTGATAACCATTCCTCCTATGACCTATTTCCTAGTAGTGTTTACTTGAGACTTTGTATGGTTACCAACCAGTATGCAGCTTCTAAGTTCTAACTTGTCATTTTGTTAGCAGGGTCCGCTGTGTTGTTGGTGACGATCTAAAGGACATCAGCGATGCCAATGGGTTGAGCTTGTTTTCCTTTGATAGGTGGAACTGTTTTCTGCAAGGTATTCTATAACCCATTTATATGCAACAATTGTGTCTTCCTGTGAGAATATGCTCGTGTTCTAAATGTAGCCGCTTAATGATTCTGGATAGTAATACTAAGTGGAGTATGTCCACATTGATTTAGCACTATTTCTTTTACTTCCAGTTCGAATTGCATGAGATTTATGTTTGCAATCTTTGGTGCTGGGCTAAGATAATTACGTGTGATGAAACCACTCTTCCATCCTAAAACTCATGTTCTCCATGTTGGCCTGTTGGTTGGATCTAGAGTATGCGAGTTGAGCTTATCGTTGATGCAGGTTCACTTGTCGACAGCCAGACTGAAAATTACTCCACTGTAGTTTCTTTTGGTTGCCATATGATTTTTAATGCTTGATCACATTGGAATTGCTGTAGCATTGCAGTCTTAGATTGCACATTTGCATACCTTATACTTACTGCCATGCAATGTCAATATACAAATTTATTGTTAGATGAGCATGGATGCATTGTTTATTTTGATAACTTCTTTGTTCTTCCATCAGCAGTGCCTACAAGACACTGATTATTTATTTTTGTAAACTGTATAAACAGCAATCAAGTCGGGATGGCAGAATGTGGTCGCACCCGGTGAAGATGATGTGGTGACCTGCTCACCGACCAGGAGCTTCCTCTTCTACAGGAGCTGCAACAGGAGCTGCAAGGAGTAGCATATTAATATTGTAATAACAGGCATAGTTGGGTTATATACTGTAAAGATTTAATAGACAAATGCCAGTGTTATTTAATGAATTCCATCTCTGTTCTGAATCATGTATGCGCTTTGAAAATGTGTGAAATGGAAATCTGACCATTGGGACCGTCTTCTGATCAGTAATTAGAATTTTTAGCTTTCCTGACATGAGGGATCAATCACTGACAAGTGGGACCATAATGACAAGTGGGACCAATCTGACAAGTGGGACTAGCATGATAATTATATAATCTATACTGTACTATATTATGTATTAAAAACTATAATTTGGCAGCAGAAATGGAGTATTTTTGAAAATCAAAAAGAAAATACCCGTAGCGCATGTGTTTGGTGCGCTACGGGTAATATGTATACCCGTAGCGCATGTGTGTCTGGTGCGCTACGAGTATGCATATTACCCGTAGCGCATGTGTGTCTGGTGCGCTACGGATATGCATATTACCCGTAGCGCATGTATGTATGGTGCGCTACGAGTAATATGCATACCCGTAGCGCACCAGACACACATGCGCTACGGGTATGCATATTACCCGTAGCGCACCACACATGCGCTACGGGTATTTTTTTACTAGTGGCGTGCTACCCGCAGCGCACGGCATATGCGCTACGGGTAGCCATATTAGGTGCGCTACGGGTAAGCTTTTTTCTAGTAGTGGAGAATGGCAATCTCTTCGACAAGGTGAACCAGGAGATGCGTCATAATATTAAAGAAGGATGGCGGGAACACCAACTCAAAACTAACAAGACATTGGGCCACATCCTTCTGTAACCTTGGTAGCATATCTGGATTGATTACCTTCTGAGATATTGCATTGAGCAATGCACATAGCTTAACAATGGGTACGCGAACATTTTCCGGTAGAAGCCCCCTTAATGCAACTGGAAGCAACTGCGTCATAATCACGTGACAGTCATGAGACTTCAGGTTTTGGAATTTTTTCTCTGTCATATTTATTATTCCCTTTATATTTGACGCGAAGCCAGACGGCACTTTAATACTTGAAAGGACATCAAAAAAGATTTCCTTCTCTGCTTTTGTAAGAGCGTAGCTGGCAGGACTTAAGTGACGCCCTTTATCCGTCTTGCTCTGTGGATGCATGTTGTTTGGGTCTTTCATACGTTGTTGATCCTCCCGTGCTTCTGGTGTATCTTTTGTTTTTCCATAGACGCCCAGAAAGCCTAGCAGGTTCACGCAAACATTCTTCGTAACGTGCATCACGTCGATTGAAGAGCGAACCTCTAGGTGTTTCCAATACTCAAGCTCCCAAAATATAGATTTCTTCTTCCACATGGGTGCGTGTCCGGTAGCGACGTCATTTGGAACAGATTGACCGCCAGGACCCTTTCCAAAGATTACTTCTAGGTCCCTGACCATATCAAATAAATCATCACCAGTACGGAGATCAGGCTTTTGCCGGTGATCTGCCACACCTCTAAAATGCTTGCCTTTCTTTCTTACGGAATGCGTGGTCGTAAGAAATCGACGATGCCCCAAGTACACAATCTTCTTGTATTTTTTCAAATATATAGCGTCAGTCTTATCTAAACAGTGCGTGCATGCATTGTATCCCTTGTTTATTTGTCCTGAAAGGTTACTAAGAGCAGGCCAATCATTGATGGTTACGAAAAGCAACGCTCGTAGGTCAAACGGCTCCTGTTTGTGCTCATCCCATGCACGTACACCTGGTTTGGTCCATAACTGTAAGAGTTCATCAACTAATGGTCTTAGATACACATCAATGTCATTGCCGGGTTGCTTCGGACCTTGGATGAGCATTGGCATCATAATGAACTTCCGCTTCATGCACAACCAAGGAGGAAGGTTATAGATACATAGAGTTACAGGCCAGGTGCTATGACTGCAGCTCTGCTCCCCAAAAGGATTCATGCCATCTGTACTCAGACCAAACCTTAAGTTCCTTGTGTCGCCTGCAAAGTCCGGGTAGTCTCTCTCAATTTTTCTCCACTGCGACCCATCAGCGGGGTGTCTCAACATCGCGTCTTTCTTACGGTCTTCTTTGTGCCATCGTAACAACCTGGCATGCTCTTTGTTTCTAAACAGACGTTTCAACCGTGGTATTATAGGAGCATACCACATGACCTTGGTAGGAACCCTCTTTCTGGGGGGGGGGGGGCTCGCCATCAACATCACCAGGGTCATCTCGTCTGATCTTATATCGCAGTGCAGTGCATACCGGGCATGCTTCCAAATTCTCGTACTCCTCACCGCGGTAGAGGATGCAGTCATTAATGCATGCATGAATCTTCTGAACCTCTAATCCTAGAGGGCAGAGAACCTTCTTTGCTTCGTACGTACTGTCAGGCAATTCATTATCCTTTGGAAGCTTCTTCTTCATTATTTTCAGTAATTTCTCAAATCCCTTATCAGATAAACCAGTCTCTGCCTTCCATTGCAGCAACTCCAGTGTGGTACCGAGCTTTGTGTTCCCATCTTCACAGTCTGGGTACAACTTCTTTTTGTGATCCTCTAACATACCTTTTAACTTCCGCTTCTCATTCACACTTTCTGCTTCTCTGTGTGCATCTACGATGGCCCGACGAAGATCATCATCAGGCTCATCTGATGCCTCTACATCTTCAGCTTCTCCTGTCCCTTCAGCTTCAGCTTCCCCCGTTGCAGTATCACCATATTCAGGGTACATATCATCATCCTCTTCTTCTTCATTGTCTTCCATTATAACCCCTCTTTCTCCGTGCTTGGTCCAACAATTATAGCTAGGCATGAAACCTTTCCGAAGCAGGTGGGCGTGAATGATTTTCCAGGAAGAGTACTCCTTCTTGTTCCCACACATAAAACCATTCTGAATATTTGCCCAAGCCACATCGCCAAAATTACGAAGACCTTCAATGAACTCGGAAGTGCGTCGGTCACCGTACATCCATTGTCGTTCGTTCATCTGCGTCATATAATTAGGTTTGCTAATACTATTACCGAACATCATAAATAGTAAAATGACGAAACATGCATTTGTATCAATGACAAATAAAATAATAGAGTTGCTAACCTCGATCGAGGAGGAAAGAACGAGGAGAAAACCTAAGTATCGCTCGGGCACCTCATATCATTTTTATTTTGTGTGAGCTTAAGTTGGTTCATGCTCTTAGGCATTTCATCAAACACCTCTTGTGCATAGGGGAAAAAACAAACTAGCATACCCCCTCTCACACCTTCCAAAGGAAAAAACAGAGGAGAAGGCTGGTGGGCGGCTGTATTTATAGGCAGGACCTCTAGAACCGGTGCTAAAGAACCCCTTTAGTCTGGGTTCGTAAGCCAACCGGTGCAAATGCCGTTTGGAGCTCAAAACGAAAGCCCTATTTTCTACTAGTGGTAGTTTCACCTTAGTTTTGCATGATTTGTCAATGTGTATCAGCAGAATGAGCCATGAGCAGTAGAATAGTTATGCTCACCAATCGCAAAATAAAAATGAAATAATAGTCATTTGTTTACTTAACATATCATATATCATGATTCTGTGTTAAATCAAAGGGAGATTAAACAAATCCTACAATATTTGCAATAATCCAAATGATCAGGACATAATTATTGTTATAAACGCGATATGCAATAAAAAAGAACGGAAATTGAATCACAACAGGTTGACACAAGATTTAACGTGAAAAAATCTCTCCAATAAAGAGAGGAAAAAACCACGGGTGCCAGTCAAGAAAACTTTACTATATTAAGAGTGTTTACAAACGCCACGGTTTATCTTATGATGCGATAAACCCCAAAAATCACTGGTGGCTTACATGGAGTATAAATAGGTGGCTCCACTCGGCCCAAGCCTCCCGGCGATAAGTCTCGGTCCGCTCCGTCAGAAGTTGACCTTTACTTGTAGATGAAGTTGGATCACAATATAACAATTATGAACCTTCTAAGTCTTGGGTGGTGCAGCTAAAATGAAAAAGACGCTTCCCCTGAAAGGCAGGTTGGCAGTCTCGAGGCATAGGATGAAATCTCCAAATACTCAAGGCATGTAACCGATATATAGTGGTATGTTCTTTTTTGGGACAAGTTGGCTTATTTATTCTCCACAACCAAATATAGAAATCGGGGCCAATACAAAATTATTACATTACAATGCTATTACAACCCCCTTCGTTCCTGAACCCAAAATGCTCTAAAACTCAAGTTGATGTCCTCGTCTTGACCTTTGAAATGGATAATATATTTTATTCTTATGGATTTGAAATTGGATAGAGAACGTGTTCACATAAAGATGTTCAACAAGATCCCGAATTCCCCATGGTAAGGGTTATACGTTCATGTGATAGGCTTCATGGTATATCTCCACAAAGTCTAAGAATAACATGAAATGTATTTTTGTCTTTAACATATTTTTTATATGCATTTCTAGAAGGAAACACTAATAATTCAAGATCTTGGGGGCAAGATGGAGAGGTCATGCATGGCAGCAAGATGAGCTCTCTCCCTGCACATCCTGCGTACCATGGCAGAGGTAATAAGCAAATGAACAAGGCTGCAGATTTAAGTAGAGGCCATGAGGCCATAGCTCTAACAGCCCCCACGCTTCTATCTGCCTCCTCTTGCTAAATAAAGTTCGCTCTTTGTGACAAAGGCTGCATTAGAACCATTGAAGTGGATTGTACTAGTACAAGAACAATTAATGAAAAGGAAGAAAACATATTTATGAAAGATACACAAAATGAAAAGTGGGTGCCAAATTAATGTCACAACTCACAGACTGTTATATAGAGTATCCTATATATGTGAGCCTTGTAACTAGTTGGCTCAACTTATTTGTAAGCACAGATGATTTGCGGTGGTTATGTATATGTTCTAGTATATACTTTTCTCGTTTGCTAGTATAGGTTAAGATTAAGAGGCATCGGGACATAAGCTTCTACCGTCAAAGCTTAATGGTGTAGGATTATTATTCCTAGCTGTGCTCGTTAATAACATCCATCTATTTTTATAACAATCAAGCATCTATCGCATTGTTTTCCTAGTGCACATCGTTCGAAAGCTTCTACCACAGATGTTTACTGATGCAGGACTAGTATTCCTCAATGTGCATATCAGTGAGCTGACACTATTTGTATAACAAGGCATTGCCCTAGCCTGGATATCTTTACGACTCGTTTCTGCCCGTCTAGGAAGCAAATTCTAGACAGGCTGAGTAGATCTTACGGTACGTCCCGTCCCTCGTTGCCCCCCGCGCGGGCGACGGGGACGATCTCTGATCCGCCGCCGCCGCCCTCCCCTCCAGGCCTCTCCCCCCCTCCCCGCCGCCGCCGGACGGTGTCGCCAGGCAAAGCTTGGGCGCTGGCGGCGGGGGGGCCCTCTTCCCCCGCTCATGGAGGCGCCGGCGCGGGCCGGGAGGCCATGGCCGGCGGCGTGCTCGGTGAGAGACGCGCCGGCACGGCTTCTGCTGCGCGGAGATCTCGCTCCCGTGGGCTGGCGGCGGTTGCTCTCATCGGCGGTGGCTCCATGGAGGCGGTGGTTCTTCGGTGGACCGCCGGTGGTGAGGGCTTGACCCTTGCTAGGGTTTTGGGAGACGTCGTCGGGACGGCAGAGACGGCGTCGCGTCGGAATAAAGGTGCTGGAGCTCGATCCCCATCCCAGCAAGGTCACTTGTGGCCGCGCTGGCGAGCTGCTGGCCTGGTATCCTCTCAGATCGGTGGATCTGGGAAGGGTGGTCTCTCCGGGGACGGTCGTTTTTCGACTCTGTCGTGGAGCTTAGGGAGTCGGAGGGCTCTTGCTGCTGTTGTCTTCTCCTCGGCCGGCCGTGGTGGCGAGGGAGTGGAAGGGGACGGTACAATCGCCTTCCCTGTTAGGGTTTTTAGGGTCTTTTTTTTAGATGCGACTGTCGCGTCGTGAAGCTTCCCCCGGCCGGCCATGGTGGCGAGGGGAGGAGGCGGCTCGGCGTGGCGTTGATGGTTGGGACCTACTGCTCGGGGACCGTGGATTGGAGGTTCTGCTTGGTCTCTACCATCTCCCGCCTGTCCGATGTTCTGGAAAAGTTTATTAGCTCTCACCCCTCGGGGTGGGCACTCCTGCGGTGTTCAAAGCCCAATGTGGCAAAGGTGGCGGCGGTGATTCAATGGTGTATGAAGACGGGCGGCTTCTAGATTCGGGTTCTGTACTTGGGTGGTGACGATGAGGACGATGGGCTTGAGAGTGATTTGGGAGTACGGTGTGTGGTCCTCTGGGTCCATATTGTATTTTCCTTTTTTTATGGAGTCGTTTGTAATCGGTTTCGCCATTGTTGAATTCCATCAGTTGTTATCTAAAAAAAAAGGAAGCAAATTCTAATTATCCGAGGTGTTTCCGACATAAATTTGTTTGTTTTTCTTTGAAATGCATCAGAATACGTCCGGAATAGATTGTCGCGTGAATCTGTGCGTATTTGAGACTGCTTATTTCCCGTGGATCTGAGAAAACTCACATGTTTAAAACATATTTGAACGTGTGCATTTCCAAGGAAGACAGGCTGAATTTCTAAATTCGATCCAAACCCGTAAGGTGGGGGAAACAAGTGCACACGGTGCAGGGGAAGTAGTGTGCTCCGCAAGACGTCAGCCGCCCTGTTCCCCAGGCTAACGTCAAGTGGGACGCCATGCCGCCGCCCTCACTTCCCGTGCCGGAGCCGGCGCCGCTCCGTCACATCGCCACCTCTTCGCCTCTGATCCAGCCATAGGTACGTCTCTTGTCATCTCCCTCCACCTCTGTTCTCCGAACTCTAAAGGCATCTCCAGTGGGCCGACATATTTGGTTCGCGCGTGTCTATTTTGGTCCGATCGGATCGGCGGACCATTGTGGCGTGTCCAAGTGGTGTGAAGCAACCGGACCGACGTGATCTTTGGCATAAATTTGGGCCAAGATTGCGTTGGTCTGGACAGCGCGCGTGTTCTTCCTTGACCACACAGGCCCTCCGCCAGCGGCAGAGAACACATTGGCCAATCCCCTCGCGACTCCCTTCTCCAAACCCTTGTCCTCCATCTCCGCCGTTATGTTAGGCAGCGCTGTTGTAACGGCCGGGGCCGCCGTAGCTGCCGCCACAACTTGCCGCTGGCCAGCAGCGTCAACATCAAGCACCGCCACCACCGACCACATCCATGATCAGCTTCAAACCGATTTAATTGAGCATATTTAGGCTTTTGCGGGAAACCAACAGGGTTAATTCCTTTTTTATTAAGTAATTTGAATTATATTTAATTCTTTGTATTAAACTATATGGTTGTAAATTATTTATATTGATGAGCTACTTTTTATTTTATTTATTTTAGACTTTCTATTCTTCTATATAGTTTTGAATTTACAAATATAGTGGCCGCATGAACAGTGCAGGCTAAAAATGGCCAGCGTCGGATAGGATGCATGGCGCCGCTGCATGTCCTAGCCAGGCAGGCTAGACCGCGAGATAATTTCTATCCGAGTGCTGACGCAAATAGACTAGGACGGACCGTTTACCTCGACCAGATGCATCAGTCCGCTGGAGATGCCTTAAGACCTCGCTTCTAATCGCACCTGCCCAACTGTCCGCGTCTCTTAATTGATTCCTCCCACATTTGTCTCGGTTCCAATTGGGTAGGCAAATGGCGCACCTGCGCGCTGATTGATTAGGAGGGATGACAGTTTTCATCTTAGTTTCGCATGATTTGTTTGTGTATATCGGCCGAATGGGCCCTGGACGGCGGTATAGTTTTTTTCGAGAATATGTCCTGGGAGACATATCTGTCACATAGAAGAAGAGGCCGATGGCCGATACACAACGCCAAGAATGGCTACAACACACCGCTAATCCGAAGACTAGCCACCACGCACTACAACAACAACGATACAAGGGCCTCGCCCAAACTGAACCACAAGCCGCGTCACGACCAACGCCAAGCAACTCCGAAGAAACGACCTCCTCCGAACTCTCCTTGTCAACGTACCAGCAACCCTTGAGCGCCTAAGAGTCGGCAGGCGGGTGGCAGGACTTGGCCAGCCCGAGAAAGGTGCCACCTTGGAGTCGCCGACGACGGCGTACATTGCGCCTTGGAAGCTCAACCTTGAGCAGTAGCAACGCCAGAGCGACACCGCGCCAGAACCGTGTGCTCCACAAGAACGTGTCCCGAAAAGCGTAATCGTAAAATAAAAATGAAATAATAATCATATTGGTTTGTTTACTTGACATTAACACAAAATCGAAAGTTGGTGCCAAATTAAAGTCACAACTCACTAGCTCTTATAGATAGATAACATGTATATGCGAGCCTTGCAACTAGTTGGCTCAACTTACTTGTGAGTAGAAATCAATCATAGTGATTACATATATGTTTTTGTATATACTTTTCGTTTGCTAGTGTAGTTAAGATTGAAAGACATCAGGACATAAGCTTCTACCCCCAGTTGGTAATGACGTAGGACCAGTATTCTTGACAGTGCTTGTTAATGACATGCCGCCATTTTTATAACAAGCAAGCTTCTACCGCATTGGTTTCCTAGTGCAAAACTGTCTGCCTAGGTAAAACTAGTTATTGCTACGGGCCAATGATGTCTATATTTTGAAAATGTTCGTCATGAAATCCTTGTAATCTTCATGTCTATTGTATTTCTCGCACCTCGCACCTCTTCAACCACCAATGTGCACAATTTTGACCTTTATTTTTGGCACACATAATCTCTTCGATGTTGACTCTGCGCCCCCGTGAATATTGATCATAGTTCCATCTATGTGTGAGATTGTTGTTGTTGCTTTATTTAAGTGTCTCACACAAAATACATTGGCTTGTAGGTTGGTTAAGTTTTTATTAGAAGCTAAGAACAATTGCATCACATAAGATTCCAAACTGGGACCAAAGTAATTAAGGCAAACAAAAAAACTCTGGTGTGCATCTTCTGAATCTGAATCGAGGTTTAGCCAAAACAGGATAATGATACGTCTCCAACGTATCCATAATTTTTGATGCTCCATGCTTGTTTTTACACCATTTGCCTAATGTTTCGTTACACTTAGTGGCACTTTTATGCATTTTCCGGAACTAACCTATTAACAAGTCGCCACAGTGCCAGTTCTCTGTTTCTGCTGTTTTTGTGTTTCAGAAAAGTTACACAGGAAATATTCTCGGAATTGGACGAAACCAAAGCCAGGCGTCCAGATATTTCATGGAGCTTCTAGAGAACCGAAGAGGAGACGGAGTGGGGCCACGAGGTGGCCTCACACCAGGGCGGCGCGGCCCAGCCCCTGGCCGCGCCCCCTATGTGTGAGACCGCCTCGGTCCACTTCTGACGATGCCCCTTCGCCTATAAAGACCCCCCGACGGGAAAAACCTAAGTACCCGATCAATTTTCCGGAAACACATCGCGATCCGTCGTCGTCGTCGACCCGAGATTAGGAGGGTCCAGATGCTCTTCCCGGCACCCTGCTAGAGAGGGGAATCACCACCGGAGGTCTTCTTCATCGCCATACTTGCCTCCGGAGCGATGAGTGAGTAGTCTACCTTGGACTATGGGTCCATAGCAGTAGCTAGATGGTTGTCTTCTCCACCATGTGCTTCATGTTTAGATCTCATGAGCTGCCCTACATGATTGAGATTACCGTTATGTAATTCTACATGTTTGGTTTGTTGGGATCCGATGAATATTGGTGTTATGATTGAGTTGCTATACTGAAATTTATCTTATGTTATCTCTATGTTGTTTATGATCTTGCATTCTCTCCGTTGTTAGTAGCTATCTTGGCCGAGTAGTTGCTAGTGACTCCAAGAGGGGGTATTTATGCTCAATAGTGGGTTCATGCCTCTATTTAATCTGGGAAAGTGACAGAAACCTCTAAGGTTGTAGATATGCTGTTGCCACTAGGGAGAAAACAACATTCATATGCTCGAGGGCATATGCTTTGTTTACATTACACACTTTGCTTAATGCAATTATCTGTTGTTCGCAACTTAATACTCATGGGGTGTTCGGATGATATCCCCGGGAGTGGATTATTAGTCATAGATGCGGTTGGATGGCGGTCTATGTATTTTGTTGTAATGCCCAAAGTAAATCGCATAGTGATCTTCTTGACATATCACGTTATCTTTATTCTATTAATTGTCCAACTGTAATTTGTTTACCCAGCATATGTTATTTATCTTATGGAGAGACACCACTAGTGAACTATGGACCCCGGTCCTATTTCCATCATATTGCTATCACCTGTTTACTTTACTCGCACTGTTTACTTTACTCGCATACTTTTACTGTTTTCCACTTGATACGCTCATACCCTTTGTTTCAAGCAAACCGGTGAGATTGACAACCTCATCGCAAGTTGGGAACAAAGTACTTGGTTGTGTGTGTGCAGGTTCCACGTTGCAGCTAGCGAAACAAAGCTTGGACGAGGCACCCTATAAATTGTCCGAAGCTGTCGCAAGCTAGCAAGCATCACCTTCAGTCGTTTGTTTGCTCCTCTCTTGATTGACATACCTTGGTTTCTAACTGAGGGAAAATCTTGCTGCTATATTCATCACACCTTCCTCTTGGGGTTCCCAACGGGCTGGTCATTCAACTATGCACCAACTCTTTTCTGGCGCCATCAACCAGCAATCAAGCTCTTTTCTGACGCCGTTGCCGGGGAGGAAGTAGAAGACTTCTGCAAGGGGAGTTTTTCGCACGCACATCCTTTACTTTATTATTTGTTTTGCTTTACTTTATTTATTTTTACTTGCATCGTTTTATCAAAAACCCAAAAAATTTAGAATCCTTGGTAGTTGTTATTTCTTTATTTTAGTTCATTATGTTGTTCCCTAAGTACGTTCTGGAGGACCTCTCAGTAGAAAGTGGTTCAATTATTGGGAAAGATAACATTGAGGAGTTCTTTAATCTTATTAGTATGCATAAAGAAGTTGAGGAAACGTATTTGGTTGAGCTAGCTCCTAGTTATGAAGTTGCTTCCGCTTATTGAGTTCACATGTTAGAAGCTAGGTTTGCTAACCTTAATCCCTTTTTGCAATACATGTTCCTTAAGCTTCATGAAATTGAAGATCCTGAAAAGAAAGCTTTCATTTTGGAAACTTTGCGCTTAGAATTTAAAGATGTTGCCAATGAGGCTAGAAAAGTTTTTAAGAAATTTAATAAGCTTGGCTCACCTGTAGCGGTTGTGATTACACCCAATGAAGATTTTCGAGTGCCAATACCTTATAAACTTTCAGGAATTCATGATGTTTGGGAAAATAATTCTAGCTGGATTTGTCCTGAAAATCCCTTCGATGAAAGTAGTGTACCAAAGCGTGATCATAAAGGATCTTCAAAAACTCATTTGGACATAATTCCCTTCATTGTTGAAAAGACTCCTATTGTGGATCCTGATGCTTCTTTCATAATTACTTGATTCGCAATTTTCTGCGCCTAGCTCAAAGGCGTTAAAGAAAAGCACTCTTGGGAGATAACCCAATGTTTTCTTTTCAGTAAATTTTCTTTTATTTGAGTCTTGGAAGTCATTGCTACTGTAATGACCGCTCCTTATCATTTTTATTTTATTGTTGTGCCGAGAGAAGCCTCTAATTTGAGTGAGGTAAAGATTTGGGGATGTTGCTGTCCTAAAACTGTTTTTGGTGCTGCACCGTAAAAATTTGTGAAAATTCTTTGTATATCTTTTGGACCTGCGATTTCTTGTGCATATGCCCCAGGTTATATCCAAACTTTCATTAGTTGAATACTTTTTGATTTGAGCAACAGAAAACCCCTTAAAAAATCGGCCTTTATCAGCTGTTCTGTTTTGATAGATTTTTCCCACTATTCGTTTTTGCTACTTTATCGCTTTCTTTTTTAGTTCTTTTGGTCATGTAACTTTTGGGAAAGTTGTTACAGTAGTATATACTTTATATGTGGTGGTTTTGGGTTGAAACCTGAAGCAAAAAGAGATTGATTATATGTTATGCCTACACTAATGTTGCTAATAGATTTGTGTTTAGTTTTGTATGAAGAAAGTTTTTAAGTGTAGGGATTGGAGAATAATGAGATGAGTTGAAGAATGGACAAAAGCTCAAGCTTGGGGATGCCCATGCATCACCCCAAGAAATATCCAAGAAGTACAAGCGTCAAAGCTTGGGGATGCCCCCGAGGCACCCCTTCTTCATCGGCAAAAATCAAGTCACCTTTCAAGACACTATATTTTTATTGCTTCATGCACTATGCGTTTTTCTTGGAGCGTCAGTTGTTTTAGTTTTCTTTATTAGTTTTGTTTTGTTTGCTGCAATAAATGGTTGGACCCCAACAAATTTCTTTTGGAGAAGTTGCCTTGCTTTTCAATTGCCAAGAACGCTCTAGTTTTCATTCTTATCAAAACCGAGTATTCTTCTTTTTCAGCTACTATTTTTGGTTTTCGTTTTCGCCTTGATTTGCGTTCAGATCTTCTTATATTTCTTTATCAAGGTGTATTTTTGCCTCTGGACCATGTTGGTTTTCCTCAAAATAGTTGGATTAAAAAAGTTTGAATGGTGTTGGAAAAGAAAAAAAGCTTTATGCAAAAAAGTGGTACAAGAAGGAGCTTGTGTAGACTGCGGTGATGACCCACAAGTATAGGGGATCGCAACAGTCTTCGAGGGAAGTAAAGCCCAAATTTATTGATTCGACACAATGGGAGCCAAAGAATATATGTAAGCCTTAACAGATGAGTTGTCAATTCAGTTGCACCTGGAAATAGTCTTGTTTGCAGTGGTTTATCAGTAGCAACAGTTTTATAGTGGTGATAGTAGTGAAACAGTAACAGCAGTAGTAAAATAACAGCGGTGATAGTAGCGATAGTAAACAGTAGGAACAAATACTGTAGGCATAGGGATGGATGAACGGGCGTTGCATGGATAAGATAATTCATGAAATCAATGAGACATGGGCATTGCAGATAAATAATGATAAAGCATCCTAGTACTAACAATCATAGGCATGTGTTCCATATATAGTCATATATGCTCACAAGGAGAAACTTGCACGACATCTTTTGTCCTACCAGCCTGTTGCAGCAGGGCCTCGAGGGAAACTACTGGTAATTAAGGTACTCCTTTTAATAAAGTACCGGAGCAAAGCATTAACACTCGGTAAACATATGTGATCCTCACATCGTAGCCATCCCCTCCGGTTATCCCAATTTCTGTCACTTTGGGGCCTCGGGTTCCGGACAACAATATGTGTATACAACTTATAGATAAGACCATAAAAAACAGGTATCATCATAAAATAATAACATGTTCAGATCTGAAATCATGGCACTCGGGCCCAAAGTGACAAGCATTAAGCACAACAAGTTGCAACAATGTCATAGGCACTAAATAAAGATACTAGGCACTATGCCCTAACAATCTCATATCAAATTACATGAACAATCTCATCCAATCCCTACCATCCCCTCACCTACAGCGGGAGAATCACTCACACATGGATAGGGGAGTCATGGATGGTCGATGGAGGGACATCGGTGATGATGGTGATGAAGATCTCCTCCAAATCCCCGTCCTGGCAGGGTGCCAGAACGGAGTTTTTGGTTCAGAATCACGGTTTCTGATGGTGGCGGCGTGTGACACCCCCGAATTTATAACAAATTCGAAGTGCCCGTTATGTATTCCATCACAATCCCAGAATCATTGTTGTGATACACATAACGTAGTTGGTAACCAGTTCCATAGACATTACAATACGAATGATTCAAATACAATGGTCATAGTGACCAAGTTCATATTACAACACAATATAGCAGCGGAAATAACATCTTCGGGTCCATGCCTTCACCCTACAGGCAATGGCGACTCAGGAGATGATCTTAGTTCTGGTACTCATCTTCATAACCTTCCTCCTGATAATCTTCCCCATAGTCTGGCCAAGTTGATAGCCAGGGACGCAGCCATGAGTACATTGGATGCACTCGCAAACCATCTTATAAACAAAATGATGAAGTAGATATGCATGGTTGATATGGGGGACTAAGCACTAAGTTTGTTTGCAAAAGCTAGTTTTGTTTCCCAAGAATGTTCATTAGTAGGAAAGAAGATTTAATTCTCTAAATTAAATCTAAAGAGGAACTTCAAGTGTTGGTCACCTTCAGAGTTCAAGTCAAGTCATTCACCCAGTTCACCTCAAGTTATTATCAATCTTGACAAAAGTCAAGTACAGCTTGCCAACTGTCCATGACCGCGGACGCGGCTATTTGAATAGTTTTGAAACCTCTGCAGAGGGGTACACTTTACCCACAAGATTCGATACATCTGCTGGGAGAAATCCACGGATCGTCATACACAAAGTATGCGAGGTTCAGATAATCAAACAAATTCTTTCACTTGTCTACTCTAGTATAGGATCCTTCCCTAGAGCCCGAGACTCGGACATCTCCGTTCCGGCGTCTCTAGTTCTGCCCGCTCCGGGATGCCGGATGAATGGAATTTCCACTCGGTTCAGAAACAACCCACGCATGGATTACTTCTATAAAGGATGATACAAGACCTCCCATACTAGAATAAACAAGCTACGGACTAAGCCCCTTCCCATTTAGGGGTAATGTGGTCGTACGGTATGGTTGGCTCACATAGTACATCACTCGTTGTCATTGAGAAATACATTTCATAGTCCTTAGTCAAGATTATTTTCTTTCAAAATAAACCATCATGTAGG
This sequence comes from Dactylis glomerata, assembly GCA_007115705.1. Taxonomy (NCBI): domain Eukaryota; kingdom Viridiplantae; phylum Streptophyta; class Magnoliopsida; order Poales; family Poaceae; genus Dactylis; species Dactylis glomerata. The sequence continues at coordinate 6,008,387 of QXEO01000902.1, read as the reverse complement.
AGAAATCTCCAATTCAAGTTTTCAAGTTCAAGTCACCAATTTCGAATAGGGTTCCCCTTATAGATGACCTCAATTTTATTAGCGACTAAGCAACTACATTGAGTGATGATACCACTAACTAGGGTTGGATAAACTCAGCTTGATACTCTTGCTAAGCAAGATATCACTACACCGCTATCATTCTACTCTAGCAATTCAATCATGCAATTTACTTAAAAACAAGTAGAATGCAATGGTAAAACTAGGCATTTGGAGTATGATTCAAAAGATGGCTTGCCTTGGTTGGCAAAGTGTCCGGGGTAGCCTTCTTCTTCTTCTTCTTCCTGATAATATCCTCCCTCGGGCGCGTCTCCGGTAACACTAGCGTCTAACCACGATACACAAAAATGTACACAATCACCAAACAAGTACAAACAACACTTCAAGCATGCACACGTGTTTTCAAACAGAGGTAAAAACATATAACACTAATTTAGGTTGGTTTTCATTCATTTCCATTATTTGGAAATAGGTGTGCAAGTTCGAGTTTCTAATCACTACCAAGTAGTATTAACTTTCCAAATACCTTCGACAAGTCCACATGAGCTAAGATTAATACCTACAGATAGGTATTTGGAAATGTGGTTTAACAACAAGGGTTCCATAAAAATTCCGATTATAGATTTGAGTTTAATAAAATCCTAAATGGCAATGCTTACTTAAACATATAGGTAAATAGCATTTAATTTAAAAGGTTCAAAAATGGGATCTAATGCTATAGGCAGATGGGTATCACAAATTGTGAATTTCTAAAGTTGGATTTATATTTTTAGGAATTTTATTTGAATTGATATGGATTTTCTAAGTTGGAAAAGCTCCTGTTTTGTTATTTTTACTGCAACCACTATGCAAATCTAATTGTGTTGAAACCACTTTTATTAGATAGCTTATGTTCTAAGGTTTCCAGAACATTTTCATTTGTTAAATTAGAGTCGGTAGAACTCCGGGAAAATTAAATCTAAGCAAGCATCTGAATGAGTTTTTTCAAAAATCGAAAATCGAATCACCCCTTTTTTTTCTATCCGGGCCGGACACACAGACCACGCTGGGCCGGCCCATTCGGCTGCAAGTGGCGGGTGGCAGGAAAAAAAAAGAGAGGACCGGTCCGGCCTGCCAAGGGGCCCCACCGGTCAGAACTAAAACGAAACGGTATGCTCGTGCTCTTCTTCCCCGAGACAGAGGGCGGCTCACCGGCGGTACTGGGGAAGAGGGCTGTGCTGGGGGGGCGGCATAGAGGAAGGAGAGGGCGGCGATGAAGTAGCAGAAAAGGTTGCACATCTCCTCCTCCTCCGCCTGGTACAGACGGAAACTCGAGGGAGGCCCTGGAACGCCGGGAACGGCAGGGCGTCCTGGAGCTCCGGCGAGCTCGGTCGAGGACACTAGAGAGAGGGAAATGATGTCTGGGAGGTTTCTACGGGTGGTGTGAGTCTGAGGGTGCTCGCAGGGGTCCTTTTATAGGCTGGAGAGGCCGGGCACGGGAGGTGGCCAGTATGTGCACGGGCTAGGGTTTCCGACGCCGTCTCGTGGCCACAGTGGCTCTAGCGCGACATGGGCTTGTCCAGGGGTGCTGGCGTGACGTAGGAGACATGGTGGCGCGGCAGGGTGACGAGAGGAAGAGCTCTTAGCAGTGGTAACATGAGGTGACCTGTGGAGACTTTTCCTTCTCCTCTTCGTCGTGGCTCGGCACAGAGAGGGCAGGGGATGGCGGGAGACAGGTGAGGCGACGCTGGCACGGACTCGGGAGGGAGTGGGCGTGCAGGGGATGGCCTGAGCCTCCTGTTGATCAATAGTGGCTGCAAGTCGCCAGGACGCCGACCAGGTGTTTGACGAAATGCTCGCAAGAGACAAAGTTTTGAATTTTGAAATTTTTCCACTTGGGTTCTGTTCAGTAGCAGATAGGGATCCTAGGCATATGCTGGTTGGGTCTGGAGATGAGGGTTTGGTCGAAAAAGAAATAGATATGGGAATGGTCTGTGTATAAGATTCAAACTTTGGCAGATGTTTGAGTGAGGTTCTAATTTGAATTTTTGTTTGAACTTTCTAGGTCAAGTAAGTATGTAGTTTGGTCAAGCTCAACCAACTGACCACACACTTAATTGATGTACAGATTTCTTAATCTAAGTGTCCAAAGTAGGGTAGTGGTTAACTTTTTCTAGATCAAACTTTTCTTTTCTTTTCTTTATTTCTTTTGTTTCTGGTTTCTTTAGCTCTTGTTACTCTATTCTGGTGCTTGGGCTGGTTAGGTTATGCTTAACTAAACAACACACAATAATTTTTAACCCACATGAAATCATAAAAAGAGATATTGATGTAAGACTATGCACACATGCAATATGAAGCGAAATTTTTTATCTTGGTCCAAAATTTGGCACTTGAATAAGAGGAAAATGGATTACAAATTTTTGGGTTGTTACAATCTTCCCCCCCCCCTTAAAAAGAATCTCGTCCTCGAGATTCACTAGCTAAGAATTGAAAAGATTGGGAAATTCTTTCTGAAGGTAATCTTCTCGTTCCCAAGTGGCTTCCTCTTCAGTGTGATTGCTCCACTGAACTTTCAGAAACTTGATGCTTCGGGTTCGAGTGGTTCGATAGGCTTCCTCGAGGATACGGATAGGCACTTCCCGATAGGTCAAATCCTTATTGATGTCCACCGAACGGTGATCAATATTCTTGAAGATCTCGGGCTTCTCAGGAACTTCAAGACATTTCTGAAGTAGAGACACGTGAAAAACATCGTGCACTTCAGACAATTCAGGGGGCATTTCCAACTGATAAGACACTTCTCCTCTGCGGCCTAGTATCTTGAAGGGTCTAATATACCTTGGTGCAAGCTTTCCTTTTACTTGGAATCTCTGCATTCCCTTGAGGGGTGACACTCTAAGATAGACAAAATCTCCAATCTTGAAGGTCAGTTCTCTACGTCTCTTGTCAGCATAATTCTTCTGTCTAGACTGGGCTGCCTTGAGGTACTCACGAATCATGCGAACCTTCTCTTCAGCTTCTTGCAGAGTGTCTGGTCCAAATATCTTACTATCTCCAGTTTCAGACCAATTCAAAGGGGTACGACACTTTCTTCCATATAAAGCTTCAAAGGGGGCCATTTGCAAACTGGCTTGATAGCTGTTGTTGTAGGAAAATTCCGCGAAGGGCAGACAATCTTCCCACTTAGCTCCATAGGCTAGAACACAGACTCGCAACATATCTTCAAGTATTTGATTCACTCTTTCAGTCTGTCCATCAGTCTGAGGGTGGTAAGCTGTGCTAAAGGCTAATTTGGTTCCCAAGGCTTGGTGCAAACTTCTCCAAAATCTTGAGGTGAATTGGGTTCCTCGATCAGAAACTATGGTTTTAGGGACTCCATGCAAACTAACAATTCTGGATAAATAGAGGTCTGCCAGCTGTCCTGAGGTATAAGTGGTCTTGACAGGAATAAAGTGGGCAACTTTGGTCAGTCTATCCACAATGACCCAGATAGAGTCATTTCCGCGGCTAGACCTTGGAAATCCAGTGATGAAATCCATTCCAACTGATTCCCACTTCCATTCCGGAACTTGCAAAGGTTGCAGCAGTCCAGCAGGACGTTGATGTTCAGCCTTGACTCTTTGACAAATGTCACACTTGCATATGAATGATGCAATCTAACGCTTCATTCCATGCCACCAAAACTGTTCCTTTAAATCTTGATACATCTTAGTTCCACCGGGATGGATGGAGTAAGGTGTCTCATGGGCTTCCTTCATAATGACTTCCTTCAGTTCTGAATCAGCAGGCACACAAATACGTCCTTTATACCAGAGAACTCCTTGATCATCTTCCTCAAATCCTGGCACCTTGCCGGAACTAATTCTGCGCTTAATTCCGTCAATACTCTCATTTTCCTTCTGGGCTTCTTTGATTTGGCTCATCAAGGTGGGTTGAAACTCCAGGTTGGCTAAGAATCCTTGACTGACTAGTTCCAATCCAAATTTTTCAAACTCTTGGTGCAATATGGGTTGCTCCTCTTTGATCATCATATTCAAGGTGCATGGCTTTCTACTCAATGCGTCGGCCACTACATTGGCCTTCCCGAGGTGATAATGAATTTCAAGATCATAATCCTTGATTAACTCTATCCATCTTCTTTGCCTCATGTTTAACTCCTTCTGAGTGAAAATATACTTTAAACTCTTGTGGTCAGTGTAGATCTCGCAACGGTTACCCATAAGATAATGCCTCCAGGTCTTCAAAGCTAGAACCACAGCTGCTAACTCCAGATCATGGGTTGGATAGTTTTCTTCATGAGGTCGAAGCTTCCTGGAGAGATATGCTATGACCTTGCCTTCTTGCATTAACACACAACCAAGTCCAAGTTTGGAGGCATCGCAATAGACATCAAAGTTTTTGGTGATATCAGGCATGGTTAGGACGGGTGCGGTTACTAATCGCTTCTTGAGCTCTTGAAAACTCTCTTCACACTTAGGGGTCCATTCAAACTTCTTGTCCTTCTTCAACAGTTGGGTCATGGGCCTGGCAATGCTTGAGAAACCTTCAACAAATTTGCGGTAATATCCTGCTAATCCGAGAAAACCTCTAACTTCAGTTTGAGTGGTAGGGGCTTCCCATTCCATGACTGATTTGATCTTCTTTGGGTCCACTGAAACCCCTCCAGCTGACAATACATGGCCTAAGAATCCAACTTCCTTTAACCAAAACTCACATTTACTAAACTTGGCATATAACTGATGCTCTCTTAGGGTCTCTAAGATTAATCTCAAATGAGTTGCATGCTCCTCTTCAGACTTGGAGTAAATAAGAATGTCATCAATGAAGACAACAACAAACTTATCCAAAAACTCCATGAAAACCTTATTCATGAGATTCATAAAATAGGCAGGGGCATTGGTTAATCCAAAGGACATTACGGTGTACTCATACAATCCGTATCGGGTAGTGAAGGCGGTTTTAGGTATATCGGTTGCACGGATCTTCAGTTGATGGTATCCAGTTCTAAGGTCTATCTTTGAGAAAACTTGTGCTCCAGTCAATTGGTCAAACAGATCATCAATCTTTGGGAGAGGATACTTATTCTTGATGGTGACATCATTTAGCTTGCGGTAATTAGTGCACAGTCGGCTGGAACCCTTACTTTTATCCACAAACAAGACGGGTGATCTCCAAGCGTATGAACTTGGCTGAATCAATCCCTTACTAAAAAGGTCATCCAATTGCTTCTTTAACTCCACTAGTTCAGTTGGGTTCATACGATATGGTCGTTGGGCTATGGATCCAGTTCCGGGGATAAGCTCAATGATAAACTCAATGTCCCGATCCGGTGGCATTCCGGGTAGTTCATCGGGAAAAACATCCGGGTATTCACAGACGATGGGGACTTGCTCCAGAGTTGGCCCTGAGATACTCTTATGACATCTTGGGATTTGGGTGGGTTTAACTGACACATGCTTTACTACAATTCCATGGCTACTCCTCATAGTGATGGTCTTTTTGGCACAATCTATAATTCCTTGATGTTGACGCATCCAATCCATACCTAGGACTACTTCCAATCCTTTGGTTCCTAACACAATCAAACTGGCTAAGAATGATATCCCATGGATTTCTATGGGCACTGCCAAGCAGGTCCAACTAGCCTTGGTTATTGACCCAGGTATTTGCACAGACATGGTATTTTTCAGGGGTGTTGGTTGAAGTCCACTTTTATCAACGAATAACTGAGTAACAAACGAATGCGAAGCTCCAGAATCAAACAGAACTCTTGCAGGAACTGAATTAACAGGGAACATACCAAGCACAACGTCGGTTGCCTCCTGAGCTTCTTCAACATTCATGTGATTCAGACGACCTCGAGAGTGAGGCTGGTTCCTTGGTGGATAGTTCTTGCCATTCCCAACACGGCGCTGTTGCTGAGCAGGAGCGGTGGCCTTGGATGCATCATTCAGCTTCTTGGGGCACTCATTGGAGTAGTGCCCTTTGATTCCGCACTCATAACAGGTAACCCCAGACTTGTCACCAGGCTTGGGCAGCACAGGGGCGCCATTTGGCCTAGGGGTATTGGGGTTGAAGTTGTTGCCATTAGGTCTTGGAGGTGCACGGTTGAAATTGTTGCCGGTTGGACGGTTGGGATAGTTGGGACGTGGAGCAGGTGCAGATGGCCTCATAGGTCTAGGGGCGAAACCCATAGGTGGATTTCCCCTTGGCTTCTGCGAGTTGCTTGAGTTGCCTTGATACATCATACGGCGCTTGCGGTTCTCTGCAGCTTGCTTGAGTTTGCCTTCCATCTGAATGGCAGAGTCAACCAATGACTCCAGGTCTGCAAAGGGAATGCTGACCAAGACACATTGCATCTCATCATGAAGTCCATTCAGAAACCTTTCTTGCTTCTTCTCATTGGTGTTGGTGTCATCTGGGGCATACCTAGACAAGGTAAGGAACTTGTCACGGTAGTCAACCACAGATAGGGAACCTTGCCTCAGATTTCTGAACTCATCTCTCATCCTTTTAACTAATCCCAAAGGAACATGGGCTTTGCTAAACTTGCTCTTGAACTCCTCCCAAGGCATCAGATACCCTTGGGCTTGCATTGCACGGGTGCTATCCCACCAAGCTCTTGCGGCTCCCGCAAGGTAGTGGGTGGTGTACAAGACCTTCTCATTCTCGCCCACTCCGGCGACTTCCAGATTGTTCTCCATTGTACGAAGCCAATCATCAGCATCTAAGGGTTCTTCAGACTTAGTGAACATAGGTGGGTTGGTGTTTTGGAAACTCCTTAACTTGGATCGGTGATCACCATGGCCATTGTTTTCTCCTTCACCATGGCCATTCCCATCGCCATTGTTGTGGTTCATTGCCATCTGGGTTAGCTTCTGAAGAGTGGCCAAGTTAGCTTGGCGCTTAGCTCGGGCTGCTTCCCGGTCTTCCATGATCAACCTTAGCAGTTCGGCCATTTCCGGGTTCGGGGGTGGGGGTGCTCGCGGCATCTGAAGATAATGTGTGTAAGACAAGATGGAAAACTAATTGCTAAGATTTAAATGTAACATGGATGATGCAATTTTGTCTTACTAAGGCCTTAAGGGCCAAATTCATATTTCATTCAACAAACATCAAACATACCACACATCCGAGTTCACACATTACAAATGGTTTACATCAAACCATTGCGACTCGTCAACTAGAGAGGGGGATACAACTCACACCTACACGAAGTGACTTAAAGTAAACTCATAACTAGATAACACTTGGATCTCCACTCTAAACATCGGGCTCCTCGGGGTCTTCCTCCTCATCATCCTCGATGAATCCATTATCCTCATCATCCTCCTGATCATCAAGGTCCTCCATGAAGTCATCCTCATCACTAATGAGGGCATTATCCTCCTTGCGGAGGTAAATGCCTTCCTCCTCACCAAGGTGGCTCTCTAGACTCTCAATGTACTCAGTTAGCTCAGCCACATTGGCCTTCAACTCCTCAATGATCTGATCCCTCTCATCGCGCTGGCGGCGAAGACTCTTGCGATCCTTCGCAAGCATCCTGATAGTGCTCCTCGCCTCCACAAGTGCGAAGTGCTCAAGGTTGGCCTTGGTGCGGGCACGATCGGCCTCCTGCTGAGTGGAGTACAGCAAGAAGTCCATGTGATCGATGTAGGTACTCGGCTCATTTTGCCCTGGCATGTTTGCGGGACGCCCATCCGCATCACGCCGAGCAAAGTTCCTAAAGCGCTCCCCCTGGACCTCCTCCACATGCAGTCCGCACAAGCGGGCGTGCATCTCCTGCATACCTCGGACCAAACCATCGGCCCAAGTGTTCTCCACAAGCTCAAACTTGATCCTTGGAGAACTCAAATCTCCCTTCTTGCCACGGCAACTGGCCCTGATAAGCCACCGTAGCTCTCCATCTGGGTGCTCATTGAGCACGGCTCCCTTGAACTCCGGATACAGACGATCCAGGAACAAGGTCAGGGTGGTGAGATCGCGCTCGAAACAAAGGCTGCCACCATGGCCCAACTGGTACTGCTCAGTGAATACCGGGGCCATCTACAAAATTTTAGATTAGATTAAGTTAGTGATCAACTCAAGTGTGCAAAATTTTAAGTAGGCAAAAACTGAATCAAGTACAAAGCTTTGTAAATAGAGAGGAAAAGACTAAGCAATTTTAAACCATTACTTAAATCTTTGCTTTTATAAAGGTTTCATTTAACGCCCATTCTAACTAAGGTCTCCTATGGTCAGCCTAGGCTCTGATACCAACTTGTGACACCCCCAAATTTATAACAAATTCGAAGTGCCCGTTATGTATTCCATCACAATCCCAGAATCATTGTTGTGATACACATAACGTAGTTGGTAACCAGTTCCATAGACATTACAATACGAATGATTCAAATACAATGGTCATAGTGACCAAGTTCATATTACAACACAATATAGCAGCGGAAATAACGTCTTCGGGTCCATGACTTCACCCTACAGGCAATGGCGACTCAGGAGATGATCTTAGTTATGGTACTCATCTTCATAACCTTCCTCCGGATAATCTTCCCCATAGTCTGGCCAAGTTGATAGCCAGGGACACAGCCATGAGTACATTGGATGCACTCGCAAACCATCTTATAAACAAAATGATGAAGTAGATATGCATGGTTGATATGGGGGACTAAGCACTAAGTTTGTTTGCAAAAGCTAGTTTTGTTTCCCAAGAATGTTCATTAGTAGGAAAGAAGATTTAATTCTCTAAATTAAATCTAAAGAGGAACTTCAAGTGTTGGTCACCTTCAGAGTTCAAGTCAAGTCATTCACCCAGTTCACCTCAAGTTATTATCAATCTTGACAAAAGTCAAGTACAGCTTGCCAACTGTCCATGACCGCGGACGCGGCTATTCGAATAGTTTTGAAACCTCTGCAGAGGGGTACACTTTACCCACAAGATTCGATACATCTGCTGGGAGAAATCCACGGATCGTCATACACAAAGTATGCGAGGTTCAGATAATCAAACAAATTCTTTCACTTGTCTACTCTAGTATAGGATCCTTCCCTAGAGCCCGAGACACGGACATCTCCGTTCCGGCGTCTCTAGTTTTGCCCGCTCCGGGATGCCGGATGAATGGAATTTCCACTCGGTTCAGAAACAACCCACGCATGGATTACTTCTATAAAGGATGATACAAGACCTCCCATACTAGAATAAACAAGCTACGGACTAAGCCCCTTCCCATTTAGGGGTAATGTGGTCGTACGGTATGGTTGGCTCACATAGTACATCACTCGTTGTCATTGAGAAATACATTTCATAGTCCTTAGTCAAGATTATTTTCTTTCAAAATAAACCATCATGTAGGTGAAATCTCCAATTCAAGTTTTCAAGTTCAAGTCACCAATTTCGAATAGGGTTCCCCTTATAGATGACCTCAATTTTATTAGCGACTAAGCAACTACATTGAGTGATGATACCACTAACTAGGGTTGGATAAACTCAGCTTGATACTCTTGCTAAGCAAGATATCACTACACCGCTATCATTCTACTCTAGCAATTCAATCATGCAATTTACTTAAAAACAAGTAGAATGCAATGGTAAAACTAGGCATTTGGAGTATGATTCAAAAGATGGCTTGCCTTGGTTGGCAAAGTGTCCGGGGTAGCCTTCTTCTTCTTCCTGATAATTTCCTCCCTCAGGCGCGTCTCCGGTAACACTAGCGTCTAACCACGATACACAAAAATGTACACAATCACCAAACAAGTACAAACAACACTTCAAGCATGCACACGTGTTTTCAAACAGAGGTAAAAACATATAACACTAATTTAGGTTGGTTTTCATTCATTTCCATTATTTGGAAATAGGTGTGCAAGTTCGAGTTTCTAATCACTACCAAGTAGTATTAACTTTCCAAATACCTTCTACAAGTCCACATGAGCTAAGATTAATATCTACAGATAGGTATTTGGAAATGTGGTTTAACAACAAGGGTTCCATAAAAATTCCGATTATAGATTTGAGTTTAATAAAATCCTAAATGGCAATGCTTACTTAAACATATAGGTAAATAGCATTTAATTTAAAAGGTTCAAAAATGGGATCTAATGCTATAGGCAGATGGGTATCACAAATTGTGAATTTCTAAAGTTGGATTTATATTTTTAGGAATTTTATTTGAATTGATATGGATTTTCTAAGTTGGAAAAGCTCCTGTTTTGTTATTTTTACTGCAACCACTATGCAAATCTAATTGTGTTGAAACCACTTTTATTGGATAGCTTATGTTCTAAGGTTTCCAGAACATTTTCATTTGTTAAATTAGAGTCGGTAGAACTCCGGGAAAATTAAATCTAAGCAAGCATTTGAATGAGTTTTTTCAAAAATCGAATCACCCCTTTTTTTCTATCCGGGCCGGACACACAGACCACGCTGGGCCGGCCCATTCGGCTGCAAGTGGCGGGTGGCAGGAAAAAAAAACAAGAGGACCGGTCTGGCCTGCCAAGGGGCCCCACCGGTCAGAACTAAAACGAAACGGTATGCTCGTGCTCTTCTTCCCCGAGACAGAGGGCGGCTCACCGGCGGTACTGGGGAAGAGGGCGGCGCTGGGGGGGCGGCGTAGAGGAAGGAGAGGGCGGCGATGAAGTAGCAGAAAAGGTTGCATGTCTCCTCCTCCTCCGCCTGGTACAGACGGAAACTCGAGGGAGGCCCTGGAACGCCGGGAACGGCAGGGCGTCCTGGAGCTCCGGCTTGCTCCGGCGAGCTCGGTCGAGGACACTAGAGAGAGGGAAATGATGTCTAGGAGGTTTCTACGGGTGGTGTGAGTCTGAGGGTGCTCGCAGGGGTCCTTTTATAGGCCGGAGAGGCCGGGCACGGGAGGTGGCCAGTATGTGCACGGGCTAGAGTTTCCGACGCCGTCTCGTGGCCACAGTGGCTCTAGCGCGACATGGGCTTGTCCAGGGGTGCTGGCGTGACGTAGGAGACATGGTGGCGCGGCAGGGTGACGAGAGGAAGAGCTCTTAGCAGTGGCAACATGAGGTGACCTGTGGAGACTTTTCCTTCTCCTCTTCGTCGTGGCTCGGCACAGAGAGGGCAGGGGATGGCGGGAGATAGGTGAGGCGATGCTGGCACGGACTCGGGAGGGAGTGGGCGTGCAGGGGATGGCCTGAGCCTCCTGTTGATCAATAGTGGCTGCAAGTGGCCAGGACGCCGACCAGGTGTTTGACGAAATGCTCGCAAGAGACAAAGTTTCGAATTTTGAAATTTTTCCACTTGGGTTCTGTTCAGTAGTAGATAGGGATCCTTGGCATATGCTGGTTGGGTCTGGAGATGAGGGTTTGGTCGAAAAAGAAATAGATATGGGAATGGTCTGTGTATAAGATTCAAACTTTGGCAGATGTTTGAGTGAGGTTCTAATTTGAATTTTTGTTTGAACTTTCTAGGTCAAGTAAGTATGTAGTTTGGTCAAGCTCAACCAACTGACCACACACTTAATTGATGTACAGATTTCTTAATCTAAGTGTCCAAAGTAGGGTAGTGGTTAACTTTTTCTAGATCAAACTTTTCTTTTCTTTTCTTTATTTCTTTTGTTTCTGGTTTCTTTAGCTCTTGTTACTCTATTCTGGTGCTTGGGCTGGTTAGGTTATGCTTAACTAAACAACACACAATAATTTTTAACCCACATGAAATCATAAAAAGAGATATTGATGTAAGACTATGCACACATGCAATATGAAGCGAAATTTTTTTATCTTGGTCCAAAATTTGGCACTTGAATAAGAGGAAAATGGATTACAAATTTTTGGGTTGTTACACGGCGCAGCGGAACTCTATCTGGGAAAAACGCCGTCTCCTCGATATAATCGAGTCAGGGGGTATATGTAGGCGAAAGGAGAGGTCGAGGGGACGGCCGAGGCGCCCTCACACCAGGTGGGCGCGGCCAGGGCTGGGCCGCACCCCTGTGTGTGTAGGGCCCTCGAGCCTCCCCTCCGTCTCGTCTTCTGGCTCCTTGGGTCTTCTGGTGAAATAGGATTTTTGATGATTTTTCCCAAATTTTTACTGAAAGTTGGATTTTTGCAAAAAATGAGACACCAGAGCAATTCTGCTGAAAACAGCGTTAGTCCGTGTTAGTTGTATTCAAAACACACAAATTAGAGGAGAAACAATAGCAAAAGTGTTTGGGAAAGTAGATACGTTTTGGATGTATCAACTCCCCCCAAGCTTAGCTATTTGCTTGTCCTCAAGCAATTCAGTTAACAACTGAGAGCGATAAAAGAAACTTTCACGAACACATTTGCTTTATAGAGGTATATATACTAACTATATGATCAAGTACTCAGGCAATTCATAATAAGAAATATGCAACTAATGCTACCTCATAGTCAAGCAAGCTATGAAAGAGTTCCAACATACTAATAACAAGTAACATGAACATAAGAAGCTACAAGATTGTAATATGCATAAATGATATGAAAGAGTGGTATCCAGCTTGCCTTTATTTGTGGAGCAAAACATAAATGCTGAGGCACCTCTGAAGTTCAAGAGAAGACTAGAAGTAAAAATATCAAAGATACAAGCATCAAAGTTATACCACAATTAACCGTGTTCTGGGACAAGCACATTACACTAAGAATAACAGCTATGCTCTCAAGAAGTGCTTTAGAGTTAGAAGATGAAGACTCAACATAAAAGTAAAAGAATGGCCCTTCGCAGAGGGAAGCAGTGATCTAACATGTGCTAGAGCTTTTCATTTGTAAAACAGAGATAAAAATTTATTTTTGAGAGGTGATACGTCTCAAACGTATCTATAATTTTTGATGCTCCATGCTTGTTTTTACACCATTTGCCTAATGTTTCGTTACACTTCGTGGCGTTTTTATGCGATTTCCGGAACTAACCTATTGACAAGATGCCACAGTGCCAGTTCCCTGTTTTCTGCTGTTTTTGTGTTTCAGAAAAGCTACACAGGAAATATTCTCGGAATTGTACGAAACAAAATCCAGAAGTCTTATTTTTCCTGGGAGCATCCAGACATCCGAAGAGAGGAAGGAGAGGGGCCACATGCCACCCTCACGCAGGGCTGGCGTGACCCAGGCCCTGGCCGCGCCACCCTAGTGTGAGGAGGCTTGGGGCCGCCTCTGACATCGCCCCTTCGCCTATAAGAAGCCTCGGGACGAAAAACCCTAGGGGAGTCGGCAATTTTCCAGAAATAGTTCCGAAGCTCTGCCGCCATCACCGACGAATTTCGAGGGACAGAAGTCTCTGTTCTGGCACCCTGCCGGGACGGGGAAGTGCCCCCAGAGCCATCTCCATCGGTCTCCATCGCCGTCTTCGCCGTCTCCATCGACCTCACCGCCATCTCCACCAACCTTGCTGTCTCCTATGATGAGGAGGGAGTAGTTCATCCCCGGGGCTGAGGGCTCTACCGGTAGCTATGTGGTTCACCTCTCTCTCCCATGATGTGATCTTTATGTGATCGTGAGCTTTGTATCATGTTGAACAAGTAGATGTTATTATTCAGATATTATGTGTACTCTAGTGGTGATTGTTAAAGTAATCTATTGCTCCTGCCATGGTGTAACGGTGATAGTGCGTGCATCATGGTGGTACTTGGTTTAGGCTATGATTGTGATCTCTTGTGGATTATGAGAATAATTATTGCTATGATAGTTTGAGTGATCTATTCCTCCTTTCATGGTGTAATGGTGACAGTGTGTGCACCGTGTTAGTACTTGGTCTAAATTGCAATGATATCTATCTTGAGTTGTGATCTGATTTGAATATCTCTATGAGTGGTGTTTATCAAGTACTTGATGAACTTTAAGGGGTGCTTCTGTAGCCACTACGCAATGATTAGTGTTGTTCAATAGGAGAGTAATTCAGAGTACTATAGCGGAGAGAAGTTGTTTATTTGTTCAATCATGTTATATTGTTGGGAGTGTGTCCACTAGTGAAAGTATGATCCCTAGGCCTTGTTTCCAACCATTGCACACCGTTTACTTGCTATTTTGTTACTTGTTTGCTCGCAGCGATATTTATTTCACATCACGTTTGCTACTTATAATCATCTATACCACTTGTATTGCACTATCTCTTCGCCGAACTAGTGCACCTATACATTTGACAAGTGTATTGGGTGTGTTGGGGACACAAGAGACTTTCTGTATCGTAATTGCAGGGTTGCTTGAGAGGGATAGCTTTGACCTCTTCCTCCCTGAGTTCGATAAACCTTGGGTGATCCACTTAAGGGAAACTTGCTGCTGTTCTACAAACCTCTGCACTTGGAGGCCCAACAAGTGTCTACAAGAATAGAAGTGCGTAGACATCAAGCTCTTTCCTGGCGCCGTTGCCGGGGAGGAAAGGTAAAAGACACTCATATTGAAGAAGAATAACCTCCCTCGTCAACCACGCGCCAAGCTCTTTTCTGGCGCCGTTGCCGGGAGGTAAGGTAAAAGGTACTCGCATCCTCCTGTGTGAGTGCTCGAAGTTATTTCCTTTAGATTCTGCAATTACATCTTTTTATTTCTTGTTTTTATTTTCACTAGTTAGGCTTAATGGAAAACAAAGAGTTCTGTAGTCTTTTTCCTGAGTTTAGATATGAAGTGTTTGAAGAGAAAATTGAAAAACCTTTGGAGCTTAATTTGCATGCTAATAGTGTTGTTAGTATGAATGTTTCGAACACTGTTATTACTAATGCTATAGCAAAGTCTAAGATTGGGGAAGCTGATTTTGTTAAGAATGATATTTTTAGTTCCCCAGCTTTAGTGGAGAAAGTTTGCTCTGATGATATTTTATCTCCCATATGTGATGTTCCTTCTTATGATGATATGTTTGAAGAATATGCTTTGCGAAATAGCTGTTCTTTAGCTTGTGATGATACTAAACCTCTAGTTTATGATGGCTATGATGATGAGTATAATATTTTCAGTTCACCTACTTTTGAGGATAAAATTAGTTATGATTACAATATGCCTCCTATTTATGATGATTATGGTGATGAGAATAATTATTCTGTTGAATCTGCTCCTACTACTATTGTTCCTGTGGTGAGTATTAATTCTTTCATGCATGTGGCTCATGATAGGGATGTTTTATGTGATAGTTATATTGTTAGTTCTATTCATGATGCTACTGAAAGTTATTATGAGAGAGGGAAACATGGTTTGATGGATCTCAACAGTATTAAGTTTCCCCTCTTTATGTTGCAAATCTTGAAGTGGCACTTGTTTTATCTATCCATGCTTGCTACCATGTGCCTCGTTGATTTATTTTCTTACAAGATTCCTATGCATAGGAAGTGGTTCAGATATAAATGTCTTTCACATTTTCTTTTTGATGCTCTCTATTGCTTTAAGTTCCTATATGGCGCCTTTGCCTCAAGCTCTTATATGGCGCCTACATGAGCATCTTTGCAAATTACTGCGCCTAGCTCAAAGGCGTTAAAGAAAAGCACTCTTGGGAGATAACCCATTGTTTTATTTTCAGTACTTTTTCTTTTATTTGAGTCTTGGAAGTTATTACTACTGTAATAACCGCTCCTTATCCTTTTTATTTCGTTGTTGTGCCAAGAGAAGCCTCTAATTTGAGTGAGGTAAGATTTGGGGATGTTGCTGTCCTGAAACAGTTTTCGGTGCTGCACCGTAAAAATTCGTATAAATTCTCTGTTTATCTTTGGGACCTGTGATTTCTTGTGCATATGCCCCAGGTTATATCCAAACTTTCATTAGTTTAACACTTTTTGATTTGAGCAACAGAAAACCTCTTAAAAATTCAACCTTTGTCAGCTGTTCTGTTTTGACAGATTTCTGCCAATATTGGTGTTTGCCGCTTTATCGCTTTCTTTTTGAGTTCTTTTGATTATGGAACTTTTGGGGAAGTTGCTACAGTAGTATATGCTTAATATGTGGTAGTTTTGAGTTGAAACCTGAAGCAAAAAAAGAGGTTGATTATATGTTATGCTTGCACTAATGTTGCTAATAGAATTGTGTTTAGTTTTGTATGAAGGAAGTTTTCAAGTGTAGGGATTGGAGAATGATGAGATGAGTTGAAGAATGGACAAAATCTCAAGCTTGGGGATGCCCATGCATCACCCCAAGAAATATCCAAGAAGTACAAGCGTCAAAGCTTGGGGATGCCCCCGAGGCACCCCTTCTTCATCGGCAAAAATCAGGTCACCTTTCAAGACACTATATTTTTATTGCTTCATTGATACGTCTCAAATGTATCTATAATTTTTGATGCTCCATGCTTGTTTTTACACCATTTGTATAATGTTTCGTTACACTTAGTGGCATTTTTATGCATTTTCAGGAACTAACCTATTAACAAGTGCCACAGTGCCAGTTTCCTGTTTTCTGCTGTTTTTGTGTTTCAGAAGTGATACACAGGAAATATTCTCGGAATTGGACGAAACAAGTTCCTGAAGTCTTATTTTTCCCGGAAGCTTCCAGACATCCAAAGAAGTATCGGAGGGGGGCCACCAGGGCCTCACACAAGGGGGCGGCGCGGCCCTACCCCTGGCCACGCCACCCCTATGTGAGGGCACCTGGCCCCTCCTCTGACGACGCCCCTTCGCCTATAAAGACCCCCCGACGGAAAAAACCTAAGTACCCGATCAGATTTCCAGAACACATCGCGATCCGCCGCCGCCGTCGACCTGAAGATCGGGAGGGTCCAGAAGCTCTTCCCGGCACCCTGCCGGAGAGGGGAATCGCCACCGGAGGTCTTCTTCATCGCCATGCTTGCCTCCGGAGTGATGAGTGAGTAGTCTACCTTGGACTATGGGTCCATAGCAGTAGCTAGATGGTTGTCTTCTCCACCATGTGCTTCATGTTTAGATCTCATGAGCTGCCCTACATGATTGAGATCACCGTTATGTAATTCTATGATGTTGGTTTGTTGGGATCCGATGAATATTGGTGTTTATGATTAAGTTGCTGTACTGAATTATATCTTTTGTTATCTCTATGTTGTTTATGATCTTGCATGCTCTCCGTTGTTAGTAGCTATCTTGGCCGAGTAGTTGCTAGTGACTCCAAGAGGGGGTATTTATGCTCGATAGTGGGTTCATGTCTCTATTTCACCTGGGGGAGTGACAGAAACCTCTAAGGTGGTAGATGTGCTGTTGCTACTAGGGAGAAAACAACATTCATATGCTCAAGGGCATATGCTTTGTTTACATTACACACTTTGCTTAATGCAATTATCTGTTGTTCGCAACTTAATACTACTGGGGTGTTCGGATTGATATCCCCGGGAGTGGATTATTAGTCATAGATGCAGTTGGATGGCGGTCTATGTATTTTGTTGTAATGCCCAGAGTAAATCTCATAGTGATCTTCTTGACATATCACGTTATCTTTATTCTATCAATTGCCCAACTGTAATTTGTTTACCCAGCATGTTATTTTATCTATGGAGAGACACCACTAGTGAACTGTGGACCCCGGTCCTATTTTAATCATATTGCAATCACCTGTTTACTTTTCCCGTACTGTTTACTTTTCTCGCATACTATATTGTTTTCCACTCGATACGCTCATAATCTTTGTTTCAAGCAAACCGGTGAGATTGACAACCTCATCGCAAGTTGGGAACAAAGTACTTGGTTGTGTGTGTGCAGGTTCCATATCACCTTCAGTCGTCGCCGTCTCTCCTCTCCTGATCGATAAACCTTGGTTTCTTAACTGAGGGAAAACTAGCCGCTACACTCATCATACCTTCCTCTTGGGGTTCCCAACGGGCTGGTCATTCACCACGCACAAGGACTTACTGCTCCCACGTCAACTAAACGCCACTGTCTTTTCTGGCGCCATCAAACGCAGCAGCTATTTTTCTGGCGCCGTTGCCGGGGAGGAAGAGAAGACTTCTGCAAGGGGAGTTTTTCGCACACACATCCTTTACTTTGTTATTGTTTTGCTTTACTTTATTTATTTTACCTGCATTGTTTTATATCAAAAACCCAAAAAAATTAGAATCCTTGCTAGCTGTTTTTACTTGTTTACTTTCGTTTTGCTGAAATGGCCAATCCTGAAAATACCAAGTTGTGTGACTTTACTAGCACAAACAATGGTGATTTTATCTGCACTCCTATTGCACCACCTGCTACTGCTGCAAACTTTTATGAGATTAAGCCTGCTTTATTGAACCTTGTTATGAAAGAGCAATTTTCTGGTGCTAGTATTGAAGATGCTGCAGCTCATCTCAACAATTTTGTTGAGCTATGTGAGATGCAGAAATATAAAGATGTTGATAGTGATATTATTAAGCTCAAGTTGTTTCCTTTTTCTTTGAGAGGAAAAGCTAAAGATTGGTTGCTGTCTTTGACTAAGAATAGTATTAATTCATGGGCTAAGTGTAAGGATGCTTTTATTGGTAGATACTATCCTCCTGCTAAGATTATAGCTTTGCGCAGCAATATTATGAAGTTTACTCAGTTTGATAATGAACATGTTGCTCAAGCTTGGGAAAGAATGAAATCTATGATAAAGAATTGCCCCACTCATGGACCGACTACTTGGATGATTATCCAAACTTTTTATGCAGGACTGAATTTTTCTTCAAGGAACCTACTTGATTCAGCTGCTGGAGGCACTTTTATGACCCTTACCTTGGGCGCCGCGTCAAAGTTACTCGACAACATGATGGTAAATTACTCCGAATGGCACACCGAGAGAGCTCCACAAGGTAAGAAGGTAAATTCTGTTGAGGAAACCTTTTCCTTGAATGATAAGATAGATACCATTATGGCTATGCTTGCTAATGATAGGACTCATGTTGATCCTAATAATGTTCCTTTAGCCTCTCTGGTTGCTCAAGAAGAGCAAGTTGATGTGAATTTCATTAGAAACAATAATTTTAACAACAATGCTTATAGGAACAATTTTGCCAGTAACAATTATAGGCCGTTTCCTTCTAATGGTGATAATAGCTATCTTGGTAGACCTAAAATGCCTAATGAAGAAAGAATTTTTGAACTTGAAAAGGCTACTAAGGATTTTATGCAGGCGCAGCATGAGCAGAACAGGGCTTTCACCAAGATTATGGAGGATCAATCAGCTCTGTTGAAGACTATTAGTCATCAACTTGAAAATTTAAACACGGCTATTCCTGAATTGCAGGCTAAGGTTTCCAAAGCTGAAACCGATATTTCATTATTGTCTAATGTGCAATCTTCTTTGGTTAATAGAATGTCCGCTAAGCCTGATCCTGTTGCTTCCGCTAATGCTATCCAAGTTGGAATTGATGAAAATATTAGATTGTTAGCGGAATTGCATGCCAGGTGGGAAAGAGAAGATGAGATGGCTAGACAGATGCAGGTATGTACCATTACTACCTCTAATGATGTTGCTCCTACTGATAGCAATCCTCTTACTTTGATTGGTGTAGAGAAAACTCCCACTCCTTGTGTTAAAAAGCCTAAAACTGCCAAAACTTTTTCTCAAAAGAGTGCTAAAATTTTTTGGAGTGTGGGAGATGATAGCTCTACTTGTTTTAATGATTTTGATGTTGATGGCTGCAATATATCTGAAGTAATTTTGTTCTTGCAAAAGCTTGCTTTGACTCCCAATGCTAGTTCTTTAAATATTGCTTTTACTAAGCATATTACCAATGCTCTCATAAAAATTAGGGATGAAAAGTTGAAGCAGAAAGCCTCTGTTCCCAAGAAGTTAGAAGATGGTTGGGAACCCATCATTGATATGCATGTTAATGGTTATGATTGCCATGCTTTTAGTGATCTAGGTGCTAGTATTTCTATCATGCCTAGAAAGATTTATGACATGCTTGATTTACCACCGCTTGAAAAATGTTATTTTGATGTTCCTATTGCTGATGTTGCTAAGAAGAAACCTTTGGGAAGGATTAATGATGTTCATATTGTGGTTAATAATAACCTTGTTCCCGTTGATTTTCTTGTTATGGACGTTGAATGCCATGCTTCATGTCCTATTATTTTGGGAAGACCCTTTCTTCGAACTGTAGGTGCTATCATTGATATGAGGGAAGGCACTATCAAGTATCAATTCCCACTTAAGAAAGGTATGGAACACTTCCCTAGGAAAAGAAAGAAATTACTTTTTGACTCTATTCTTAGAACAAATTATGAGCTTGATGCTTCATCTCTTGATATTACTTGATTCGCAATTTTCTGCGCCTAGCTCAAAGGCGTTAAAGAAAAGCACTCTTGGGAGATAACCCAATGTTTTCTTTTCAGTACTTTTTCTTTTATTTGAGTCTTGGAAGTCATTACTACTGTAATGACCGCTCCTTATCCCTTTTATTTCGTTTTTGTGCCAAGAGAAGCCTCTAATTTGAGCGAGGTAAAGATTTGGGGTTATTGCTGTCCTGAAACAGTTTTCGGTGCTGCACCGTAAAAATTCGTATAAATTCTCTGTTTATCTTTGGGACCTGTGATTTCTTGTGCATATGCCCCAGGTTATATCCAAACTTTTCTTAGTTGAACACTTTTTGATTTAAGCAACAGAAAATCCCTCAAAAATTCGTCCTTTGTCAGCTGTTCAGTTTTGACAGATTTCTACCAATATTCGTTTTTGCCACTTTATCGCTTTCTTTTGAGTTCTTTTTTATCATGGAATTTGTTGGGAAGTTGCTACAGTAGTATATACTTTATATGTGGTGGTTTTGGGTTGAAACCTGAAGCTAAAAGAGGTTGAATATATTTTATGCTTACACTAATGTTGCTAATAGAATTGTGTTTAGTTTTGTATGAAGGAAGTTTTCAAGTGTAGGGATTGGAGAATGATGAGATGAGTTGAAGAATTGACAAAATCTCAAGCTTGGGGATGCCCATGCATCACCCCAAGAAATATCCAAGAAGTACAAGCGTCAAAGCTTGGGGATGCCCCCGAGGCACCCCTTCTTCATCGGCAAAAATCAGGTCACCTTTCAAAACACTATATTTTTATTGCTTCATGCACTATGTGTTTTTCTTGGAGCGTCAGTTGTTTTAGTTTTCTTAGTGTGTTTAGTTTGTTTGTTTGCTGCAATAAATGGTTGGACACCAACAAATTTCCTTTGGAGATGTACTCGTTTTCATTTGCAAAGAATGCTCTAGTTTTCACTCTTATTAAAAATCGAGCATTCTTCTTTTTCTGCTACTGCTTTTGGTTTTCGTTTTCGCCTTGATTTGCATTCAGATCTTGTTATATCTTTTCATCAAGGTGTATTTTTGCCTCTGATCTTTATTGGTTTTCATCAAAATAGGTGTTTATAAAAATTTCAAATGGTGTTGGAAAAGAGAAAAAGCTTTGTGCAAAATAGTGGTACAAGAAGGAGCTTGTGTAGACTGCGGCTTAGGCTTTTTCATGTCATGCTTGATGTCTTTTTGATAGTATGCTTAGTGGTTTTGTTGTAGCATGACTTGTCTCAAATAACTGAGATTGCTTAATGAGCCTTTGAAAAAATCATGCGTTGTTTTTATTGTATGGAAGCATTATTTTGGTTTTCTCCTTGATGCTTTATTTGGGTTGACTTGGTGCATGCTCACACATGTTAGACTCATACAAAGTCGCCATTAGCCTTCATGATCATTTAGTTTTTGACTTTTGATGCCATCTTATGCTTCTTTTAATGTCGCTTTGTCGCTTTGCATGATTATGGCCATTATCGCTCTCTTAATTGGTCGCTCCCAGTCTTTTGCTAGCCCTCGCCTTGTACTGAGTATGAGCTCTACTCGTGCATCCAACTCCTAAAAGCCAAAGTTTTCCAAAGTGTCCACCATACATACCTACTAGCAATTTGCTATTCCAAGTAAATTTGACTTGCTTTTATATTCTCTTCAAATTAAACTCTTACCAGTGTTATGCGAAATTCGGTCAGTAAAGCTCTCACGAACCGGAAGGCACATTTTACTTTTTCCTGTTCTTAAAAATTTGACATTGTGGTCTCTTATGTTGAGTTGTTATGCTTGCAAGTTGTAAGTTGGATTCTAGCCCAGCCATGCTGTCATGGGGCAAGCTTTCAACATTGCACTTTCTTATTTGAGTTGATATCGTGATCTTTTGTTTATGGATGCCCGCGGTGTGAAATGAGTTGGGAATATTGTGAGGATCATGGAGTTTTTATATGTGTTAGGGAAACGCCGGGCCGCCAATCTAAGCCATGCATAATTCATGGTGGAAATTTGCAGCATACCCATGGTGAACATTCGACGACGCATCTCACAATAAAAAGCTAAACAATATAGCAAATAAAAGAGATGTCGAGGTGTTCATTGTCTGCTTGTCCTGTCATTTTGGTGTGGGCTTGTTCCATGTCATCGGGCACGGAGGTACCCCATTGGCGGTTCTCAATGATACACATATATTTACAATGACAAGAGCCTTGCTTGGGACTCTAAGTAAAGTAGCATGAGGTTTGGGTACTCGTATTCACGGGGCATGAGGTCTTCAACTTATGATTTGTCAAGCATATGCATCATAATTGTTCTCGCATTAACTTTAACCATTCAAGATGCTTATGATGGGGGCAATGAGAGCTCAAAGCCGGTAAGTACCATAATTTTTGAAGGTTATAAAACTTGCAATCACTGCTTCCCTCTGCGAAGGGCCTTTCTTTTACTTTTATGTTGAGTCACCACCTTCTTTCTTTATGCACTATTAAGAGAGCATAGTTGTCATTCTTAGTGTGATATGCATTGTCCCAAAGTTCATTGATTGACTCATGATGATTGGTTTCACTTGTTCTTAAATTATTTGTACCTAGTCGCCCTCTTAAACTTGAAGGTGTCCTATGCATTTATGTTTTGCTCTCTTTGAAGGACAAGCTGAAAACCACTTGTATGTTTTTCCTTATGATTTGAACACACGTTTGACTTTCATTGTTTCATTATCATGATCTTTTGTTTGTGTTCATTTGCATGTTTACAACATGGTTGCTAAGTTCTTACTGTCATGATTATATCTTTCATGCCCATGTTTTAAGTTCTTATGATCCCAGCTCACCAATGCTTACATATATGATCAAGATTGTGTAGGTGCATGTCACCTCAAAAATTATTCTTTTGTTATCACTTACCTACTCGAGGACGAGCAGGAGTTAAGCTTGGGGATGCTTGATACGTCTCAAACGTATCTATAATTTTTGATGCTCCATGCTTGTTTTTACACCATTTGTATAATGTTTCGTTACACTTAGTGGCATTTTTATGCATTTTCAGGAACTAACCTATTAACAAGTGCCACAGTGCCAGTTTCCTGTTTTCTGCTGTTTTTGTGTTTCAGAAGTGATACACAAGAAATATTCTCGGAATTGGACGAAACAAGTTCCTGAAGTCTTATTTTTCCCGGAAGCTTCCAGACATCCGAAGAAGTATCGTAGGGGGGCCACCAGGGCCCCACACAAGGGGGCGGCACGGCCCTACCCCTGGCCGCGCCACCCCTGTGTGAGGGCACCTGGCCCCTCCTCTGACGACGCCCCTTCGCCTATAAAGACCCCCCGACGGAAAAAACCTAAGTACCCGATCAGATTTCCAGAACACATCGCGATCCGCCGCCGCCGTCGACCTGAAGATCGGGAGGGTCCAGAAGCTCTTCCCGGCACCCTGCCGGAGAGGGGAATCGCCACCGGAGGTCTTCTTCATCGCCATGCTTGCCTCCGGAGCGATGAGTGAGTAGTCTACCTTGGACTATGGGTCCATAGCAGTAGCTAGATGGTTGTCTTCTCCACCATGTGCTTCATGTTTAGATCTCATGAGCTGCCCTACATGATTGAGATCACCGTTATGTAATTCTATGATGTTGGTTTGTTGGGATCCGATGAATATTGGTGTTTATGATTAAGTTGCTGTACTGAATTATATCTTTTGTTATCTCTATGTTGTTTATGATCTTGCATGCTCTCCGTTGTTAGTAGCTATCTTGGCCGAGTAGTTGCTAGTGACTCCAAGAGGGGGTATTTATGCTCGATAGTGGGTTCATGTCTCTATTTCACCTGGGGGAGTGACAGAAACCTCTAAGGTGGTAGATGTGCTGTTGCTACTAGGGAGAAAACAACATTCATATGCTCAAGGGCATATGCTTTGTTTACATTACACACTTTGCTTAATGCAATTATCTGTTGTTCGCAACTTAATACTACTGGGGTGTTCGGATTGGTATCCCCGGGAGTGGATTATTAGTCATAGATGCAGTTGAATGACGGTCTATGTATTTTGTTGTAATGCCCAGAGTAAATCTCATAGTGATCTTCTTGACATATCACGTTATCTTTATTCTATCAATTGCCCAACTGTAATTTGTTTACCCAGCATGTTATTTTATCTATGGAGAGACACCACTAGTGAACTGTGGAGCCCGGTCCTATTTTAATCATATTGCAATCACCTGTTTACTTTTCCCGTACTGCTTACTTTTCTCGCATACTATATTGTTTTCCACTCGATACGCTCATAATCTTTGTTTCAAGCAAACCGGTGAGATTGACAACCTCATCGCAAGTTGGGAACAAAGTACTTGGTTGTGTGTGTGCAGGTTCCATATCACCTTCAGTCGTCGCCGTCTCTCCTCTCCTGATCGATAAACCTTGGTTTCTTAACTGAGGGAAAACTAGCCGCTACACTCATCATACCTTCCTCTTGGGGTTCCCAACGGGCTGGTCATTCACCACGCACAAGGACTTACTGCTCCCACGTCAACTAAACGCCACTGTCTTTTCTGGCGCCATCAAACGCAGCATTCATGCACTATGTGTTTTTCTTGGAGCGTCAGTTGTTTTTGTTTTTAGTTTTGTTTTGCTTTGTTTGCTGCAATAATTGGTTAGATCACATCATGTTTCTTTTGGAGGAGATGAACTCGCTTTTCATTTGCCAAGAACACTTCATTTTTCACTCTTATCGTTTCAACGAGTGTTCTCTTTTTCTGCTTTTGGTTTTTGCTTTCGCCTTGATTTGTGTTCAGATCTTGTTATATCTTTTCATCAAGGTTTATTTTTGCCTCTGGTCTTTATTGGTTTTCATCAAAAGAGGTGTTTTTTTTAAAAAAAGTGTTCGAATGGTGTTGGAAAAGAGAAAAAGCTTTATGCAAAAAAGTGGTACAAGAAGGAGCTTGTGTAGACTGTGGCTTAGGCTTTTGCATGTCGTGCTTGATGTCTTTTTGATAGTATGCTTAGTGGTTTTTCTGTAGCATGACTTGTCTCAAATGACTGAGATTGCTTAATGAGCCTTTGAAAAAATCATGCGTTGTTTTAATTATTTGGAAGCATTATTTTGGTTTTCTCCTTTGATGCTTTATTTGGGTTGACTTGGCACATGCTTACACCACGTTGACTACAAAATAAGTCGCCTATAGCCTCTATGA
This sequence comes from Dactylis glomerata, assembly GCA_007115705.1. Taxonomy (NCBI): domain Eukaryota; kingdom Viridiplantae; phylum Streptophyta; class Magnoliopsida; order Poales; family Poaceae; genus Dactylis; species Dactylis glomerata. Next base: position 5,983,064 of record QXEO01000902.1, on the reverse strand, counting down.
TCATTTAGTTTTTGACTTTTGATGCCATCTTATGCTTCTTTTAATGTTGCTTTGTCGCTTTGCATGATTATGGCCGTTATTGCTCTCTTAGTTGGTCGCTCCGAGTCTTTTGCTAGCCCTCATTTTGTACTGAGTATGAGCTCTACTCGTGCATCCAACTCCTACAAACCAAGTTTGCCATTGTGTCCACTATAAATTCCTATGCATGGTATTTGTAAGCCATTCCAAGTAAATTTTCATGTGCTACCTTTGAAAAAACCTTCAAAACACTTCTCGTTTTGTGACACTGTTTTCAGCTCATGGGGACGTAGTGGTCGGATTTGCTATCTTCCATATTGCTTATTCCAAAAAGAAAAAAAAAGAAAAAGAAAAAGAAAGAAAAAAGGCACTCCTCCATGGAATGTGAATGTTGGTGGGCACCCGATGGAATCGGTTAGCCATGGTTTGTGAAAGGAAAAAAGGTGGGGAGGAGTGCCAAGCTTTATAAAAGAGCACAAAAAGTGCCAATCTCTCTCTCAAAAACTTGCTTCATTTTTGTATGGAAGATAGTAAGAACCCCATTGCCAGTCGTTGACAAAGACAACCACCTCTCAAAACCAAGTTTTATCTCTCTGTTTTACAAATGAAAAGATCTAGCACATGTTTAATCCCTGCTTCCCTCTGCGAAGGGCCTTTCTTTTACTTTTATGTTGAGTCACCACCTTCTATCTTTATGCACCATTAAGAGAGCATAGTTGTCATTCTTAGTATAATGTGCATTGTCCCAAAGTTTTCATTGATTGATTCATATTGTTGGTTTCACTTGTTCTCAAATTATTTGTATCTAGTCGCCCTCTTAAACTTGAAGGTGTCCTATGCATTTATGTTTTGCTCTCCATGAAGGACAAGCTGAAAACCATTTGTATGTTTTTCCTTATGATTTGAACACACGTTTGACTTTCATTGTTTCATTATTCATGATCTTTTGTTTGTGTTCTTTTTCATGTTATAACATGGTTGCTAAGTTTCTTATTATCAAGATTATGTCTTTCATGCCCATGTTTTAAGTTCTTATGATCCCATCTCACAAATGCTTACATATATGATCAAGATTGTGTAGGTGCATGTCACCTCAAAAATTATTTCTTTTGTTATCACTTACCTACTCGAGGACGAGCAGGAGTTAAGCTTGGGGATGCTGATACGTCTCAAACGTATCTATAATTTTTGATGCTCCATGCTTGTTTTTACACCATTTGCCTAATGTTTCGTTACACTTCGTGGCGTTTTTATGCGATTTCCGGAACTAACCTATTGACAAGATGCCACAGTGCCAGTTCCCTATTTTTTGCTATTTTTGTGTTTCAGAAAAGCTACACAGAAATATTCTCGGAATTGGACGAAACAAAATCCAGAAGTCTTATTTTTCCTGGGAGCATCCAGACATCCGAAGAGAGGAAGGAGAGGGGCCACAGGCCACCCTCACACAGGGCTGGCGCGGCCCAGGCCCTGGCCGCGCCACCCTAGTGTGAGGAGGCTTGGGGCCGCCTCTGACATCACCCCTTCGCCTATAAGAAGCCTCGGGACGGAAAACCCTAGGGGAGTCGGCAATTTTCCAGAAACAGTTCCGAAGCTCCGCCGCCGTCACCGACGAATTTCGGGGGACAGAAGTCTCTGTTCCGGCACCCTGCCGGGACGGGGAAGTGCCCCCGGAGCCATCTCCATCGGTCTCCATCGCCGTCTTCGCCGTCTCCATCGACCTCACCGCTATCTCCATCAACCTTGCTGTCTCCTATGATGAGGAGGGAGTAGTTCATCCCCAGGGCTGAGGGCTCTACCGGTAGCTATGTGGTTCACCTCTCTCTCTCCCATGATGTGATCTTTATGTGATCGTGAGCTTTGTATCATGTTGAACAAGTAGATGTTATTATTCAGATATTTTGTGTACTCTAGTGGTGATTGTTAAAGTAATCTGTTCCTCCTGCCATGGTGTAATGGTGACAGTGCGTGCATCATGGTGGTACTTGGTTTAGGCTATGATTGTGATCTCTTGTGGATTATGAGAATAATTATTGCTATGATAGTTTGAGTGATCTATTCCTCCTTTCATGGTGTAATGGTGACAGTGTGTGCACCGTGTTAGTACTTGGTCTAAATTGCAATGATATCTATCTTGAGTTGTGATCTGATTTGAATATCTCTATGAGTGGTGTTTATCAAGTACTTGATGAACTTTAAGGGGTGCTTCTGTAGCCACTACGCAATGATTAGTGTTGTTCAATAGGAGAGTAATTCAGAGTACTATAGCGGAGAGAAGTTGTTTATTTGTTCAATCATGTTATATTGTTGGGAGTGTGTCCACTAGTGAAAGTATGATCCCTAGGCCTTGTTTCCAAGCATTGCACACCGTTTACTTGCTATTTTGTTACTTGTTTGCTCGCAGCGATATTTATTTCGCATCACGTTTGCTACTTATAATCATCTATACCACTTGTATTTCACTATCTCTTCGCCGAACTAGTGCGCCTATACATTTGACAAGTGTATTGGGTGTGTTGGGGACACAAGAGACTTTCTGTATCGTAATTGCAGGGTTGCTTGAGAGGGATAGCTTTGACCTCTTCCTCCCTGAGTTCGATAAAACTTGGGTGATTCACTTAAGGGAAACTTGCTGCTGTTCTACAAACCTCTGCACTTGGAGGCCCAACAAGTGTCTACAAGAATAGAAGTGCATAGGCATCAAGAGGTGGTTGTTCTTTGTCAACGACTGGCAATGGGGACTTGCTATCTTCCATAATAAACAAGTGAGAGCGGTTCCGAGTTATTTGAAATTTTGGCACATCGGTGCTCTTTTATAAAGCTTTGGCACTCCTCCCCACCTTTTTCCTTTCTCAAACCATGGCTAACCGATTCTATCGAGTGCCCACCAACTTTCACATACCATGGAGGAGTGCTCTTTTTCTTTTCTTTTTAGATTAGATTACAATGGTCTCACCAGCTCCCTTGCAAAATTAATGACGAGCAGATGAAGCTGCCTAGTCGATGGGTACTCAATTTAATAAGGAAGATAGCAATTCCGACCACTACGTCCCCATGAGCTAAAAACAGTGGCACAAATCGAGAAGTATTTGAAAGTTTGAAAGGTAGCACATGAAAATTTACTTGGAATGGCTTTGAAATACCATGCTTAGGAGTTTATAGTGGACTCTTTGGAAGACTTGGTTTTTGGTAATTGGATGCACGAGTAGAGCTCATACTCAGTACAAGTGAAGGCTAGCAAAAGACTGGGAAGCGACAATCGAGAGAGCAATAACTGTCATAATCATGCTTGCGACAAAACAAAATTAATATAGGCATAAAAATGATACAAGAACTCTGAGGCAAAGTAAATCATTGAGGCTAAATTGACTTTTTGTTTAGTCATGTGCATGCTTGAGCATGTGCCAAGTCGATTCAAATGAAACTTTCAGAGGTGGATACCACAATAACATACCATATTATGAATAAAACAATGCATGCAAGCGTCTACATGACATGCTACAAACTATTAGTAAATTGGAACTAATCATATGAAAGCAAGAACTATATAGCATCCATTAGATAACATATACCTTACATGAACCGACTAAGCATGTCCACATAGATGAGTATATGTACAAAAATGAAAACAAATAGAGTTCATACCAGCCTCTTACCACATCTCGGATTGTCATATGTCGTCATTATCGCTCTTCACTTGTGTGGCTTGAATAATATAAAGTGAATACCAAGCTCCAACAGAGTAACGGGAGACTGAACCCTGCAACAAACTTTACAAAACCGAAGAAGAGCGACAAATATTTTCGGGTTTTCGATTTTTGGAACAAGAACGAAAGGAAAAAACGCAAGCAAAGCAAAATATTTTTTGGATTTTTCAAATACTAAACCAAAAATAGCAAATAAAGCAAACCAAAGGTAGCAAGCTAAAGACACAAATAGAGAGAAACAACAGAAATATTTTTGGTCTTTTTGTGTTTTGGAAAGCAGAAATAAGAACGAGAATAATAAAGAAAGTGAAACATGAATATACAAAGGACCAACAAAATATGATATGTAGATGAGTGAATCGTCGGCGTACCTCCCCCCAAGCTTAGGCTTTTGGCCTAAGTGGAGATCAATCCCAACTCGGGTAGTTGCTCCAGGCTGGTGGGTCATCATGGGTGTAATCGTACCCCAGCTCTCGTGATAATGAAGCTGATGGCGCATAATCATAATAAGGTTGCTCATAAGGGAAGTTCGCAATGTTGGAGGGCTGACCCGACTCCTCGGCGCCCTCCTCATCGTGCACAGGCGGCGGGTGCTCCTCTACATACGCATCGAGCTCATCCTCCGTGAGCGACCATCCATTCCTGCGATCAAGGTTAAACAAAAGAGGTGCAGGCAAACGGACTGATCGGTCAGTCTTTACTACCTTCCAGGTAGTCTTCTTGAAAAAGGTTAGCTCAAATGTTAAATTAATCAAACTAGCAGGAGGAGAAATAAACTTATGATGAATCATATAACTAAGATCAAGTTTCTCCTCGGGGAACTGCATATCTAGGAAATGAAGCATTACACCATGCAAAGCTAACAAGCGTGAAGCTATAAGTCCCCCACAGATTCCCCCTTTCTCTCGATTAACATCAAGACGGAAAGCTATTAAGGCACCCAAATGGTAAGTCCTATCACGCCTCAAAGCAGCAGCAATAAAAGCTAGATCATGGAGAGATAATTTACTTGCAGATTTCCTAGCAAGAACATATTTGGTAATAAAGAAGGCAAAATATCGAATGGATGGGAAATGAATATTTCGAGTTTTACCACCCTCTCCTGCGAAGCTTCTTCCTTGACAAATCTCCTCATATAGTTCCAACAATGGCCTAGGCTGGCCCCTTATCTTCTCGAGCGATCCCCACTATGGTACTCTAATAGCTGTACAGAAAACATCTAGAGGCAAGTCCACAGATTTGTTATAGATTTTATAATGAACCATGGGGTTAGAAGTGGACCAACTAAATCTGAAATCTTGCACCATAGACACTGTTAGTTTAACATATTGGGGAGGTTCACCATCAACAAAATGCTCCAATCCTGCATTAGAGATTAAAGTTTAGAAGTTCTACACGATTCCAGCAGCACTCATAAAGTCTGAGCAAGGATAGTGTGAGGGAAAGACCCTCTCTTCACGGTGAACTTTCATAACTTCATGCACTTCTAGTTCATGTTGAGAGAGTTGATATGCATTCTCCTCCATTTCTGAAATTTTTAACAAACCTCATAAAATATGATTTTGAGACAAGCAAATGTAGGAAACTACTATAGTGAGTTACTAGAGAGCTATCATGCATCAAAATAACATTTCTAAGCAATAGAACAAGCATGCATACTCATTTATCCTGTCACCTACAATGCTAAAATACTCAAGAAATACTTTACCAAAAGAAATTCTACTTGGACAAGCGGAGGAGTCACATACCGGAGAGCAATTGATCCAAATCTCAGCAGAAATGATGGGCTGAGCAAGGAGATTGAAAAATCGAGGTGAAGAACAGCAAGAACTCGGGTTTGAGCTGGGTGTGTCATTGTTTTTGGGAGAGAGAAAGAGCAGGGGAGGAAGAGATAAGTGAGAGGCCAGGTGGGGCCCTCTCACATGAGGTGGGCGCGGCTAGGGCTCGGCCGTGCCCCCTGTGTGGGAGGTGGTGTTGCAGCCCCTCCTGGTGTCTCCCAGGTGTCTCTCTGTCCCATTTTTGATATAAAAATTTATAAAGATTTTTCTAGAATTTTTCGAGAAACTTTATTTTCGAGGATTTTTCAGAAATTGGCATATCGATAAAAAACTCAGAAAAACGAAGATGAAATGATTTCAAGCAAATCAAAACCAAGTATGCAGCAGCTCTGAGATACTCTTAATCATGTAACTAAACTAAAGGAATAAAATTGGTGAAAGTAAATAAAAGTGAGGTGGAGTAGATGCGGTGAAAACGAAGTTTCATTCATATAAAATCACTTTGTTAACAAGGTTGATCAAGTCTTGTTACCAAACTAACTTTATATAAGGCAAAACTTTGCACTTCACTAAATGCTTATGTTACCTCAACTTTGATAGTTATAGTCCCAATCATAACAATTTTATATTCTTCCTTGGGCTTTTGCTCTGAACAAATAATTTGACCAACTTTGATGGTCTCAACATGCTTGATTGAATTTAGAGCATTCTTCCTATCAATCTTCTTGGGGAAATAAACCGTATACTCTTTGTCATTGACATTAAAAGTGACTTTTCCTTGATTGCAATTAATAACAGCACCTGCAGTGTTTAGAAAAGGTCTCCCAAGAATAATAGACATATTATCATCTTCAGGCATTTCCAACACAACAAAATCAGTTAATATCAAACAACTGTTAGCAACTTGAACAGGAACATTCTCACATATACCAATAGGAATAGTAGTAGACTTATCAGCCATTTGCAATGATATATCAGTTGATACCAATTTTTCTAGATCAAGTCTCTTATAAAGAGAAAAAGGCATGACACTAACTCCAGCTCCCAAATCACATAAAGCAGTTCTAACATAATTATTTTTAATGGAGCAAGGAATAGTTGGTATACCTGGATCTCCAAGCTTCTCCAGAACTTTACCATCAAAAGAATAATTAGCAAGTAGACTGGAAATTTCCTCATTAGGAATCTTCCTTTTGTTAGTAACAATATCTTTCATATACTTTGCATAAGGAGGCATTCTAATAGCATCAGTCAAAGGAATTTGCAAAAATAAAGGTTTCATCCATTCACAAAACCTGTTGTAGTGTTCTTCTTCCTTGGACTTGTGTTTCTTACTAGGAAAAGGCATTGGTTTTTGCACCCAAGGTTCTCTCTTTTTACCATGCTTGGTGGCAATGAAGTCTTCTTTGGTGTACTTCGCATTCTTATCAATCTTTTCTGGTTCCTCTTCAACTTCTTCTTTATCGGAAGCATTACCTGGTTCAGTTTCAGCATCAGAAATAGAAACACTGTTAGGATCTTTACCTGCATCAGATGATTCTGTAGTTTTTTTATGCTTCTTCTTCTTCTTCTTGGAAGGAATATCATCACTTGAAGTGCGTTGAGAATCTTGCTCGATCCTCTTAGGATGTCCTTCAGGATATAAGGGGTCTTGAGTAGTAGCACCACCTCTTGTGCGAATTTCACAAGCTTGCTTTTCTCTTGCGGCATTAACTAGCAAGTCTTTTTGCACCTTGGTAAGCTGATCAATTTGTGTTTGAACCATTTGAAAATGTTTAACAAGTATCTTCACATCATTGGAGGTTCTCTCCACAATATCCTGCAACTTGTTAATAGCTCTAGAATTTTCCAACAAATGATTATGCACCATTCTATTAAAATTTTCTTGCTTAACAATAAAATTATCAAATTCATCTAAGCATTGATCAGGAGGTTTAGAATAAGGAATATCTCTTTCATCAAAGCGTTGGAGGGAGTGTACCTCAATTGTAGATGAGTGAGGGATTGGCTTACATAATTCTTCTATAGGAGGTAAATTCTTCACATCTTTGGCTTTAATACCTGTCTCCTTAAGAGATTTCTTGGCTTCCCTCATCACTTCATCATTTAGTTCAATCATCCCCCTCTTCTTCGGTGTTGGCTCTGGAACTGGCGCAGGTGGTGGTGCTGGTGTTGGCTCAACTAGAGTCCAATCATCATGATTCCGACTTATTTTAGCCATTAATTCTTCAGCTTCAGCCGGAGTTCTTTCCCTGAAAACACAACCAGCACAACTATCCAAATATGTTTTAGATTCATCCGTTAGTCCATTATAAAATATATCAAGGAGTTCATTTTTAGGCAATGGTTCTTTAGGCAAAGCTCTAATTAAAGAACAAAACCTTGTACAAGATTCAGGCAATATCTCTCCTTTTCCCTGTTCAAAATCAAAGATTTTCTGCACAGCAGCATGTTGAGCACTAGCAGGAAAATATTTCTGAAAGAAAGCATTAACCAAAGCAATAGGACTATTAAGAGATCCAGGAGACAAGTTATTAAACCAAGTTTTAGCTGCATCTTTCAACGAGAAAGGAAAAATCTTAGCAACAAAGTAAGTGCGGAGCTTAATATCATCAGAAAACAAATTACTCAAAGTAGAAAGCTCATTCATGTGCTCCATAGCACTCTCATCTTTAGTACCACAAAAAGGAGTTTTCTCAACAATAGATATGTAAGATAAATCCAAAGAGAAATCATAATCTTTATCTCTAATATTTATGGGAGAAGCAGCAAACTTAGGATCAGGAGACAAATTATATCTAACAGTACGTCTTGCAAGAAGTTCTTTAACTTCAGCGGCATTATGAGTAGCACGTGCTTCAGCAATAAAATCATCATTAAGCTCAATATAAGCATCATCAAAATCATCACTAGGACATTCCCTAGACTCAGGTGAACTAACAGGTGTAACAGTGGTGTTTCCCAACTTAGCTCTAGCAATAGTAGCATCTAAAAAGGAACCTAGTGAACCACTCTCATCAAGCATAGTGGAAGCATCATCTAAAATATCAGTGGCATTTTCAAACTCAGCAGAAGTAGTAGCAGTAGCGTGTGCATGTGGTGGTGTAAGCAACTTACTCATAACAGATGGGGAATCAAGAGCAACAGAGGTGTTGAGAGTTGTACCTCTTCTTGTAGTGGACGGCAATATAGGAACTTTTCCATCACGAGGTTTACCCATGATGAAAGGATTGCAGCGAACAATATGAATACCAACTAAACTTACAAATAAAGCTATACTCCTCGGCAACGGCGCCAGAAAATAGTCTTGATAACCCACAAGTATAGGGGATCGCAACAGTCTTCGAGGGAAGTAAAGCCTAAATTTATTGATTTGACACAAGGGGAGCCAAAGAATATATGTAAGCCTTAACAGATGAGTTGTCAATTCAGCTGCACCTAGAAACAGTCTTGTTTCCAGTGGTTTATCAGTAGCAACAGTTTTATAGTGGTGATAGTAGTGAAACAGTAACAACAGTAGTAAAATAACAGCGGTGATAGTAGCGATAGTAAACAGTAGGAACAAATATTGTAGGCATAGGGATGGATGAACGGGCATTGCATGGATAAGATAATTCATGAAATCAATGAGACATGGGCATTGCAGATAAATAATGATAAAGCATCCTAGTACTAACAATCATAGGCATGTGTTTCGTATATAGTCGTACGTGCTCACAAGGAGAAACTTGCACGACATCTTTTGTCCTACCAGCCTGTTGCAGCAGGGCCTCAAGGGAAACTACTGGTAATTAAGGTACTCCTTTTAATAAAGTACCGGAGCAAAGCATTAATACTCGGTGAACACATATGATCCTCACATCATAGCCATCCCCTCCGGTTATCCCAATTTCTGTCACTTTGGGGCCTCGGGTTCCGGACAACAATATGTGTATAACTTGTAGATAAGACCATAAACAACAAGTATCATCATAAAACAATAACATGTTCAGATCTGAAATCATGGCACTCGGGCCCAAAGTGACAAGCATTAAGCACAACAAGTTGCAACAATGTCATAGGCACTAAATAAAGATACTAGGCACTATGCCCTAACAATCTCATATCAAATTACATGAACAATCTCATCCAATCCCTACCTTCCCCTTACCTACAGTGTGGGAATTTCTCACACATGGATGGGGGAGTCATGGATGGTCGATGGAGGGATGTCGGTGATGATGGTGATGAAGATCTCCTCCAAATCCCCGTCTCGGCAGGGTGCCAGAACGGAGTTTCTGGTTCCGAATCACGGTTTCTGATGGTGGCGGCGCAGCGGAACTCTATCTAGGAAAAACACCGTCTTCTCGATATAATCAAGTCAGGGGGTATATGTAGGCGAAAGGAGAGGTCGAGGGAACGGCCGAGGCATCCTCACACCAGGTGGGCGCGGCCAGGGCTGGGCCGCGCCCCCTGTGTGTGTGGGGCCCTCGAGCCTCCCGTTCGTCTCGTCTTCTGGCTCCTTGGGTCTTCTGGTGAAATAGGATTTTTGATGTTTTTCCCGAATTTTTACTGAAAGTTGGATTTCTGCACAAAAACGAGACACCAGAGCAATTCTGCTGAAAACAGCGTTAGTCCGTGTTAGTTGTATTCAAAACACACAAATTAGAGGAGAAACAATAGCAAAGGTGTTCGGGAAAGTAGATACGTTTTGGACGTATCATGCGGCTTAGGCTTTTTCATGTCATGCTTGATGTCTTTTTGATAGTATGCTTAGTGGTTTTGCTGTAGCATGACTTGTCTCAAATAACTGAGATTGCTTAATAAGCCTTTAAAAAAAATCATGCGTTGTTTTAATTATTTGGAAGCATTATTTTGGTTTTCTCCTTGATGCTTTATTTGGGTAGACTTGGCGCATGCTCACACATGTTAGACTCTTACAAAGTCGCCAATAGCCTCTATGATCATTTAGTTTTTTACTTTTGATGCCATCTTATGCTTCTTTTAATGTCGCTTTGTCGCTTTGCATGATTATGGCCGTTATTACTCTCTTAGTTGGTCACTCCCAGTCTTTTGCTAGCCCTCGCCTTGTACTGAGTATGAGCCCTACTCGTGCATCCAACTCCTAAAAACCAAATTTTCCAAAGTGTCCACCATACATACCTATTAGCAATTTGCTATTCCAAGTAAATTTGACTTGCTTTTATTTTCTCTTCAAATTAAACTCTTATCAGTGTTATGCGAAAATTGGTCAGTAAAGCTCTCACGAACCAGAAGGCACACTTTACTTTTTCCTGTTCTTAAAATTTTGACATTGTGGTCTCTTATGTTGAGTTGTTATGCTTGCAAGTTGTAAGTTGGAGACTAGCCCAGCCATGCCGTCATGGGCAAGCTTTCAACATTGCACTTCTTATTTGAGTTGATATCGTGATCTTTTGTTTATAGATACTCGCGGTATGAAATGAATTGGGAATCTTGCGGGGATCATGGAGTTTGTACATGTGTTAGGGAAACACCTGGGCCGCTAATCTAAGCCATGCATAATTCATGGTGGAAATTTGTAGCATACCCATAGTGGATATTCGACGACGCATCTCAAAATAAAAAGCTATACAAATGGTAAATAAAAGAGATGTCGAGGTGTTCATTGTCTGCTTGTCCTGTCATTTTGATGTGGGCTTGTTCCATGTCATCAGGCACGGAGGTACCCCATTGGCGGTTCTCGATGATACGTGTATACTTACAATGACAAGAGCCTTGCATGGGACTCTAAGTAAAGTAGCATGAGGTTTGGGTACTCGTATTCACGGGACACGAGGTTTTCAACTTATAATTTGTCAAGCATATTGATACGTCTCAAACATATCTATAATTTTTGATGCTCCATGCTTATTTTTACACCATTTGCCTAATGTTTCGTTACACTTCATGGCACTTTTATGCATTTTCCGGAACTAACCTATTAACAAGTCGCCACAGTGCCAGTTCCCTGTTTTCTGCTGTTTTTGTGTTTCAGAAAAGTTACACAGGAAATATTCTCGGAATTGGACGAAACCAAAGCCAGCTGTCCAGATATTTCACGGAGCTTCCAGGGAACTGAAGAGGAGACGGAGTAGGGCCACGAGGTGGCCTCACACCAGGGCGGCGCGGCCCAGGCCCTGGCCGTGCCCCCTATGTGTGAGACCACCTCGGTCCACTTCTGACGATGCCCCTTCGCCTATAAAGACCCCCTGACGGGAAAAACCTAAGTACCCGATCAATTTTCCAGAAACACATCGCGATCCGCCGCGGTCGTCGACCCGAGATCGGGAGGGTCCAGAAGCTCTTCCCGGCACCCTGCCGGAGAGGGGAATCACCACCGAAGGTCTTCTTCATCGCCATGCTTGCCTCCAGAGCGATGAGTGAGTAGTCTACCTTGGACTATGGGTCCATAGCAGTAGCTAGATGGTTGTCTCCTCCACCATGTGCTTCATGTTTAGATCTCATGAGCTGCCCTACATGATTGAGATCACCGTTATGTAATTCTACATGTTTGGTTTGTTGGGATCCGATGAATATTGGTGTTATGATTGAGTTGCTATACTGAAATTTATCTTATGTTATCTCTATGTTGTTTATGATCTTGCATGCTCTCCATTGTTAGTAGCTATCTTGGCCGAGTAGTTGCTAGTGACTCCAAGAGGGGGTATTTATGCTCGATAGTGGGTTCATGCCTCTATTTAATCTGGGGGAGTGACAGAAACCTCTAAGGTTGTAGATGTGCTAGTTCTACTAGGGAGAAAACAACATTCATATGCTCGAGGGCATATGCTTTGTTTATATTACACACTTTGTTTAATGCAATTATCTGTTGTTCGCAACTTAATACTTATGGGGTGTTCGGATAATATCCCCGTGAGTGGATTATTAGTCATAGATGCAGTTGGATGGCGGTCTATGTATTTTGTTGTAATGCCCAGAGTAAATCGCATAGTGATCTTCTTGACATATCATGTTATCTTTATTCTATCAATTGCCCAACTGTAATTTGTTTACCCAGCATGTGTTATTTATCTTATGGAGAGACACCACTAGTGAACTATGGACCCCGGTCCTATTTCCATCATATTGCTATCACCTGTTTACTTTACTCGCATACTTTCACTATTTTCCACTCGATACGCTCATACCCTTTGTTTCAAGCAAACCGGTGAGATTGACAACCTCATCACAAGTTGGGAACAAAGTACTTGGTTGTGTGTGTGCAGGTTCCATGTTGCTACTGGTCGAAGATGAGTCAACAAGTATCGTTAAATGGCGCCCTTGTTGGAGTGCTATTAAGCCAGTCCGCATCACCTTCGGTCGTTTGTCTGCTCTTCTCCTGAATGATTAAACCTTGGTTTCTTACTGAGGGAAAAGACTTGCTGTTGTGCTCATCATACTTTCCGCTTGGAGTTTCCCAACTGCCTGGCCATAATAATCATCAACTACACGCCAGACATCAAGCCCTTTTCTGGCGCCGTTGCCGGGGATTAAAGTAGAAGACTTCTGCGAGGGGAGTTTTTCGCACGCACATCCTTTACTTTGTTTTGCTTTACTTTATTTTATTTACCTGCATTGTTTTATCAAAAACCCAAAAAAAAATTAGAATCCTTGATAGTTGTTTTTACTTATTTGTTTTTAGTTTGCTAAAATGGCTACTCCTAAAAATACCAAGTTGTGTGGTTTTACTAGTACGAACAATAGTGATTTTATCTGCACTCCTATTGCACCACCTGCTCCTGCTGCAAACTTTTACGAGATTAAGCTTGCTTTATTGAACCTTGTTATAAAAGAGCAATTTTCTGGTGCTAGTACTGAAGATGCTGCAGCTCATCTCAACAATTTTGTTGAGCTATGTGAGATACAAAAATATAAGGATGTAGAAAGTGATATTATTAAGCTCAAGTTGTTTCCTTTTTCTTTGAGAGGAAAAGCTAAGGATTGGTTGCTATCTTTGACTAAGAATAGTATTGATTCATGGACTAAGTGTAAGGATGCTTTCATTGGTAGATATTATCCTCCTGCTAAAATTATATCTTTGCGTAGCAATATTATGAAGTTTAGTCAATTTGATAATGAACATGTTGCTCAGGCTTGGGAAAGAATGAAATCTATGATAAAGAATTGCCCCACTCATGGACTGACTACTTGGATGATTGTCCAAACTTTTTATGCAGGACTGAATTTTTCTTCGAGGAACCTACTTGATTCTGCTGCTGGAGACACTTTTATGTCCCTTACCTTGGGCGCCGCAACAAAGCTACTTGACAACATGATGGTAAATTATTCCGAATGGCACACCGAGAGAGCTCCACAAGGTAAGAAGGTAAATTCTGTTGAGGAAACCTCTTCCTTGAGTGATAAGATTGATACCATTATGGCTATGCTTGCTAATGATAGAACTCATGTTGATCCTAATAATGTTCCTTTAGCCTCTTTGGTTGCCCAAGAAGAGCATGTTGATGTGAACTTCATTAGAAACAATAATTTTAACAATAATGCTTATAGGAATAATTTTGCTAGTAACAATTATAGGCCATATCCTTCTACCAATGGTAATGGTTATGGTAATTCTTATGGTAATTCCTCCAACAACACTAGGGTCGTGCCCTCTGAACTTGAAGTCATGCTCAAAGACTTCATAGCTAAACAAACTGCTTTTAACAAGTCTGTTGAGGAAAAGTTAGGCAAAATTGATATTCTTGCTTCTAAAGTTGATAGCCTTGCTCATGATGTTGAACTTTTGAAATTAAAAGTGTTGCCTAATGATATGAAAGAGAATAATGTTTTTGCTACTGCTAATGCTATTCAAGTTGGAATTGATGAAAATATTAGATTGTTAGCAGAATTGCATGCTAGATGGGAAAGAGAGGATGAGATTGCTAGGAATATGAAAGTTTGTACTATTACTACCTCTAATGATGTTGTTCCTAATGCTAGCAGTCCTCTCACTTTGATTGGTGTAGAGAAAACTCCCACTCCTTGTGTTAAAAAGTCTAAAACTGCCAAAACTTTTTCTCAAAAGAGTGCTGAAATTTTTCGGAGTGTAGGAGATGATAACTCTATTTCCTTTAATGATTTTGATGTTGATGGCTGCAATATATCTGAAGTTATTTTGTTCTTGCAAAAGCTTGCTTTGACTCCCAATGCTAGTTCTTTAAATATTGCTTTTACTAAGAATATTACCAATGCTCTCATGAAAATTAGGGATGATAAGTTGCAACAAAAAGCTTCTGTTCCCAAGAAGTTAGAAGATGGTTGGGAACCCATCATTTATATGCATGTTAATGGTTTTGATTGCCATGCTTTATGTGATCTAGGTGCTAGTATTTCTATCATGCCTAGAAAAATTTATGACATGCTTGATTTACCACCGTTTGAAAAGTGTTATTATGATGTTCCTATTGCTGATGTTGCTAAGAAGAAACCTTTGGGAAGGATTAATGATGTTCTTATTGTGGTTAATAATAACCTTGTTCCCTTTGATTTTCTTGTTATGGATGTTGAATGCCATGCTTCATGTCCTATTATTTTGGGAAGACCCTTTCTTCGAACTGTAGGTGCCATCATTGATATGAGAGAAGGCACCATCAAATATCAATTTCCACTAAAGAAAGGTCTGGAACAATTCCCTAGGAAAAGAAATAAATTACTTTTTGACTCTATTCTTAGAGCAAATTATGAGCTTGATGCTTCATCTCTTGATGTTACTTGATTCGCAATTTTCTGCGCCTAGCTCAAAGGCGTTAAAGAAAAGCACTCTTGGGAGATAACCCAATGT
Source organism: Dactylis glomerata (assembly GCA_007115705.1). Taxonomy (NCBI): domain Eukaryota; kingdom Viridiplantae; phylum Streptophyta; class Magnoliopsida; order Poales; family Poaceae; genus Dactylis; species Dactylis glomerata. Next base: position 5,967,780 of record QXEO01000902.1, on the reverse strand, counting down.
TTTCTTTTCAGTACTTTTTCTTTTATTTGAGTCTTGGAAGTCATTACTACTGTAATGACCGCTCCTTATCATTTTTATTTCATTGTTGTGCCAAGAGAAGCCTCTAATTTGAGTGAGGTAAAGATTTGGGGATGTTGCTGTCCTGAAACTGTTTTCGGTGCTGCACCGTAAAAATTTGTGAAAATTCTCTGTATATCTTTTGGACCTGAGATTTCTTGTGAATATGCCCCAGGTTATATCCAAACTTTCGTTAGTTGAACACTTTTTCATTTGAGTAACAGAAAACCCCTTAAAAAATCGGCCTTTATCAACTGTTCTGTTTTGACAGATTTCTGCCACTATTCGTTTTTGCCGCTTTATCGCTTTCTTTTTGAGTTCTTTTGATCACGTAACTTTTGGGAAAGTTGCTACAGTAGTATATACTTTATATGTGGTGGTTTTGGGTTGAAACCTGAAGCAAAAAGAGGTTGATTATATGTTATGCCTACACTAATGTTGCTAATAGATTTGTGTTTAGTTTTGTATGAAGGAAGTTTTCAAGTGTAGGGATTGGAGAATGATGAGATGAGTTGAAGAATGGACAAAAGCTCAAGCTTGGGGATGCCCATGCATCACCCCAAGAAATATCCAAGAAGTACAAGCGTCAAAGCTTGGGGATGCCCCCGAGGCACCCCTTCTTCATCGGCAAAAATCAGGTCACCTTTCAAGATACTATATTTTTATTGCTTCATGCACTATGCGTTTTTCTTGGAGCGTCAGTTCTTTTAGTTTTCTTTATTAGTTTTGTTTTTTTTGCTGCAATAAATGGTTGGACCCCAACAAATTTCTTTTGGAGAAGTTGCCTTGCTTTTTATTTGCCAAGAACGCTCTAGTTTTCACTCTTATCAAAAACCGAGTGTTCTTCTTTTTCTGCTACTGCTTTTGGTTTTCGTTTTCACCTTGATTTGCATTCAGATCTTCTTATATTTATTTATCAAGGTGTATTTTTGCCTCTGGACCATGTTGGTTTTCCTCAAAAGAGTTGGATTAAAAAAGTTTGAATGGTGTTGGAAAAGAGAAAAAGCTTTATGCAAAAAAGTGGTACAAGAAGGAGCTTGTGTAGACCGCGGCTTAGGCTTTTTCATGTCATGCTTGATGTATTTTTGATAGTATGCTTAGTGGTTTTGCTGTAGCATGACTTGTCTCAAATAACTGAGATTGTTTAATGAGCCTTTGAAAAAATCATGCGTTGTTTTAATTATTTGGAAGCATTATATTGGTTTTCTCCTTGATGCTTTATTTGGGTTGACTTGGTGCATGCTCACACATGTTAGACTCTTACAAAGTCGCCATAGCCTCTATGATCATTTAGTTTTTGACTTTTGATGCCATCTTATGCTTTTTTTAATGTCGCTTTGTCGCTTTGCATGATTATGGCCGTTATTGCTCTCTTAGTTGGTCGCTCCCAGTCTTTTGCTAGCTCTCGCCTTATACTGAGTATGAGCTCTACTCGTGCATCCAACTCCTAAAAACTAAGTTTATCAAAGTGTCCACCATACATACCTACTACCAATTTACTATTCCAAGTAAATTTGACTTGCTTTTATCTACTCTTCAAATTAAACTCTTACCAGTGTTATGGGAAAATTGGTCAGTAAAGCTCTCACGAACCGGAAGGCACACTTTACTTTTTCTCGTTCTTAAAAATTTGACATTGTGGTCTCTTATGTTGAGTTGTTATGCTTGCAAGTTGTAAGTTTGGAGACTAGCCCAGCCATGTCGTCATGGGCAAGCTTTCAACATTGCACTTCTTATTTGAGTTGATATCGTGATCTTTTGTTTATAGATACTCGCGGTGTGAAATGAATTGGGAATCTTGCGGGGATCATAGAGTTTGTATATGTGTTAGAGAAACGCCTGGGCCGCCAATCTAAGCCATGCATAATTCATGGTGGAAATTTGCAGCATGCCCATAGTGGACATTCGACGACGCATGTCAAAATAAAAAGCTATACAAATGGTAAATAAAAGAGATGTCGAGGTGTTCATTGTCTGCTTGTCCTGTCATTTTGATGTGGGCTTGTTCCATGTCATCGGGCTCGGAGGTACCCCGTTGGCGGTTCTCGATGATACGTGTATACTTACAATGACAAGAGCCTTGCTTGGGACTCTAAGTAAAGTAGCATGAGGTTTGGGTACTCGTATTCACGGGACACGAGGTTTTCAACTTATGATTTGTCAAGCATATGCATCATAATTGTTCTCACATTAACTTTAACCATTCAAGATGCTTATGATGGGGGCAATGAGAGCTCAAAGCCGGTAAGTACCATAATTTTTGAAGGATTTAAAACTTGCAATCACTGCTTCCCTCCGCGAAGGGCATTTCTTTTACTTTTATGTTGAGTCACCACCTTCTATCTTTATGCACCAATAAGAGAGCATAGTTGTCATTCTTAGTATAATGTGCATTGTCCCAAAGTTTTCATTGATTGATTCATATTGTTGGTTTCACTTGTTCTTAAATTATTTGTATCTAGTCGCCCTCTTAAACTTGAAGGTGTCCTATGCATTTATGTTTTGCTCTCTCACTAAGGACAAGCTGAAAACCATTTGTATGTTTTTCCATATGATTTTAAGACACGTTTGACTTTCATTGTTTCATTTTCATGATCTTTTGTTGGTGTTCATTTTCATGTTTATAATATGGTTGCTAAGTTCTTATTGTCAAGATTATATCTTTCATGCCCATGTTTTAAGTTCTTATGATGCTAGCTCACAAAGGCTTACATATGTGATCAAGATTGTGTAGGTGCATGTCACCTCAAAAATTATTCTTTTGTTATCACTTACCTACTCGAGGACGAGCAGGAGTTAAGCTTGGGGATGCTTGATACGTCTCAAACGTATCTATAATTTTTGATGCTCCATGCTTGTTTTTACACCATTTGCCTAATGTTTCGTTACACTTCATGGCACTTTTATGCATTTTCCGGAACTAACCTATTAACAAGTCGCCACAGTGCCAGTTCCCTGTTTTCTGCTGTTTTTGTGTTTCAGAAAAGTTACACCGGAAATATTCTCGGAATTGGATGAAACCAAAGCCAGCCGTCCAGATATTTCACGGAGCTTCCAGGGAACCGAAGAGGAGACGGAGTGGGCCCACGAGGTGGCCTCACACCAGGGCGGCGTGGCCCAGGCCTTGGCCGCGCCCCCTATGTGTGAGACCACCTCGGTCCACTTCTGACGATGCCCCTTCACCTATAAAGACCCCCCGACGGGAAAAACATAAGTACCCGATGAATTTTCCAGAAACACATCACGATCCACCGCCATCGTTGACCCAAGATCGGGAGGGTCCAGAAGCTCTTCCCGGCACCCTGCCGGAGAGGGGAATCACCACTGGAGGTCTTCTTCATCGCCATGCTTGCCTCCAGAGCGATGAGTGAGTAGTCTACCTTGGACTATGGGTCCATAGCAGTAGCTAGATGGTTGTCTCCTCCACCATGTGCTTCATGTTTAGATCTCATGAGCTGCCCTACATGATTGAGATCACCGTTAAGTAATTCTACATGTTTGGTTTGTTGGGATCCGATGAATATTGGTGTTATGATTGAGTTGCTATACTGAAATATATCTTATGTTATCTCTATGTTGTTTATGATCTTGCATGCTCTCTGTTGTTAGTAGCTATCTTGGCCGAGTAGTTGCTAGTGACTCCAAGAGGGGGTATTTATGCTCGATAGTGGGTTCATGCCTCTATTTAATCTGGGGGAGTGACAGAAACCTCTAAGGTTGTAGATGTGCTGTTGCTACTAGGGAGAAAACAACATTCATATGCTCGAGGGCATATGCTTTGTTTACATTACACACTTTGTTTAATGCAATTATCTGTTGTTCGCAACTTAATACTCATGGGGTGTTCGGATGATATCCCCGTGAGTGGATTATTAGTCATAGATGCAGTTGGATGGCGGTCTATGTATTTTGTTGTAATGCCCAGAGTAAATCGCATAATGATCTTCTTGACATATCACGTTATCTTTATTCTATCATTTGCCCAACTGTAATTTGTTTACCCAGCATGTGTTATTTATCTTATGGAGAGACACCACTAGTGAACTATGGACCCCGGTCCTATTTCCATCGTATTGCTATCACCTGTTTACTTTACTCGCACTGTTTACTTTACTCGCATACTTTCACTGTTTTCCACTCGATACGCTCATACCCTTTGTTTCAAGCAAACCGGTGAGATTGACAACCTCATCGCAAGTTTGGAACAAAGTACTTGGTTGTGTGTGTGCAGGTTCCACGTTGCTACTGGCCGAAGACGAGTCAACAAGTATCGTTAAACGGCGCCCTTGTTGGAGTGCTATTAAGCCAGTCCGCATCACCTTCGGTCGTTTGTCTGCTCTTCTCCTGAACGATTAAACCTTGGTTTCTTACTGAGGGAAAAGACTTGCTGCTGTGCTCATCATACTTTCCGCTTGGAGTTTCCCAACTGCCTGGCCATAATAATCATCAACTACACGCCAGACATCACATATGCATCATAATTGTTCTCGCATTAACTTTAACCATTCAAGATGCTTATGATGGGGGAAATGAGAGCTCAAAGCCGGTAAGTACCATAATTTTTGAAGGTTATAAAACTTGCAATCACTGCTTCCCTCCGCGAAGGGCCTTTCTTTTACTTTTATGTTGAGTCACCACCTTCTATCTTTATACATCATTAAGAGAGCATAGTTGTCATTCTTAGTATAATGTGCATTGTCCCAAAGTTTTCATTGATTGATTCATATTGTTGGTTTCACTTGTTCTTAAATTATTTGTATCTAGTCGCCCTCTTAAACTTGAAGGTGTCCTATGCATTTATGTTTTGCTCTCTATGAAGGACAAGCTAAAAACCATTTGTATGTTTTTCCTTATGATTTGAACACACGTTTGACTTTCATTGTTTCATTTTCATGATCTTTTGTTTGTGTTTATTTTCATGTTATAACATGGTTGCTAAGTTTTTATTGTCAAGATTATATCTTTCATGCCCATGTTTTAAGTTCTTTTGATCCCAGCTCACAATGCTTACATATATGATCAAGATTGTGTAGGTGCATGTCACCTCAAAAATTATTTCTTTTGTTATCACTTACCTACTCGAGGACGAGCAGGAGTTAAGCTTGGGGATGCTTGATACGTCTCCAACGTATCCATAATTTTTGATGCTCCATGCTTGTTTTTACACCATTTGCCTAATGTTTCGTTACACTTAGTGGCACTTTTATGCATTTTCCGGAACTAACCTATTAACAAGTTGCCACAGTGCCAGTTCCCTGTTTTTTCTGCGGTTTTTGTGTTTCAGAAAAGTTACACAGGAAATATTCTTGGAATTGGACAAAACCAAAGTCAGGCTTCCAGATATTTCATGGAGCTTCCAGAGAACCAAAGAGGAGATGGAGTGGGGCCACGAGGTGGCCTCACACCAGGACGGCGTGGCCCAGCCCCTGGCCACGCCCCCTATGTGTGAGACCGCCTCGATCCACTTCTGACGATTCCCCTTCGCCTATAAAGACCCCTCGACGGGAAAAACCTAAGTACCCGATCAATTTTCCAGAAACACATCGCGATCCGCCGCCGTCGTCGACCCGAGATCGGGAGGGTCCAGAAGCTCTTCCCGACACCCTGCCGGAGAGGGGAATCACCACCGGAGGTCTTGTTCATCTCCATGCTTGCCTCCGGAGCGATGAGTGAGTAGTCTACCTTGGACTATTGGTCCATAGCAGTAGCTAGATGGTTGTCTTCTCCACCATGTGCTTCATGTTTAGATCTCATGAGCTGTCCTACATGATTGAGATCACCGTTATGTAATTCTACATGTTTGGTTTGTTGGGATCCGATGAATATTGGTGTTATGATTGAGTTGCTATACTGAAATTTATCTTATGTTATCTCTATGTTGTTTATGATCTTGCATGCTCTCCGTTGTTAGTAGCTATCTTGGCTGAGTAGTTGCTAGTGACTCCAAGAGGGGGTATTTATGCTCGATAGTGGGTTCATGACTCTATTTAATCTGGGGGAGTGACAGAAACCTCTAAGGTTGTAGATGTGCTGTTGCCACTAGGGAGAAAACAACATTCATATGCTCGAGGGCATATGTTTTGTTTACATTACACACTTTGCTTAATGCAATTATCTGTTGTTCGCAACTTAATACTCATGGGGTGTTCGGATGATATCCCCGGGAGTGGATTATTAGTCATAGATGCAGTTGGATGGCGGTCTATGTATTTTGTTGTAATGCCCAGAGTAAATCGAATAGTGATCTTATTGACATATCACGTTATCTTTATTCTATCAATTGTCCAACTGTAATTTGTTTACCCAGCATGTGTTATTTATCTTATGGAGAGACACCACTAGTGAACTGTGGACCCCGGTCCTATTTCCATCATATTGCTATCATTTGTTTACTTTACTCGTACTGTTTACTTTACTCGCATACTTTTACTGTTTTCCACTCGATACGCTCATACCCTTTGTTTCAAGCAAACCGGTGAGATTGACAACCTCATCGCAAGTTGGGAACAAAGTACTTGGTTGTGTTTGTGCAGGTTCCACGTTGCAGCTAGCAAAGCAAAGCTTGGACAAGGCGCCCTATAAATTGTCCGAAGCTGTCGCAAGCTAGCAAGCATCACCTTCAGTCGTTTGTTTGCTCCTCTCCTGATCGACAAACCTTGGTTTCTAACTGAGGGAAAATCTTGCTGCTATATTCATCACACCTTCCTCTTGGGGTTCCCAACGGGCTGGTCATTCAACTAGGCACCAACTCTTTTCTGGCGCCATCAACCAGCAATCAGATAACACCTTATGCGTGTTTCCTGATTACCAACCAAAATGTGGTTAGATAGATTGATCATGTCTCACAAATAACAAACGAAACAATGATATAAGAACCAAACACTTACATCTTTACAATTAAGCAACACATGAAGCAAATCTGATAAGATCAGTAACCAACATGAAAATCCCACCCCTTAATTTTGCATGGGCTATTGTAAGAAAGCAAGGAGCATCAGCTCCCGCCCCATATTTCCCTGGCTTATCTTTTCCACTGCCAACCAAACAGACTCACGGGCGTCAATGCCATTTAGGGTGTGTTCGGAAACCGTCTCCTCCGCTCCACTCCATGAATTTTGTGAAGCTGGATTTGTGCCACTCCATCAAAATAGGCGCAACTCCTCCCGCTCCTGGAGCGGTATTGAGGAGTAGGAGAGTATCCGAACGGGTCCTTAGCCTTGCTTTTACACGTCCCCTGAATAATAGAAAGGTAAACATAGTGACAGATCAAGGTGGGTTGCCAATCACCGGTGGACATAGTTTCATCTCTGTCAATACAAATAACTTGTAATTAGTATAAAAATAAAAGACGAAACATACACCTAAACTTTGCAATGGCACAATAGTAAATCATCACCACTCTCTTAGAAAGAATCTGGTCAGTGTTCCAAATGGAGCCTAGCAGCATAGAGTGTAGTGAGACTCCAAGAATAAATATGCAGCAACTCTTCCTTCTAATTAATAAGAATAAATGGTCTTTCTCTACACAATGACCTGCTCAAGTAAAATCTCCATAAAGATATAAATATATTTTGATTATACAGAAAACCCATAGTTTGCCAAATATATTATAAATAGCAAGACGTAATCTACTCCTTGCAGTATTATAAATCACTTCCCTGTCACACTGGTAGATGAGATGATAGTCAAGGACAAGCTTGTGCTACAACTCATCCTCTAGGTTTGCTTCTTGTGCAGACTGCAGTATGCACATGTTTTTGACCTTCAAATGCCGCTTGTGATGAGATTATTTTGGGATCCATGTACCACAGAGCCTGCCTATTTTGAGATTTTTGTTTTAACCTCATTGTCATGTTACAACCAGTTTAATATAAATGATAATATACAACCCTACTCAAGGGGTGAGCTTGTAATGATATAACAATTTAACATGGGCTTCTCTAAAGCAAACTACAGAAACAGACTCAGTAGCCTTACATCCTACTGCTCATAGGTATGTAGGTAAAATCAGATAAATCATGTTCAATGAAAAAATACGGCATAAGAAAGAGGAAGAACAAAGCAAGCACAAAGATGCCTTTAAAAATAAACATTGGTTGTTCTGACCTGACTTAATTTAGGGAACGAATTCATTTGGTGATTTAGAGACAATGATAAATCATTTGTTGGTTGCAGATCATCTCACTCAACCAAATATGGTGCTACTTTAGAGTTTTCATAGAATGACCTTTTGAAACGAGTTTAATGCCAATAATTTAGGAAACGAATTCATTCGGTGCTGCTTCAGAGTTTTCAGAGAATGATCCATGGGCTTCTGCTGAATAGTAAATAGACATGCGGGCAAAACAATAATGGAGGCTAATCTTTACTGATGGATTCAGATGAAGCATTAGACATATCCAGCTCGCTTAGGATTTATCTGCAAGGGCCACATTAGTAGTACGACCGAATCATCAATCTCGTTCACAGTTTGAAATACAAAGCCTGATGAAGCAAAAGGGTCTGCGCCGGCTCCGTGACTGGGCCCTGTGGAGGTCAAGGAGCAGCGGCGGCTACTCCGTTTTCCCGAATCCAGCTTGGCAGATTTGATCCAGAAAAAACAGACGGCATGAGACTTTTGGAGCTTGATGATGCAGGACGCTCAGGCGGAGCATGATGCTAGCAAACCACCTGGAATCGATGCGGTCGGGATGCCTCGGCCGCGGGTCCGAAACGCGTTGAGACAACGGGCAGCATGCGCCGATTGAGGCGACCCAGTCCGTCCAGGCGAAATCGTCAGGCCTCAAGCTGTCGACTACACCACAGAATTGCTCGTGATGAAGTGGGAGCTGCTGGTCGGTCCTCCACCCAGGCGGTTACCATGGCAGGCAGGACGGGAGATGTGGTAGACGGCTGAGGATGGTGGAGGCGGCAAGATGGATTAGAAAGCCAGGGTTGCGGGCGAAGGCGGACAAAGAGGGCGACATATTCCTTGGTCCTTGGTCCTTGGTCCTTGGTCCTTGATTACCGAGAATTATGGCTACTGTCTGACGAGGTTTTTGGAGTAGTTATTTGCAAGAATTAGGGGTGATTGATTATTACCTTGTAAAGATTGTAAAGATACGGCCCAATTGATGTTATGATTGGATGTTTGCATGTAGTTATTTTATTAGGGGTAATTTTGAAAATCAAATGATGTATAGTAAAAGTGGCTTCACCACCAACTCAAAACCAATAGTAAAGATATACAGGAGGAGGCAAATTCTAACTATGCGAGGTTTTTCCTGATGTAATTTGTTTGTTTTTCTTTCGAACACATCAAAGTACGTCCGGAATGAATATAGTCGCATGAATCTGTGAGTATTTCCCATGGATCTAAGAAAAACTCACATGTTTAAAACAAAGTATTTGAACGTGTGCATTTCCAAGGGAAACAAACCGGATTTCTAAATTTGAATCCAAGCCCATAAGGTGGGGAACGCGCTCAGGGTGTAGATGGAGGCAATGTGCTCCGCAAGCCGTCAGCCGTCAGCCGCCCTGCCCAAACCTAAGAACTCCCTTCCAATCACAACTATCTGTCGCTTATTGATCCCACCCCTTCCCATTCATGTCAGTTCCGATTGAGTTGGCGCACAGTGCGCTGATTAATTAGGAGGATGGGTAGTTTCTCCTCAGTTTCGCATGATACGTTTGTGGCAGTATGGTTGTGCTCACCAATCACAAAATAAAAATGAAATAATAATCATATTGATTTTGTTTACTTGACATATCATAGATCATGATTCTGTGTTGAATCGAAGGGAGATTAAATAAATCCTACAATATTTGCAATCCAAATGACCAGGACATAATTATGAACCTTCGGATTCTTAGGTGGTGCGGCTAAAAATGAAATAGGCGCTTCCCCGAAAGGCGGGTTGGTAGGCTCGAGGCATGGGGTGAAATCGCCAAAGGCTCAAGGCATGTAACCAATATATAGTGGTTTATTCCTTTTTGGGACTAGTTGGTTTATTTATTCTCCACAATCAAGTATAGAAATGGGTGCCAATACAAAATTGTTCCTTTACAATGCAATTACAATCCCCTTCATTCCTGACCCAAGAACACTCTAAACTCAAGTTGATGTCCTCATCTTGACCTTTGAAATAGATAAGAAATTTTATTCTCCTAGATTTGAAATTGGATAGAGAATGTGTTCATATAAAGATGTTCAACAAGATCTTGAATTCCCCATGGTAAGGATTATACTCATGTGATAGACTTCATGGTATATCTCGACAAAGTCTAAGAATAACATGAAATGCATTTTTTTTGTCTTTAACATATTTTTGATATGCATCTTTACAAGAATACCCTAATAATTGAAGACCCTAAAGGGCAAGGTGGAGAGGTCACGCGTGGCAATAAGAAGAGGTCTCTCCCTGCACATCCTGCTTACCATTTCAGAGGTAACAAGCAAATGAACAAGGCTGCTGATTCAAGTAGAGGCCATGAGGCAATAATAGCCCCCACGCTTCTATATATCCGCCTCTTGCTAAATATAGCAAGCTCTTTTGTGACAAAGGTTGCATTGGAACCATTGAAGTAGACGGTACTAATACTGTACAAGAATAATTAATGAAAAGAAAGAAAACATGTTTTTAAAAGATACACAAAATCGAAAGTGGGTGCCAACTTAATGTCACAACTCACTAGCTGTTATATAGATATCCTATATATGTGAGCCTTGCAACTAGTTGGCTCAACTTATTTGTGAGCACAAATAATTTGCGATGGTTATGTATATGTTCCTGTATATACTTTTCTTGTTTGCTAGTGTAGGTTAAGATTAAGAGGCATCAGGACATAAGCTTCTACGGCCACTACATCACAATGTAGGACCAATTTTCCCAATAGTGCTCGTCAATGATCTGTGGCTGTTCTTATAACAAGCAAGCTTCTACCGCATTGGTTTCCTAGTGCTAGTCAGTTACCAGCTTCTACCGTCGATGCTTAATGTAGCACAAGTATTCCCCAATGTGCTAGACAATGTTTTGACACTATCTACTATATACTAAAAGCATAATAGGGAGTTATATTTTTGAGACACCACGTTAGTTCACATTATTAAGATTATTATTTAGGCAGTCGGATTTAAATTCAATGGTTAGGATCTTTAAGTTAAATACACATTAAAATTTTATTATATAGTCTGATTAATTATGGACACGTCAAGTTTTTATCTGAGGGAAAGGAACGTCAAGCTAATCAAACCAGGTACCAGGTACCGATTATATCTCAACAAGAAAAAAAATGTTTGGTACCGTACCTACATATACATCACGTAGCGCGCAGGTTTCATTCTTGGAAGATTCTACCGAAAGACGCCGCATAGACGTCTCAGCGTGCGGCGGTCTGGCGGCAATTTAGATAAAAATAACCTAAAGTCCAAACAAATTTAAAAAATAAACCTTTTGTAAAAATATTTTACTCAGCTAACCCTTTTTTGCCGCGCCAGTCACAACGACGCGGCACAAAGTGTTGCGGCGCCATCAGAAATGGCGCAACTAAATTGCCACGCTGAACATGCGGACCCCACATCGGGTCGTGTGGCCCCATCCGGCATGGCGCGGCACTCACGCCTGCGGCGCCGCTGCTCGTGGCGCAGCACGTTAAGATGCATGCAGCGATCAGTTGGCTCGTTCGCTGGCTACATCATATAGACATGCATGCGTGGTTTAGACATGCATGCGTGATTTCTCTCTCTCGCTATCGATCATGACTACATTTTTTCTTCTCTTCTATCGCGAGTATCATTTAATTAACTCAACCAATCCAGCAAGATTAACCGGCCGCATGCTAGCTAGCTAGTGTATGTTCAGTTCACATCAAGATGGATCCATGCATGCATCGACTTTTACTTCTATATGAGTATAGTACTATCAGCTTGATTGTGGGTGTGCTTAATTAAACATACAAACATACATCTTTTTGGTGCACAAGGAAATAGCACGTAATACCACCACATATTGGTGTTTGTTTTGAGAACACCACATTTTATATCATTTGCATAAAATACATAAACAGTCATTACTATCTTTAATGGCTAATTAATTTCCATCACGCTTTGTATATGTGCAGTCCCTCCGTTGAAAAAGAAGTGACTCATATTTACCTAGATTCGTTTGTATATATAGACACTAAAATATGTCTAGATATAAGAGTTTGGATAAATTGATGTCACTTATTTCCGAACGGGAGATAGGACATAATACCACATGTTAGTGCTTGTTTTGCATAGAACCACAATATGTGTTTATTTTTGCAGAGAACTATTTTTTTATAATTACTTGCACAAAACACATAATAAAATATTAGCAACTTTGATAACCAATTAGTCAGTTTGGCCCCTATGTGTGGTTTTTTTTAAGTTCATATTCTTTTAACCAACCAATATAGAACCAATACATCCGAGAGCAAAAGTTTGGCCCCACAGAGTCGAGTTTCCATTACTTAAAACCGAAACAACCACGATCCAGGTCTTCTTACAAAGGTTCAAGTAACATTCAGCAACTAAAACGTAAACGTACGCCGCCTACTGCTAGCGTTCAGGGAGCCTAAACGGCAACTCTTTACAAAGCGGGATACTGACAGCAAAAGCGAAGACAACAAACTAGTTTCAGGATAAACAGCAAAAGAGATGCATCCAGTAGCATCAACACGATCAGCCAGCGTGGGATCAAGGCCTTCTGCTGGCTCCACCTCCATCTTGCACATTGCCATCAGTAGCATCATCACGATCAGCCTGAGGCACACGAGCACCATCAATTCGAAGAACGTCTCCACGCCTTGGTGGTCTGACACCCGTTGCTGCAGCTATTAGGTCTATTCTGGGCCCCAATTCGAAGAACGTCATCACGATCATCGCTGATCTTCCAATGTATTACCTTCAAATAATATAATTTATCATTTAAATGGATGTAAACTTGGTTATATGTTGTACTTCTTAACATCAAACAAGCCAGTTCAGTCAACAATGGAAATTAATTAGCCATTAAAGATAGTAATGACTGTTTATGTATTTTATGCAAATGATTATAATAAAATATGGTGTTCTCAAAACAAACACCAATATATGGTGGTATTACGTGCTATTTCCTTGTGCACTAGAAAAGATGTATGTATGTACGTTTAATTAAGCACACCCACAAGCAAGCTGATGGTACTATACTCATATAGAAGTAGAAGTCGATGCATACATGGATCCATCTTGACGTGAACTCAACATACACTAGCTAGCTAGCATGCCGCCGGTCAATCTAGCTGGATTGGTTGAGTTACACATGCAAATCTAAACCACGCATGCATGTCTATATGATGCAGCAACGAGCCAACTGATCGCTGCATGCATCTTAACGTGCTGCACCACGAGCAGCGGCGCCGCAGGCGTGTGTGCTGCGTCATGCCGGATAGCGCCGCACGACCCGATGCGGGGTCTGCATGTCTAGCATGGCAATTTAGTCGCGCCATTTTTGATGGCGCCGCAACACTTTGTGTTGCGCCGTTGTGACTGACGCGGTAAAAAAGGGTTAGCTGAGTGAAATATTTTTACAAAAGATTTATTTTTTAAATTTGTTTAGACTTTAGGTTATTTTTGTCTAAAGCGCCCGGTCTGGCACGCTCGTCCAATTCTGCACGTCCCATCCAACGAGAGAAACGTACGGACCGCCAGGGGCTGCAGCTCTGTGGCCTGCTACCACGGCCCAGCTACAGCATGCTAGGGGCTACTACAGTAGACTGCTATTCAGGTTGTACCAATCTGAAAAAAATGCTGTGATTAGTGCTATAGAAATTATCTAGGAACCTACGTACTTTCGTTCCTAGCATTTTTGCGTACACCGCTTGTCCTGCTATACCTTTACTAATTATCTCTTTATCTCTGAAAATAAAATGTATATGGCGGTAGTAGTAGTATATTGCATGTCACGTTTTCAGTCTCTTACAAGCTCCAAGCAATACCTTTCTTATATAATTGATTGATGCCTTTTAGTTTTCGGAAAACCTTGGTACCTGTTCGCAATAATTTTGGCAAATGTATCAAAATAGTTTTGGTTGCTACGGTGGAGAGCCTGATAGTTGATGTCGACAAAATGGCGACTCTATCAAAATGTTCAAGTTGACGCATCGGAAAACCTAGTAGCTGCTTTTCAATAAAACTAGCATAGTGGCCCTCGCAAATGTGAGGCATCATTTTTGGTGTTGAAAGTGAATAAATATAGATTTATTAACATTTAAATAATTAACATTATAGAAGTAATATGTTTTATAACCACCATAAGAATATAGATAAAATTAATTATTTTTAGTATGTGAACAATGATTATCACGCTCGCCTGCAAAAGCACCGTACTAACTGAGAACGGATAATGGATCTTGAGATCCATAGATCTCTCTATTTTTAATATATAGCTACATGTAGCCCGAGCTCCATTCTGAGTTTCCGCTTACTATCTGCCATATGTCATATATAAATGATATTAGATTAGTATGTCAATGTTTAGTATATATGAACATGTTGCTAAACACTGTAGGTAAAAAGTATATTGATTTCATCATTTACCTTAGGTTATCTTGTTCATCAATATAATTATATAAAGATAATCAAGGTGATAGGGGTCGATAAAGTTTAGAATATTCATATTTGTGAAACGTATACTATAGAATTTTTTATCTTTTTTGTTTAGCTCTCTCCCTGCTACTCTGCCCACTCACTCTAGCTATTCTATGGACTCTTGGAGAGGGATCTTTCCTATATTGAAATAAGTGGTTTTATCTCAAAACGGATTCTTGAACCTCTTTTATTCTTATGTCACGCCAACATACTGCGGAATTTTTTTTGCAAAATCCGATCCAATTTTTTGTAATCGATTAGTTAACATGGTTGCTAACCATATTATGAAAGAGCAAAAGCATTTTTGCTTATCAAATTCATCGAGCCATGAAAAAAGTTTCAACAGAAGACAACCATTCAATAATAATATGAGGCCTGACACTGGTATTCTTAAACAAAAAATCACAAATATAAGTATTAAATTTAAGTTTTTCCTCTTAGAAAATTAAGACGTTATGATTTGAGGGTAAAAGTAATATAAACCAACTTTATAGCTTTTTTATCTAACGTTTAATACTCTAAGTAGTAGCATGTTTTTTAGCGTCCTAATTCATTTATACGTGAATGCCATTTTTTGTATAGGTAAACAAAAACATATTCTATCTATTCATTGCAATTTTCTTGTACTTAGCTGGACAGACATTTTTTCACATAAACTAAGAACAGATATTTATGGAGTCATAGCAAGCTAGACGGACGAAAAACATTACACATAAAAATATATACAAATACTTATGTAGCCATAGCAGATCGGACGGATGAAAAAAATTCTATGAACTAAACACAAATATTTTTGGAGCATATATATCAGTTTTGATACTCAAATATTCTTTTTGAACAAATGACCTACTTGAGCATTATTTTTTGTTTGCACATAAGTGAACAAACTAAAGAATTTTGTTGTGCTTAATACCTCGTGCTTCACATGGACTTTGTCTAAATTCACATATATCTGCAAACTATAATGTGTCTACACTATACACACATCGTATCTAGATAAAGTGGAGTTAATTATTTTGGAACGAAAGGAGTATCTAGTTATACAACTCTAAATTTCTCGGATCGGCATTTTTGTAACAGAGGCGATTTAAATCATATTTAAATATGTCATGCCGCGGTCGCTTAATTGTGTATTATTTGCAGTAGTGAGCTGAACAAAAATTATTCTTAGGCCCTTCTTGCTTCACGGGGACTCTCTCTATATATGGACTCCTTCATTACCGGATTATGAAACACCAAATTTTCGTCTGGGCATTTTTGAACGTGGGCAGTTAGAGAGTCTTATGCAGATACGGCTCATCTATAGGGTCCATGCATGTCACGTTCCATATTTGTGTTGCGTGATATTAGAAGTGAAAACTGATTGCATGAGATTTAAGTTCCAAACACGTACTGTACAAAGGATCCTTTTATGGATGCCGACATGCTAACCTGGCCAGATTTTTTTTTAACGTATAAGTCTAGTTTTAGCTATAAGTTTCTTTTTATGTAGTTACGTGTCAACCACATATATGTGCATGTTTACCGTTTTACGTAATGTCTTATTTTCGTGTAATCTTAACCGTTAAAATAAAGATCAATAGAGGATAGATTTTTGGACTATGTGGCTTAATGTGGTGTCTCTATTTAATAAACCCCGTATTGTGCTTTTAGTATATAGTAGATTGGCAGCTATACCAAAATAATTTGGTAGCTACAAAAGATAATTTGGTAGTTGATGTCAACTGTATCAAAACAATCCGGTGGACGCATCGGAAAACCTGGTAGTTGTTTTCAATAAATTGGCAACTACACAAAAATAATATGGTAGCTACAACACATAACCTGGTATTCAATGTTTGTATAAAAAACATTATATTCGATGTATCAAAAATCTGGTAGTTGCTTTGAATAAAATTGGCGACTATGTCAAAATAATTTGGTAGCTAGAGCAGATAATCTGATAGTTGACGTCAATATACATGGTAATTGTATCAAAATATTCCAATTGATGTATCAAAAAATTTGGTCATCTTGCCAACAAACATGGCAACCAAAAAACGAGTTAAGTTAAACATGTCATGAGGTGTAAAAATTTGAAAGATATAAAGACATGCATAGGGATATAGTTTTAAACATTGACAACCCAATTTACTCACATACATGCACTGCAATCATGGTGGTGATTTTTTAATCACATGCATGACCGGCATGACCTGCTATCCACTGTCGTTACTTTTGTGATGGACGTCTAGAAAAATAACTCTTACGATGGACAGCTGTGTGGGCTAGCTAGATGAAAAGTCAATCATCCACCCCGTCGCTTTCATGCGCGTTCTGCCGTTGCCTGTGTTTCCAAGACCGCGGTTACTACACACAGCTGGGCCGCCGCACGATGTGAATAAAATGTGGCGCTGCAAGGTAGTCAAATCCTTCATTCTTTTGAGGAACGAGCATATATACGTGATGGTTAAAATCAAATCGGCAACTGATAAAGTCTATCTACAATAAATAACGTTTGGGGATAATTTGTGACTGATATGATATAGTATCAGTATACAAAATACTGGGCTAACCACGGTGATAGCTGTGCATCTATATCTCACCGTTAAATCAGCCCTATAGAGTATCTTGACCCTACAATAAAACTAACACTGTTAACTGACCAGATCCTCCGTTATTTTTCTCTGCCCATCGCCCGACGCGACCCCGACGATCCAACCCAACGCAAACCTCCCGACCAACCCCACCTCCCACCCGGTCCCCACTAGGCCACTACCACCGATCGATTTCCACCCAAACATTTCTGTTCTTGCTCCACCACCCCCTCTGACGACCGGTGCCCAGGCTGTCGGCGTCACCGGCGCACTCCGCGCCCGCCCCATCTCCTCCCACCAGAGGCCTCCACCGTCGCAGCCCCGTGGACTTCCCCGCTGCCTCAGCTCCGTGCCCATCGCAATATAAGACTCGCCGGTGCGCGTAGACCCGCAAGCCGAAGGTGGGCTACGAGGCGGAGGTGCTGTCAGTCGGGGCGGCACGCACGCGATGGTCCACAGGCAGCTCTGGTTCCGCTAATGAAGGCAGCAATTTTTCCCCAATTGTTTCTTCTTGTAATCTAGATCGACACATTTTCTTTAGTTTGGATCTCGATTTCTTGGATTTCCCTTTCCTGTTCTTGGATTTCTCCTGTCTCCGGTTCTGAATACTAGTAGTGGAGTGCTGGATCTGGATACATGGATTGACATATTTTATGATGATTAAGATGCATGAAGTTGTTATTACATTTGTGTGGATGAATTTCGTTTTTTTTCACTATATGGTGTCGTTCCTTGAAGAGATCCAATGCTCGCATCTGGTATCGTTCCTTGTAGAGATCCAGCTCGTCCCTAGGCAGCTTCCCAATCTGAATTTTTCTGTGCAGATCCCATGTTTATTTTTTTGTGTACGTGGTGTTTTCCCGATACAGATGCATTTTCAATTGTAGTAAAAATTTCGGTCTGCTGAACCCGCACGATGTTGATTTTTCTATGCAGTCTGTTCCTAATCCAGATCACATGTTTATTCAAATAAAGTAAAAATTTATAAGGGAAAGTTAATGTTTTCGATAGATCCAAATGTTCATCCAAGTTCATTTACAGAAAACATGAGGATTTGTTTTCGTGATTGGTTGATTTTCTGGGTTCGATGGTAAAATACAGAAATTGCGAGTATGTTTCTAGATATTTATGAGATAATTAGCAAAACTTTTAGTTTATATACTGAGAGATAATATAATCATAGATTACGTTGGTATGGTAAAAAAAATAGAGGATAAGGAGACTTTCAAACATACATCTATCGTGGAAATGCCATGCGAGGATAAGGAGACTTTTCCTTACATGCCATGGGAGGACCCTGAAGTCGCCGTCTATCGTGGGCAAAATCCAACGGTGGTAGGTGTATGCGTAGCTACCACCACCCGGTTAGCAAATCCGCGTCGATATTAGTATATATTAAAATAGTTCAAAACTAACGTTTGGGAAGAGTTTGTGACTGATAAGATATGTCAGTATATATTTAAATAGCCCAAATTTTACTTGATCAGTACAGGTTGTCTATATTTTGGACTTGTGGTGGACGTAAATTTGTCTCATATTTAAAAAGCCAAAATTTATTTCATCATAGAGATTGTCTGTACTATACTTCTGTGGATGTAAATTTTTCTCAGATTATAGGAAAAAGACATGCTAAGCATAAAACGCAAACAAATATATTAAAAAATAACCATATCACCGGTTTCTAAATAAATAATATATATACAATTAAATGGACAATTTGATTACCAAAATATTTCTCTCATATCTGTCAACCTTATCCTTAAAAGAGAAAACTGCTTGGAATTTACACATTTAGGCAATAGAATAATCATAATCGCCACAAATTCCAATTTATCAAGAAATAATCATAATATCTCAATTGTTTCTTAAGTTTAAATATCGGTTCCTTATAGAAATGGGAGATATATAGGTTTAAAAGTCTCACAAAAAAGGAGAACTCATCTGGTCAGAATCAATAGATTAACTAATGTAATCTTAAAAGCTTTGCGAGATAATTTATATATAATACGAGCACATCAATTGTGGATCGGTGTGCTATTGGTAGCATAACATGTGTAATTATCTCTCTATCTATCTATCTTAGTGGACTATGTGAACTATAGTATTTCCCTGAATTGATTCTATGATCTTATAAAAAAAACTTATAGATAATGCCCTCACATTTACGAGGGCCACCATGCTAGTTTCTATAACAAGCAAATATTGCTCCCAAGTCCAAATATGTTTACGTGTACTGACTGTCTAGGTAAATATGCAAGAAGAAAATTCTAACTATGTGAGGTGTTTCTGTGTAATTTGTTTGTTTTTCTTTGGAACACATCAAAATATGACCGGAATTAATATAGTCGCATAAATCTGTGCATATTTCCCATGGATTTGAGAAAAACTCACATGTTTAAAATGTACCAGTATTTGAACATGTGCATTTCCAAGGAAAACAAACTGGATTTCAAAATGGCGCACCGCGCGCTAGCTGATTAGGAGGGATGGTAGTTTTCACCTTAGTTTCGCATGATTACTCCAACCGTAGGTACATCTCAGCCTCCACTGCATGAACCATAAGAACTTCCTTCCAACCGCAACTATCTATCGCTTATTCATCCCGCCCCTTCCCATTCATGTTGGTTCCAATTGGGTTGGCAATGACGCATAGCGCAATGATTGGTTAGGAGGAAGGGTAGTTTCACCTCAGTTTTGCATGATTTTTTGTTGGATAGCCATAACCCTAGGTGGCGGTATGGTTGTGCCCACCCATGGCAAAATAAAAATGAAATAATAATCATATCGATTTGTTTACTTGACATATCATAGATCATAATTATGTGTTAAATCAAAGGGGGATTAAGAACATTCTACATTACTTGCAATGATCCAGATGGTCGGTACACAATTCTGGGCCTTCTAATGCTTGGGTGGTGCAGCTAAAAATGAAGAAGACACTTCCCCTAAAAGCTGGGTTGGCAGGCTCAAGGCACGGGACGAAATCTCCAAAGGATCTGGAGAACATCCTGAAGCAATATTTTGGGTATTTGGAGTTTCGGGGAAGACAACTGGAGGCTATAGAGGTTGTTCTTTTAGGTCCTCTCCCTGTCAAGGCTTCTCAATTTTAGTTTTGTTTTGTTTGTTAACATTGGAATCTTGATAAGTTCACAGTCTTCATATTGATTTTGTTTATTGGCATATCTGAAATAATGATTCTGTGATAAATCAAAGGGAGATTAAACAAATCCTACAATGATCAGGACATAATTATGGACCTTCTGATTCTTTGGTGGTGCAAATGAAGAAGGCGCTTCCCCTAAAAGGCGGGTTGGCAGGCTCGAAGCTTGGGATGAAATCTCCAAAGGCTCAAGGCATGTAATCGATATATAGTGGTATATTCCTTTTTGGGACCGGTTGGTTGGTTTATTTATATATAGTGAGAAAAAGGAAGCGACCACTCAAAGCTAGAGTAAACCGACTGCAGATTGGTGCAAACTGAATTTTGATGCCGGATTCTCTAAAGAACATAACCTGGGGTCTTAGGGCGCTATCTTGAGGGATCAAAATGGCAAACCTCTCCTGACTGCATGGGGATAAACTGATCACTATCCAAATGCAGAAATGGCTGAAGTTATTGCCGGAGTCTAGAGTATTAAAGCGATTCTTTCGATCTATGTGAAGCTCGTCCATATTAAAAATGACTGTGCAGCGGTTATTGGTGTACTGAATAATAAAGCATTTGACAAGTCTGATATCGCTGTTCTTGTCAGAGAAATGAGAGAGCTACTCAAACTGGTTCCAGATTTTGTAATTTCTAAGGTCGATCGTGCAAACAACTCTGTTGCACATAAACTAGCTAAGTTATGTCACTCTGAATATGGGCTTGTAATACGTGATGCAGTGCCTACATACGTAGCTGGTCCGATCATGCGTGACTGTAACCCAAACAACTTTGTTCTCTAGTTAACACAAGTGGAGTTATAAAAAAATAGAAATAGGTGCAATACAAAATTGTTCCATTACAATGCAATTACAATCCCCTTCGTTTCCTAAACCAAGGACACTCTAAACTCAAATTGATGTCCTCATCTTGACCATTAAAATATATAAGAAATTTATTCTTGATGAGGATCAACCTGATTCAAAAGTGTTTAGGCCCAATCTAGAACCAGTTTAGTAGCAATAGTGATAAATAGCATGGCTTACAATCTAGATGATGTAAACTCACGTGAACAACAAACAAACTCTTCTCGGCGAGAGGAATTACTTGGACGGTTCTGGACGAACCACAAAGCAATTAGAAGCACGACGCCTTCAATCCAACACACTGAAACAACCTTTGATCGGTCTCGATGGATAAACATACGGATTTTCACCCTCGGCGCGAAAGCTGAAACACACACGTGTTTTAACTCATAAAATTCCAATCTCAAAATTACATCTGACTCTGTATGGCTTTATAGTAGTAGCCGAAACTAAACTTGCGGGGAAATAAATGAGTAAAGATTTGGTGCAGATGGACACCAGTGATCTTGTTTTATAAAAAAATTTGAGAATCATATTTTTAAGTTTCAAACAAAATCTGAAAATAATATTCACATGTAGCTAACTATTTATCCCACCAACGTACAAATTTTTTTGTTCGAATAGTTTATATTTTGGGCTACACAAAAATAACAAACATCTAGATCTAAGTATGTATATTTCAAATCTATAAATTTTATCAGATTTTATTATTTTGTGTAGCTCACAATACAAAGAATTTCGTAATAAAATTGTGCATACTTATAGAAAACAACACTGACTATGTTCTAATTTATTTTTATAATTTTTTGAAACTTGAAACTTTGATTTTTAATATTTTTAAATAAAGGGAGCACTGGTGCCCGAGAGCCAAATAAAAGCAAACTTAATTAAATCTGTTACACAAACGGACTATATAAATAAAAGCAAACTTAATTAACATGGACTCCATCCTATATACTGGTGGTGGACCCCACCCAACAGCGCACAAGTACATCAAATCCCACCAGCCAAATTGCATGCATGATCGCCTCATTTTCTTCCTTGGTAGAAATAGGAATAGAAACCATATTTTGATCTCTTTCTATTTAAACCAGATGACTTCTTTTCTATCTCCAACTGAACGTGGCTTACAAAAATACTGAATATAATCTTGGTGATGTTTGTCTCGTGTTGCCTGCAACTCAATAGATTGTAGTGCATTCACATTACCAAAGAAACTATTCCAGAAATCTGAATCCTTTATTATTTTGTCTTGATACATTGCCTCACTACCATGCGTTCCGAAGCTGTACACTTGGTCATAAGTAGCCGCATGCACAATGTCGATAACTATGTTCGATGCCGTATCAATTCTCCTAGATTTTAAATTGGATAGAGACCATGTTCATATAAAGTTGTTCAACAGGATCCTGAATTGCCCGTTGTAAGGATTATACTTTCGTGTGATAGGCTTCATGGTATATCACCACAAAGTCTAGAAAACATGGAATGTTTTTTTTACTTTAACACATATTTTTTGTATGCACTTCTAGAAGATTACCCTAATAATTCAAGACCCTGAAGGACAAGATGAGTAGGTCACACATGGCAGCAAGAAGAGCTCTCTCCCTGCATATCCTTCTTACCATGGCAAAGGTAACAAGCAAATAAACAATGCTACTGATTGAAGTAGAGGCCATGAGTCTATAGCTATAACAGCCTCCACGATTCTATCAACCCCTGGCTAAATAAAGCCCGCTCTTTGTGACAGGGGCTGCATTGGAACTATTGTAGTGGATTGTACTAGTACTATACGAGAACAATTAATGGAAAGAAAGAAAACATGTTCATAAAAGATACACAAAATCTAAAGTGGATGCCAAATTAATGCACAACTCACAAGCTGTTATATATATCCTATATATGTGAGCCTTGCAACTAGTTGGCTCAGCTTATTCGTGAGCACACATGATTTGCGGTGATTATGCATATGTATACTTTTCTCGTTTGCTAGTGTAGGTTAAGATTAAGAGGCATCGGGACATAAGCTTCCACCGCCAGAGCTTAACCATGTAGGACTGGCATTCCTTGCTGTGCTTGTTAATTACATCCTTCTATTTGTATAACAAGCAAGCTTCTACCGCATTGGTTTCCTAGTGCTAGTCAGTGACAAGCTTCTACCGCCGATGTATACTGATGTAGTACAAGCATTCCCCAGAGTGTATACAATGGCCTGACACTATTTGTATAACTAGCAACGTGGCCCTCGCAAATGCGAGGACATCACCTTTATCTTTTTTTATAGTGTGAGAGAGTAGCATAATATTCAATATGTCAAAAGTGATCAAGAAACACATTTACATATTCATGTATTTTTTGTGATGGACAATATAATATAAACCATAGGAACTCATCGACTGTACATCCTTTCTAAAATTCTATCCTTAAAAAAATCTGACTAACAAAACTTTCAGAGATTGAGAAACCTCCCACGTTAGAATTTCTAAAAAAAACCAAACATTCTTTTTAAAAATAATGGTTGCAGCTCGTTCTGGATATTGAAGAGTAGCCCAATTTGTTTGTATTAATATTTTTATAGTGATGTCACTATCATCATTTTACTCTAAAAAGCGTATGTCTAATAAATGATCCTCAACCCATATTCACATCTTTTGCTTTATATTTTTAACTTAATGAGTCCTCTTTGTATAGGTGGGTTATATTGTAAGTTGTGTGGCGTTGTGTTTGTAACAGGTTAACCTTCTAGGCGTTGTACCAGCCATTTTGGTCCTTCTTCTATGAAACCGATACAGCTCCTAGGATATGTCCTTGAAAAACTATGCCAATAGATTATGGATGGACATGTCGTAAAGCTCAAAATCAATTAAGGAGCACCAATCTAGTTGACCTTGTTACACTAAAAAAGATGTACAGAGCAATCGATGCATCCTGGCGATTCATATCATCTTCATAATGTTCAGGATAAAATGAATGAATTAACTGCTTGTTGAGCTTTAATCCGTTAAATTTAGCAAGCATTGAGCCTAGCATACTCCTCTGCTGACTTTCATGTGGGTGCCTTCCAAACCGACACTGGTAAATTATTGTATCCACAAGGGTCATCGAGTTTGGATTAGTGTGTCTACTATCAAGTGCAACATTCTTATACCGTGTGCAACATATACATTGTTGCAGTGCAAGTATCCAACTAATACTTAGGATCTATTGTAAAGTAGTTTGATGGTTTACACTTATGAAATCCTTTAATTGTATTGTATTGTTCTATTATTAATAATTATTAGAAATAATATGCTTTATGAAGATCTACGGTTGTGATAGGCGCATAATTATATTTATGACGATCTATGATTGTGAATGCCTAAGTACAACTGCCAAAATATTTTGATTGGGATCTACTTGGATATATTAATATTGGTCTATGTATTAGTATGCATAGTTATAATAATCTTCTTTTGTGGTCTACTAATAAAAATATGATCCGCCAAACTAATGGTAGTAGATGTTTTGCTTTGACGAGCGAATTCCTTGCATGCATGTATTTCATGTGCCACATTATGCTTTTTTAATATTTCTGCTTTTGTGATATGGATACTTGAAGTTCTATATGATGACGAATCAAGAATTATTTGTTGAGGAGAACTTATGAATATCTAGAGAGTTTTGGTCCACTTATCAAAATGGGTCAATTAAATTGTTAGTTAGAAGTTTTTCCCTTTATTAGAATTTCTAGTATGTCTCATTTTTTAGTGTAATGTACTTTATGTACATATTTGATAAATGCAAGAAATTCATATTGTAGTAGATTTTGATGTTTTTCGTTTAGTTTTTTGGTATGAATAATCAGTTTGGTGTGCACCATCTGCTTGAATGAGAAGTTGTAGATTTGTCCAATAATAAAGATTGGCTACATTACATTACATTGATTGTGCAAGTTTTAAATTTCTGTGATAATTTTCCACACATAGACCTTTTTGCATTGTACTATTTTTTTTGCGATAGTTCTAGATCGTGGGGATTAATACGATATTATCAAAAATAATTTAGGTAAGAATAATCGTTGGGTTGTATTTGTGACCATATGAACACAAATGTCTGATAGGAGCAAAATGTTCTTTCAGGAGTTTGATTTTGCGTTGTCATTGGAAATAAGAAAGATTTTGTTTGAGTTCTCCTATTGTGGAGCAAGTTTTCTATCATACAAAAAAGATATACGGCCAAATAATCATTTACAGTTCCATTCGTTCCATTCTCTAGTTGTTCTGTTCAACTTTAGTGATAAAGGTGGCTAGGGAGATACTAATCAATTTCTCATTTGTAATTTACTTATGATAGGTCGGTGTGTTCTTCACGACTTCACGTCAATGCACTCATGTCATAAAAGTTGGTGTGCTTCCTTTATTTGATGTCTTTTAACATGTCATAAAAATGCAAACAAAAAATTCACACACCCATAGCACAAAGTCGCTTCACAAAAATCAACTTACTCGGTGGCCAGTGTAAAAAAAAGATAAATTTGGCGCTAAAAATAGGTGTGCGCAAAGATGTCGACATGTACGGACTCAATTTAAATGCATGGTTAATTAAACTTTTTCATATTTATTATTTTTGTATATTTGATATTCATATCCTTATAAATCATTGAAATTGTTGATCGGCAGTTATATTTATGCAAATCAGCTGTAGCGTTAGCTTTACGTAGGTCACGTGCATAAATTGGATAATCACTTTGTTTAAGCAAATCTATGTTGGAGCCGTACATCCTCTAGACTCCTTTTTTTTGTTGCTATGGACGGTCTCACGTATATTTTCTGGACACTTTTTTTTTCTTCTGGACTCTTTTTTTCCTAGTACGTGTCAAGCTGTCTACAAAATATGTGTTTATACCTGTTACTCTGTTACGTAAAATCTTTCTATCTTGATCATTAAAATATAGATCTAACGGCTAATAAAATTTTAATGATGTGGATCAACGTGGTGTCTCTGTTTTAGACCTCCGTATTGTGCTTTTAGTATATAGTAGACAAGGCATTGCCCTAGCCTGAATATCTTTACGAGTCGTTTCTGCCTGTCCCGTACATATGCAGGAAGCAAATTCTAATTATCCGAGGTATTTCCGATATAAATTTGTTTGTTTTTCTTTGGAACACATCAGAGTACGTCCGGAATGGATTGTCGCGTGAATCTGTGTGTATTTGAGACTGCGTATTTCCCATGGATCTGAGAAACAAATTACATTTTTGAAACGTAGTATTTGAACGTGTGCATTTCCAAGGGAAACAAACTGGATTTCGAAATTTGAATCCAAGCCCGTAAGGTAGGGAACACGTGAGACTAACACGTATCGATCAACGGAGGCCAATGCCTGGTAGCTTGGGATAGAGTCTGCAAACCTACCTGCTTCGGAGGTCTCGGAGTCAAGGACCTCTCAAAGCGGTTTTTCTAGCGGCGCCGTGGCCTCCCAGTCAGGTTTGCACCGTCCGTTTCTGATTTGCGATTCACGCTGCTCAAGGATACTTCACCTGTACATGTTTGACGGCACAAGGACACCAACGCCACCAACCCCCGTAACTCCTCTCTCTGAATCTCGATCCAGAAAAGTGACTCCGCTGCGGCAGCGACGAGAAGCTGGCGGCCGGCGAGCCTATGGGTGTGCAGCCGGATCGACGGCGAGGGTGCGAGCAGCCGGAGGTGGAGCAGGAGAACGCTCGCCGGACAGGGGCGTGAACAAGCACAAGGTCGCGCATCGGCGGCCAGGTAGCAACGTGCACGAGGTCATGATTAACGATGCTTTTTGCGGTGGATTTCACACCGGTAGCTAGCGGCACCGCTAGAAATGCATTTCCGAGGACCTCTCCCTACATGGTCTGGCTCATAGGGTGCACTGGGAATGGCTTAGACGAACCGAACCTCTCGACCATGGCAGGGATTGCTAGCGACGAAGGATGATCTCGCTGCCACGGTGTTCGATAGCCTGGTGCAAATTCAGATAGGCAAGGGCGACAGAGTCCTCTTTTGGAAAGATAGATGTCTGATGGGCAGCTCCGTTGGAGATATTGCTCCGCATGTTCTGGCGCAGGTTTGCACTCGACGCTGCAATTGCCGGACTGTTCAGGTGGCACTCATTCACAACAAATGGATTAGACTGGCAGCTCCGATGGGTCGACTGTTTGGCATAGACCGGTGTGAGCTGGTAGCCAGGTTGGTCGGGTGCGCCTTGGGGGTCTTGTGTGGCCTTGGACATGGGTTGTGTGTTCTAGGGGGTCTTCTGGCCCGTTTGTATCGGTTTTTGCTCGGTTTCCACCTAAAAAACCAGACACCGTCTTCTTAATTAATTGATTGGGGCAATACTTATTGCCCCCCGTTTAAAAAAAAAACAAATGGATTGAAGACATCCAAGGGCCTCTATTCCTGGAGGCAGTAGGAGAATTCATGCATCTCTAGCTCTGCATCATGAGATCAGTTGAAGGCAGAAACATGGAGAAGGAGGATACTTTCCGTTGGCCATGCTCTTAGAAGGGCCAATACTCGGCTAAATCAACCTACAATAGGCTTCAGGCGGGCTCGATCCAGTTTGCCGCTGCTGACGCCATTTGGAAGAATGGAGCGCCACTGAAATGCAATTGATTATCATGTGCATTTGTGCAGCTGTAGAGTCCACGTCTGTTTGAGACAAAAAAAATGACTATTGCGCTCTCCTCTCCTCTCCCTTCTGGCGACGTCGAGGTGACTAAGCCAGAATCCTCGGAGCTGCGCCGCCGGCCTCCCTCACCGCGATCTCCACTGCCCGAGCGCCGGGCGGTGGGGGGATCGCGGTTCTGGGCGCTCGCGGGGGATAGCTCAGACGAGGAGGAGGACGGCGGGGTCCAAGCGATGAGCCCAGAGGTGGCCGTCTCTCCCAGATCTGGACCGTCGGCGGTGACTTTGGGAGATTTCTTCGAGCCGGCGTGGCAGAAGGTCACCGCGGCGGCCACCAGTGTGGTTGGCCGTCGTCGGCAGAGATTTGCTTCGGGCGGCCGCGGTTCGTGGTCTCTGTGGCCCTCGGCTCAGGCTCCGGCGAGAGCCTGCGCGGTTCCGCCCCTCCCAGGTGGTGATTCGGTGGCGGAGCTGTTCCCGCCGTGGCCAGCGCGCTCAGATCCAGCGGCGTCGGGCGTGCCGCTTCGTCCGGTGGCGGGTGCGGCGCCGGAGTGTCCCGCCATCGAGCCTCGGGTGCCGGCGGTGGCTGCTTCCTCGTTGGTTCCGCCGGTGGGCCCACCGCCCGCTCCGTCGGTGGCTCCGCCCTCGGTCAACGATTCGCTAGGGCAGACTATTGGCCCTTCTTCGGGTCCTTCCGTTTCTGGCCCATCTTCGCCTCAGGCCCAGCAGAGGCCCGCTGGCCCAACTTTCAGGACGCGTTTCCGGGGGCAAGTATATAAGTGGCTTTGGATCCCGAGCGGAACCCTAGACCTCACTCTCTCCTCCCCCGCCTCCATTTCAGATCTAACTCTCTGGCTCTCTCACACCCACTCCTCTCTCTCGTGTCCACGCATCCTGCGCCCGTCCTCCATGGATCGCAGCAGGGGGATCTGCGGGCGGGCTCCAAGCGGTCGTTTCATGACTATGATTCAGAGGAAGGGCGCCGCTTGGAAGGGAGGCTCCGGGAGCGGCTCGAGCAAGGAGATCTGCACTGCCAGAGGGAGTGGGAGTCAGATCGGGACTGGATTCGCGCCCGGTCGCCAGAGCGGCACTACGGTGAGGGATACCGCCGGGAAGAAGATAGACGCTTTGCGGCCGGCCCCTCCTACTCCCAGGGTCTCACTGCAAGGAAGAAGGTCAGGGTCCGTAAGTTCTCAGCTAAATCTCGGGCGGCAACGACGGCCAGTGCAGATCCAACTCCTCCGCCGCGTCCAGCCCTCCAGCCTTCCTCAGCGGCGCACTCCTCCCACTCCATTCCTCTGGAGCCGCAGCAAGTCATGAAGAAGCCTGGGATCATCTGCTTCAACTGTGGCAAAGAAGGCCACTTCCAGTCTGCATGTACCTCCCCTGCTCACTGCAGCCTGTGTGATGTAGACGGGCACACCACGGGAATGTGCCCTAGAGCTCCGAAGCAACCATCGCTGCAGTGGTACGGGTATGCAGTAGATGGGGTGGGTTTTCATTGCTTGGAGGTGGAGGAGGCGATGCTGCTGGTGGATGCGACGTCCCTGGAGAACGAGACCATGGTGATCGCCGCGGATAGCCGCATGACGAGTGAGCTGCTCTCGCAAGACCTCAAGGCGCTGGTGGAGGACAACTGGGACTGGCATGTCCGACGCTTGAGCGATACTGACTTCGCTATGGTGTTCCCAACAAAAGCAAGCCTCAACCTATGCAAGAACTTGTGCAAAAACGCAGGTGGAATCTCCCTGCCCGTGAGCAAGATATCTATGTTGTTTGCTGATCCTCTGCCGAATCTCAGAGCTTCTGCTGTCCTCTCCAAGGTTTGGGTCCATCTGTCTGATGTCCCGCCATGCCTGCGTCGCGCGGAGCTCCTTCTGGAGGGTACTAAGATGCTTGGTCGTCCAAGTATTGTCGATGATGAATCCCTCACTGCTAAAGAGGGCCCTGTGCGGATGCTGTTCCATTCCCAAGCCCCTGATCGTCTCCCAAAGTATGTCATGCTCTTTGCAAACCTGCAAGGGTTCAAGATTGGGGTCTCAGTTGAGTCATCCAAAGGGGAAGGATTGAAGCTTGTAGGGCCAGGCGATGTTCCGAAGGACGACAAGGATGATGAGGCCAATGAAGGTGATCGTACAGAGGATCAAAGTCTGTCTGACTGCCATTGGAAGCGGAGGAACAACAAAGATAAAGAGAAGGCCAAGGACACATGGGGCTCGGGCGGGCAAGGGGGTGCTTCTAAGGTGGCTGCACCTTTGACTGCATCCACTCCCCCTCCCACCCTACCTGCCCCGTCCCTTGCTCCACCAGTGCAGCCAGTGAATTTGCAGAAGAAGCTGTTGAAGAAACCGGGAACCAAGTCCTCAGTGGGTAGTAGCAGTGTTCCTCCTCCCTCGGCCAAGGACCACTCAACATCGAAGCCGGACTCTGCCCTGGCCAAGGTCACAGTACAGCCTATCCCCTTCAACCAGTATGGATCTAACCTGGAAGAGGAAAACCTGTTCACTTATGCTCAAATCCTGCAGCCTGAGCCCATCTCCATGACCATTATCCTGGATGAAGATGATTCCCCTCCCTCTCCTGAGGCACCAATTGATCCAGCAATTCTCAAGCGGTCCAAGATGTCTGCGGCGGACAGAGCAGAGGTTGGGTGGGAAAGCCCAGAAGATTGGGAGTTTGACAATGAGACTCTGGCAACCAAGATCGTGAAGCTGAAGAAGAAACAGGATGGGGAGGTTGACAACCCTCCCTCGACTCCCTCGACTCCAGGCAACGTGGATTTGGCGAAAGAAGTGGCGGCGGCAGCTCAAGTGTCCAAGGCCAAGCGCTCTGTGGCGGTGGTGTCACCAGTTTTGGGCACACGTTCCAGCGCTCGTTGCAAGGGATCGGAGGGCCAGCCGATCCTCCAGAAGGCTGTCAAGCGTGCCGCGGCCAAAGCAGGTATGTCTCCACCATCCACCACTCCCAATGCTCAATTCATAGCTTTTTCTTCCACCCCGGACTTGGTGTTTATGGGGATAGCAGAGGATTGTGGGATCTTGCTTGGGGACTCTGAATGCTCTCCTGCTAATCTGATTTTGTTGGTATGGGCTAAAGAAACTGCTCAAGCTTTGTTAGCAGAGGCTATCGAGAAGGAAGCTGCCAGAGTAGCGGCCACAGAGGTGGCATCGCCCAGCGCTCAAGCTCAGGGGGACCCAACCAGTGTGGCTGGGGCCCCTTCCCAAGCTCCTCAGGTAGAGATCCTGGGCGAGGCAAACCCGACAGCTACGATCAGTGTGGCTCCATTAGGATCCACTAAGAGAAAGAGGAAGATGTCAACTTCCAGTGTGTCGGTGAGGCCTAATCTCAGGCCTACCCCAGCTCGCTGATACGTCTCAAACGTATCTATAATTTTTAATGCTCCATGCTTGTTTTTGCACCATTTGCCTTGTGTTTCGTTACACTTTGTGGCATTTTTATGCGATTTCCAGAACTAACCTATTGACAAGATGCCACAGTGCTAGTTCCCTGTTTTCTGCTATTTTTGTGTTTCAGAAAAGCTACACAGGAAATATTCTCGGAATTGAACGAAACAAGTTCCAGAAGTCTTATTTTTCCCGGACGAAGGACGAGGACCAAACGAGAGCCGGAGGGGGGCCAGGGGCTGCCCTCACACCAGGGCAGCGCGGCCCAGGCCCTGGCCGCGCCCCCTATGTGTGAGGAGGCCCTGGCAGCCCCCTGACGACGCCCCTTCGCCTATATAAAGCCTTGGGACGGAAAACCCTAGGGGGGTCGGCAATTTTCCAGAAAGAGTTCCGCAGCTCTGCCGTCGCCATTGACGAATTTCGGGGGACAGAAGTCTCTGTTCCGGCAACCTGCCGGGATGGGGAAGTGCCCCGGAGCCATCTCCATCGGTCTCCATCGCCGTCTCCGCCGCCTCCATTGACCTCGCCGCCATCTCCATCAACCTTGTTGTCTCCTATGATGAGGAGGGAGTAGTTCATCCCCGGGGTTGAGGGCTCTACCGGTAGCTATGTGGTTCACCTCTCTCTCCCATGATGTGATCTCTATGTGATCATGAGCTTTGTATCATGTTGAATGAGTAGATGTTACTCTTCATCATTATGTGTACTCTAGTGGTGTTATTAAAGTAATCTATTCCTCCTGCCATGGTGTAACGGTGACAGTGTGTGCATCGTGGTGGTACTTGGTCTAGGCTACGATTGTGATCTCTTATGGATTATGAGAATAATTATCACTATGATAGTATTGAAGTGATCTATTCCTCCTTTCATGGTGTAATGTTGACAGTGTGTGCACCGTGTTAGTACTTGGTCTAAGTTGCAATAATATTTATCTTGAGTTGTGATTTGATTTGGATATCTCTATGAGTGGTGTTTGTCAAGAACTTGATGAACTTTAAGGGGTGCTTCTGTAGCCACTATGCAATAATTAGTGTTATTCAATAGGAGAGTAATTTAGAGTAGCATAGTGAAGAGAAGTTATTTATTTGTCCAATTATGTTATATTTGTTGAGAGTGTATCCACTAGTGAAAGTATGATCCCTAGGCCTTGTTTCCAAGCTTTGCACACCATTTTTTTTTTGAGCTGGCTTTGCACACCGTTTACTTGTTGTTTTGTTACTTGTTTGCTTGTTGCCATTTTTATTCCAGATTGCATTTACTACTTATAATCATCTATACCACTTGTATTTCACTATCTCTTCGCCGAACTAGTGCACCTATACATCTGACAAGTGTATTGGGTGTGTTGGGGACACAAGAGACTTTCTGTATCGTAATTGCAGGGTTATTTGAGAGGGATAGCTTTGACCTCTTCCTCCCTGAGTTTGATAAACCTTGGGTGATCCACTTAAGGGAAACTTGTTGTTGCTCTACAAACCTCTGCACTTGGAGGCCCAACATTGTCTACAAGAACAGAAGCGTGTGTAGACATCAAGCTCTTTTGTGGCGCCGTTGCCGGGGAGGTAAGGTAAAAGGTACTCGCATCCTCCTGTGTGAGTGCTCGGAGTTATTTCCTTTAGATTCTGCAATTATATCTTTTTGTTTCTTGTTTTTATTTTCACTAGTTAGGCTTAATGGAAAACAAAGAGTTCTTTAGTCTTTTTCCTGAGTTTAGATCTGAAGAGAAAATTGAAAAACCTTTGGAGCTTATTTCGCATAGCAATGTTATTAGTACGAATGCTTTGAATCCCGTTATTGCTAATGCTATGGAAAAGTCTAAGCTTGGGGAAGCTGGTTTTGTTAAGCATGATATTCTTAGTTCCCTAGCTTTAGTGGAGAAAGTTTGCTCTGATGATATTTTATCTCCCATATGTGATGTTTCTAATGATGCTTGTGCTCCTCATCCTTTTGAAATACCTACGAAGATTGTTGAACGTGTTAGGGATAACTGTTATTTAGGAGATAGAACTGTCCATCCTGGTGATCATTTGCTCTTTATACATGAATTATGCGAATTGTTCCAGTGTGCAGGTATTTCAATGAACCAAGTTAAGAAGAAGCTATTCTCTTTATCATTGAAAGGCAGAGCTGAGGAGTGGTATCGGCTGCTTAAAGATGGTCCATCTATTGCATGGGAGGAAATTGTGCCTCTCTTTTATTCCAAGTTTTATCCTCCAAGTGAAATTCATAAAGACCGTAATCAGATATATAACTTTTGGCCGCATGAGGGACAAAGCATTGCCCAAGCGTGGGGAAGATTAAAGTTACTAATGCACAAATATCCTATTCATGATCTTCCCCGTAATATTGTTATTAATAATTTTTATGCGAGGCTTTCAGAATATTACAAGGACTATCTAGATGCATGCTTTGATGGGTCTTTCACAAGCAAGGATGCTGACACCAAGTGGGATCTGCTTGAAACAATTCAAAACAATATTGAAGGTTGGGATAGTGACAAAGGTAAAGGATCAGGTATGAATTACGAGTTTGATTGCATTAAGTCTTTCGCTGAAACTGCTAATTTTCAAGAGCTTAGTGCTAAGTATGGGCTTGATCCTCAAATTATGGTTGATTGCTTTAAAGCCTTTGCTTCCCATATGAATATTCCTAAAGGAAATGGGGACATGTATCATGAACCTTTTAAGGACACTTGCATAGAAAATGATATTGTTGTTGATGATTCCAATAAACATGCTCAAACTTCTAAAATTCCTATTTCTTATAAGCATGTTAATTTTTGTGGAGTACATAGACCTTGTGAACAGAGTTGAAACAAGGAAGATTATTGTGTCCACCATGCAAATGAAGAAACCCGAATGTGGTACAAGGATATAGGCGAGATCGGTAAAAAAGTTTGTAAGCTTTATCCTTTTCTTTGTAAACATTGCGATGACATAGGTCATTTTAATTTCCAATGCCCAAGCCCTAATAGTTACTCTTCTAGTACCTTAAGTATGTATTGTGATGACAAGATTACTCTCAATCAGCATGATGGGCTTGCTTTGTTCTTGGCATGTGAAGAGATATCTAGAAAGATTGCTTTGATAGATATGAATGATGTTGATATTAATAGTACCCTTCGTGGTTGTCGTCTCTATTGTGCTAAAGATTGCCTTGCAAATACTTACATACAAAATCTTATAAAACTTGATATTTTGCCAAGCTATGATAGGACTGATAGATGTTTTTATCTTATTAATAGAGAGGAGGAATCCTCCAAAGTCTCTTTTGTTGTTTCTGTCAGCAAACCAGATTATGTGGAGAAGATGCCCTTCAAGTCTCTCCCTCCTAAAGGAGAGAGTAAGAAGAGTATGAAGAAGAAGAAGAAGAAGAGGAGTAAGAGGCGAGAGGACACGGTATCTTCCCCTAAGCGTTATGATCCTGCTATAGATTATGATAATTCTGATTGGGATGATGTTCCTATGCCTGTTACCTATGTTAGTGATCATGATTGGGAAAAGCACTCTACTTTTGATATTGAAAATATTTTTGGTACCAATTCTAAGGTTAATAATTATTGTACCATTAGTGTTATCCATGTTCCTTCTTATGATGATATGTTTGATGAATATGCCTGGCGAAATAGTTATTCTCTAGCTTGTGATGATACTAAACCTCTAGTTTATGATGGTCATGATGATGAGTATAATATTTTCAGTTCACCTACTTTTGAGGAGAAAACTAGTTATAATTACAATATGCCTCCTATTTTTGATGATTATGGTGATGAGAATAATTATTCTGTTGAATCTGCTCCTAATACTATTGTTCATGTGGGGAGTATTAATTCGTTTATGCATGTGGCTCATAATAGGGAAGCTTTATGTGATAGTTGTATTGTTAGTTCTATTCATGATGCTACTGAAAGTTATTATGAGAGAGGGAAACATGGTTTGTTGGATCTCAACAATATTGAGTTTCCCTTCTTTATGTTGCAATTTTTGAAGTTGTACTTGTTTTGCCTTCCTATGCTTTTTGCTTTGCGCTTTTATGACTTGTCTCTTTACAAGACTATTTTTCATAGGAAGTGGTTTAGATTTAAATGGCTTTCGCACTTGCTTTTTGATGCTCTCTATTGCTTTAAGTTCCTATATGGCGCCTTTGCCTCAAGCTCTTATATGGCACCCACATGAGCATCTTTGCAAATTACTGCGCCTAGCTCAAAGGCGTTAAAGAAAAGCACTCTTGGGAGATAACCCATTGTTTTATTTTCAGTACTTTTTCTTTTATTTGAGTCTTTGAAGTTATTACTACTGTAATGACCTCTCCTTATCCTTTTTATTTCGTTGTTGTGCCAAGAGAAGCCTCTAATTTGAGTGAGGTAAGATTTGGGGATGTTGTTGTCCTAAAACAGTTTTTGGTACTGCACCGTAAAAATTTGTGAAAATTCTCTGTATATCTTTTGGACCTGCGATTTCTTGTGCATATGCCCAAGATTAGATCCAAACTTTCATTAGTTGAACAATTTTTGATTTGAGCAACAGAAAACCCTCTAAAAATTCTACCTTTGTCAGCTGTTCTGTTTTGACAGATTTCTGCCAATATTTGTGTTTGCCACTTTATCGCTTTCTTTTTGAGTTCTTTTGATCACATAACTTTTTGGGAAGTTGCTACAGTAGTATATGCTTTATGTTTGGTGGTTTTGAGTTGAAACCTGAAGCAAAAAAGGGGTTGATTCATTACTATGCTTACACTAATTTTGTTAATAGAATCGTGTTTAGTTTTTTATGAAGGAAGTTTTCAAGTGTAGGGATTGGAGAATGATAAGATGAGATGAAGAATGGACAAAAGCTCAAGATTGGGAATGTCACCCCAAGAAACACCCAAGAAGTACAAGCATCAAAGCTTGGGGATGCCCCCGAGGCACCCCCTTCTTCATCGGCAAAAATCAGGTCACCTTTCAAAACACTATATTTTTATTGCTTCATGCACTATGCGTTTTTCTTGGAGCGTCAGTTGTTTTTGTTTTCAGTTTTATTTTGTTTTGTTTGCTGCAATAAATGGTTAGATCACATCATGTTTCTTTTGGAGGAGATGAACTCGCTTTTCATTTGCCAAGAACACTCTAGTTTTCACTCTTATCGTTCAATGAGTGTTTTCTTTTTTCTGCTATTGCGTTTAGCTTTTGTTTTTCACCTTGATTTTTGTTCAGATTTTGTTTTATCTATGCATCAAGGTGTATTTGGACCTCTGGTATATGTTGGTTTTCCTCAAAAGAGTTTCCTCAAAAAGGTTTTAATGGTGTTGGAAAAGAGAAAAAGCTTTATGCAAAAAAATGGTACAAGAAGGAGCTTGTGTAGACTGCGGCCTAGGCTTTTGCATATCGTGCTTGATATCTTTTTGATAGTATGCTTAGTGGTTTTGCTGTAGCATGACTTGTCTCAGATAACTGAGATTGCTTAATGAGCCTTTGAAAAAATCATGCGTTGTTTTTATCGTTTGTAAGCATTATTTTGGTTTTCTCCTTGGTGCTTTATTTGGGTTGACTTGGCACATGCTCACACATGTTAGACTCTTATAAAGTCGCCAACAGCCTCTTTGATCATTTAGTTTTTGACTTTTGATGCCATCTTATGCTTCTTTTAATGTCGCTTTGTCACTTTGCATGATTATGGCCGTTATTGCTCTCTTAGTTGGTCGCTCCCAGTCTTTTGCTAGCCCTCGCCTTGTACTGAGTATGAGCTCTACTAGTGCATCCAACTCCTAAAAACCAAGTTTTGCCAAAGTGTCCACCATACATACCTATTAGCAATTTGCTATTCCAAAGTACATTTGACTTGCTTTTATCTACTCTTCAAATTAAACTCTTACCAGTGTTATGCGAAAATTGGTCAGTAAAGCTCTCACAAACCGGAAGGCACACTTTACTTTTTCTCGTTCTTAAAAATTTGACATTGTGGTCTCTTATGTTAAGTTGTTATGCTTGCAAGTTGTAAGTTGGAGATTAGCCCAACCATTCCGTCATGGGGCAAGCTTTCAACATTGCACTTTTTATTTGAGTTGATATCGTGATCTTTTGTTTATGGATACTCGCGGTGTGAAATGAATTGGGAATCTTGCGGGATCATGGAGTTTGTATATGTGTTAGAGAAACACCTGGGCCGCCAATCTAAGCCATGCATAATTCATGGTGCAAATTTGCAGCATGCCCATAGTGGACATTCGACGACGCATCTCAAAATAAAAAGCTATACAAATGATAAATAAAAGAGATGTCGAGGTGTTCATTGTCTGCTTGTCCTGTCATTTTGATGTGGGCTTGTTCCATGTCATCGGGCACGGAGGTACCCCGTTGGCGGTTCTCGATGATACGTATATACTTACAATGACAAGAGCTTGCTTGGGACTCTAAGTAAAGTAGCATGAGGTTTGGGTACTCGTATTCACGGGACACGAGGTTTTTAACTTATGATTTGTCAAGCATATGCAGCATAAGTGTTCTCACATTAACTTTAACCATTCAAGATGCTTATGATGGGGGCAATGAGAGCTCAAAGCAGGTAAGTACCATAATTTTTGAAGGTCTATAAAACTTGCAATCACTGCTTCCTGATGACCCACAAGTATAGGGGGTGTATCGTAGTACTTTCGATAAATAAGAGTGTCGAACCCAACGAGGAGCAGAAGGTATTGATGAGCGGTTTTGATCAAGGAATCACTGTAAATACTAGCAAACAGGTTTTCAGGGGTATTTGGTAATACGAGTAAATAAAGTGCGAGTAAATAAAAGACAGTAGTAATAATTGCAGCAAGTGGCCCAATCCTTTCTTCAGCAAAGGACAAGCCGGTTGTGTACTTATAATAACCAAACGTTCTCGAGGACACACGGGAGTTTCTGTCAAGAGCTTTCGCTTCATAAAGCCAATAGTCTTTATTGGTTTGATAGGTGTTATGGGGGTGAACCTGTGCTAGCGCACTACCCTTACTAGGATAAATACACACTTGTGATTATACCCCTTGAAAGCATCCGCAAATACAAGAAAGTAATTAAGATAAATCTAACCACAGCCTTAAACTCTAAGATCCTATGCTCCCTGGTGCAATGGTTTTCCAACGGAGGTTTAGGTTTCTGTCACTCCAGCAACCCCACAATCGGTAGCCAAATACACAATGCATCTCACTAGGCCCATAAATGGTGAAGTATCATGTAGTCGACGTTTACATGACACCACTAGTGAAATAGCACCACAGCAATATCAAACCATTAAATATTTCTCAACAATAATTCACTACTAACATCTTGACTTCTCCCATGTCCTCAAGAACTAAACGAACTACTCACAAGACATCATATGGATCATGATCAGAGGTGAAATAATGGTAAATAACAATCTGAACATAAACCTTAATTCAATGGTTCCACTCAATAGCATCAACTACAAGAGTAATCAACACCGGGAAAGTTTCCCCTATGAATATAACAAGATCCAACTCAAGATGTTACAGCGGGATGGTGTGGTGATGGTGGAGATGAAGGTGCTGGTGATGGGGATGATGATGATCCCGATGAAGTCCGGTGCGATGGTGATGATGATGGCGACGATCTCCCCTCTCTGGGAAGGAATTTCCCCGGCAGATTTCTGCCTGCCGGAGAGCTTTTCTCTCTCTGGTGTTTTCCGCCCCGCAGAGGCGGCGGTGTCTAACTCTGAGCCTCCTCTTTGACTTAGGTTTTCGGGAACGATGAAGTAGGCGCAGGGGCGAGACCAGAGGTGGGCCAGGGCGGCCTCACACAGGGCTGGCGCGGCCAGGGGGCAGGCCACGCCACCCTGGCGTGAGGGCCCCTCCTGGCTCCTCTCGACTCCTCCTTCTGGCTTCCTGAGTCTTCTGGGAAAATATAATTTCCTGGTATTTTTCTGGAATTTTCCTGATCTTCAAAATATGGTCCCTTGATGGTCATTTTTCCAGCAGAATCCTGACTCCGGCAGCAACTCCTCCAAAGATCATCAAACATGTGAAAACAAAGGAAATAACATAAGTATCAACTCTAAATATGAAATATATCAATGAATAACAGTAAATTATGATACAAAATAGTGATGCAAAATGGACGTATCACTTCCCTCCGCGAAGGGCCTTTCTTTTACTTTTATGTTGAGTCACCACCTTCTATCTTTATGCACCATTAAGAGAGCATAGTTGTCATTCTTAGTATAATGTGCATTGCCCCAAAGTTTTCATTGATTGATTCATATTGTTGGTTCCACTTGTTCTCAAATTATTTGTATCTAGTCGCCCTCTTAAACTTGAAGGTGTCCTATGCATTTATGTTTTGCTCTCCATGAAGGACAAGCTGAAAACCATTTGTATGTTTTTCTTTATGATTTGAACACACGTTTGAATTTCATTGTTTCATTTTCATGATCTTTTGTTTGTGTTCATTTTCATGTTATAACATGGTTGCTAAGTTTCTATTATCAAGATTATGTCTTTCATGCCCATGTTTTAAGTTCTTTGATCTCAGCACTCAATGCTTTACCTATATGATCAAGATTGTGATGGTGCATGTCACCTCAAAAATTATTTCTTTTGTTATCACTTACCTACTCGAGGACGAGCAGGAGTTAAGCTTGGGGATGCTGATACGTCTCAAACGTATCTATAATTTTTCATGCTCCATGCTTGTTTTTGCACCATTTGCCTTGTGTTTCGTTACACTTCGTGGCGTTTTTATGCGATTTCTGGAACTAACCTATTGACAAGATGCCACAGTGCTAGTTCCCTGTTTTCTGCTATTTTTGTGTTTCAGAAAAGCTACACAGGAAATATTCTTGGAATTGAATGAAACAAGTTCCAGAAGTCTTATTTTTCCCGGATGAAGGACGAGGACCAAACGAGAGCCGGAGGGGGGCCAGGGGCTGCCCTCACACCAGGGCGGCGCGGCCCAGGCCCTGGCCGCGCCCCCTATGTGTGAGGAGGCCCTGGCAGCCCCCTGACGACGCCCCTTCGCCTATATAAAGCCTCGGGACGGAAAACCCTAGGGGGGTCAGCAATTTTCCAGAAAGAGTTCCGCAGCTCCGCCACCGCTGTCGACGAATTTCGGGGGACAGAAGTCTCTGTTTCGGCACCCTGTCGGGACGGGGAAGTGCCCACGGAGCCATCTCCATCGGTCTCCATCGCCGTCTCCGCTGCCTCCATCGACCTCACCGCCATCTCCATCAACCTTGATGTCTCCTATGATGAGGAGGGAGTAGTTCATCCCCGAGGTTGAGGGCTCTACCGGTAGCTATGTGGTTCACCTCTCTCTCCCATGATGTGATCTCTATGTGATCGTGAGCTTTGTATCATGTTGAATAAGTAGATGCTACTCTTCATCATTATGTGTACTCTAGTGGTGTTATTAAAGTAATATATTCCTCCTGCCATGGTGTAATGGTGACAGTGTGTGCATCGTGGTGGTACTTGGTCTAGGCTACGATTGTGATCTCTTATGGATCATGAGAATAATTATCACTATGATAGTATTGAAGTGATCTATTCCTCCTTTCATGGTGTAATGTTGACAGTGTGTGCACCGTGTTAGTACTTGGTCTAAGTTGTAATACTATTTATCTTGAGTTGTGATTTGATTTGGATATCTCTATGAGTGGTGTTTGTCAAGAACTTGATGAACTTTAAGGGGTGCTTCTGTAGCCACTACACAATGATTAGTGTTATTCAATAGGAGAGTAATTCAGAGTAGCATAGTGAAGAGAAGTTATTTATTTGTCCAATTATGTTATATTTGTTGAGAGTGTGTCCACTAGTGAAAGTATGATCCCTAGGCCTTGTTTCCAAGCTTTGCACACCGTTTACTTGTTGTTTTGTTACTTGTTTGCTTGCTGCCATTTTTATTCCAGATTGCATTTACTACTTATAATCATCTATACCACTTGTATTTCACTATCTCTTCGCCGAACTAGTGCACCTATACATCTGACAAGTGTATTGGGTGTGTTGGGGACACAAGAGACTTTCTGTATCGTAATTGCAGGGTTGTTTGAGAGGGATAGCTTTGACCTCTTCCTCCCTGAGTTCGATAAACCTTGGGTGATCCACTTAAGGGAAACTTGCTGCTGCTCTACAAACCTCTGCACTTGGAGGCCCAACACTGTCTACAAGAACAGAAGCGTGTGTAGACATCACTCGCCAAGCACGGGCTTCACAAGTAAAAGCATAATGAGAGCGGCCGGATGGATTATGAGGGGGTTTGGCCGTAGTGGTCGGCGAA
Source organism: Dactylis glomerata (assembly GCA_007115705.1). Taxonomy (NCBI): domain Eukaryota; kingdom Viridiplantae; phylum Streptophyta; class Magnoliopsida; order Poales; family Poaceae; genus Dactylis; species Dactylis glomerata. The sequence goes on along the minus strand of QXEO01000902.1, from coordinate 5,926,224 downwards.
CCCAGTTACAGGACTTCATAAAAAAGGAGAGGTTGGACATTATTTTCCTTCAGGAGACAATGAGGCCGGATTTCACAGACCAAGAACTGAGGAGCCTAGTGAGTGGCGACCTTTTTCACTGGCACTGGAGGGCAGCTGTGGGCCGTTCGGGTGGGATGTTGCTGGGCATCCATGATGACTCTTTTGAGGTGGGCTCTATCGATCAAGGGAACTTCTTTTTGAGTGCCTCTCTATTTCACAGAGAAACCAAGTTCAAGTTTGAGTTCATTGGTGTGTATGGACCAGCAGATCATACTCGCTCTCATCAATTTCTTGCTGACCTAGAATCTAAAGTTGCTGCCTGCCAGTTCCCAGTTGCCGTGCTTGGAGATTTTAATCTTATCAGGGGAGCACAAGACAAGAACAACTCTAACATCAATTGGCCTCTTGTGAATGCGTTCAATGACACAATTGCGAGGCTAGACCTCAGAGAGGTGGCTAGATCAGGGGCGCATTTCACTTGGTCCAATAGGCAGAGGGCCCCAGTTCGGTGTGTTTTAGATAGGGCACTGGTGTCCCCAGAGTGGGAGATGCAGTTTCCGGTGTCCTCTCTCCGTGCGTCCACCAGTCTTGGGCTGGATCATACTCCACTAGTCCTGGATTCAGGGAGTGCCCCTCCTTCCAGGTCTAGCAGATTCTTTTTTGAGACCAGCTAGTTTGAGGTTCCGGTGTTCCTGGAGCTGGTCACGCACATATGGGTGATACGTCTCCAACGTATCCATAATTTTTGATGGTCCATGCTTGTTTTTACACCATTTGCTTAGTGTTTCGTTACACTTCGTGGCATTTTTATGCATTTTCCGGAACTAACCTATTAACGAGATGCCACAGTGGCAGTTTCCTGTTTTCTGCTGTTTTTGTGTTTCAGAAAAGTTACACAGGAAATATTCTCGGAATTGGACGAAACAAAAACCAGACGTCTAGATATTTACCGAAGCTTCCAGAGAACCGAAGAGGAGACGGAGAAGAGCCACTAGTGGGCCACACCACCAGGGGGCATGGCCTAGGGCTGGCCCGCGCGCCCCCTGTGGTGAGCCCCACCAGGACCACTTCTGACAACGCCCCTTTGCCTATAAAGACCCCCCGACAGGAAAAACCTAAGAACCCGATCACTTTTCCAGAATACATCGCGATCCACCGCTGCCGTCAACCCGAGATCGGGAGGGTCCATAAGCTCTTCCCGGAACCCTGCCGGAGAGGGGAATCGCCACCAGAGGTCTTCTTCATCGCCATGTTTGCCTCCGACGCGATGAGTGAATAGTCTACCTTGGACTATGGGTCCATAGCAGTAGCTAGATGGTTGTCTTCTCCACCATGTGCTTCATGTTTAGATCTCGTGAGCTGCCTTACATGATCGAGATCACCGTTATGTAATTCTACATGTTGTGTTTGTTGGGATCCGATGAATATTGGTGTTATGATTGAGTTGATGTGCTGAATATTATCTTATGTTATCTCTATGTTGTTTATGATCTTGCATGCTCTCCGTTGTTAGTAGCTATCTTGGCCGAGTAGTTGCTAGTGACTCCAAGAGGGGGTATTTATGCTCGATAGTGGGTTCATGCCTCTATTTAATCTGGGGGAGTGACAGAAACCTCTAAGGTTGTAGATGTGCTGTTGCTACTAGGGGGAAAACAACATTCATATGCTCAAGGGCATATGCTTTGTTTACATTACACACTTTGCTTAATGCAATTATCTGTTGTTCGCAACTTAATACTTGTGGAGTTCTCGGATTGATTCACCACAAGTGGATTATTAGTCATAGATGTAGTTGGATGGCAGTCTATGTATCTTGTTGTAATGCCCAGAGTAAATCTCATAGTGATCCTCTCGACATATGCACGTTGTCTTTATTCTATCAATTGCCCAACTGTAATTTGTTTACCCAGCATGTGTTATTTTATCTTATGGAGAGACACCACTAGTGAACTGTGGACCCCAGTCCTATTTCCATTATATTGTTATCACATGTTTACTTTACTCGCACTGTTTACTTTACTCGCATATTACTATTACTTTCCACTCGATACGCTCATACCCTTTGTTTCAAGCAAACCGGTGAGATTGACAACCTCATCGTAAGTTGGGAACAAAGTATTTGGTTGTGCTGTGTGCAGGTTCCACGTTGCTACTAGTTGAAGACACGCTAACAAGTTATCGTTAACGGCGCCCTTGTTGGAGTGTCACTAGGCTAGCAAGCATCACCTTTTGGAGTATTGTCTTTTTCCTACTGGATTGATAACCTTGGTTTCATAACTGAGGGAAAACTTGCTGCTATATTCATCAAACCTTCTCTTGGGGTTTCCAACTGGCCGGTCATTTACTTCATCAATTACACGCCAACAAGTTTTCTGGCACCATCATTACCGCGCCATCAACAAGTTTTCTGGCGCCGTTGCCGAGGAATTGAAGAAGAAGGAGCTCCTACATCAACTACATTTTCCCCCGTCAACTTGGCACCAGCAAAACACATCAATGGGGAGAGCATGCGCTCCAGATCACCCGTTGCAGAGGCCCGGAGTATTGGTGACATGATCAGGTCTGTGCGCTGAGACAGTTTCTCAAAGGGTGGGGAGCTAACCTGGGGAAGGATTCAAGGGTCTTCAAGTCTAATTTACTGGCTAAAATCCAAGAGTTGGATCGATTGGCAGATGTTCTAGGTTTGGACGAGGAAGGCTGGGCCCTTAGATATCACCTTGAAGAGCAAATGATGGATATCCTCAGTGCAGAGGAAGAATACTGGCGCCAAAGAGTTCCGCAATAGTGGGTGTTGAAAGGAGATGCCAATACCAAGTTTTTCCATGTGTTTGCCAATGGCAGAAAGCGAAAGTGTGCCATTTTTGCTCTGCAATCTCATAGTGGGTTGGTGACAGATAAGATGGCCATTCAAGAGATAATCTATTCGTTCTACCGTGATCTCATGGGAGCCGACGAGCCCAAGATGCTGAGCACCCACCCACATCTTTGGACTGGTCAGAGGTGTGTGTCTAGTTTTGAGAATGACGAGCTGACGTGATCTTTCACCCCAGAGGAGCTGGATGTGGTCCTAAAAGAAACAAAAACTGATACAGCCCCTGGCCCAGATGGGCTGCCAGTGTTGTTCTACAAGAAATTCTGGCCTATGCTGCGTCGTCCAGTGCTCTAGATCCTGAATGGGTTTGCCATGGGAACTGTGGACATTGCAAGACTGAACTTTGTCATCTTGTCTCTCATTCCGAAGGTCACTGGAGCAGTTGACATCAAGCAATTCCGCCCCATTGCGCTGATCAACATGATCTTCAAGATAGTTTCCAAATCATATGCCACCAGGCTCTCTCCAGTGGCGCATCGTACTATCTCCCTAGCGCAAACAACATTCATTAAAGGAAGATTCATTCAAGATGGTCCACTTTCTCTGCATGAGATTATTCATGAACTCAAATCCAAAAAATTCCCAGCGGTGCTTCTCAAGCTGGACTTTGAGAAAGCGTACGATAGAGTTAGCTGGGATTTCCTCCGTGAGGTTCTGCTTCGAAAGGGCTTCGAACTAGCACTCGTTCAGCGTATCATGCAGCTGGTTACTAGTGGGCAGACGGCTATTTCGATCAATGGGGAAATTGGTCCGTATTTCAAAAATAAAGGGGGGGGGGGTAAGGCAAGGAGATCCTTTGTCCCTGTTGCTGTTTGATTTTATGGCAGATGCTTTGGATGCTATCTTGGTCAGAGCTAGGGAGGCAGGCCACATCGAGGGGGTTGTGCCTCACTTGATCCCAGGGGGGGGGGGGGGTCACACACCTCCAATATGCAGATGATACAATGATTCTGATTCAGAACTCAGAGGAAGGGTTAAGAAATCTTAAGTTTATTCTGCTATGTTTTGAGCTTTTGTCAGGCTTGAAAATCAATTTTCACAAGAGTGAGGTGATTGTCATGGGGGTGGAAGCAGAGGAGCAAGCCAGAGTGGCTAGAATTCTCAACTGTAAGCAAGGATGTTTCCCCTTCACCTACCTTGGCTTTCCCATGAGTGATCACAAACTCTCCATTGCAGACATGGAACCTCTAGTTGCCACGGTTGGCAAGAGGGCCGCCCCCTGGCAGGGACGGTTCATGTCTTCTGCTGCTAGACTAACCCTAATCGATGCTTGTTTGTCCAACCTCCCTCTTCACTCGATGGCCCTGTTTCTGCTGGCAGATGGCACCCATGCAGGCTTCGACAAACACAGAAATCAGTTCTTCTGGGAGGGCCAAGGAACCAAAAAGAAGTTCCATTGGGTGAACTGGAAAGAAATCTGTCAACCTAAAGGACAGGGTGGCTTGGGGGTAATGAATACCAAGGCTATGAACATCTGTTTGATGGCCAAATGGATTTGGAGAATGATTGCTGGGCAGGACAGTGAACTCTTTGTCTCAAGTTGATTAGGGCAAAATACAGGACTGAGGACTTTTTCTGGGGCAATGCAGTGGGTGGATCCCCATTTTGGCAGAGTCTGCACAAGATTAAGAGCTTCTTTAAGTTGGGTGTCAGGTTTCACCCTGGCAGTAATGCAAACATTAGTTTTTGGAATGACCTATGGCTAGGTGAGGAAATACTCAGTGTGAGATTTCCAAATCTATACAACAAGAGCTCTGAAACTGACCTAAAGCTAGGACAGGCTTACTCCCAGGATGGGTGGAGGATTCCCTTCCGTAGAAATCTCACTCGGGAGGACCTTGCCTCTTAGCAACAGCTCTGTGCCCTGGTGGAGGACATTGATCTGGAGAATGTTCCCACCTCGATTTCTTGGCATCTTGAGCAATCTGGCAAGTTCTCCACAAGGTCCCTGTACCTCGCCCTGTGCAAAAAACCTGATGTGCTGCTCACAAGGTTTATTTGGGATAATCACCTTCCTTTGAAGATAAAGATCTTTACCTGGCAACTATCTCGAGGACGTCTTCCCTCCAATGAACAAATCCAGTCTAGGGGAGGCCGTGCTGATGGGCTCTGTGCTCTATGTGGGCAGGTCGAAACAGTGGATCACATTTTCTTTCAGTGCCCTCTGGCGTGTTTTATGTGGAGTGGGGTGCGAGAACAGTTCAGTGTGGACTGGAATCCTAAGTCTAGAGTTCAGTGGTTTTTGATTTTGAACTCCCTCAATCCTAAAGCGCAACGACCGGTGTGGGTCTTCTTTGCGGCCCTAGCTTGGGCCTTGTGGAACACCCGTAACAAATTTTCCATCGAAAGAAAGTTTCCTCACCACCCAGCTGACGTTATCTATAAATTGATTATTTCTTTGCAGCTGTGGCGACCGCTTCAAAGCCCTAAGGAGCAGGTGTTTGTGGACGAGCTGCTGGTCATGGCAAGGAGCTTCTTCGCTAACTCCAAGCCTTCCCCTGCAACTTCAACTACTGCTTCCTCTACCTTGAACTAATTCCGGCCTGCGTGCTGTGTATCCACCTGTAGTAGACTTTTTTCTACATCCTTCGTGTGGGCTTGTCCAGTGTGGCCTGCTTTGGTGAACGTGTTGTTCGAATTTGCCTGTCTGCGGATAGTTTATTAGTATGTAAAACCTTAAGTGCTGTGGCTTTATTAATATAAAGTCAGGCATGGAGTGCCTTCGTTCTAAAAAATAAAAAAACTGAAATGCAATTCTTCATATGGCTTTCGATCCTCGACAAGCAGTGGACCTATGCAAGACGTGCGCACCGTGGCCTGCAGAACCGCCCAGACCCTTGCTATGTCTGTCTGCAGGGAGAAGACGACCTAGGTCATCTGTTCATGCAATGTGTCCATGTCAGGCAAGTCTGGCTCATTTGCTTTGGCGAGATGAAAGTGGCCACTGATCCACCCATGGTAACATGCACGCTGAAAGACTGTGGCTAACGGAGCGCGCCAAGTTCTCGGCCAAGACACGAAAGAATTTCGATGCTCTAATCACCCTTGGCTGCTGGAGCCTTTGGAAGAACTACAATGCTTGGGTGTTTAACAACCATCTTAGACAGTTCTCGGTAACCCAGCTTGCTAGACTTATTCGTGACGAGTTTTAGCTTGGACACTAGGTAGGAGAGGTGTATCAGGAGTCTTTGATCCTTTCTAAGTGAGTAGTGTGTTGTCTACTCGGGTTGTTCCTGTGCCTGGTTCCATTGGCTAGGATCTTGTAACTTATTTTCTCCTCTTCTATAAAAGTAAGGTACGCCTTGGTGTATTCTCAAAAAAGGGTGGGAAACACATGCACAGTGCAGGGGAAGTAGAGTGCTTTGCAAGCCGTACGCCGCCCTGTCTATCCCCAGGCTCAGGTCAGGTGGGAGGACACCACGCCGCCGCACTCGCTTCCCGCACCGGAGACGGAGCCGCTCCGTCACATACTCGCATCGCCGCCTCTTCGCCTCCGCTCCAGCCATAGGTACGTCTCTCGCCATCTCTGCCTCTATTTTCCGAACCCTAAGACCTCGCTTCCAATCGCACTTGCGCAACTATCCGTGCCACTTAATTGATTCCTCCCACATTCATCTCAGTTCCGATTGGATTGGCAAATGGTGCACCACGCGCTGATTGATTAGGAGGGATGCCATTTTTCATCTTAGTTTGGCATGATTTGATTATGCGTATCGGCATAATGAGCCCTATCCCTGGAAGTCTAAGAATAACCTATTTTTTCTTTAACACATACTATATGTATGCATTTCTAGAAGATTACCCTAATAATTCAAAACCATAAAGGACGAGATGAAGAAGTTACACATGGCAACAAGAAGAGCTCTCTCCCCTGCACATCTTGCTTACCATGGCAGAGGTAACAAGCAAATGAACAAGGCTACTGATTGAAGTAGAGGCCATGAGGCTACACGCTTCTATCCACCCTTGGCTAAATAAAGTCCGCTCTTTGTGACAAAAGCTGCACTGGAACCATTGAAGTGGATTGTACTAGTAGTGTACAAGAACAATTAATTGAAAGAAAGAAAACATATTTATGAAAGATACACCAAATCAAAAGTGGGTGTCAAATTAATGTCACAACTCACTAGTTATTAGATAGATATCCTATATATGTGAGCCTTGCAACTAGTTGGCTCAACTTACTTGTGAGCACAAATAATTTGTGGTGGTTATGTATATGTTTTTGTATATACTTTTCTCGTTTGCTAGTGTAGGTTAAGATTAAGAGGCATCGGGACATAAGCTTCTACGGCCACTGGAAAGCAATGTAGGACTAATATTCCCAGTGGTGCTCGCCAGTGACCCGTGGCTATTCTTATAACAAGCAAGCTTCTACCGCATTGGTTTCCTAGTGCTAGTCAGTGACAAGCTTCGACGGCCGATGTATACTGATGTAGTACAAGTATTCCCCAATGTGCTATACAATGGCCTGACACTATTTGTATAACAATGCATTGCCCTAGCCTGAATATCTTTACGAGTCGTATCTGCCTACCCCGTACATATGCAGGAAGAAAATTCTATTTATCCGAGATGTTTCCGATATAAATTTTTAGAAACGGGGGCAAAAGCTTTGCCCCAATCTATTTATTAAGAAGAAGAGAATTGTCCAGTTAATTAACGGGAAACCGGGCACAAAAACCGATACAACAAAACCACACGACAACAACAACTAAAAAAGGCAACCTCCAACCCAACAAGCACCGCCAACCTATGATACATGGAGTACCACGCAGCAACCCACTGAACGGACAACGACAATTCAAAGGGAAACAAACTGGATTTCTAAATTTGTTTGTTTTTCTTTGGAACACATCAGAGTACGACCGAAATGAAAATAGTCGCATTAATCTGTGCGTATTTCCTATGGACCTGAGAAAAACTCACTTGTTTAAAATGAAGTATTTGAATCATGTGCATTTCAAAGGGAAACAAACTGGATTTCTAAATTCGAATCCAAACTCGTAACTGTAAGGTGGGGAACACGTGCACGGTGCAAGGGAAGTAGTGTGCTCAGCCGCCCCCGCCCTGTTCCCCAGGCTCAGGTCAGGTGGGACGCCACGCCGCCGCGCTCACTTCCCGCGCCGGAGCCGGAGCCAGCGCCACTCCGTCACATCGCCGCCTCTTCGCCTCCGCTCCAGCCGTAGGTACGTCCCTTGCCATCTCCCTCCGCCTCTGTTCCCCGAACCCTAGGACCTCGCTTCAATCGCACTTGCGGCGCAACTATCCGCGTCGCTTTATTGATTCCTCCCACATTCATCTCGGTTCCGATTGGGTTGGCAAATGGCGCACCGCGCCCCGATTGATTAGGAGGGATGGTAGTTTTCACCTTAATTTCCGCATGATTTGTTTGTGCGTATCGGCAGAATGAGCCCTGGGCGGCGCCGCGGCGGTATGGTTGTGCTCACCAATCGCAAAATAAAAATGAATAATAAGGATCGTAGATTTGTTTAATTGACATATCATAGATCATGATTCTGTGTCAAATCAAAGGGAGATTAAGCACATTCTACAACATTTGCAATGATCCAAATGATCAGTACATACTTGCTTGGGTGGTGCAGCTAAAAATGAAGAAGGCACTTCCCCTGAAAGGCGGGTCGGCAGGCTCGAGGCATGGGACGAAGTCTCCAAAGGATCTGGAGAACGTCCTGAAGCAATACTTTGGGTATTCGGAGTTTCGGGGAAGGCAACTAGAGGCTATAGATGCTGTTCTTTCAGGTCCTCCCTGTCCTTGCTTCTGAATTTCAGTTCTCTTTTGTTTTTTAACACTGGAATATTGGTAGGTTCGTGGTCTTCATCTTTTGTTGCTGATTCCGGCATGCTCTTTTCTTCTTACTGTTTCCGCATTATGGACTCTGTTTAATATGTGAAACAATTAATGTACAGGAAGGGATTGCTTCTGTTTGATGCCAACTGGAGGTGGCAAGTCAATGTGCTACCAGATCCCTGCTCTAGTGAAGGCGGGCATTGTTCTTGTTATCTCACCCTTGATAGGTGAATTGACCTCTCAAGTTTCCGTACTTTCAGTAAATCTACTACAGTACTTGAAATGAATGTATGCACATAACTTCGGAATTATACTAACAGTTTGTTGATTTGTTGTAAAATCTGCTGTCAGCTCTGATGGTAAGTTGTATTATCCTCCCTTCTCTCTTTTTCTGTTTCCCAAGAATCTTGGGATACCTTCAAACATCATGTGCTCTGTGCATTGAATTTGCAGGAGAATCAGGTTACCAGCTTGAAAAGTAAAGGAATTCCAGCTGAATTTCTCTCTTCAACACAAACAACCCATAATAAAAACAAGGTAATTTCTGTACACAATGCAGAGTAAGGCTTTCATAAGAAATGCCCAGTTCTTGTAAATTGGCCAACTGACATCTTTGACCCTATCTATTTATACCGTTTGAGGTGGTGAACTCAACTGTTCAGGTCGTACTGATCCCCTGATAATTGGAGTTCATACTGTTAATACTGAACTTGGTCACCATCTCTAGTATGGTCTGCATGCTTGCTCTTCCTTCTCACTCCACAATTTTAACAAACATATGCTGTTTCATCAGATACACGAAGATCTGGATTCTGGCAATCCTTCTATAAAATTGCTGTATGTTACTCCTGAGTTAGTTGCAACATATGGGTTCAAGGAAAAGCTAACAAAGCTCTACAACAGAGGCCTTCTTGGCCTTGTTGCTATCGATGAGGTCTAAATTAAGTAACACTTTTACTTCTTGTTGTTTTAAGATCTCTTCTGAAAAACTTGTGGTGCTTATTTTGCAAAATTTTCTTCCTCTCCACAGGCTCATTGTATTTCAACTTGGGGCCATGATTTCAGGTATGCGTTGGTTGTTTGATCTGAATATTTCTCTCACCCTGTTGCCAGCTTTGAACTTTTCATAGTTTTATTGGTAAGATGAGTTGCAACATTCCTCCTTTCTATGGAACATTTACTCTGTTGTTCCTATGAAATGCAGACCTAGCTACCGCAAGATTTCATCATTGAGGAATCAGTTCCCAGATATCCCTATATTGGCTTTGACTGCAACTGCTGTCCCAAAGTAACATATTACCCCCTTAATGATCAGTACCTGCTATATCCTCAGTGCAGTTTCACGTAATATGTGTTAACGTTTGATCATGATATTTAGTATTGTCTCATTTGTTTAACTTTTTTTTTTGCCCCAGAGTTCAGAAGGATGTGATATCATCATTGTGCTTGCAAAACCCAGTAATTCTTAAGGCGTCCTTCAATCGACCTAATATATTCTATGAAGGTATCATTCTCCACTTCCTTGATCATTTTTAAGGACTGAAACCTATGTTTTTTCAGGCATCCCTATTGCTTTGCATTTTCACTTTTTAAAGGTCTTTCTTTTGCCATTTTCTTGAAACTTTGATTGCCATTGCTTCAAGACTGCTCAATATTACTTGTTTGCTACCTTGTGACTAGAACATATGGCTCTTGTTATTCATTATCTCTAAACCTATTTGAGCTAGTTTTCTGCCCCTATGTTCTATTCCATGAAGTGTTAACTATTAATCATGAATTAATTTTGCAGTTCGTTACAAGGATCTTCTTGACAATGTTTATTCCGATATATCAAATTTACTGAAGTCCAGTGGAAATGTCTGCTCAATTATATATTGTCTTGAGCGTGCTGCTTGTGATGATCTAACTATGCATTTCTCAGAGCAGGGTATCTCTTGTGCTGGTAGGTTAATCTAAGTAAAATAACGGCAAGTCCAAGCCCCTATTAGGACTGTTGTGCAGAAACACTCATGAGTTGTTTGTTGCTCCTTATTCTAGCTTATCATGCTGGCTTGAATAGCAAGGTGCGAAGTGCTGTTCTTGATGACTGGCTTTCATCAAGAACTCAAGTTGTTGTTGCAACTGTGGCATTTGGGTATAGCTTCTTTCTGCATCTTTGTAAATGTAAACGTCATTTTGGGCATATGATATTCTTATTCCATGTCCATGAGTTCTGGAGTACATATTTATTTTACAATAGTTACCTATGTACCTTCCAACTTGCAGTATATAGTGTATCGTTACTTGCACTAATATTATAAACTGGACTCATACTCTTTTTTCTCATACATTACCTTTTCCAATATGGGCCTTGTCCGGATTGTTATCGGTATACTACTCCACAGAATGGTATGTAATGCTCTGATTGCATTATGTTTCGTAACTCTTTCTGCAGTGGTGCTTTGCTAAAGATTAGCGTTATTCATCTTTTTCAGGGTATTGATAGACAAGATGTCCGTATTGTATGCCATTTTAACTTGCCTAAGTCGATGGAATCCTTCTACCAGGAGTCTGGACGAGCTGGTCGTGACCAACAGCCTTCCAAGAGTGTTTTGTATTATGGATTAGAAGATAGAAGGAAAATGGTAATTAAGGGTACATAATACAGTCTGTCATTCTAAACTTCAAAGCTGAGGCTGCTGTGGTTTAACAGGAATTTATTTTGAGAAGCAGCAACCGTAAAAAACAGCAGCCGTCTTCCTCTTCGACTGAGCTTTCAGAGAAGGCCCTAGCCGACTTTAGTCAGGTTATAAGTTATAACCAAACATTGTATCGGTATACTAGACCATGCAGTATACTTCATGCTGTTATATTTTCTCTCCTTGCTCAGATAGTTGATTATTGTGAAAGTTCTAGCTGTCGTCGGAGAAAGATCATTGAGAGCTTTGGAGAAAAGGTATGACATTAATTCCAACACTAGTTAGTGTTTCTGCTTTGTGTTATTGCATGTTAATATTTAAACTGGAGCAGGTACAACCAACTTTATGCCAACGCTCATGTGATGCATGCAAGCACCCAAATCAAGTGTCCTCATATTTGGAGGAACTTCGTCGTGTGCCCAACTGCCGCTTTAACAAGATCTCTCCAGTATTCAAAAGGTATGCAGTGGTCACTGTGAGCAAGTATTAGTTTGGTTTTCCTCATATTTTATTGCTTTTGAATTAACCGCACCATGTTGGCCTAGTAAAACTTCTCATCTGTGTGACAGCTCATCGGTTAATCCAAAACATTTGGACACAGAATTTTGGAATCGTGAAGATGACGTAAGCGTATCAGCCGAAGATATATCAGATTCTGCTGGTAGAATAATGACGCTCTTTCCTCTTTGCATCAATAATATTAATGTAGTATTTGCATAGAGTGGATTGCATTAATATCAGCTGGTCTTGATGAATGACAGACGAAGAGGAGGTAATGAGCGATATTGCCATGTCAAAAATTCCATCGAAAGGAGGTTTGGAAGCAAAACTTGATGCCTTGGAGCGTGCTGAAAATGCTTATTTCCAAGCCAAAGGTCAGACTAAACAACAGGTGATTCAGATGCTGCCTTTTGCAGTTTTTTTTTTGTTGGACGATAAGGATGGGTTAATACTTAGTAAATGTCTGTGAATTTGGTAAAGCTGTTTTCTCGTTGTAAAAATGTCCCTTGATCAAGCTTTATACAGTACAAGTTGTCATAAACTTAGCTGATTATATAATAGGGTGGCAAGCTTGTTGACAAGAAGAGCATATCTCAGACTCTAAGAGATGCAAGCAGGAAAAGATTGTTGGATGCCCTTGGACAAGCAAAGCTGCGCCTTGGCAATCTACGGTAGGTCTATCTGCTTCCAGCTTGCACTGTGAGAAATATAGTTTCATAAATGGCCACAGAAGTACTGAACACTCGAATGGGTGGATTTTACTAATTTAGGGAACTACTTACCAATCTCGTGACTTGCTACTTTGTGCACACTTTCAGGTTTGTCGAAGAGGCTTCTGCTGCACACCTTGAAGCAGAGTGCTTCAAGAAGTATCAGAAAGTGGGAAAAACGTTCTACAACTCTCAGGTAGCTGCCACGGTCCGGTGGCTATCGTCTTCAGGTTCTGACCAAATTCATGATCGCCTCCAGGCCCTTAGTGACCAGATTACGGACCATGATGCGGCCTCCAGCTCCCCTTGCGTAGCCTCAGATAGCTTGGGTAAAAAGCCGGGAGAGGCTAGTGACAGCTCCGAGTTTGCTAAACGTGAGCCTTCTAATGAGTCTGCAAAGACTGGTGTTCTGACTGAATATATGGATCCTTCAAGGGTGTCATCATCTGGAGAATTCATAGGCGAAGCAAGAAGGGACTGCACAATCGATACCATGGAACTTCCCAAGGTACCATCATTTGCAGAATTCACGAGGCAAAAAGGAAGGAATAGCGTAACCAGCTCTTCTAAAGCAGATAGCCGACCTCGAGGTATCTCTAGAAAGGCTAGCCCTGTTATCAAGGAAGGAACGACATCAAGATCAAAGAAGATGAAACCATGAGTTGTACATGCTGAGATCCCCTTAATTTTGATGTAGGAATGTGAGAATGTGACTAAAATTTGTCTGATATATTCATCGAACAGTTTACTTCTTGCCTTTTAGTGAAATCATATATTCTCTCCTCTTTCTCGAGAAAACTCAAAAAGAACATTGCACTTCTGCCTTTTAGTGAATCATTTCTTTACTCCCTTTTCTCGAGAAATACAAAAGGATGCATCTCGTTGCAAGTGGGAGAGTATTTACAAGCGTAGAGAGGCTCGGTATAACACACGACAAACATCAAAATTAGTAAACCGACCATTTCTTCTATTTAAGAGCATGAACATATTATGCAACATGGTCTGACAGTTGCATATCTCTGAGCAGGAGCCGGATCTGACAGTTGCAATATAATTCCAGTAATGTTAGATACACATGGAACTAATACCCTACGTCATCAGCTTTTACAACAGTTGAAACTAAATGTGAGTATCTGGTTTGGACTAGCAGGCTGTATTGTCAGTGCCATCACCTACAGAGCCAAATCCTTCTCAAGCTCAGCAACCAACTGCTCGATGTTTCTTCTATATATTGGCATATAATGATCATTGATCATCATCTTCGAAAGCCTCAGCTTGCCATACAATGATCTCGGTGTCAAGTAGATTCCTATGCTCATCTCTGACTCTCCGACTGAATCGTCATGAAGAATGCTAGGCCCTTCATCATGATGAATACCATTCTCCTCTTCATCTATAATTGCTTCTGTCTCTTCATCTATGGCTGCTGCTCTCCTGGAAGTCAGTATATGCATAATCTTTCCGGGAGGGTAGAATCTGTGCACCTCCTTCTCATTGGGTTCACTGAGGACATCTTGAGCTGTGCCACCCACCTCCTCAGCGATATTACTTTCAGTGATATCTTCAACTATGTCATCCCCCTCTTCCCTTTTTCGGTACAACTCATTTTCAAGTTGTTGCCACAGCTCTACATCGGTGATCCTGTCCTCATCCACATGCTGATCGATGATGTCCTCACTGTCACTATCTACCTTGTCATCCAAGGTGCTAACGGCATCAGATGCCCTAATGGAACTCTGAACCTCTTCTGATGCAGCATACTGTGAGGATTCAGATGTCACTATCTGCGTCGTTTCCACAGTGGTCTCAGACAATAGTGAAGTGGATTCAGAACCACCACTTGTAGTAGAAGTTATTATTTCTTCTGATGTGACAGTTGAGGTAGATGTCGCATTATTTCGACGCCTTGGCCCAATACATGCCCATGAGGATAGTTGTAGCCCTGGTCTTGTCCAGGCTGCTTGCGCTACACTGCGAGCTCTCCTCATTACAACCTGAACACATGAATATATTGCCAATATTGTTAGTCATGCATAATGCCCATGAATTCATCAATGACAGATCTACGTTGTGTTGAAGGGGGCAAACAAAAGATGAAGCTACAAAGGTAACCTGTGTCCCAGTAGATACAGGTCTTAGGATGGCACCAGCACCCGCTACTCTGGCTTTAGCATTTGCCATAGAAGGAAGTCGTGATCCCAGAGCAGATGCAGACCGATAGAAAGTGCTCAGGATTCTAGTTTGCTCGATTTGGTGACGGAGATCATTCAGCCAAGCAGATGCTGTCACCTGTTACACAGGGAAGTTGATTTTCATTACAAATAAAACAAGGAACAAATGCATTATTACATTCACATGCATTCATGTTTCCAGAATGGAACTCACTGCACTTATAAAGATATCGCTGATGCAGTAAGTCAATGTCCTATTGAATTAGCAGGTATGGCATTAATATAAAGAAGTAAAAGTAAGGAACCTCTGAACGAAGATCATCTACTGCTGCAGCTGAAAATGTTGGCACCAAATCAGCTCCATTGATGACCGTAGTGATAAAATGCTCTCCTGACTCAGCCAGCTCCCATGTCATACAAGCAGCTGTAAAATAGAGCATCCAATAAGAACTAAATCACTTCCTTATTCAAAGTACAAGAGCCATGTCTGCAACATATATCTATTGTTTTGGAGGGTCTAGCTTGATGAAGCAAAGGTTTGTACAGAATATGTGGGGTAGAAGAGCTTAATTCTCAGAGAAATAGGGCATATCCAAGATTCTAGTGTGACATTACCATGTTTAGGATAGCTTAAAGTTATTTCTTACGATCAATAAATTCTTTTGTCACCATCACATTTCCATCTAGGTGCTCAATGAATGGCACCATGGGTACTACAAAAAAAAATTCATTGGCTACAGTTGTTGCCCCGAAAAATTTGGATGCTTCAATCCAGGACCCAGCGTTGAAAGATAATAAACAGAAACATCAAAAATATGATAAGTTCACTATCTGGTAGGGGTAAAGTTAAGGACTAAATCACATATGCAAGTAATGCTTGACAAGGCAGGTGGCCAATGAAGTGGAAAAGGATGCACATGGCTGTAATATTCATAAAGAATAACATCATAACATGCACACCTGGAGCAAATGCCACACAAGTAGCAGAGGCAAACTCTTGCTGCTCCCTCAGGACGTATGTCAAGAGAGCTGCTGTTCCACCTCCAAGTGAATGTCCAACAACCTTAAAGATTTGCCACAAACAACATCAGTTATGATGCTTTAAGAACCATGGTAGAACAAGCCAACTAGTAACACAGAACACAGAGAAAAGGAGTTGTGAAATAAAGATACTATAAAGTGTACAGTACCTTTATTTTATAATCTGGATACATATGTAATGCTTCTGTGAGACAAGGAGCTGCAAGCTTTGCAATCCATCTAGCCGCTGCAACCATCCCAAAATGTGCATACCCTAAAACCAAATCGCTAACACCACCTTCCTGGACTACAGTATGATGGAATGGAACCACAGCACCAGTAGCAGCTGTCAGGGTATCTCTGATACTGTGGGTTCCTCTAATTAGTAGAAGTATACATTGCCTGTCTCTATCAATTAAAATGGTGAAAGCTGGCTTCAAAATCTGCAAGTATCCCAAGAAAAAAACCCTATCACTACAAGAAAAGCATTTGTTTTGCAAATAACTGCAGGAGTAGGAAGTTAGCAAAAGAATGGTTACCCATAAAAAAAAAAGAAAGATAAATTCCACTTACTCCTGCTTTAGGTTCTTGCATAAGAACATCCTCCGCAGAATAGCCAGTTGTCTCCAAGAATAACGGGAATGGCTTTTTGGAGAAATGCCAACACAGTGTCAGCAAACTTAGAAGATACTTCAACTCAGTAACTACTGGAGCTCCTTTGAGCTCCACACTATCATCTCCAGCGTATATGCTTGCTATAGGTAAGTTTCCCTGAAACACATGGCACGGTCATGCTGTCAGAAACTTTTTTCAAGTATTTGTTCCAAGATTTTGGTCTGAGTTTATCTGTTACAAAATGCTAAGAGCTTGTCCAATCTTAGCATAAATAGCACTATGTACAGTAATCTATCAGAAGAACGGGATAAAAGTTCTAAAGGGTGAAATGATAAATGTAGGGGTTCAAATGAATTTTGTAGGGTTATAATTTTGTAGTCATTTTACAATGGTTTAAAGGAGTGATTTCTTAAGAACACCTTACATAAAATGTCTGTAATAGAAACAACAAGGATCATGCATGTAACTTCACCAGATACTCTACGCAATCAGATATCATTCAAATATTACGGAAATGAAAAGAAAATCTGAAAGCTGTTTAGGTCATCAGATCAACTATATGGTATTGCCTACGGATTTAAAGATCATTCTAATTCCTTTATGGGGTCAGTGTTAAAATTTAACCAGACAGAAACACCTCTCATTATGTTCACAATATAAAGGCACTCCCTATAGGCTTTAAAACTTTCATATCAGAGTATAATTAAGGAACGCATCAGCAACAGAGTACGAGCAAACCAACCTGTCTCTTGAGGAGGAAGCTGATCCCGAAAGCAAGGTCCCCAATGGGCCACTTCCCGAGTGTCTCGGAGTATGTGAAGCGCAGCGTCTCCGAGAGTGTGGAGATTGTCTCCAGCCACGTGGCGGGGGCGCGCACGTCCCTCCGCGACACCCGGCTCCTGCTAGGGGCCTCCAGCAGCGCCCCGCTCGCCGCCGCGTCCCTGCCGCTCCCACCGTCGGAGTCCTCCCCGCTGTCCAGCTTCTCCGTCTGCAGCCGCCGGTTGAGCGTGTAGTACAGCAGCGCGGCGGCGCCGGCAGCTGTCGCCATCGTCGCCGTCGCCATTTTAGCACCGGCGCGCGCCTCTGGTTTATAAACCTCGCTTGCTCGGCAGCTCGCGGGGAGGCCAGCAACAGCGGATGGGCCAATGGGATACAACCCAGTTAAGAGTGTCAGACAGCGACTTGTGCTAGTATTTAATATGTGATCCTTTGAGCTAGCGATGCGATCTTGGGGCAGTAGAAAGTCAAAACCTGGTACCACAAACAGAGAACTCAGAGTTGTTATTTCAGCCGGGGGGGCCATCGTCCCGGCAGTTAAGCAAGTAAAGACTGCGGGCCAGCATAGGAACCCTAGCTATCCCCGGCCCTATAAACAGCAGCAGCCGGTATGGCGGCAGTGATATAATAACAGTTCATAAGAACAGGTACAGGCGTACAGCATCCTGAACCTGAATTCATCAGCAACCAGAGCGAGTTGGAACTGCATATCCCCGCACCCCGCCCCCTCCCCCCCAAAAGAAAATCGGCGCGGCCGGGTTTCAGGTAAAGAAAGGCTTAGTTCGAAATCGAGGGATTACCTGGAAACAATGCGCCGCGAGTCTGGAGGGCGGGGGATCGAATCCGATAGGGTTCTGGGAGGGGGCGGCCGAATCCGTCTCGGGCGGCTGCGGGGACGGACGGGGAGGATGATTCTGGGTTGGCTTTTCTCCGGGGAGAAGCGCTTGCCTGCCGTGGGGCGGCGATGCTTTGCGGTGGGGGAAGGTGAACTCCGTGTGGATGGATGGAGCAAGAAGGAAGAGTTGAGTCTTGAGTGCGGTTGCAGTGCAGGGCAAGACGAGACGAGAAGAGACGACTGGTTCGGTAGTTTGTGCAGACTTGGCAGCTTCCTTCGCGGCTAAGCGGCGGCCCGGGCCTCCCTCAGGTTTCTTCCTAGAGCCGGCCCACCGGACCGGACTGTCCTGTACAAAAAATAATATAGCACGCCGGTCATGACTAGACCAAATGTTGCTCTTTTTCTTTTGTTGTTGTTGTCGTCCGCAACCATAAGCAGCATTCTTATATTTCGCAAATGGACGAAGCGAAAAGAGGATGTAGTCCCACTCCATACTAGCCCCTTCATTTTTTGCTCTTCCATCTCGTCATTCCGAAGGTTCGCCACTCTCTGGACGTCTCTCGGTCCCCAGAAAGCTAAGGGGGCCACCGATCAACGCCCAAGTGCAGTTTCAGTTTCACCATGTCAGGTCTCTGGTGTGTCGTTCATAAGGATGCCTCGGCAGTGAAGACACCATTGCACGGAATAAAACTTAGACGTTTGGACTCCCCCATGGACCGAGCTTTTGATATACCGCTATTTGTCATCCAGTGATCCGACATGTCTTGCCCAAGGTGATCATGATGATGGTGTAAGTGTGAAGCCATACGGTTATGACACAACGGTTTGCCAACTTGCTTATCACGGGGTGCATGTCCGGCCACAGTAGATTCATTGATACCTATCGTGGTGGGAAGTGACAGAATCTAGAATCATAATGAAGGTTGGGCTCAGAGAGATCAACCATGCACATACATAAGGCGTTTTATTCATAGGACTATATCCCATAAATATCTTGCAGTAGGATTTAAATAGACATGGCATCCCAATCATATAGAATATCTAGTGACCCATGGACCGAGCTTTTGATATACTGCGATTTGTTATCCAGTGACCCGACATGTCTTGCCAGTGTTGATGGTGATAATGGTGTAAGTGTGAAACCATACGGTTATGACACAATGGTTCAACAACTTGCTTATTACTACATATATCCGGTTACACTGGGCCTAGTGATACCTATCATAGTGGGAGGTGATGAAATCTAGGATCATAATGGAGGTTGGGCTCAAAGATATCAACCATGCACATACAGAAGGTGTTTTTATTCATAGGACCATATCCCATAAATATCTTGCAGTATAAATTTTATAGCAAAATAGACTAATGTTAGACCTCATGGAAAACTCCTTCGGTGAGAATTGCTCGTCTCATAGGATTCAAGTAGACATGGTATCCCAATCATATAGGATATCTATTCGTTTACTTTTCGTAATAATAAAAGATGGAAATTTATCTTTCTAGAAACAATTTCTTGAACTTATTATTTTGAATACTCCGCTTCTGGAACCTAGGTTGCTGCTTACCATACATGTGTCAAGAGGCCTGTGAACTCTTGATTTAAAGGTTGCTCATGCTTAATACCCAAATAGTTTACTCTCGGCATACAATAGTAAGCTATAATCAAGATAGCCGGTCCATTGGTTGGTGAATAAACTGAACTATGAGTTACTCCATATACCAAGACCCGATGATATATATCTGTCATTGATCTCAACAGGGATGAGATATTAGTCATCGGCTAGACCGGATAAAAAAATCTATCTTTTTAGCGGAAACAAGCTAGATAGGATAGCATGTCAGGTGCCAAACCACAAACAATTATTTAGCCGTGATAATTGCTATGAATAGGATGCACCGGAAAAGTTTTGAAGAATCTCACCCCGTTTTGTCGTGAGGATATCCTCTTTGAAGCATCAAGTCATCAACGTTT
This sequence comes from Dactylis glomerata, assembly GCA_007115705.1. NCBI lineage: Eukaryota > Viridiplantae > Streptophyta > Magnoliopsida > Poales > Poaceae > Dactylis > Dactylis glomerata. The sequence goes on along the minus strand of QXEO01000902.1, from coordinate 5,906,240 downwards.
GTGTGGATCGATGGAGTTTAGACTTAGTGTATTTCTCCTCAGGTGTGGTTGTACTAGCCAGTGCTGTACGAGGCCTCTCCCTCCGTGTCTGAGCTTTCTTTCTGGAGCCGGCCCACCGGACCGGACCAGACTGTCTTAATTAATTCCTGCTTCCGTTTGGCGTTGCGGAAATACAGCATGCCTGTCATGACTAGGCTAAATATTGATTTTTTTTGTAGTCAAACTATAAAATCCAGTCCACGGATGTACTCCCTACCTTCGGAAATATAAGATGTTTTAGTTTTGTGAAGTAAATGTATCTAGACATCTTTTAGTATATGGGTTCGCTTGAATCTATACACTAAAAGATGTCTAGATACATTAGCTTCACAAAGCTAAAATATCTTATATTTCTGAACAGAGGGAGTATGTAGCATTGATTTATTTCACACATACAAAATACAATAAGTACTTCCTCCAACCAGAAAAGATTGCAGGTGATTTTGTACTTAGTTTAGAGTTTGTACAAGTAGCATACCTTCTTTTTCTAATTGGAGGGAGTAACTATGAGACTTAAAATGGACAAAGCAAAACGAGGATGTAGTCCCACTCCATGGTAGTTCCTTCCTGACCGACACCCTAGCCTAGGGAAAAGTTTTTTTCGTTCTTCCATCCTGTCATTCGGTCGGTTTGCCTCGCCCCTCGTCTCTCTGTCAGCGAAAATCGAAGGGAGCCACTGATCAACTCCCAAGTGCAGTTTCAACTTCAGCATGTTATGTTTCTTGTGTCGTTCATAAGGATGTCTTGGCGGTGAAGAGACCATTGCGCAAAATATAATCTAGACGTTTGGACTCCCCCATGGACTGAGCTTTTGATACCGCGGTTTGTCATCAACTGGTGATGGTGATGATGGTGTAAGTGTGGAACCGTGCGGTTACCACACGACGGTTTGATGACTTTCTTATCACGAGATACATACATATCAGCCATAGTGGGTTTAGTGATACCTATCGTGGTGGGAGGTGACAGAGGATCATAGTAGAGGTTGGGCTCAAAGAGCTCAAACATGCACATACAGAATGCGTTTTATTCATAGGACCATATCCCATAAATATCTTGCAGTGTAAATTTCATAGAAAAGTAGCTTTAGGATAGACCTCATGGAAAATTACTTCACTACAATCAAAGACAATTTCTCTACTCATAGAATTTATGTAGACATGACATCGCAATCATATAGGATAACTATTCCTATACTTTTCATAATAATAAAAGATGGAAATTATGTGTCTTTCTAGAAATAATTTCTTGAACTTATTATTTTGAATACTCGGCTTTCTTTTAGGGAATTTTGAATACTCGGCTTGTGGAACCTAGATTGCTGCTTACCAGTGGCGGACCTACCGACTAATTCCTGGGCGGGCCAGCTACATCAAATCATTTTTTTCCGTCAAAATTTGGATCCTTATTAGGCCAGCCCAGCTAGGAAATCAAAGTTGTGACCAAACCAAATCCTGGGCGAGGCATGGCCCAAGTCGGCCCCAACGCACTGGTGGAAAAAGGGCCTATGGTCCCGGTTCATTTGGGCCATTGGTCCCGGTTGCCGAACCGGGATCCATTACTCGGGACCAATGCCGGTCCCGGTTCCAGCACGAACCGGGACCGATAGGTCTCCACGTGGACGCGCTGCGGGGCGAGGGGACCTGAGTCATTGGTCCTGGTTCGTAGGACGAGCCGGGATCGTTGATCCAGGGTTTTTTTCCCATTTAGGGTTCAGGGTTTTATTTGGTGTGTTTTGTATTCAATTTAATGGTATTATATATATACATCAATAATGAAGGAACCACACTATATATATATATTACACATCATGGTCACGAATATATTATTCACCGTCTCATCCGTCGTGCTTGGTCGCTATTACAATCGGTAACTCACACAAATTTGATTTTACATCTTCTTTTTTACACTTCACCCTTCTAAATGAACCGGGTAATAGTATTCTCCTTTCGGATCTATGACTTGTTCTAATAAGAAACCGGCAATTTCCTCTTGAATTGCTTGCACGCGTTCCCGTGGTAGAAGACCGTCCCGCATCCGTTCGATCTAATTTAAAGAAGGGGATCAATATATATGAATGAAACTAAACACAGTTGATGGTAATAAAATAATGTTGAGATTATTGTTTATCGTACTTCAAGTTTTTTGATGTTTCGGTCTGCACCCTCCTCTTTGGTCGTCTGGCGAATGAACTCGCAGACATAGTATCCACATAAGTTATTCCCAGCTTCTTGCCTCAAGCACTTTACGAGAACGGAGTTCAATCAAAATAAGAATCAAGCATGATAATTGTATTGAAACTAGAATCAAAGAGATACGTGGATCTAGCAAGTAGTACTTACATTCAATGGTTTAAATGTAAGCTCTGGCTTCCAAACACCCCTAGTGTTGGCGGTGAACCGTTTCCAAGCCTTCTGGAGGCATTCCTGCATGTTCACCCAATTTCCTAAAGGTGTGCGTTTTGAGTCCATGACTTTGACTACTCCTTCGTCAACACTAATGATTAACAGAATAAAGTGGAAGCTGCACAGACATAATGAGTCAAATAGCTTAACATCGAGTAAAGCGAAAACAAAATGTGTACAAGACAGTAACACTCACTCGAAGTTGTAAGGAAATAGTATTTCCCTTCTGTTGCTGAAATACTTCAACGATTGTACCAAGTTATCCTCTGTCTCTTTGGGTTTTTTTTTGAGAGTATCTTCATGAACGAAATTGCAGTCAACGAACCCAAGGTCAAAGATTCCTCCTCGGTCACATTCGAGAATCTTCATTCTGCATATATAATTAGTATAATGATGAGTAAGATTATACAAGCAACGAATGAGCTGAGCTAGAAAGACTTAATAATACTTACAGGCAATAGGCACTGACAATAGTTTTGTCGAGGGCGTCTTGTTGGTAAAACTGAAATAATTCTAGAAATTCCATCAGTAAGAAGCCATCTCCATGACCGTAATGGTGGTGTTTATATCCAGCATAGATCCAGTTTGTGGATTCAGCACAGGCTTGTATGTACCAGTTATGCAATCTCCGCATTTTTGTTGGTAGATCTTTGACTAACTCGGGTTTGACGAGAGGATCCCCGTACCGGTATTTGTACGCTATTTGCTGGTACCCCTCGAACTCATCTAGACGGCTCATGTACTCAGCAATAGACAGTCCATATAACTTGGCCTTTTCTCCGTAGAGTTGAATAAACTCCGGATCAATGTTCGGATCATGCCGCTCCTGGGCTCTCCACTCATTGGTATCGTACACTTTGAGCGGTTCGATCGATTGATTTTTCTGTTGTCCGAGCTGGGCAACTTCTTTCCCGACTCTCCGCTCTTTTGCCTCAGCTGACTTGGTAATAGAGCGATTATAGTCAGGTGTGAGCGCTATGGGTTGGTGAAGCTGAATCTTAAGCGCGGCTGCTTTGGCTTTATCTTCTGCGGTGACCGGGAAGATCAATGGCTCCGTCGGCTTTGGATTTTTCTTGTTAGCCATGTCAGTCTTCCACTGTTGATAATGGGCATCTGCGCCCGTAGCAATTTCCTCATCTGTCTTCTCGTAAGGAAGCTTCTTCATATTCTGATGAGGTACTCTTGGGAGGGGCGATAGCTTACGTTTCGGTGATCGGAACGTGCTCTTGCTGCTGCTGGTGGTGCTGCCCCTCTTAGTATACTTCCGCTTTAGTCTCTGAGGCTCAGGGGACGGAGACGGCTGACGCGGCGGCGGAGACGGCTGAGGCGGCGGTGGAGACAGCTGCGGTGAGTGGTGAGGCGGTGAAGGCGACGGTTGCGTTGGAGAATGGTGAGGTGGCGGCGAAGGTGGACTGCTGCTATGAGGAGTGGGTGGCCTTGGCGGGACATAATTTGGAAGCACGATGTGCTCCTTTGGCCATACAATAGTCCCCCCTTTGGCTTCTCCTAGTTCAGTTAGGTCCCTATCTTCCCCTGCAGGGTGGTCCAGCTTCAGCTCCTCAAAATCTTGCTTGACATCATCCACCGTGACGACAGCGTACCCTTTTGGAATCGGTCTGCAATGCCAAGTTCCGTTAGGCGCAGTTGGTACGGCCATGCCGACCGCCGCTGTCACCCTTAAGTTCATAACTTGCACCTTTAGCTCACAAGCTGTGCTCTCCGTGATATCATCCACTGGGTAGCGTTTAGGAGGAGCCATCGTCAGTGCATCATCATCACCATCGTGGAGCTGGGTGGAAGCGACGCTGCTTTTCTTATTTGATAGGGCGTCGATACCATCGAATGCAGCTTCTACCATGTGCCGCTGAGATTGGCTGCTGATACCTTGCTGGCTAAGTCTGTCGAGTTGATCCTGCTGCCGCTTTAATGCTTCTTCTACATTACGCAGCCGGTCTGCAGCTGCCGCTTTCTCAGCTGCCTCCCTTTCCTTTCTCCTCTGATGACTTTTATCGGGATATCTCTTCATTTCCGCGGGGAAGGCAACCTTCCACGGCTTGGAGCCCGGTGTGCCTCGTGCTCGTCCGGTGTGTTCATCATTTTTGAGGGCTCGTGTGAGCTCGTCGTTCTCTCTATCGGGAACCCTTTCCAAATATTACTTCTAGGTCCTTCACCATACCAAATACATCAGCACCTTTAGGGAGCTTAGGCTTCTTCCGGTGATCTGCCTCACCGTTGAAATGCTTGCCTTTTTTTCTTACTTGATGATTGGTCGGAAGAAATTTACGACACTCCAGGTACACAACCTTCTTACATTTATCCAAATATGTACCTTTAGTCTTATCTAAACAGTGCGTGCATGCATTGTATCCCTTGTTTGACTGTCCTGAAATATTACTAAGAGCAGGCCAATCATTGATGGTTACGAACAGCAACGCTCGTAGGTCAAATGGCTCCTGTTTGTGCTCATCCCACACCTTTACACCTGGTTCTGCCCACAGCTGCAATAGTTCATCGACTAATGGCCTTAGATACACATCAATGTCGTTGCCGGGTTGCTTCGGTCCTTGGATGAGCACTGGCATCATAATGAACTTCCGCTTCATGCACAACCAAGGAGGAAGGTTGTAGATACATAGAGTCACGGGCCAGGTGTTGTGACTGCAGCTCTGCTCCCCAAAAGGATTCATGCCGTCTGTACTTAGACCAAACCATAAGTTCCTCGCATCACCTGCAAAGTTTGAGTACTTTCTCTCGATGTTTCTCCACTGCGACCCATCGGCGAGGTGTCTCAGTTTCCCGTCTTTCTTACGCTCTTCTTTGTGCCATCGCAACAACCTAGCATGCTCTTTGTTTCTGAACAGACGTTTCAACCGTGGTATTATAGGAGCATACCACATAACCTTAGCAGGAACCTTCTTCCTGGGGGGCTCGTCATCACCCTCAACATCACCAGGGTCATCTTGTCTGATCTTGTACCGACATGCAGTGCATACCGGACATTTATCCATATTCTCATACTTCTCACCACGGTATAAGATACAGTCATTAATGCATGCATGTATCTTCTCCACATCTAATCCTAGAGGGCAGATAGTCTTCTTTGCTTCGTACGTTGTCTCGGGCAGCTCATTATCCTTTGGAAGCTTTGGCTTTATTATTTTCAGTAACTTCTCAAATCCCTTGTCAGATAAACCAGCCTCTGCCTTCCATTTCAGCAATTCAAGTGTGGTACCGAGCTTTGTGCTGCCATCTTCGCAATTTGGGTATAATAACTTTTTGTGATCGTTTTGCATGGCCTCCAACTTCAGCTTCTCCCTTTCTGTATCGCATTGTTGCTTTGCATCAGAAATGACCCGACCAAGACCATCACCGGGCTCATCCGATGCCCGTTGTTCTTCTTCATTGCCGCCTCCCTCTTCTTCATTGTCTTCCATTGCAGTATCACCGTATTCTTCAGGATAGCTGTCATCATCCTCTTCTTCATTTTCTTCCAGCCTAACCCCTCTTTCTCCGTGCATGGCCCAACAATAATATCCGGGCATGAAACCTCTCCGAAGCAGATGGCTTTGAAGGATTCTCGGGGCAGAGTGCTCCGTCAAATTTCGACAGTCGATGCAAGGACAAGGCATAAAATTATCCACTTTGTTTGCCTTAGCCACATCGATAAATTTATGCAGGCCTGCAATAAAATCAGAATCGCGTCGGTCGCCGTACATCCATCGCATCCGCGCATCGATCTGCGTTATAATAATTAACTATTATAATAACATCATGAATAGTGAAATGACCACCCACATGGACACATATGCAAGATTTTTATATCAGTTACAGATGAAGAAGATAAGGTTGCTAACCTCGGCGGAGGATACCGTGTTGTGCGAACTTAAATGTGGCATGGACATTTCGTCGAACACCTTGTGTGCAATCAAAGGAAAAAAAAGCTAGCACCCACACCACACACACAATTCAGCAAATTTTTGTGGCAAAGGGCAAAGGGCTGGGTATCAATTTATAGCCAGGGGAGGGTCTTTGATCCCGGTTCATGCCATGAACCGGGACCAATGACCCGCATAGAGGCACGTGTCATGCTGGGGAGGCCTTGGTCCCGGTTAATGCCACAAACCGGGACCGATACCCCGAAATGAACCGGGACTAATCTCCAGGCGGCATGGACCGGGACCAATAAGTGTCATTGGTCCCCAATGGCCAGCCGAACCGGGACAGATGACATTTGGGTGCTGGACCAAAGACCCTTTTTCTACTAGTGACGTAGCTCCGCCACTGCTGCTTATCATACATGTGTCAGGAGGCTTGTGAACTCTTGCTTGAAAGGTTGCCCATGCTTAATACTCAAAATAGTTTACTCTCGACATACAATACTAAGCTATAATCAAGATAGCCGGTCCATTGGTTGGTGAAAACTGAACTATGAGTTACTCATACACCAAGACCCGATGATATATATATATCTGTCATTGATCTCAACAGGGATAAATATTAGTTATCAGGTAGACTAAAGAAAAAAATCTTTCTTTTTAACGAAAACAAGCTAGATAGGATAGCATGACCGGTGCCAAACAACAAACAATTATCCAGCTGTGGTAATTACTATGAATAGGATGCACCGGAAAAGTTTTGAAGAATTGCACCCCGTTCCGCCGTGAGGATATCCTCTTTGAAGCATCAAGTAATCAACGTTTGAGTGGATCAATGGTGATTAGACTTAGTATGGCTGGCCTGAAGTGTGGTTAGTCCATATGGTTGTACTGTCCTCTCTTGTGTACATGGCCCTTTCCCCTTCTATATTACTAGCTGATATGTCTCTCCATGACCTATCCTTGAAGAAAAATGGCAGTACTCTTGGATACACGCTGCTCCTCTAGCCTGTTAATTTGAACATCCTCTTCTTTACGACTTTTGCATACAAGTTGGCATGCATCAATTCATGATAGCATGGTTGAGCCGTTGAGGACGAGAACGAGGTTAAGTGCACCTTCCTAATATATTGAGATTTGCATTGTTGTTTCGTCTGAGGAGGTTTGACACACATATGGTGGTTGGGTGACTAAATTTTTGTGTGGAATCATGAAGACCATTTTCAATAATACCTTCGGCACCGTTTGATCCAATACGATGAAACACAAACTAACAAGAGTAGATGTATGCGTCTGCTCAGATATTTTTTGGCCACATATGCGATGAGAGAAATATAAGAATATTTGAGTTCAGAATGCGAAAAGTTGCAATATCTTTAAATTACAGTACTATTTTCTACTGTTTCAATTTGTCCATGCATATAAACTTGGGAAAAAATCATCATTTTAAAGTACATTTAGAGTAGAGTTAATAAATATAGAACAATTTTTTCCCTCAATTAAAAAGAAAATTAATTTCAAAACTTCAAGAAACTATCAGATGTGAACTCCATTATGTAGAGATCACTCTCGTCATAAGCCAAATAATGCATGCATTCTTTTTCTAGTATGCCTTGCTTAGTGCAATTGATACTTATATCGGGTGCTCCTCTTTTATATTTACAACTTGTCACATTTTTCCTTCTTGTAAAGTGTTGCATGCTAAAAAGTTCTAAATCTCAACCGCCGCCCATTTCTTATACTGCCACTTAACGGCTGATCTCATCAGTTCAACCCACTCAAGAACTGTAGGTAAGCCCGCCTTAGCTCCGCTGACACCGAAAATCATTTAACATGTTCAGGAGGCTCATATATAGTACTTATGGGAGCGAACCTTTGTTGATCTAAGCGGAATTTCTCATTTCTCAAAAACCACCAATTCCGTGTATGCGTCCACAGGAAAACAAGTTTCTTCATAGGGACATACCAAATTTTTTTTTGAAATGGAGGCAAAAGCTTTGCCTCAATCTATTTATTAAGAAGAAGAGAATGCTCGATTAATGGAAAACTGAGCAAAAACCGATATAACAAAACAACAAGCGAACACCCAAAGCTCCGACCAACTAACAACCAACAACCCCTCTCAACCTACTACAACTGCAAACCGACACATAGAGCACCACACCGCTAAGAAGATCAACTGGACGAACCCGGCAAGTCGAATGGCATCCATCAAACAAGCAGCTGTTGTGGAACTTTCTAGGTGAAGACCATCTTCTTTCTTTTGGTCCTAAGAGACATTTCCACCTTCCTGATTATTTCCTTGGAAGCCTTTCCCGCCAAGACACATGCAATGTCCTTGCCATATCCAGGGCTAGCCGCCTCCAAACTCGCGAGCAAGCCGCAAAGCTCTTTAGCAAAAAGAGCATCGGAGCTATGCGCTAGCACTGATCCACTGACCAAAGAGGCGGGCGACTGCGATAGCGAGGTCACTAAGGCCTGATGGCGTGTAGATGACCGCCCAGTTGGAAACCCTAAGAGGAAGGTATGATGAGCACAACAACAAGTCTTCCCTCAGTATGAAACCAAGGTTTATCGAACCAGTAGGAGAAAGAACCAACTTCCGAAGGTTGATGCTCGCTAGCTTCGCGACAGCTCCAGACAATTTATATATGGCGCCTCGTCTCAGGCATAGCTTTGCACCAGCAGCAACGTGGAACCTGCACACAACACAACCAAGTACTTTGCCCCAACTTACAGTGAGGTTGTCAATCTCACCGATTTGCTGTAAACAAAGGATTAAGCGTATCGAGTGGTAAAAGATAATAGTTTGTGAGAATGTAAATAAAGCGAGTAAATGGTAATAACAATGTAAAACAATGGACCGGGGTCCACAGTTCACTAGTGGTGTCTCTCCATAAGATAAATAACATGCTGGGTAAATAAATTACAGTTGGGCAATTGATAGAATAAAGCAAGCATACAAATGTCATGAGGATCACTATGAGATTCACTTGGACATTACAACATAATACATAGACCGTAATCTAACTGCATATATGACTAATAATCCACCCGCCGGATGTCATCTGAGCAACCGTTGGTTATTAAGTTGCAAACAACAGATTATCGCCTTAAGCAAAGTATGTAATGTAAACAATACAAATGTCCTTGGACATAATATTGTTGTTTTCTCCCTAGTAGCAACAACATATCTACAACCTTAGATGTTTTTGTCACTCCCCCAGATTACTAGAGGCATGAACCCACTATCAAACATAAATACTCCCTCTTGAAGTCACTAGCATCTACTCGGCCAAGATATCTACTAGCAACGGAGAGCATGCAAGATCATAAACAACATAGAGATGATAAATCAATAAATCAACTTGACAAAGTATCAATATTCATCGGATCCCAACAAACACAACATGTAGAATTATACAACGATGATCTTGATCATGATAGGCAGCTCACAAGATCTAAACATGAAGCACATGGAGGAGATGACAACCATCTAGCTACTGCTATGGACCCGTATTCCAAGATAGACTACTCACACATCACTCTGGAGGTAGGCATAGTGATGAAGAAGGCCTCCGGTGGTGATTTCCCTCTTCGGCAGGGTGCCGGAAAGAGCTTCTAGACCCTCCCGATCTCGCGTCGACGACGGCGGCGGCTTGCAGTATGTTTTGTAGAAAATTGATCGGGACTTTAGGTTTTCCTTGCTGAGGAGAATATATACGCGGAAGGGCGGCATCAGGAGGTGGGCTAGGCGGCCCTGAGACGTCTCAACCGTATCTATAATTTTTGATGCTCCATGCTTGTTTATACACCATTTGCTTTGTGTTTTGTTACACTTCATGTTGTTTTTATGCATTTTCCGGAACTAACCTATTAACGAGATGCCACAGTGCCAATTCCCTGTTTTTTGCTGTTTTTGTGTTTCAGAAAAGTTACACAGGAAATATTCTCGGAATTGGACGAAACAAAAGTTGAATCTCCTATTTTTACCGAATCTTCGCGGAGACCGAAGATGAGACGGAGGGGGGCCAGGAGCCAGGCTCACCATATGGTGGCGTGGCCCAGCCCCTGGCCGCGCCACCACATGGTGAGGCCAGGCGGCGCACCCTCTGACGCTGCCCTTTCGCCTATAAAATCCCCTCGACGGGAAAAACCTGGAGGACGGATCTCTTTTCCATGAAACATACTGCAAGCCGCCGCCGTCACCGCGGCGAGATCGGGAGGATCCAGGAGCTCTTTCTGGCACCCTGCCGAGAGGGGAATCCCTATTGGAGGCCTTCTCCACCACCATGGTCGCCTCCGGAGTGATGTGTGAGTAGTCTACCTTAGACTACGGGTCCATATCAGTAGCTAGATGGTTGTCTCCTCCGCCATGTGCTTCATATTTAGATCTTGTGAGCTGCCCTACATGATCAGGATCATCTTTATGTAATCATACATATTGTGTTTGTTGGGATCCGATAAGTATTGGTACTATGTTAAGTTGATGTGCTGAATTATATATCTTATGTTATCTCTATGTTGTTTATGATCTTGCATGCTTTCCGTTGCTAGTAGCTATCTTGGCCGAGTAGATGCTAGTAACTCCAAGAGGGTGTATTTATGCTCGATAGTTGGGTTCATGCCTCTAGTAATCTGGGGTAGTGACAGAAACCTCTAAGGTTGTAGATGTGTTGTTGCCACTAGGGAGAAAATAACATTCTTGTGTCCAAGGATATTTGCTTTGTTTATATTACGCACTTTGCTTAATGCAATTATCTGTTGTTCACAACTTAATACTCAAGGGGTTCTCAGATGACTCCCCGCAAGTGGATTTTTAGCCATAGATGCAGTTGGATGGCGGTCTATGTATTTTGTCGTAATGCCCAGAGTGAATCTCATAGTGATTCTCATGACATATGTACGTTATCTTTACTCTATTAATTGCCCAACTGTAATTTGTTTACCCAGCATGTTGTTATTTATTTTATGGAGAGACACCGCTAGTGAACTGTGGACCCCGGTCCAATTTCCTTTACATTGCTATACTGTTTTACTTTTACTCGCACTGTTTACTTTCTTGCATACTGAAAAGGATCTCACGGGCGACTAGAGGGGGGGTGAATAGGCGCTACACAAAATTTTACCTTTTTCAAATTTAAGGCTTGACACAAAACGAAATTCTCTAGATGTGCAACTAGGTGAATTTCCTATGTGACAAGCAAGCAAGTGAACAAGAGTGAAAGGAGTAAACACGAAGCAAGTAAGGGTAAGAAAAGACCGTAAAGCGGAAGCCGGAGACACAAGGATGTATTCCCGTAGTTCCTTCCTTTTGAGGGGAAGTACGTCTACGTTGGAGAGGTGTGGCGACACGGAGTCCACCAACGCCACGGAGGCTCACCTTGTTCTCCGGTGAGCAAGTCACGGAGGCTAGCTCGTTTCCACTAAGCGGTGGTATTGGGGGTACCGACCGAAACCCTTACACGAAGGTTGGGGCATAACTCCACAACTCAATTGGAGGCTCCCAACAAGAACAACCACAAAGCTTTTACACGGAGGAAGCTTTGAGGTGACCTCTCTTGCCCAAGGCAATGTCCACGGAGGAGGAGTGAAGCAAACACTAATTACTTCGGTGGGATTGTAGATCTATGGGTCCTCTCCCAATCTACCAAGTCTTGGAGGATTTGGTTGGCTAGGGAAGGAGATCTACGGAGTTGAAGCTCAGCACCAATGGAGGAAAGAGAGTGTGGACGAGGTAACCAGATCTGAGGTAAGGGACGACTATTTATAGGCTGGCTCGAAATGTGGCCGTTGGAGAAAACTTTCCCCGGAAATTCCGGCCTGGGGGCGGAATTTCCGGGGTCCACTAAGGGCGGAAATTCCGGCCTGGGGGCGGAAATTCCGGCCCCCCGGAAATTCCAAAATGGAATTTCCGGCCAGAAATTCCGGCCCTTTCCTGAAGGTCGCACCACAGCTTGAGATAAGGGACTTAGCGAAAAATCACGGGGGCCGGAAATTCTGGAATTTCCGGCCCCCGGAAATTCTGCGTTTCCAGAATTTCCGGCCCCTTATCTGCAAGATGCACCACGGCCTTTAGGAGAGGACTTAGCCGAATTTTCGGGGGCCAGAAATTATGAAATTTCCGGCCCCCGGAAATTCTGCTAAACCAGAATTTCCGGCCCCCTTACTGCACGTTCTACCACAACGCTTCATAAAGGACTTAGCCGAATTTCGAAGGGCCGGAAATTGTGAAATTTCCGGCCCCCGGAAATTTTGTCCAGGGGCGGAAATTCCGGCACTGGGGCGGAATTTCCGGCCCTGAAACAGAATTTCTGGCCCTGGAATTTTCTCTCCTTTGGTTGATTTCAAGCCTTCCTACAGCAGTCCCCATTCCCACACTTCTTCACCATCAGTCTTGTGCAATACCTGTATAATTCCTGCAAAGCTCATCATAGGTTAAATTCCTTGTATTGTGATCAAACACCCAAAAACTGAAAGCAAAGAACATGTCCTTTCAATCTCCCCCTTTTTGGTGTTTGATGACAATACACAGATTTGCAATAAAGAGCAAGAACAAGTGCTCCCCCTAGACAAGTGCAAGGTATAAACAAGACAATAAGAGCAAATTGCATATACTAGAAGGACAAAATTAAACGAGGAGCACAAAGTTAAGTACGACTAGTCTATTACAATAATAGAACCAAAGTTCCACACAAATAAGCCATAAACAGTTCACGGAGCAAATAAGGCAAATAACCAACCCAAGGCAAATCCTAATAGAACTACTTCTCCCCCTTTGGCATCGAGACACCAAAAAGGGAGAAGAGCGATGCTAATCCCCAAACGAAGATCACTCATCATCGTACTCGTCCTCATCATCATCAGCAGCGTCTGCATCGTCCTCATCACACCCGGAGAACTCCTCATCACTTCCAACCTTGGAGAGAGCCTCCACTTCAGCCCAATCGACGCCGTTGTCATCTTGCCACCGTTCGTACGGAATGTACTTAGGTGCAGGAACAGGAGAGAGCTGAAGGGAGGGATCCTGAAGAAGCTGAACCTCGCGGGAAAGAACTTGCTGATTGTGAATGATATCCCTTCTTTCTTCATAGGCAGAGTAGTTCTCCTTGTGGATGGCAACGTTGATGCACAAGAGAGTGCGTTGCCACAGAGAAAGCTTCTTGTTGCGAGAAGGACGAGCAGAGGAGGACTTGCGCAAACGAGAGCTGGAATCACCCATCTCAACATCACCACCTGAAGGAACTGGCTTCTTTCCTTTTCCTTTGGCTGCTTCTTTCTCTTCTGTTGGCTTGATCACATTCATTCTCTTGAGCTTGTGTTCTGAGTTCCCCTTGGAGAAATCCATATCTTTGGCCTTCTGAAGAATGAGGAGCATGATGTATGGAGAGTAGGGAGGAGTTCGCTTGGAAACCATGGCATCATGCATTTCATTGAAGATATAGTGCATCACCTCGGAGGAGTACATGGGGGCATGAAAATTTGCTAAGGAAATAAGGGTTTCCACCCATTGGGAAAATTCTATCACTTAAACACAGAAAACCCGGCCATCTCATCAAGAACCAAGATAAAACAAGAGGTTGACTTGTGTGTTAGATGGAAGGTTTTAAAGACAGAGAGGGCATAGGCTAGAAAAACAAACACGGAGTGGTTCTCGGCACTTGAGGTTGCAAGAGGCAAGAAATCATCGAAAGACCAACTCAAGTGCCTTCCCATACCAAGAGATAAACAAAACCAAGAAAAACTTAAACCAAAACCAAGAGATTTTCAAGGAATGAACTCTTCAAAAGAAGAGGTCGGTGGTCGAAGCCACCATATATGAGTGTTTTGGCATTGAACCGCGAAGATATATCTTGGGTCCATAACAAATACTCATCATTGAAGCTCACATATCACAAAATGATATTAAGAGAATGATTGCATTACTATCGGCATAATGGGGGGAGGGATAGCCCAATGAATTAGGACCGCACTCCCCCTATGTCCATGCCCACATCTAGAGTAGAACACGTGCTATCGTATGGGAATGAGTGCACACTAACAAGCCACATTGCAAGAATCAATGATATTCAATTCATGCCTCAACTCTCGGAATCTTGCTTCATCAAGGGGCTTCGTGAAGATGTCGGCGAGTTGATCATTTGTACCTACATAAGACAGGTTAATATCACCTCGATTGACATGGTCTCGGATGAAGTGATGCCGGATCTCAATGTGCTTCGTCTTGTTGTGTTAAACCGGATTATGAGCGATCTTGATGGCACTCTCGTTGTCACATAAGAGTGGAACCTTGTCGCAATGAACTCTATAGTCCTTCAATGTTTGCTGCATCCAAAGGAGTTGAGCACAACCACTTGCCGCGGACACATACTCGGCTTCGGCGGTGGAGAGAGACACACAATTTTGTTTCTTGGAAGACCAACTAACCAAGGACCTACCAAGGAGTTGGCAAGTCCCGGAAGTTGACTTCCTGTCCACTTTGTCTCCCGCCCAATCCGAGTCCGTGTACCCAACAAGCTCGAAGCTTGAACCCTTCGGGTACCAAAGGCCAAAAGTTGGAGTATGAATCAAATATCGGAAGATTCTTTTCACGGCCATTAAATGGCTTTCCTTTGGGGCGGCTTGATAACGTGCACAAATTCCCACACTAAGCATGATATCGGGTCTAGATGCGCAAAGATAAAGAAGCGAGCCAATCATCGAACGGTAAAGCTTTTGATCCACTTCCTTACCACTAGGATCGAGATCAAGAGTAACCTTTGTCGGCATGGGGGTTTTGGCTCCTTTAACTCCGGAATCCATGTTAAATTTCTTCATCACTCAAGAATTCGTTGACGGTGTAGTTCTTGAACTCCGTCCCATTATCACTCCGAATCATCAAGATATCTTGGCCATATTGACGTTCCACTTCCTTGATGAAGTCCATGACGGTTTGTTGGGTCTCGTATTTGTGCTTGAATAAGTAGACCCAAGTATATCTTGAGTAGTCATCAACAATCACCAAGCAATACTTCTTCCCTCCTAGACTTGCATGAGATGGAGGGCCAAAGAGGTCCATGTGAAGGAGCTCCAAGACCCTCTTAGAGGAAATGATCGTTTTGCTAAGATGAGGAAGTTCATGCATCTTTCCTTCAATGCAAGCTCTACACACATGATCTTTGGCAAAGGTTAGATCGGTTAGTCCTAGGATGTGGTTACCTTTGTGGAGTCTTTGCAAAGTTCTCATATTGACGTGGCCTAGCCGGCGATGCCATAGCCATCCCACGTCAACTTTAGCCATTAGGCAAGTTGCGGCTTTAGTGACCTTCTCCGAGAAGTCAATCACATATAAGCCGTTTTCAACATATCCAACAAAGGCTACTTTAAGAGACTTGCTCCACAAAAGAACCACAATCCCAACATCAAAGAAAGTTGCAAAGCCCATATCGGCAAGTTGAGCTACGGAAAGTAAATTGTAAGAAAGAGACTCAACGAGCATGACATTCTCCACGGTAACATCTTGAGATATAACAACTTTACCAAGACCCAATACCTTTGACCTTGAGGAATCTCCATAGGTGACGTAGCCCGCACTAGATGAACCGGTGCGAAGCTCCTTCACCAACTCTTTGCTTCCGGATATATGATTGGTAGCACCGCTATCAATTATCCATTGTCCCGCACCGGAAGCAAAGCCCTACAAAAGTCAAGCTTTGTTTTTAGGTACCCATTTTTCAATGGGACCTCTTTTGTTAGTGACAAGGGTCTTAGGAACCCAAATAGACCAAACAATGCGTTCATTAGGTGAGCCAACAAATTTAGCATAAACATGTCCATCATAAGCACGTCGAAGAACATAAGAGGGATTATATTTTCCCGCAAAGTCGTTGTGATTGGGCATTGCCCTCTTGGCATTCCCAACCACCTCCCTCACGAGCTCCCCCTCCTCCTCATAAACATTGCCATCCTCGTCAAAGCATATGTCATTTGGGATGTGCTTCTTAGGAGGAGGAGTGGGCACAAGAAATTGCGTATTCTTGTTGTTCTTCTTCTTGTTCTTTTTCTTGTTCCTCTTCTTCTTAGACTTGGAAGTGAAACCAAGTCCAGTCTTGTCACCATGTTGCTTTTGAGCACTCAAAAACTCATCAAGCCTTGTGTCACCTTTGAGGGAATCTTTCTCATAAAGAGGGTTAGAGTAACAAGAACTTGCAACAAAGGTGGTAGTAGGTAACTTGGTTGCTTCTTTAGCAATAATAAGATTTAGTTTCTCATTTTGCAACCTAAGTTCATTAGCAACTGATTGAGCAATATCACGATCATTTTTAAGCCTAGCAATATCCAAGTTGTAAGACTCTTCAAGACCTAACTTGGATGCCTCGAGTGCCATCCTTAGATCTTGCTCAACCTCAAGGGATTGATTGAGAGTTGCAATTTCATCGGCATACTCACGAGCATGCCCTTCTAGCTCAAAGATGCATTCCTCATTTTTATCATTTAGTTAGAGAGACTCATTATATAGATTGAGGAGAGTCTCAAATTGAGCTTTGGTCTCCCCATGCAATGTTGACATGAAGGTGTCAAAATCATTAGGCTCATCCTTATCACTACTAGTATCAACACAATCCATCAAGGATAAGCTTCTAGGTATGATGGGAGTGAAAGTGGGTGATACCTTTATAGCGTGAGCCATTAGACATGTTCCCTTGGAGTTGGAGCGCTTGAACTCGTTTGCGGAAGCGAAGAGGGATGGTGAAGAGATAGGCTTGGCGATGGCAATGGCGGCCCTTCCTACTTCTTCATCATCACTTGCATCATCACCGGATGGGTATTCTTCTTGAGTCGTCAAGGCATGTATTGGAACGGCTTTCTTCTTATCAAAGTTCCTTGGTGGGTAAGACTTGGCCTTCATCTCCTTGCGAATGAGTCTTCCATTGTGATCTTCCACTCTTTCATAGGGACAATCCGCGATGAAGTGGTGTTGATTACCACAATTGTAGCATGTTCTCACTCTACTTGTGGCCTTAGGTTTGGAGGGACTTGATGACTTCCACTTCTTCATGAAAGCCCGTTGAACAAGAGCCATGTGTTCGGCATGAGCATACTTCATGTCTTCGGGACTTCCACTCATAGACTCTTCCTCTTCCATCAAGCTTGCTTCTTCATGAAGAGAGACTTTTGCCTTCAAAGCAAGGTTGGGTGCACGCACACCACGTGCACGAGCTAGAGCATCATCCGCATTCTTCTCGGAGATCTTCCTTGCCACAATCTCTTGCAAGATGTCATGAGCGGTCATCTTCCTAAAGTTGGCATCTCCCTTGATTGAGTTCATCGTATCCTTGAAGAAGGGCAAGAGGGCTTGGACAAATTTCCTCTTCATCCATCTCCCATCACATTGAGTGGAGCCGAGGTCGACTAGTTTCACTTGGAGTGCCGAGAGACACCGATGAAGTTCTTCGGGAGATTCACCATCAAGCATAGCAAAGTTGTCCGCTTCATTAGATGCCTCATCAAACTTGGACTCTTGAATGCTCTCATTGCCGATGAAGAGGTTGGTGAGAGCATCCCAAGCTTCCTTGGTGGAAGAGATGTTGCGGACGAACGCCTTGTCCTTCTCGGTGAGAGACATGTGAATGAGATGCAAGGCGGATGCATTGAGCTGCTTGTCGATTTGTTCCCAAGGTAGCAAGTTGGTCAAGTCCTTGGAAGTTGGATGATAACCCTGCTCAATAATCCTCCAAAGCTCAATAGACACGAAATTTATGTGAGAGCGCATGTTATCTTGCCAATTGGCAAAGCTAGAAGCATCAAGTTGTGGCGGTGGGCCGCATGAGGCAAGGTGTGGCATTTGAAGGTGCCTTCCGGAGACATAGCTCGTAGGAGGTGGAACCTCCGTGCTATGTCCTCGAGAGGTGTCATCTTTCTTGGGGGGGTCCTCGTTGTTCCCATTCCCATCCTTCTCCGGATCTTCCTCGCTTAAGGATGGCTTATCCTTACCCGAGGTGTCAACCGGAGTTGATGGAGTGGTACTTGATGTTCCACTAGTGAGAGCATCAAGTTGAGATTTTTGGCTTTCCATGGCTGCCATCATAGCATCCATGCGAGTCATTATGTTATTAAAATCCACCTTAGTGGCGGGTTCCTCTTCGCCCATGATCTCTTAGGCGGTTAATCCCAATCAAAGAGCACTATGCTCTGATACCAATTGAAAAGGATCTCACGGGCGACTAGAGGGGGGGTGAATAGGCGCTACACAAAATTTTACCTTTTTCAAATTTAAGGCTTGACACAAAACGAAATTCTCTAGATGTGCAACTAGGTGAATTTCCTATGTGACAAGCAAGCAAGTGAACAAGAGTGAAAGGAGTAAACACGAAGCAAGTAAGGGTAAGAAAAGACCATAAAGCGGAAGCCGGAGACACAAGGATGTATTCCCGTAGTTCCTTCCTTTTGAGGGGAAGTACGTCTACGTTGGAGAGGTGTGGCGACACGGAGTCCACCAACGCCACAGAGGCTCACCTTGTTCTCCGGTGAGCAAGCCACGGAGGCTAGCTCATTTCCACTAAGCGGTGGTATTGGGGGTACCGACCGAAACCCTTACACGGAGGTTGGGGCACAACTCCACAACTCAATTGGAGGCTCCCAACAAGAACAACCACAAAGCTTTTACATGGAGGAAGCTTTGAGGTGACCTCTCTTGCCCAAGGCAAGGTCCACGGAGGAGTGAAGCAAACACTAATTACTTCGGTGGGATTGTAGATCTATGGGTCCTCTCCCAATCTACCAAGTCTTGGAGGATTTGGTTGGCTAGGGAAGGAGATCTACGGAGTTAAAGCTCAGCACCAATGGAGGAAAGAGAGTGTGGACGAGGTAACCAGATCTGAGGTAGGGGACGACTATTTATAGGCTGGCTCGAAATGTGGCTGTTGGAGAAAACTTTCCCCAGAAATTCCGGCCAGGGGGCGGAATTTCCGGGGTCCACTAAGGGCGGAAATTCCGGCCTGGGGGCGGAAATTCCGGCCCCCCGGAAATTCCAAAATGGAATTTCCGGCCAGAAATTCCGGCCCTTTCCTAAAGGTCGCACCACAGCTTGAGATAAGGGACTTAGCGAAAAATCACGGGGGCTGGAAATTCTGGAATTTTCGGCCCCCAGAAATTCTGCTTTTCTAGAATTTCTGGCCCCTTATCTGCAAGATGCACCACGGCCTTTAGGAGAGGACTTAGCCAAATTTTCGGGGGCCGGAAATTATGAAATTTCCGGCCCCCGGAAATTCTGCTAAACCAGAATTTCCGGCCCCCTTACTGCACGTTGCACCACAACGCTTCGTAAAGGACTTAGCCGAATTTCGAAGGGCCGGAAATTGTGAAATTTCTGGCCCCCAGAAATTTTGTCCAGGGGCGGAAATTCCGGCCCTGGGGTGGAATTTCCGGCCCTGGAATTTTCTCTCCTTTGGTTGATTTCAAGCCTTCCTACAGCAGTCCCCATTCCCACACTTCTTCACCATCAGTCTTGTGCAATACCTGTATAATTCCTGCAAAGCTCATCATAGGTTAAATTCCTTGTATTGTGATCAAACACCCAAAAACTGAAAGCAAAGAACATGTCCTTTCACATACTATTATCCTTTTACCACTCGATACGCTCAATCCTTTGTTTACAGCAAACCGGTGAGATTGAAACCTCATCATAAGTTGGGAGCAAAGTTCTTGGTTGTGTTGTGCAGGTTTCACGTTACTGCTAGGTGAAGACGCACCAGCAATATTTCTGACGCCATTGTCTGGAGTGTCACGAAGCTAGCAAGCATCACCTTCTGAAGTTTGGCTTTCTCCTACTGGTTCGATAAACCTTGGTTTCACAACTGAGGGAAGACTTGTTGCTGTGCTCATCATACCTTCCTCTTGGGGTTCCCAACGGGCTGTTACTTACAAGCCATCAAGCATTTTTTCTGGCGCCTTTGCCGAGGAGGAAGAAGACTTCTGCAAGGGGAGTCTCGCACGCACAATCTTTTACTTTGTTTTTTGTTTTGCTTTATTTTATTTTTGCTTGCATCGTTTTATCAAAAATAAAAATAAAAATTAGTTCCTTTGATAGTTTGCATTCTGTTACTTTCATTTTTAGTTCATTATGTTGTTCCCTAAGTATGATTTGGAGGACCTCTCAGTAGGTAGTGATTCTATTATTGGGAAAGGTAACATTGAGGAGTTCTTTAATCATATTAGTATGCATAAAGATGTTGAGGATAGATCTTTGGCTGAGCTTGCTCTTAGTTATGAAGTTGCTGATGCTTATTTAGTTCACATGTTGGAGGCTAGGTTTGTTAACCTTAATCCTTTTATGCAACAAATGTTTCTTAAGCTTCATGATATCAAAGACTCAGAAAAAAAAGACTTTATTTTGGAGACTTTGCGTAGAGAACTTAGAGATGTTGTTATTGAAGCTAGGAAAGTCTTTGTGCATTTTAATATGCTTGGCTCACGTGTAGAGGTTGTTTGTACAAACAATGAAGAAATCAAAGTACCAATACCTAGCAAACTCTTAGGATTGCATGAGGCTTTGGAAAATAATTTTGATTGGATTTGTCCTGAAAACCTTTTTAATGAAATGAGTGAATCAAAGCGTGTTGACAAGGGGTCTTCAAAAACTTATTTGGATGCAATACAATGCCTCGTTGAAAAGACTTCTGCAATTGATCTTAATGCTTCATTTGATAATACTTGATTTCCACTTTCTGCGCCTAGCTCAAAGACGTTAAAGAAAAGCACTCTTGGGAGATAACCCTTTGTTTTCTTTTCAGTACTTTTTCTTTTATTTAAGTCTTGGAAGTTATTACTACTATAATGACCTCTCCTTATCCTTTTTATTTCGTTGTTGTGCCAAGAAGAGCCTCTAATTTGAGGGAGGTAAGATTTGGGGAAGTTGCTATCCTGAAACAGATTTCGATGCTGCACCGTAAAAATTTGTGAAAATTCTCAGAATACCTTTTTGACCTGCGATTTCTTGTGCATATGCCCCTGGTTATATCCAAACTTTCATTAGTTTTGCACTTTTCGATTTGAGCAACAGAAGGTCCTCGAAAAAATCAACCTTTGTTAGCTGTTCTGTTTTGACAGATTTCTGCCACTATTTGTGTTTGCCTCTCGATCACTTACTTTTTTAGTTCTTTTAATCACGGGACTTTTGGGAAAGTTTCTACGGTAGTATATGCTTTATATTTGGTATTTTTGAGTTGAAACCTGAACCAAAAAAGGTTGATTTACTATTATGTTTATGCTAACGTTGCTAATAGAATTGTGTGAAGTTTTGTATGAAAGAAGTTTTCAAGTGTAGGGATTGGAGAATGATGAGATGAGATGAAGTATGGACAAAAGCTCAAGCTTGGGGATGTCCATGTCACCCCAAAAAATATCTAAGAGGTACAAGCATCAAAGCTTGGGGATGCCCCCGAGGCACCCCTTCTTCATCGGCAAAAATCAGGTCACCTTTCAACATACTATATTTTTATTGCTTCATACTCTATGCGTTTTTCTTGGAGCGTCTTTACTTTTGCTTTTAGTTTTCTTTTGTTTTGTTTGCTTCAATAAATGGTTGGACCTTAACAAATTTCTTTTGGAGGAGATGTACTTTATTTTCATTTACCAAGAACACTCTATTTTTTAGTCTTATCATTCAACGAGTGTTCTCTTTTTCTAGAACTGCGTTTAGCTTTTATTTTTTGCCTTGATTTTTGTTCAGATCTTGTTATATCTTTGCATCAAGGTGTATTTGGACCTCTGGTCCATATTGGTATTCATCAAAAGATTTGTTTCAAAAAAGTTTGAATGGTGTTGGAAAAGAGAAAAAGTTTTATGTAAAAAGTGGTACAAAAAGGAGCATGTTTAGACTGCGGCTTAGACTTTTGCATGCCATGCTTGATGTCATTTTGATAGTATGCTTAGTAGTTTTTGTTGTAGCATGACTTTTCTCAAATGACTGAGATTGCTTAACGAGCCTTTGAAAAAATCATGCGTTGTTTTTATTATATGGAAGCATTTATTTGGTTTTCTCCTTGATGCTTTATTTGGGTTGACTTAGCGCATGCTTACAACATGTTTGACTCTAACAAGTCGCCATAAGCCTCTATGATCATTTGGTTTTTGACTTGTGATGCCACTTTATGCTTCTTTTAATGATGTTTTGTCGCTATGCATGATTATGGCCATTATTGCTCTCTTAGTTGGTCGCTCCCAGTCTTTTGCTAGCCTTCATTTTATACTGAGTATGAGCTCTACTCGTGCATCTAACTTCCAAAAACTAAGTTTTTCCATTGTGTCCACTATAAATTCCTATGCATGATATTTACAAGTCATTCCAAGTAAATTTTTATGTGCTACCTTTCAAAAAAAAACCTTCAAAACACTTCTCGTTTTGTGACACTATTTTCAGCTCATGGGGACATAGTGGTCGGATTTGCTATCTTCTATATTGTTAAATTCCAAAAAGAAAAAAAGAAAAAAAAGAAGAAAAAAAGGCACACCTTCATGGTATGTGAATGTTGGTGGGCATCCGATGGAATCGGTTAGCCATGGTTTGTGAAAGGAAAAGGATTGGGAGGAGTGCCAAGCTTTATAAAAGAGCACCAAAGTGCCAATCTCTCTCTAAAAAACTTGCTTCATTTTTGTATGGAAGATAGTAAGATCCCCATTGCCAGTCGTTGATAAAGACAACCACCTCTCAAAACCAATTTTTATCTCTCTGTTTTACAAATGAAAAGCTCTAGCACATGTTTAATCCCTGCTTCCCTCTGCGAATGGCATTTCTTTTACTTTTATGTTGAGTCTCCACCTTCTACCTTTATGCACCGTCTAAGAGAGCATAGTTATCATTCTGAGTATAATGTGCATAGTCCCAAAGTTTATCATTGATTGATTCATGATTATGGTTTCACTTGTTCTTAAATTATTTGTATCTAGTCGCCCTCTTAAACTTGAGGTGTCCTGTGCATTTGATATGTTTTTCCATATGATTTGAACACACGTTTGACTTTCATTGTTTTATTATTTATGATCTTTCTTTTGTGTTCCTTTTCATGTTATAACATGGTTGCTAAGTCTTTATTGTCAAGATTATATCTCTTATGCCCATATTTTAAGTTCTTTGATCCCAGCACTCAATGCTTTATATAGATGATCAAGATTGTGATGGTGCATGTCACATTAAAAATTATTCTTTTGTTATCACTTACCTACTCAAGGATGAGCAGGAGTTAAGCTTGGGGATGCTTGATACGTCTCAAATGTATCTATAATTTTTTATGCTCCATGCTTGTTTATACACCATTTGCTTTGTGTTTTGTTACACTTCGTGGCGTTTTTATGCATTTTTCGGAACTAACCTATTAACGAGATGCCACAGTGCCGGTTCCCTATTTTCTGCTATTTTTGTGTTTCAGAAAAGTTACATAGGAAATATTCTCAGAATTGGACGAAACAAAAGCCGAACCTCCTATTTTTACCGAAGCTTCGCAAAGACCGAAGATGAGACGGAGGGGGGGGGGCAGGGGCCAGGCTCACCATATGGTGGCGCGGCCCAGCCCCTAGCTGCGCCACCACATGGTGAGGCCAGGCGGCCCACCCTCTGATGCTTCCCTTTTGCCTATAAAATCCCCTCGACGGGAAAAACCTCGAGGACGAATCTCTTTTCCACGAAACATACTGCAAGCCGCCGCCATTGCCGCCGCGAGATAGGGAGGATCCAGGAGCTCTTCCTGGCACCCTGCCGGAGAGGGGTATCCCTGCCAGAGGCCTTCTCCACCACCATGGTCGCCTCCAGAGTAATGTGTGAGTAGTCTACCTTGGACTACGGGTCCATAGCAGTAGCTAGATGGTTGTCTCCTCTGCCATGTGCTTCATGTTTAGATCTTGTGAGCTGCCCTACATGATCAGGATCACCTTTATGTAATCATGTATGTTGTATTTGTTGGGATCTGATGAGTATTGGTACTATATTAAGTTGATGTGCTGAACTATATATCTTATGTTATTTCTATGTTGTTTATGATCTTGCATGCTTTCCGTTGCTAGTAGCTATCTTGGCCGAGTAGATGCTAGTAACTCTAAGAGGAAGTATTTATGCTCGATAATTGGGTTCATGCCTCTAGTAATCTGGGGGAGTGAGAGAAACCTCTAAGGTTGTAGATGTGCTGTTGCCACTATGGAGAAAACAACATTCTTGTGTCCACAGACATTTGCTTTGTTTACATTACGCACTTTGCTTAATGCAATTATCTGTTGTTCGCAACTTAATACTCAAGGGGTTCTCGGATGACTCCCCGCGAGTGGATTTTTAGTCATAGATGCAGTTGGATGGCGGTCTATGTATTTTGTCGTAATGCCCAGAGTGAATCTCATAGTGATCCTCATGACATATGTACGTTATCTTTACTCTATCAATTGCCCAATTATAATTTGTTTACCCAGTGACGAGGGGTTAACTCGACAAATGTCCTAGATGAAGGACTTAGGATCGGGGAGATAGGGCATCGGATGAATTAGAAGGTAAAGTTAGTCGAAATAGGTGTGTGATGAAAGTAAACTTTGGGTGTTAAACCTGGCTTGCTTTCAATCTGCCCTACGCCGTCCCCTCCTGGCCCCTATATATAGATGGCCAGGTCTCGAGGATCGGATAGGGTCCGATACAGATTACAATATCGACATACGGTAAGAACTCATATTCGACTATCATTACAATTGGGCCTAGCTATACTGGCCTCAGGGGTACTCAACTAACGGGCTCTATTAACTATACCCTTGTCAGTAGCCCCTGAGATTCTACCAGAATTGCAGATTCGGGTTGAATCTCTAATCTTTAAATCTTCGACTTGATCAACTCTTTGACTTCTTCTTATCTTCAAATCTTTGACTTGGTCTTTCGACTTATTTTCTTAATATTCTTTCGCAAGGGGTTTTGATGAACAAGCCTGACAACTCTGACGGATCAAGAGGTCAGTTAACTGCCGGAATAGATACTTGTCACCTACTTCAAATTCAATCCCCTTGGACTTGAATTCGGGATACCGGTCAAACCCACTCTTTTGCCGCATTTAGGACTTATAAAGAATGAATCCCAGTGATTCTCATGGTACCCAGTGCGTCCACCAGGATTTTCTTCGCGTCATAGACACAGATACATACCAGCAGAGCGCATCCATGTGCGTATACCAGGCCACACAGGATGGATCCCGGGGTCTTACCTTTGTGATAAATCACGGCATTCGAGTTTTGTTGCGATAACGCAACTCGAGAATCTTATGTCGCAGCCAAATTCGTGACTGATAAAATCAAAGAATTTTAGACTTTAAATTGACTTCTTCGCTCCCGATGGGAGTAATCTATTCGTCGACTATGTAGTCGAAGTTTGTATGACAATCTTTCTTCATCTGCACTATTGATTATCTCATTCTCTATCGGGTGCGCGCTCAGCGCTCCCGATGGGAGTAGCCCCCGAGGCTATGTTTGGATACTTGTAGTCAAGCATAGGCTCAAAGTTCAGTTCATCTTCCTCCTGTTAACGTCTACTGTTTGCAAGCCCCCGAGTCCAGGTCGAGGTTTTCATATCGTGCAACCATAGTCTCCTCTGCTTGTTTTTCCTCTTTGGTATTATCGTCTGCTGTGTGCAGAATTTAACTCCTGTTGTAGAATATGTTGACGGGCCTTGCTGTAGCACGGGGGCCCGATAAGACGTGCTTATAAATAAAGCACCCTCTAACAAGGGTAAAAACCCTAATCAGATTCCTCCTCCGCCGCATCATCTTCTCCCTCCATCTAGGGTTTTCCTTTCTCCTTTGTCCACATGGCTGATGCAGATGGCTCCCATCTGAACCTTGGCTCTCCGGTGGCGCCCCGAGGCCGAGGTCGCCCTCGTGGAAGCAAAAACAAGAACAACACCACTCCGGCTGCAGCAGGATCATCATCGGCCGCTCCGGCTAAGCGTCGCCCCGGCCGACCACCTGGTAGTAAGAACAAGCCCAAGGTGACAGGCGCTGCCACAGGTTCACTTGCTCCTCCTCCTGCTACTTCCGCTGCTCCTGCTGCGCCTCCCCGAATCTTTTCTTTCCTCTGCATTGCCATGGCGCAGTGCCGCGAGATTCAGTGCCTGCCACTGGATTTCACCAAATTCATGGATGGGCGCGAACTGCGAGAGACGGTTCTCCGCAAGCAGTCTGGCAGTGGTATCCCATACGAGGTGGAGGTGTGGTATGATGGCGACGGCGAGCAGTACTTTAAGGGTGGCTGGTCGCAGTTTGCAGAAGACCACGACATCCACCAAGGCTTCTTCATGGCCTTCGACTTCCACATCGGCACGTCGAAGTTCGACGTGAAGATCTACAACGGCACCCTCTACCAGAAGAAATATGAGGCTGAAGTCCCCTTCCATTAGGGTCTATCTTTTATGTAATCTTTGTTTAATAATGGCATTGTTTGCCATGTTATCTGTAACGAATATTTTCACTTCACTTTGATGTCTTTACTGGTACCATGAAAACAAGTCATTGTTCTGAGGTACGCTTGAGATATATCGGGTTCTTTGCAAACCAATTGGCATGAAGAGTTTTTATCGGGTTGTCTATACAACCTTATAGTGAAAAATACCTTCAAATCGCAATAAAAATTCCTTTCGTACGGCCCAAGGGTTGAAGCCCCCGAGCGGAGAAGTAGAGATATTTGTACAACTTTGTCGAGTTCAACCCAAAGAACCCGACCTATGGCCTCATGTTCTGGGTTCAAAAGGGTAACTCGAATTTAATGATATCAACAGAGTTGTTTTACGCGTAAAAACGTTGTAACTGCTCTGCGTTCCATGGATTGCTCTCGTCTTTTCCTGTCTTCTTGTCTTGTAGCCGATATGCTCCCCCTGGTATTACTTCTGTGATGATGTAGGGTCCCACCCAAGGGGACTCCAATTTGCCATGGCTGTCTTGCCTGAGTCGCAAAACTAGGTCTCCCACCACGAAGGATCGTGGACGAACTCGACTATTATGGTAGTTTCGTAAGCTCTGTTGATACTGCGCAGCCCTTTCTAATGCTTTATCTCTTGCTTCATCTAGTGCATCGACATCATCTTGCAATGCTTCTGTTGATATTGTCTCGTCATATGCTGTCACTCTTGGAGCCTCGTGTGTAACCTCGACTGGAAGCACGGCTTCTTCGCCATGGACCAGGAAGAAAGGAGTTTCTTGAGTTGCTGCATTAGGCGTAGTTCTTAGACTCCAAAGAACGGAGGGCAATTCTTCTACCCAAGCGCTCTTGGCTTTCTCGAGAGGTGCTAAGAGCCTCTTTTTTATCCCACTACATATCAGGCCATTGGCTTTTTCGACTTGCCCGTTTGTCTTCGGGTGCGCCACAGATGCGAATTTTAGCTTGATCCCTAATCCTTCGCAGTAACTCTTGAATTCCTTTGAAGTGAAATTTGTCCCGTTTTCTGTGATGATGCTATATGGTACACCAAAACGGAAAACTATTGACTTAATGAAGCTGATTGCCACTGTAGAATCTTGAGTTGTCACCGGGGCTGCTTCCACCCATTTGGTGAATTTATCGACTGCCACTAGCATGTAGACATGCCCTCCTGGCCAGGATTTGTGCAACTTCCCCACCATATCTAGGCCCCATTGTGCGAAAGGCCAAGATAATGGTATTGTTTGTAGCTCCGCTGCTGGTGCATGCGGTCTAGATGCAAACCTTTGACATGCTTCACACTTTCGAACTATATCTTTTGCGTCCTCGATGGCTGTTAGCCAATAGAATCCTGCTCGGAAAGCTTTTGCCGCTATTGCTCTGCTGCTAGCATGATGGCCGCATACTCCGCCGTGTATATCTTTTAGTATTGTTTGTTCTTCCTGGGGCGTTACACAACGCTGCAAAACGCCGGTAATACTCTTCTTGTATAATTTCCTCTGCAACACGACAAATGCTTTCGATCTTCGAGTTATCCTCTTGGCCTCCACTGCATCTTCTGGTAATTGTTTATTTATCATGTATGCAAGATATGGCTGCATCCATGTTTCTTCTATCATCATGACCTCCTCCGGTTCCGCCGTAGCCCCCGAGCCTGCTACAGTAGTCGAACTTTTTGTACTTTTTATTGATCTCTCCACTATTTCTTCCCAAAAAATACTCCGGACGGCACGGGTAAACACTGTGACCCGATATTAGCTAAATTGTCGGCTTCTTCATTGCTGTTCCTGCTTATGTGCGAGACTTCGTATCTATCGAACGTTCCTTCTAGATAATGGTACAGATTTTTGTAGGCCATCATGTTATCATTGATTGTGTCGCATCTGTTTATAACTTGCTGGACAACAAGATTGGAATCTCCAAATATTTTTAGGCGAGTTGCTCCACATGCTTTAGCCATCTTCATTCCGTGCAACAAAGCCTCGTACTCTGCTTCATTGTTAGAAGCCTGTGGGAAGCTCATCCTTAAGACGTACTTCAATTTGTCGCCATGAGGTAATATCAACAGTACTCCTGCGCCGGCGCCTTGGACTCTTTTAGAACCATCGAAATACATTGTCCAAATACTAGATAAGTCTGGTGGTCCTGTGCTCTGCAACTCCAGCCACTCTGCCGTAAAATCTGGCAAAACTTGCGACTTGATCGCCTTCCTTTTTTCGTACGTGATGTCCATGGGAGACAACTCGATTCCCCACAAAGAGACACGTCCTGTTGCTGAAGGATTATTCAATATGTTCGACAATGGCGCCTCGTTGACCACTATAATTGGGTGCACTGCAAAGTACTGTCGTAGTTTTCGTGCGGTTGTGAAGACACTGTATGCCAACTTCTGATAGTGCGGGTACCTTTGTTTTGTTGGAGATAACACTTCACTGATGAAATATACTAGCCTCTGGACGCCATGGGCTTTTCCTTCTTCGCTTCTTTCGACTACTAATACTGTACTCACCACCTGATGGGTTGCGGCGATGTACAATAGCAGTGGTTCTTTTTCTTTTGGTGCGACTAGCACTGGTGGCATGGAAAGCACTTTTTTCAACTGTGCAAACGCTGCGTCTGCTTCTTCTGTCCACTCGAATTTATCATCTGACTTCTTCATAAGTGCATAAAAAGGAAGCGCCTTCTCCCCTAGTCGAGCAACGAAGCGACTTAGTGCCACGACGCGTCCTGTAAGTTTCTGTACGTCGTGTCGTTTCGTGGGTTTTCCCATTATCAAAATTGCTTGAATCTTTTCTGGGTTCGCCTCGATTCCTCGTGCTGATACCAGGAACCCTAAAAGTTATCCTGCTGATACGCCAAAAGAGCACTTTGTCGGGTTAAGCTTAAGCTTGTACCTGCTCAAGTTGTCGAAGGTTTCTGCCAAGTCGCTGATTAGAGATTTCTCCTCTCTTGTGGTGATGACTACATCATCAATGTAGACTTGTATGTTGCGCCCTATTTGGCTTCCGAGGCAATTTTGCATCATCCGTTGATAAGTTGCTCCTGCATTTTTTAGGCCGAACGGCATCACTTGGTAGCAAAACACCCCATATGGTGTGATGAAGGCCGTTTTTTCTTCGTCTTCTTTCTTCAATTTGATCTGATTGTAACCAGAGTATGCGTCCAAAAATGAAAGCCTCGCGCATCCCGCTGTTGAATCGATTATCTGATCGATGCGGGGTAGAGGAAAGGGATCGTGTGGACAATGCTTATTGAGAGATGTGTAGTCGACACATACTCTTTGTACGTCTGTGTTCTTCATGGGTACTATGACTGGGTTCGACACCCAACTCGAAGTTTTGATTTCTCTGATAAATCTGGCATTTTCTAGCCTGTGTAATTCTGATGCTATCGGCTTCCTTTTAGGTTCATCAAATCGTCTCAATGGTTGCTTGACTGGTTTCGCCTTGGGATCTACATTTAGTGCGTGCTCGACGAGTTCCCTGGGAACCCCTGGCATGTCCGATGGACACCAGGCGAAAATTTCCCAGCGCTCACGGAGGAACTCGACGAGCGCGCCTTCCTATGCGGGATCCAAGTTCACCGCAATTGATGTTGTCTTGTTTGAATCTGTAGGTGGACCTGAATTTTCTTCGAGTCCTGTGTTGTGTCGAAAGCCTGATCTGGCAGGGATCGTCCAACGTCGGGTAGCACGTTATGATCCGTTTCTTCTTTCAACCTCTCATATTCTGCTGTCATGCCGAAGGTTTGCGCCATCCTGTTGAATTCTCTGTCGCATGTGTTGGCTACTTCAAAGCTCCCTTGTACTGTAATTATTCCGTTAGGCCCTGGAATTTTTAATGTAAGATACGCATAATGAGGTACTGCCATGAACTTTGCAAATGCTGGGCGCCCCAGGATTGCATGATATTGTGACGGCCAGTCCATAACTTTGAACTCCAACTTCTCTCTTCTGTAGTTTCCGCTACTGCCAAAGCAGACATCAAGTTCTATTCTCCCCAAGGGGTAGTTTGCGGCTCCTGGTACTATTCCATGGAAAGAGCAATCTATTGGCTTCAGACTCGTCAGCGAGATGCACATTGCCTTTAGGGTTCTAGCATATATTAAGTTTATGCCACTCCCTGCATCCATGAACACTCTCCCGATGTTGTACCCTCCAATTTGTGCCTTTAAAAGCATAGGTGAGTGACCTGGCCTGGGAACTTTCCTCGGGTGGTCTGCTCTGCTGAACTTGACTGGTTGTTCTGACCACCGTAGGTATTCTGTGGTAGCCGGTGGTGATGATATTGCTCTGTTGACTTGCCTAGATATGCTCTTTCGCTCTTTCTTCGACTTGGGCACCGGTTGAATCATGGCTGATATGTACACTTTTGAATCTAAGTGCTTTGCTAGACTTTGCATTTGATATCCTTGACTTCTGTGTCTTTCTCCTTGCCTCCCTTCTTGTTTTGAGCCCATCGCGCTTTGCAACCTTAGGAATGTTCTGCAATCCTTCATCTGGTGGTTTGAGACCCTTTTCCCGTCAAGATACGCATAGTGGATTCGACAAGGTCCGTATAGCATATCCTCGGCCGAAGGACCAGAGTACCTCGATTTTTCTACTCCTTTTGCTTGAAACCTCCTATTTTCATATCCTTCCTCTTCTTCTAGTACGTAACCCGCGGCTACCTGATTTCGCCTTCCTTGGTTATCCTTGTTGCGGTGCCGTCTCCTCTGTCTACTTATTCTGTCGACTTCTGGTGAACGTCCTCTTTTGCTGTTATACGCGTCCTCTCCATCAGCGAATTTGTTGGCTTGTTCCATTAGCTCGGCTACTGACGTAGGTCTTGTTCTTCCTATTTCTTCCACGAGATCTGAGCGACGAAGTCTGGCCGAAAAGGCGTCTATTGCTCGTTCGTCGGAGACGTCCTCTGCTGAGTTTTTGATTATGCTCCAGCGTTGTATATAAGAACGTAGAGTTTCGCCTTTCCTCTGCACGCACGCCTTGACTTCCTCCAGTGACGCTGGGCGTTTATATGTTGAACGAAAGTTTCGTGCGAATTGACTTTTGAGTTCCCCCCAACTTCTGATGGACTCGTTGGGTAGGGTATTCAACCAGGACCGTGCTGCGCCGGTGAGGTGTAGCTGCAAACTTTGCATTGCAGTCGCTTTTGTTCCCCCCAGTATCTGTACTGCCTGCAGATAATCCGATAGCCATAGGGTAGGTTCTTGCGACCCGTCATACTTATGCTGGTCGTGTGGTAATTTGAATCCTTTGGGTACCCGCGTTTTGTGAACCCTGCGGGTAAAGCATAACGCACCCATGTCTTTATCGTCGTCCTCGTAATTCTCTTCCCTCCAAGCATGTCGTGATTTGTTTACTCGAGCTTGTGCTATTATACTTCTTGCGTCCTCCTTCCTTTTCTGTCGCTTTTGCTCTTCTGATGACTCACTATACTCGTTGTCTGTGAAGTTGTATCAGAACTTCTCCTTTCGATTTCCTTTGTAGCTTGTCGACTTTGTCTCTGGGATTTGTTCCCTGATCTTACCTTCTACTATTCCGAGGCTTCGTATCGCGGCTCGGTGCATATCTTCTCGTGGGTCCCCAGGTTCTGGTCTCGTAGCTAGTAAGTACGCTTGCGCTGCTACTAGTGCTGCTTCTGGCGTTTTTTTGTATGAAGTCAGCTTCCTCTTCTTCTAGCTGTGGGGTAGGGCTCCTTGAATACCCTTCTTCTCTGCCGCATGTTGTCGCCTTTCTGTTGTGTTTTGGGTCTCCGCGCCTTTCTCTGCTGTATTCTGAATCTTCACTATAATCTTCCCAGTATTCCTCCCTTGACATACTGTTATCATCTTGAAAAACCATGTCTCTTTCCGCCCTTAATTTCTTCCTGTGTTGGTATAATGCATACAGATATCCTATTAAAACTTCTCTTCTTGATCCTTCGGGTACTTCTGTACCATGATTGATAGCTGACTTGATCATTCTCCATTCACCAGCCGAGACATGTACTTTCTCCTTTTCCTTTTTGTTGTGCTCTTTTATTTTGTCGACTTGCCTGTCGACCTTTTTACTTCCTTCGCTATTTTTTTCTTCTTCTGCTTCAGTGATAATGACGCATAACTGATGTACTTTGGAGACGCCGATGCTTCCTACAGCGAAGTCCTTTGTATTGTTGTGCGTCTGACGCGCTTTTCCTTCTGAATCGAAATTTTCCTGCATTTTGTCGCCTTCTGCGATTGATGCTTTTTCTAAGCTGACCGGCGAGTTTACCTCACTGGAAGAGCCTTCTGATGATTCTAATGTTTCCTCTATTTCGGGCTTGCTTGCCGACGGATCTGGTTTCGTCGACTCCGAAAGGCGGGATGAACCCGATGGCCCGATGATGATGCTCAAACTTCCAATGGTCAACTCCATCTCTTGATTTTCGTCGACTTCTGCGCTACTGTTGGCTAAAAGCAAAAAAGCCGTCGAATTCATGATTCCAACGCCCAAGTCCCCACGGTCGGCGCCAATTGACGAGTGGTTAACTCGACAAATGTCCTAGATGAAGGACTTAGGATCGGGGAGATAGGGCGTTGGATGAATTCAAAGGTAAAGTTAGTCGAAATAGGTGTGTGATGAAAGTGAACTTTGGGTGTTAAACCTAGCTTGCTTTCAATCTGCCCTACGCCGTCCCCTCCTGGCCCCTATATATAGATGGCCAGGTCTCGAGGATCGGGTAGGGTCCAATACAGATTACAATATCGACATACGGTAAGAACTCGTATTCGACTATCATTACAATTGGGCCTAGCTATACGGGCCTCAGGGGTACTCAACTAACGGGCTCTATTAACTATACCCTTGTCACCCAGCATGTTGTTATTTATCTTATGGAGAGACATCGCTATTGAACTGTGGACCCCATTCCAATTTCCTTTACATTGCTATACCGTTTTACTTTTACTCGCATTGTTTACTTTCTTGCATATTATTATCCTTTTACCACTCGATACGCTCAATCCTTTATTTACAGCCAACCGGTGAGATCGACAACCTCATCATAAGTTGGGAGCAAAGTTCTTGGTTGTGTTGTGCAGGTTTCACGTTGCTGCTAGGTGAAGACGCACCAGCAATATTTCAGGCGCCATTGTCTGGAGTGTCACAAAGCTAGCAAGCATCACCTTCTGAAGTTTGGATTTCTCCTACTGGTTCGATAAACATTGGTTTCACAACTGAGGTAAGACTTGCAGCTGTGCTCATCATACCTTCCTCTTGGGGTTCCCAACGGGCTGTTACTTACAAGCCATCAGGCCCCACCACCTGGTGGCATGGGCCAGGGGCTGGCCGCACCACCCCATAGTGTGGCTGGCCCCTGGTACCCCTCCGTGTCAGCTTTGGACTCCATCTCGTGTCAGGAGAAATAGGAACTTCGGCTTTTATTTTGTCCAATTCCGAGAATATTTCCTATGTAGCTTTTCTGAAACACAAAAATAGCAGAAAACAGGAAACCGGCACTGTAGCATCTCGTTAATAGGTTAGTTCTAGAAAATGTATAAAAACGCCACGAAGTGTAAAAAAACACAAAGCAAATGGTGTATAAACAAGCATGGAGCATAAAAAATTATAGATATGTTTGAGACGTATCAATCATCCCCAAGCTTAACTCCTGCTCGTCCTCGAGTAGGTAAGTGATAACAAAACAATAATTTTTTAGGTGACATGCACCAACACAATCTTGATCAACGATGTAAAGCATTGAGTGCTGAGATCAAAGTACTTAAAACATGAGCATACGATACATAATCTTGACAATAAAACTTAGCAACCATGTTATAACATAAAAAGTAACACAAACAAAAGATTATGAGTAATGATGCATTGAAAGTCAAGTGTGTATTTTGAGCATATGGAAAAACATAGCAAAGTGGTTTTCAGCTTGTCCTTCATGGAATAGCTAAACATAAATACATAGGACACCTTCAAGTTTAAGAGGGCGACTAGATACAAATAATTTAAGAACAAGCAAAACCATAATCATGAATCAATCAATAATAAATTTTGGGACTATGCACATTAAACTCAGAATGATAACTATGCTCTCTTAGACGGTGCATAAAGGTAGAAGCTGGAGACTCAACATAAAAGTAAAAGAAAGGCCCTTCACAGAGGGAAGCAGTGATTGCAAGTTTTATAAACCTCCAAAAATTATGATACTTACTAACTTTGAGCTCTCATTGCCCCCATCATAGGCATCTTGAGTGGTTAAGGTTAATGCGAGTACAATTACGAAGCATATGCTTAACAAATCATAAGTTGAAAATCTCATGTCCTACGAAGTACGAATACCCAAACCTCATGCTACTCGACTTAGGTCCCAAGCAAGTTCTTGTCATTGTAAGCATACATGTATCATCGAGAACGCCAATGGGGTACCTCTTGCCCGATGACATGGAACAAGCCCACATCAAAATAACAAGACAAATAGACAATGAACACCTCAGCATCTCTTTTATTTACCATGGGTATAGCTTTTTATTTTGAGATGCGTCGTCGAATGTCTAATATGGGCATGCTGTAAATTTCCACCATGAATGATGCATGGCTTAGATTAGCGGCCCAAGCATTTCTCTAACACATATACAAACTCCATGAGCTCACAAGTTTCCAACTTATTTCACATCGCAAGTATCCATAAATAAAATATCACGATATCAACTAAATGAGAGAAAGTGCAATGTTGAAAGCTTGCCCCATGACGGCATGGCTGGGCTAACTTCCAACTTACAACTTGCAAGCATAATATCAACATAAGAGAGCCACAATGGTCAAATTTATTAAAAGCAAGAAAGTAAAGTGTGCCGTCAGGTTCATGAGAGCTTTACTGACTAATTTTCACATAACACAAAAAGTTTAATTTGAAGGATAGATAAAAGCAAGTCGAATGTACTTGGAATAGCAAATTGCTAATAGGTAGATATGGTGGACACATTGGAAAACTTTGGTTTTGGGGAGTTGGATGCACGAGAAGTATTGCCTCTCAGTACAAAATGATGGCTAGCAAAAGACTGAGAGCGACCAACTAAGAGAGCAATAACGGCCATAATGATGCATAGCGACAAAAAATCATTAATTGAAGCATAAAGTGGTATCACAAGTCAAAAATAAATGATCATAGAGTCTTATGACGACTTGTTAAAGTCAAACATATTGTAAGCATGCGCCAAGTCAACCCAAATAAAACATCTAAGGAGAAAACCACAATAATATGCTCCCATATAATAAAAAAAACGCATGATTCTTTCAAAGGCACATTAAGCAATCTTAGTCATTTGAGATAAGTCATGCTACAGTAAAAACTACTAAGCATACTATAAAAATAACATCAAGCATGACATGCAAAAGTCTAAGCCACAGTCCAAACAAGCTCCCATTTGTACCACTATAGTCATGAAACTTTTTCTCTTTTCCAACACCATTCAAACCTTTTTGAATCAACTCTTTAAGATGAAAACCAACATAGACTAGAGGTCTAAATACACCTTGATATAAAGAAATCACAAGATCTGAATAAAAATCAAGGTAAAAAACAAAAGCTAAATGCAGTACTAGAAAAAAAAGAACACTCATTGAATGATAAGAGCGAAAACTAGAGTGTTCTTGGCAATGAAAAACAGAGTGTGTCTTCTCCAAAAGAAATTTGTTGGGGTCCAACCATTTATTGCAGCAAACAAAACAAAAGAAAACTGAAAGCGAAAGTAAATACGCTCCAAGAAAAATGCATAGTATACGAAGCAATAAAAATATAGTGTCTTAAAAGGTGACCTGATTTTTGCCGATGAAGAAGGGGTGCCTCGGGGCATCCCCAAGCTTTGACGCTTGTACCTCTTGGATATTTGTTGGGGTGACATGGGCATCCCCAAGCTTGAGCTTTTGTCCATACTTCATCTCATCTCATCACTCTCCTTTCCCTACACTTGAAAACTTCCTTTATACAAAACTTCACATAATTCTATTAGCAACATTAGTGTAAGCATGATAGTAAATCTACTCTTTTGGTTCAGTTTCAAACTCAAATATACCATCCATTAAAGCATAAGCTACTGTAGCAACTTCCTCAAAATTTCCGTGATCAAAAGAACTAAAAAAGAAAGCGATCGAGAGGTAAACACAAATAGTGGCAGATGTCAAAACAGAACAGCTGACAAAGATCAATTTTTCCAAGGACCTTCTGTTGCTGAAATTGAAAATTTCAAAACTAATAAAAGTTTGGAAATAACCTGGGGCATGTGCAAAATAAATCGCAGATTAAAAATATATTCTGAGAATTTTCAGGAATTTTTATGGTACATCGCAGAAATCTGTTTCAGGACAGCAACTTCCCCAAATCTTACCTTCCTCAAATTAGAGGTTCTTCTTGGCACAAAAACTAAATAAAAATGATAAGGAGAGGTCATTATAGTAGTAATAACTTCCAAGACCCAACAAAAAGAAAAGGTACTGAAAATAAAACATTGGGTTATCTCCCAAGAGTGCTTTTCTTTAACGCCTTTGAGCTAGGCACAGAAAGTGGAAATCAAGTAATATCAAGCGATGAAGTATCAAGTTCATAATTTGCTCTAAGAATAGAGTCAAAAAGTAATTTCTTTCTCTTTTAGGGAAGTGTTCCATACCTTTCTTGAGTGGGAATTGATATTTAATGGTGCCTTCCTTCATATCAATAATGGCACCAACTGTTCTAAGAAAATGTCTTCCCAAAATAATAGGACATGAAGCATTGCATTCAATATCCATAACAAGGAAAATCAATGGGAACAAGGTTATTGTTAACCATAATAAGAACATCATTAATCCTTCTCAAAGGTTTCTTCTTAGAAACATCAGCAAGAGGAACATCAAAATAACAAGTTTCAAGCGGTGGTAAACCAAGCATATCATAAATCTTTCTAGACATAATAGAAATACTTGCACCAAGATCACATAAAGCATGGCAATCAAAATCATTCACATTCATATCAATGATGGGCTCCCAACCATCTTCTAACTTCTTGGGAATAGAAACCTTTTGTTTCAACTTCTCTTCCCTAATCTTCATGAGAGCATTTGTAATATGCTTTATAAAAGCAACATTCATAGAACTAGCATTAGGACTTAAAGCAAGCTTTTGCAAGAACAAAATAACTTTAGAGATATTGCAACCATAAATATAAAAATCATTAAAATAAGTAGAGCTATTATCTCCCATACTCCAAAAAATTTCAGCACTTTTTGTAGAAAATGTTTTTGCAGTTTTGGGCTTTTTTGCACAAGGAGTAGGAGTTTTCTCTACACCAATCAAAGTAGGAGGAGTGCTAGCATTTGAAACAACATTACTAGAGGTGGTAATAGTACATACCTTTATATTTCTATCCATCTCATCTTCTCTTTCCCACCTAGCATGCAATTCTGCTAACATCCTAACATTATTATCAATCTTTACCTGGATGGCATTCAAAGTCTTGCTTTCTTTCACATCATGAGGCAAAACTTTTAGTTTCAGAAGTTCAACATCAAGAGCAGGGCTATCAACTTTAGAAGCAAGAACATCAATTTTACCCAATTTTTCCTTAACAGACTTGTTAAAAGCAGTTTGCTTACTAATGAAGTCCTTGAGCATGACTTCAAGCTCAGAGGGCGCACCCCTAGTGTTGTTGCAGGAATTACCATAAGAGTTGCCACAACCGTTACCATTGGTAGAAGGATACGACCTATAATTGTTGCTAGCAAAATTGTTTCTATAAGCACTGTTGTTGAAATTATTATTTCTAATGAAGTTTACATCAACGTGCTCTTCTTGAGCAACCAAAGAGGCCAAAGGAAAATTATGAGGATCGATATGAGCTCTATCATTAGCAAGCATAAGCATAATAGTATCAATCTTATCACTCAAGGAAGAGGTTTCTTCAACAGAATTTACCTTCTTACCTTGTGGAGCTCTCTCGGTGTGCCACTCAGAATAATTTACCATCATATTATCAAGAAGCTTCATTGCGGCGCCTAAGGTGATGGATATAAAAGTACCTCCAGTAGCTGAATCCAGGAGTTTTCTTGAAGAAAAATTTAGTCCTGCATAAAAGGTTTGGATAATCATCCAAGTAGTCATTTCATGAGTGAGACAATTCTTTATCATAGATTTCATTCTTTCCCAAGCTTGAGCAACATGTTCATTATAAAACTATCTAAACTTCATAATATCACTTCTCAAAGCTATAATCTTAGCAGGATGATAATATTTTCCAATAAAAGCATCCTTACACTTAACACAAGAATCAATACTATTTCTAGGCAAAGATAGCAACCAATCCTTAGCTCTTCCTCTTAAAGAGAAAGGAAACACCTTAAGCTTAATAATATCACCATCTACATCCTTGTACTTTTGCATCTCACATAGCTCAACAAAATTGTTGAGATGAGCTGCAGCATCAACAGTACTAGCACCAGAAAATTGCTCTTTCATAACAAGATTCAACAAAGCAGGTTTAATCTCATAAAAATTTGCCTCAGGAGCAGGGGGCGCAATAGGAGTGCAGATAAAATCATTGTTATTGGTATTAGTAAAATCACACAACGTGGTGTTCTCAGGAGTACCCATTCTATCAAAACTAAAAGCAGACAAGTAAAAATAGCAACTATAAAGGAACTATTTTTTTGTATTTTTGATAAAAAGATGCAAGCAAAAAATAAAATAAAGCAAAATAGTAACAAAGTAAAAGATTTGAAGTGAGAGACCCCCTTGCAGAAATCCTCTTTCTCCCCGACAACGGCGCCGGAAAAATTGCTTGATGGCGTATAGATGACCGCCCAGTTGGGAACCCCAAGAGGAAGGTATGATGAGCATAGCAGCAAGTCTTCCCTCAGTATGAAACTAAGGTTTATCAAACCAGTAGGAAAAAGCACCAACTTCTGAAGGTTGATGCTCGCTAGCTTCGCGACAACTCCAGACAATTTATATATGGCGCCTCGTCTGGGACGTAGCTTTGCACCAGCAGCAACGTGGAACCTGCACACAACACAACCAAGTACTTTGCCCCAACTTACAGTGAGGTTGTCAATCTCACCGGTTTGCTGTAAATAAAGGATTAAGCGTATCGAGTGGTAAAAGATAATAGTTTGTGAGAATGTAAATAAAGCGAGTAAATGGTAAACAGTAATAACAATGTAAAAGAATGGACCGGGGTCCACAATTCACTAGTGGTGTCTCTCCATAAGATAAATAACATGCTGGGTAAACAAATTACAGTTGGGCAATTGATAGAATAAAGCAAGCATACAAATTTCATAAGGATCACTATGAGATTAACTTGGGCATTACAACATAATACATAGACCATAATCCAACTGCATCTATGACTAATAATCCACCCACCGGATGTCATCCGAGCAACCGTTGGGTATTAAGTTGCAAGCAACAGATTATCGCCTTGAAGAAAGTGTGTAATATAAACAATACAAATGCCCTTGGACACAAGATTTTTGTTTTCTCCCTAGTAGCAACAACACATCTACAACCTTAGAGGTTTCTGTCACTCTTCCAGATTACTAGAGGCATGAACCCACTATCGAGCATAAATACTCTCTCTTGGAGTCACTAGCATCTACTCGGCCAAGATATCTACTAGTAATGGAGAGCATGCAAGATCATAAACAACATAGAGATGATAAATCAATAAATCAACTTGACAAAGTATCAATATTCATCGGATCCCAACAAACACAACATGTAGAATTACACAATGATGATCTTGATTATGATAGGCAGCTCACAAGATCTAAACATGAAGCACATGGAGGAGATGACAACCATCTAGCTACTGCTATGGACTCATAGTCCAAGATAGACTACTCACACATCACTCCGGAGGCAGGCATGATGATGAAGAAGGCCTCCTGTGGTGATTCCCCTCTTCGGCAGGGTGCCGGGAAGAGCTTCTGGACCCTCCTGATCTTGTGTCGACGACGACGGTGGCTTGCAGTATGTTTTGTGAAAAATTGATCGGGACTTTAGGTTTTCCTTGCCAAGGAGAATATATAGGCGAAAGGGCAGCATCAGGAGGTGGGCCAAGCGGCCCCACCACCTGGTGGCACAGGCCAGGGGCTGGCCGCGCGACCCCATGGTGTGGCTGCCCCCTGGTCCCCCTCCGTCTCTGCTTTGGACTCTGTCTCGTGTCGGAAAAAATAGGAACTTTGGCTTTTGTTTCGTCCAATTCTGAAAATATTTCTTGTGTAGCTTTTCTAAAACACAAAAATAGCAGATAACAGGGATGACATCTCGTTAATAGGTTACTTCTGGAAAATGCATAAAAATACCATGAAGTGTAACAAAACACAAAGCAAATGGTGTATAAACAAGCATGGAGCATCAAAAATTATAGATACATTTGAGACGTATCAAGGCCTCAGAAGACCCCACCTCCAATGGAAGCACCTTAGAAGATTCCTCACACAACTCATGAAACTCTGGTGTGATGTGCAACACTGGATCCAAGATCGCATCCATGCCCTCGCACTCATAGGCAGCTGACACATATGACTGTGGTGACTAGCAAGGACTGCCACGAGGAGAGATACAGCCGTACAGATGTTCTTCCTCAACCACAAACAACTTCTGCTCAGTGGAGTCAAGAGGAAACGAAGCCTGCACGGGGGCGTGCCCCAGGCCACCCGTCAGCTCCAAAGAATCACCAACACGCGCCAACAACAACTTTAGAGTTGCCACCTCTTCCCGAAGGGGTCGAGACGCCTCCTCAACGCAGGCATCGACTAGATGAAGGAGCTCCATGCGCACCAAGGCAACCTGAGACTGAAAAAGAGAGTCCAAAGTGCCGCTGACATTGACCTCCTCGCAGCACCTAGGAGAGGGTCTTGGTGACACCGCTGTAGGCGAAGATGAGTGGCGCACAATGTCAGCCC
This sequence comes from Dactylis glomerata, assembly GCA_007115705.1. Taxonomy (NCBI): domain Eukaryota; kingdom Viridiplantae; phylum Streptophyta; class Magnoliopsida; order Poales; family Poaceae; genus Dactylis; species Dactylis glomerata. Next base: position 5,864,604 of record QXEO01000902.1, on the reverse strand, counting down.
AACTCCGAGACGACGAGGGACGACGAGGGACAGAGAGCAACTTTGCTGACAAGGAGAACAAGCGTACGAAGAAGGAGCATGAGTGTTCGGAGAGCGAGAATGAGCTGCAGGAAAGCGGGCATGACAAAAACGCTCCTAATGACCAGGACAACGACAACAGATGCATCTGTAAGGCCCATGACACATGCTGACCTGGTGGCCACGCTCGAGGCACCGAAAGCACCTTCCTCGAGCCCAACGCTTGAAGGCGAGACTACGCTCGAGACCTTCCTTCTGAACCAAAGACGATGGCTCGCGTCAGTGGCGGCCACCCCGACCCACTTGCACCCAACATTCTTTGTCTCCTAGAGCAGCAGTACAGAGGCCGCAACAGGGCTCCACTGGCACCTTCTCAACATGATGCATATCAACGGTGTAGAGCACCGATCTGGAACCAACACCTTTGACAGAGACCAACGGTGTCTGCGGAGCCAACACCTCATCGTCCTCGTCCTCATTAGAGCTCAAAGAAGCATCCCAAAGCAGAACTGGAGCTGGCATCATTGCACCAACAGGAGGGGAAATCTCGGAGATAGTGCCTCCCGTAGCAGCCGGCGACAACGACAATGACCCGAGCACCTCAACAACCACTGCAGTGTCACACAACTTTACGTCAGAAGGACAATAAGCTGCGGGAGGTGGGGAAGGCCTTGTGGGCATCGATGCCGATGGCAGCGGATGTAGGACAGAGGTGCCCGCAAGCGCTGCAAGGGTGCTAAGAGCCGAGTCAGGAGCCGATGCAGTTGCAGGCATGGAGGCAGCCGTGGGCGAGGCTATCACGCCCACATTTTCCTTCCTGAACCTTCCCGCTGGGGGAAGTCACGACGAATGAGGAGGAGCTGCTGGAGGGAGCAGAGCTCGAGGAGCTTCACAAGCCTGCGGCAGAACATCGTCGGCATCGGCCGCAGATGCGCAGGAACCAGGCCACATCGTAGCGGAGGAGCCGGGCGGAGTCAGAGCAGCCGACACGAACGTGGATGCGAGGGCTATCCCACAGTCCAATTTGCTACTTCAGGTTGACTGGAGGAGGCCAGAACTTGGGCAGGCGGCCGGGCTCACGCAGGAGATGGCTGCCAGACGCAGATTGGGAGGTGGAGCCGGGGCGGCCGCTGCGACCCGGCGACGGTAGCATAGGACCTTGGGATGCTTGGAGAGAGGACGCCGGGAGCTTACCGGATCTGGTCACGGCAGAGGCGGAGCTGCCTGAGGAGGGAGATCAAGGTGACGACGGCGGCGAGCCTGCCTCCGTCGTGGGCATGGTCGATCGTACCATACCAACATGACGTATACATAACGATATAACCACCAATTTCTCATATCTCAAAAACCACCAATTCCCTGTATATACAAGAGGCTTGCTATGCAATGTCACCAATCAAGAGAGTTGTGAGCTCTTTGTTTTCCGATGTCCTATAATTAATACACGGATAGTTGGTCGATCGGTTGGTGACATTGCTTGAGTTAGTCCGCACATCAAGACCCCTAGGATGATATATATCTGATGAAGTTCTCAAGATGGAAGGATAATCATCTGCTTGAACCGGGACTGATGACCCGGGCCCCACCGCTTTTTCGGCCGCTGGAACCCAGAACTCATTAGTCCCGGTTCGTTTTGAACCTATAGTCCCGGTTCGTATTACGAACCGGGACTAAAGGCTCTGGGTCGAAATCCGGCCGTTGCCAAGCTCATTAGTCCCGGCTGGTAACACCAACCGGGACTAAAGATTAAGCCTTTAGTCCCGGTTGGTATTACAAACCGGGACTAATGACTTCCCTGTATAAAAAATCCTTCTTCCTCCCCGAGCCAGCCACTCCCCCTCTCCACTCTCAAGTGTTCTTCATGCAACAAACCTAGCTCGAGTTCATCCTCTTTGACCACCATTTTTTGTCACAAATTGATGTCCCCACTTCAATCTACTTGGACTAAAAGGTGAGGAATTTTGTTCTTTTGTCTTTTATTGGTAATTTAGCTCATTTAATGCTCTAGAAGTAGAGAGATTTGTGATTTTTTTATGGGAGCAATTATTTAGATGTTCATTTGATTATGTGTACAAATAGGTGAAGATAGAGGTAAAAATAGAAATGCTATATAGATTTTATTTATGTTAGATTTTATTTAGGTTAGAATTTATTAGAAATAGAAATGCTATTAGAAATAGAAATGTTAGAATTAAAAATAAAAATAGAAGTAGACATAGCTAACATAGAAATAGAAATAGAGATAGAGATAGAAATAGAAAAATAGAAATAACGATAGAAATAGAGATAGATGCCGTAGGGCGGAGCTTCCGAAGATGCCGTAGGGCATGAGCACCAACGATATCTTCGAGAAACTCCGCCACGGGAGATTTCCCAACCCTTTACGCAACACTGTTAGAGGAGATGAAGTCTTTCATGGGCTTGCAGGAATTTTTTTTGAGGCGGAGCTTCCGAAGATGCCTTAGGGCGTGAGCACCAACGACATCTTCGAGAAGCTCCACCACGGGAGATTTCCCAACCCTTTGCTCCATAACTGTTAGAGGAGATGGAGTCTTTCATGGGCTTGCAGGGAAATTTTTCCGAGGCAGAGCTTCCGAAGATGCTGTAGGGCGTGAGCACCAACGACATCTTCGAGAAGCTCTGCCACGGGAGATTTCCCAACCCTTTCCTCCATAACTGTTAGAGGAGATGGAGTCTTTCATGGGCTTGCAGGGAAATTTTTCTGAGGCAGAGCTTCCGAAGATGCCGTAGGGCGTGAGCACCAACGACATCTTCGAGAAGCTCTGCCATGGGAGATTTCCCAACCCTTTCCTCCATCCATGGGGATGAAACTCTCCCTGCCTTCGAGCTGTGCTTGCCATGGCGTATCGATGCTCCTTTTATAGGCACGGCGCCGCTTCTACTTGTGTCTTGTTCCTCCGACAGGGGCGTCGTGCGCTACATGCTTTATCTCATCGAGCAGTGCTTCAACCCATGCATACTTATCCTGCCAATAGCTTTAGTCTCGGTTGCACCCACCAGCCGAGACTAAAGGTTACCCACACGTCCTTATCCCACCGACGGTTTTGTTAGATGACACAAAAACCACCTTTAGTCCCGGTTGTACCAACCAGCCGGGACTAAAGTTTTGTTAACTTATTCTTACTTATCAAACTAAAATTAGAGAAAGAAATAGAAATTGTATATTTGATTTGCGTTTGATATGTACTTATATAATGCAGATGAGCCGAGCATGGATGTACGCCGATCGACGCTCTGGAGATTTCATTAAAGGCGTGCATTCTTTTCTCAAGGTGGCTGAGGCAACCAAGCGGAATGGTTTTATGTGTTGTCCATGCGGTGGTTGTCGAAATGAGAAGGATTACCCCTCCACAAAGACCCTTCACATCCACCTATTCCGGTTCGGTTTTATGTCCGGCTATAATAGTTGGACCAAGCATGGGGAGAGAGGGGTTATGATGGAAGACAACGATGAAGAAGAGAATGATGACAACTATCCTGAGTTCCCTGAAACCACCGATACCGCAATGGAAGATAATGAAGAAGAAGAAGGTGAAGAACGGGCATCAGATATGCCCGCTGATGATCTTGGTCAGGTCATTGTTGATGCACAGATTGACTGTGAAAGTGAAAAGGAGAGGGAGAAGTTGGAACGCATGTTAGATGATCACAAAAAGGATTTGTACCCAAATTGCGAAGATGGCCAGAAAAAGCTAGGAAGCACGCTAGAATTGCTGCAATGGAAAGCAGAGAGTGGTTTATCTGACAAGGGATTTGAAAAGTTGCTGAAAATTATGAAGAAGATGCTTCCAAAAGATAACGAATTGCCCGCCAGTACGTATGAAGCAAAGAAGATTGTCTGCCCTCTAGGATTGGAGGTGCAGAAGATACATGCATGCATTAATGACTGTATTCTCTACCGTGGTGAGTATGAGAATTTGAATGCATGCCCAGTGTGCAGTGCATTTCGGTATAAGATCAGGCGAGATGACCCTGGTGATGTTGAGGGCGAGCGCCCCAGGAAGAGGGTTCCTGCCAAGGTGATGTGGTATGCACCTATAATACCACGGTTAAAACGTTTGTTCAGAAACAAAGAGCATGCCAAGTTGTTGAGGTGGCACAAAGAAGACCGTAAGAGTGACGAGATGTTGAGACACCCCGCTGATGGGTCACAGTGGAGAAAAATCGACAGAGATTTCCCAGAGTTTACGGAAGACGCACGGAACCTGAGGTTTGGTCTAAGTACAGATGGCATGAATCCTTTTGGGGAGCAGAGCTGCAGTCATAGCACCTGGCCCGTGACTCTATGTATCTATAACCTTCCTCCTTGGTTGTGCATGAAGCGAAAGTTTACTATGATGCCAGTGCTTATCCAAGGCCCGAAGCAACCCGGCAATGACATTGATGTGTATCTAAGGCCATTAGTTGATGAACTTTTACAGCTGTGGCAGACTGAAGGTGTTCGTGTGTGGGATGAGTACAAACAAGAGGAATTTGATCTACGAGCATTGCTGTTCGTGACCATCAATGATTAGCCTGCTCTTAGTAACCTTTTTGGACAGACAAACAAGGGATACAATGCATGCACGCACTATTTAGGTGAGATCGATAGTATATATTTGGATAAAAGTAAGAAGGTGGTGTATCTCGGGCATCGTCGATTTCTTTCGCCCAAACATCAATTGAAGAAAAAAGGCAAGCATTTCAAGGACGAGGCAGAAGTCCGGGGCAAGCCTAAACGCCATACTGGTGATGATATATTTGATATGGTCAAAGATTTAGAAGTAATCTTTGGAAAGGGTCCTGGCAGTCTGTCTGTTCCGAATGACGCTAGCGGACATGCACCCATGTGGAAGAAGAAATCTATATTTTGGGAGCTTGAGTATTGGAAATTCCTAGAGGTCTGCTCTGCAATCGACGTGATGTACGTGACGAAGAATGTTTGCGTGAACCTACTAGGATTCTTGGGCTTGTATGGGAAGACAAAAGATACACCAGAAGCACGTGAGGACCAGCACCGTATGAAAAGAAGAGACGGCATGCATCCAGAGGATTCTAAGGGTCCTGCGAGCTACGCTCTTACCAAAGAAGAGAAGGAAATCTTTTTTGAATGCCTGAGCAGTATCAAGGACCCATCTGGATTCTCGTCAAATATAAAGGGAATAATAAATATGGCAGAGAAAAAATTCCAAAACCTAAAGTCTCATGACTGCCACGTGCTTATGACGCAATTGCTTCCGGTTGCACTGAGGGGGATTCTACCGGAAAATATTCGAGTACCGATTGTGAAGCTATGTGCATTCCTCAATGCAATTTCGCAAAAGGTAATCAATCCAGAAGATCTACAACGGTTACAGAATGATGTGGCCCAATGTCTTGTCAGCTTCGAGTTGGTGTTCCCACCGTCCTTCTTCAATATTATGACGCATCTCTTAGTTCACCTAGTCGAAGAGATTACCATCCTTGGTCCAGTATTTCTGCACAATATGTTCCCCTTTGAGAGGTTCATGGGAGTCTTAAAGAAATATGTGCATAACCGTGCTAGGCCAGAAGGAAGCATCTCCAAGGGCTATCTAACAGAGGAGGTCATTGAGTTTTGTGTTGACTTTGTTCCTGACCTGAACCCGATTGGTCTTCCTCAATCGCGGCATGAGGGGAGACTGAGTGGAAAAGGCACGCTAGGAATGAAATCAGCATACTGTATGGACGGACATTCTTTGAGTGAAGCACACTACACAGTTTTACGAAATTCCACGTTGGTGGAGCCGTATATGGAGCGACACAAGAATATTGTACGCTCGAAAAACCCTGGGCAGTCAAACTCCTGGATTACAAAGTTGCACATGGTGACTTTTGGTGGTTGGTTGTAAACACTTCTCATAAATGATGCCACTGTTGGATATGAGCTGTCCATGTTGGCCAAGAAACCATCTTCAACTATATTGACTTTCCAAGGTTACGAGATAAATGGGAATACATTTTACACGGTCGCCCAAGATAAAAAGAGCACCAATCAAAACAGTGGTGTGCGCTTTGATGCATTACACGACAATGGGACAAAGGACACATATTATGGTTACATAGAGGAGATATGGGAACTTGACTATGGACCGTCTTTTAAGGTCCCTTTGTTTCGGTGCAAATGGGTCAAGCTGACATGAGGCGGGGTAGTTGTAGACCAAAAGTACGGCATGACAATAGTGGATCTCAACAATCTTGTGTACATGGACGAACCATTCGTCCTAGCCAACGATGTCGCTCAGGTTTTCTATGTGAAGGACATGTCTACAAAACCGAGAAAGAGAAAAGATAAGAAAACGAATACATCACACGATGAGCCAAAGCGACACATTGTTCTCTCAGGGAAAAGAATCATCGTGGGAGTGGAGGACAAGACAGATATGTCAGAAGATTATAACAAGTTTGATAAAATTCCGCCACTGACCCAACCCTCGTCTTAAACAAAGAAGATACTCCATGGTTACGGTGCAGAAGGAAACCCCAACATTAGATGGGGATGTTGGTGATGTGTAATAATGTATTAAACCTTTTATGTAAATGTATGATTCTGGGTTAGTTATTCAAATTCGAACAGTTTTTATATTCCAAGTTTTGTCAGATTCAGAAGTATGCAAAATGGCAAAATAGTTAATTGTTTGAATAGTTAGAATAATTGATTTTGAAAATAGAAAATAGTTTTGAATTAGTTATTCAATTTCAAACACTTTTCATATTCAAAGTATTATCAATTCTAAAATATGCAAAAAGAATTTTAATCAATATTGTGTTAATTGAAAATGGCAAAATAGTTAATTGTTTGAATAGTTAGAATAATTGATTTTGAAAATAGAAAATAGTTTTGAATTAGTTATTCAATTTCAAACACTTTTCATATTCAAAGTATTATCAAATTCTAAAATATGCAAAAAGAATTTTAATCAATATTGTTTTAATTGAAAATGGCAAAATAGTTAATTGTTTGAATAGTTAGAATAATTGATTTTGAAAATAGAAAATAGTTTTGAATTAGTTATTCAATTTCAAACACTTTTCATATTCAAAGTTTTATCAAATTCTAAAATATGCAAAAAGAATTTTAATCAATATTGTTTTAATTGAAAATGGCAAAATAGTTAATTGTTTGAATAGTTAGAATAATTGATTTTGAAAATAGAAAATATTTTTGAATTTGTTATTCAATTTCAATCACTTTTCATATTCAAAGTTTTATCAAATTCAAAAATATATAGAAGTTATTCAAATTGAAATTCAAAATTTATATTCAAATGAAATCTGAAAAAATATACAGCATTGGCGCGCATTTATTATGCCTTTAGTCCCGGTTGGTAATACCAACCGGGACTAAAGGTCTGAGCCACGGGCGGGAACCGCCGGAAAGTCTTTAGTCCCGGTTGAAGCGACCAACCGGGACTAAAGACCCTTTAGTCCCGGTTGGTGGCTTCAACCGGGACTAAAGACCCCCCCCTTTAGTCCCGGTTGAAGCCACGAACCGGGACTAAAGGGGGGGGTATATATAGCGCCGCCGCCCCCTTCTTCTTCCCCACTGGATCGACACTTAGCAGTTTTATCGCGCGGAGGACACACTATCGTCGATCGTTGCGGTCAGTGAAATTCTCGAGCCGTCGCCGCCGCGCCGCCCTAGCCGCCGCGCCGCCCAGAGACCGAGCCGCCGCCTGGCCGAGACCGAGCGCCGCCGCGCCGCCGCCCGAGACCGCCGCGCCGCCGCCCGAGACCGCCCCCGCGCGCGCAGGTGAGCACCGCCGGCCGGCCCCTGCAAAATTTATGTTAGAAAAATTAGAAAAATAGTTAGGAATTTTTTTTAGAAAAATAGTTAGGAATTTTTTTTAGAAAAATAGTTAGATTTTATGTTAGAAAAATAAGTTAGAATTTAGTAGTTAGAAAAATAGAAATGTAGTTAAAAAATAGCAAATGTAGTTAGAAAAATAGAAATACTATTAGAAATGCTATTAGTTAATATGCTAGTAGTTAGAATTTAGTGTTAAAATACTAGCTAGTTAGCAATACTATTAGTAAAATTTCTAGTTAGTAATAGTAATAGAAATGCTATTACTATTAGTAATAGTAATAAAAATGCTATTACTATTAGTAATAGTAATAAAAATGAATAGTAATAGTAATAGAAATGCTATTACTATTAGTAAAATGGTAGTTAGTAAAATGCTAGTTAGTAAAATGCTATTACTATTAGTAATAGTAATAGAAATGCTATTACTATTAGTAATAGTAATAGAAATGCTAGTTAGTAAAATGCTATTACTATTAGTAATAGTAATAAAAATGAATAGTAATAGTAATAGAAATGCTATTACTATTAGTAAAATGCTAGTTAGTAAAATGCTATTACTATTAGTAATAGTAATAGAAATGCTATTACTATTAGTAATAGTAATAGAAATGCTAGTTAGTAAAATGCTATTACTATTAGTAATAGTAATAAAAATGAATAGTAATAGTAATAGAAATGCTATTACTATTAGTAAAATGCTAGTTAGTAAAATGCTATTACTATTAGTAATAGTAATAGAAATGCTATTACTATTAGTAATAGTAATAGAAATGCTAGTTAGTAAAATGCTATTACTATTAGTAATAGTAATAAAAATGAATAGTAATAGTAATAGAAATGCTATTACTATTAGTAAAATGCTAGTTAGTAAAATGCTATTACTATTAGTAATAGTAATAGAAATGCTATTACTATTAGTAATAGTAATAGAAATGCTAGTTAGTAAAATGCTATTTATGTTAGATATATAGAGTTAGAAAGTGAATAGATAGAAATGTTAGAAATATTGTTAGTAATATTGTTAGCAATAATATAAATAAAAATATGGAGTAATGTTGTTGATCTATGTTATGGATTTCAGTTATGGATTTCGGCGCCGGAAGAGAAGGTGAAGAAGAGATATTGAATATTATAGGAGAGGGTACCACCCGTGCACAAGGAGAGGGTACCACCCGTGCAGAAGGAGACGGCTCAGAATTTTTGAACGAGTCAGGTGACGGAATGGAGGAGGAGCAGCCGCATGAATCGGAAAATGATGATTGCGAGGACGGCTCACAAGGGACTGGACGTGACTTAATAACACGGTCCAGCGAGGTATATATATATATATATATATGAAGACTAGCTCTATTCATGAATCAGTAGATGACGATGCATTATGTGGTATATATATTAACGAGTGTTTTCTTATTTTAGACCTCTGAATCTTCTAGAAAGAAGCGAGGCCCGGCCAAACGGCTGGCATCAAATCAGCATTACACGATTGGGCGTCTCTCAAATGAAGGCGAACCGTTGGAACCCAAGAGTGTCGCAAATGCGTTCACACATCAATGTGGATGTCTTGTCAGGGACATGGTGCCGATAAGCATTCAGTATTGGTATAAGCCCAAGGCGGCAAAGGGAGAGCCAGCACAGCCAGAGCCAGAAGAGGGTGCAGCAGTCAATTATGTCACCAAGGTCTTGAAAGACAGACTTTGGGATTCCCTCATTCCACATTTCAATCTGCCGGTCACCGAGTCCCTGGAAGAAGCAGAGAAACAGAAGGAGAAAGTCAAGGAGTGGGCTCTCAAGAAGATGGCTGCACAATTCAATAACCACAAGAAGAGGTTATGGAACGCCTATGTCAACGCCGATCGACAAGCTCCAGAATTTACTGGCCCCAATGAGTTCCTGCGGGATCACTGGGACGCATTTGTGGAGTACAAGGAGTCCGAGCTAGGTAAGCTAAGGAGTAAGAAAAATCAGGCAAATGCGGCGAAAAAGAAATATCACCATAAGTTGGGTCCAGGTGGCTACAAAAGGGCCGAGCCTAAGTGGGATATGCAAGAGGCCGCCCTACGAGAAAAAGGCATCGAATCAGAAACAGAACAATGGCCCAGAAGGTCAAGAAATTGGGCACTTGCCCATGGGGCTGTCTATGATGAGAGAACAGGGAAATTAGTTGAAGAGAAGAAACAAATTGCTGAACCCCTGGGAGCACTTGTCAAGACAATCGCCGAGGTTCAAGAGGGGACATTCAAGCCGGACAGAGAGAACGACGAGCAGACAAAGGCCCTCGGGAACAAAGCACACACAGGACGAACACGGGGTCTAGGTTCTGCTATTCCGTGGAGGTCTAGGTTCTCCGAAGAGAGCCAGACTTATAGAAGCCGAGAGAGAGCGAAGAAGTGGAAGGCGCAGGAGGAGGCCTCACGGATAGAGAGCATAGAAAGGCAACATGCTGAGCTGAGAGAGTTGTATTTACTGCAGCAGAAGGCACTGGAGGAATTAAAGTCGCAAGGGGCAACTCAGCATCAGCAACACCTAGAAGATGCATCAGGTGACCGATCTCAGCGGAGAAGCAGTGTGGCTTCCATGGAGGTACCGATGGTTCACTACCCCGTGGATGATATCACCAAGAAGATAGACTGTGAGCTGCATGTTCCCATGAAGAACATATCGATGAAGGTGGCGGTTGGCTATGTGTTGCCATCTGGACCTGGACAAACCTGGCATGGCCGTGAGATTCGAGCTGGCTATGCTAAGGTCGGGGTGGATGCAATTGAAAGGGGGTATGAGTCCCTCAATCTTGACGTCGCTGGACCTGAAGAGGAGGAAAAACTGGGAGAAGTATTGGGTGGTATAATTCTTTGGGATAAGAAACACATCGTGTTTCTAGGCTCGGCGCCAAGGCGGCCACCCTCTCCCCCGAGTCCTCGCAATTCACCACCTCCCGACGACGACAGGGACGACTACCACCATACCCCGAGTCCACATCGATCTCCACCTCAATGTCAGCCGCCTCCGCCACCTCCGCCACCTCAGCCCACTCGTAAGTCCCAGAGTTGTGGCAAGTCCGCTGCTATGTCCACTAGCAATGTCTCTCCGAAGAAACGGGCCAAGAAAGCTAAGGCGGTGCCGCCTCCTCCTATCGAGAAGACTGCTGAAGAAATTGAGGCGGAGGACAGAGCCAAAGTGAAAAGGAAGCTCGCAGCCCTACGCCCGACCCCTACACCAAAGCAGGTATATACTCTGGAACAGAAGGAGTGGGCCATTGATATGCTTACCCAACCTTCGCAATATGAATTGCGTAAGCTAGATGACTACAAGCGTTGTTTGGATAAGCAGGTAGATGCAAAAAAAGAAGCTAATAAGACAAGCGCAACTGCAAGAGGGAAAAGAGACGTTGCCCAGCTTGGAGCACAGACCAAAAAATCGATCTCCCCGCTAAAGGTCTTTGCTAGTGATGCTGGTGGGATTGTTGCTCAACCCAATCCCGCCGACTTTGCAAGAGAAGCTGGTTTGACTCTTTCTCAATTGATACATGAAGATATCCTAAAGGCGCCTATAGCACGGCAATATGAAAAGGGGAAGAGTCTGGTCCCACCTGAGATTGAAATGAATCTACCAACACAAATGCGAAAATTGCATAAGTGGTACCTGCAAGCCGCAAAGGGCACGCAAGATTTTCTCCTTATGAAAATCACAAAGGACCATTTCTTAGGTGAAGACTTGGTGCATATTGAGTTTGATCAATTCTTTCAGCTATTCAATCAAGACGCGCTCGACAAATCTCTCGTCAGTGCCTATGTTCTGTAAGTGATTCATTATTTCTATAAGTCTCTAGCTCAACTCGTTCTTTGCATGTAATTATCCTTACTACGCTGTTTATTATGCAGAATGAAGAGTATGGAATGTAAGAAAAGGAATGACCTCCAACTTGGATTCATTGATCCAAATCGAGTTAACGGAGCGATGATACAGAGTAAACGCAAGGAGATGGAGGATATCTTGCTAGAGTTCCTACTTACGCAGGAATACCAAGCTAGAATACTGTTTCCGTACAACTGCAGGTGAGTGTGACTATCTTATACACAGTTACTTTTCCTTACTCGATGTTATAAGTGTAATTGATGAGTTTATTAACTTATATAATTAAACTTGCACGCAGTTACCACTGGATTTTGCTAAAGATTGAACCTGACTATGGAAAGGTTCAATTCTTTGACTCGTTGAATAAACCACTTAATGAATACCGAAGCATCATTGATATGATGGATAGGCAATTTCAATCATTATGGCATTATATCGGTCTCTTTCGTTCATCTATAACTCATCTATTCATTTTGTTTGCTCAACAGTGTTTGGAAACAGTTTATACGCACAGTTAAAGGTGAATGGAAAAATGAGCTGATTTACCGTCAGATCGAGGTAAGTCGTACAAGCTAGGTCCACACATCCCTTTAATTCTAGTTTCAAATACCATTAAGTATATCAATCTTGATATGTCACTGACTAAAATCTATTCTCGTAAAGTGTGCGAGGCAGCCTTCGGAGACTAATCTATGTGCATACTACGCTTGCGAGAACCTTCGTGCACAGGTCACTGAAGGAATTGATTTTCAAACAGTAAGTAAACAATATACTGACAAATTCATTTTATTGGCATCAATTTTGTTATGATGATTCATATTCATATTGTTCTTCTTCTTCGTAGTTCAAAGCAAAGCGGAATCGGCTCTCACCGACTGAACGCATAGTAGGAATTCAAGAGGAAATAGCCGGATTTCTGCTTGACCATGTCATTAACCCAAAGGGTGAATTTCATGCCAATTTCGATTAGACAATGTGTATAATTAAACACAAGTCGTGATCTTATGTGTGTGAACAAGTTGTATATATACTTGTATGCATGTATATGCTCGGTGAACCAAATATATTATATATGTATCGGTTTATATATTATGTTGTAATGCTATATGAATAAGTATATAAGAAAACTTGTTTGAAATGAATCAAACAATTGAATGGAGGAAAATACAAATATACCCTAAACCCTAAACCCCTAAATAACAATTGAAATCCAGAAAAATAAAGAAGCAGCAGAGGCTGCCACGTGTGGACTCTTTAGTCCCGGTTCGTAACACGAACCGGGACTAAAGGTCCTACGCCCACGAGCACCCAGCCCCTGCCACGTGGTCTCTCTTTAGTCCCGGTTCGTATAGCAACCGGGACTAAAGATTGGGCTCCAGTCCCGGTTGGTTAGTCCCAGTTGCGCAACCGGGACTGAAGGCCGAAACCAACAGGGACTGATGCCCTGTTTTCCACTAGTGTAATCATCATATGCTAGTCTAAAGAAAAAACCTCCCTCCCTTTCTAGAGAACATATATCTAGATATATAGAGATTGTATATATGGTGGCGAATAATCGCACCCTATGATCCCCATCTAACCAATCTCGACCACATCACCCAAAGGAGCATACCATCGCGGTCTTCGATTGATCTAGCGAGCCCGGTCGCCGACATTATCCAGCAACCAACGCCTAATCCGCATTCGGCTCACCACGTTGTGTATGCGTGCACGAGGCCTAATCGCCCAAGTGCGGCGATACGGCCAAGTTGACAGTACACCTGTAACCCGTGTTGATGTTACCTATAAGATTCGAGTTGGTGGTGAAGCCACCCACTCGACATACATCATGTAAGTGATGAAAATACTCCTACATATTACACAGACATCAATACGGGGATACAATTAAGGAAACACGCAATCACGCAAATCAGGGAGAGTTAATCAGGGAGAGTTAAGGAAACACACAATCACGCAAATCAGGGAGAGTCAATACGGAATAATAAAGACAAATTTGCTTGCATAAGGAAGCATAATGTGTACATGAAATTAGTAACAGAAACCAATGTTCTTAATTTTTTTGAAAGAGTTTCCTAACAATTTCTACTTAATTAGCATTAGCAATTAATCATGCGTGATTTGGGGGAGTAGTTTTAGAAAGTAGATCATGTAAACTGGCAACACATGCATGAGTTGCTTTATTGGGTCATGATCACACAGTTTAGACAAAAAAGATCCTACGGTGATAGTCTGGTCTGATGGGAAGCTCAAAATCAGGATCCGATTCCTAGCACCCCCTAATATTTTGCCTCCAAATTACCACAGCTATTATTATAATGAACATCAGGATAAAGGAAATCAGTATAGGACGTGTAGATTTGATGCGCATGGGCACCACTTATATCTCCGAGTTTCAAAAAAAGAGAAAAATGTAGTAGTTGTTGCCACGGAAACTATAAATGTAGCTCGAGGTACATGTAGCTTGTTTTTAAAAAATAAATCAAAAACGGCATTTTCAAGTTGCATTTTCAAAAACGATATTTGGTTATGAAACTTTGCACGTTGATAGAACTCAACAATGTCTACATCTTGATTTATTTATAGAACTTTTTGAAATTTTAAAATTGTATTTTTATTTTGAAAGTAGGCGGCAAGTTTTTTTCTTCATCTACATAATTTGTGCTAGAACAAGATAACTCAATATGAAGTGAAAGCGCTCTCAAAAAGTGAATAAATGCCAACATGTTATTTTCCAAGGTCATAAAGATATTTTTTTTCTAGAGCCGTTGCAACGCTCGGGCACTTTGCTAGTCCATATAGGATTTTAATCCCCAACTCTTGTCTAGTCTGCAAATGGAAAACTGTTAGACATTGTATTAGGACTCTGTTAATCCATATAGGATTTTAATTGTAAATACACCTGTAACCTGTGTTGATCTAATAGAAATACGAGAGAGAGACAAGACTCCGAGGGTCATCGAGCCCTTGATGTAAACTCATTGTTTTATATGGTATCAGATCCAAAAGATCTCAGGATCAAATCCTATCGAACGCACTATTAATATAAAATAGTTGCTCTCTATCGTTATATCTCTGATCATCTAACCTTGCTCCCATCTCTAAGGTTCCACAATCTAGACATGAGGAGAAGTATTAAAATATGTTGTTTAGCTCTTTCCATCAGTTCAGATTTTTTTTATTTAGTGTTTTAGGGTTTAGGGTCTTTCCCATCAATTCCGTGGGGTTCAAACTTTGAGGGAAGGCACCCATGCGTGGATAATAGCTGCCGATGCCATAGCGTCAAAGAAACGTGGCATCCTTCGGAAGAAACAATTCTATCCTCTACCTAGGGACCAGAGGTTAGGCGACCTGCTTAATTTGCCGTACGAGGTTCCAGAATCCGACAGTGATGCTAGCTTGCATCTTAGCCAATAAATATTTGCCGGGATAACTGAACCTGCCATGCGATCTCGTTTTCGGGGAGCCAACTAGCTTTGTATGTTGCGTTTAAGATTAAGTTCAGTTCAGAAACCCGCAAACCAGACGAGCATAAGTATGCTGACAAAGTGACAAGGTGGGCACTTTGCTTAACGAATTCAGCGCGGGTTCAAAAGGCTCGGCAACATGGAACGAGACTGACACTGGAAGCTTAAAATGAATCAAACTATATATTACATGCATGCAATTATATACATGAATGTTCTGACTGAACCCCATGACACCTACATCCCCACACCTTTTTAGTTTTCCGTTCTTATAGATTTCTCAAACAATATAACATATGGACTTGAAAGTTTGCAGGTCACTAAAGGTAACAACAAGAATCTGGAAAAATAGTTCGGAATATAATGGCAGAAACTCTCAAACTATTTTTCGGACATTCTATCTTAGATGTTTCAGTGAACTACGAAGTTCAAATCCATATGTTGTATAATGTGAGAGATACAAAAAAGAGAAGTTGTAAGAGAGAGAGAAAAAAGGTTACCACATACTCCCTCCGTCCCAATTTATGTTGCCTATAGTTTTTGATTAAAGTCAAACTTTGTTAAATTTAATTAAGTATTTAGCAAAATCAGTTAACTTTTATAGTTATAAATCAATGTTATTAGAATCATCATGAAATATACTTTCATATTATATATAGTTGGTATTGCGAATGTTGATATTTTTTGTTATATACTTGATCAAAGTTTATAAGATTTGACTTTTTCAAAAAATTATACGCAACATATTTTGAGACGGAGGGAGTATCTTGATACACATATTAACAACCCATATACGGATGTGTAGCTGGGTGCCTTCTGAGAAAGTACACTCTCAAAGCGGAAATGAGAATGCAGTACGCATTAAGCTCAGAACACCAATTGGCGCCATCGCTCGGGATGTTGAGAGATTCGCGTTAGCATTTTTTGCATTCCAACCCCCAAAATCGAGGGAATTTGGCCACCCTCCATACGACATATATAAGCCACTCGTACGGGGCAAACACTAGCCGTACTCAAATCCTGGCCTCCTCCTACCCCAAACCGTCGGCGACCTCCCACCTCTCTCCTCCACCATCGATGTTGTGACCTCCACCACTACCACCGAGCTCTTCTTCCCTCCCGAACATCATCCCCCCTCCCACTGTCGAGGCTATGCCTAATAGGTATACCACGGCATGGATTTATTCTAGAAAACCCTGGTTGGCCCACTTGGGTGGTAAATCTACCAGGAGCACCGGGCAGCCCAATTGCTAATGATCAAGACGGAGGCCCAGCCGACTAAGGAAGGCTCGAGCCGGAGTCTAGAAGCCATAAGCCTTGGATTAGAACGCACAACATTGTCGACGACTTAGCCTACAACACTTTCCTTAGTTGGTTAGGTTTCACCTCTGTCAACCGTAGATCTAGATATCTATATAAGTCCAAATAGAGCATCACATAATTAGTCAACCTCATTGTAACATGTACTTTCTGCATTATAGTGGATTGTGGCATCTTAGCGATCTTCCACCGCGGGGATGTGTGTGAACATGGCAAGCCTCAATCGACCTGGGCACCATATCGCTCACCACCTCCGATATACCATAGCCTTGAGAACCCCCTCATGGCATATCGTTCAAAACACCATGACACCCCTGACAAAGATCCCAAACCGGTGGCGAGATCCCGACGGAGGTGGCGACACATTGTATGGTAAGGCGTTCGAGGTAGAGGGCGCGTGGCGTGGTTGTGTGAGGTGGTCATCGTGTTACCGGATCACCGCCTCTCCTTTTTTTCTCGATTTTTTAGATCCATTTGGATCTTGGCTTGATGTTTTTGTAATTTAATAGATGCATTTGTGTGGATAAAATCACAATGCCTTGTAATGAAAGATTTGGTTACTTATGAACATTTCTAAAGGACTTTAGATTTTGTATGGATGTCGCACATAAAAATCATCTAAAAACGCAAAGTACTTCAGAATAACCAGAGTGGTTATTTTTGTGGAATTGTGAAGAACTTTCCAATTTCATCACAAATGGATTCTCAAAAGGAACTAGTGTAAGGACTTGTATATAGGATATGAAAAAACTGAGTGTCCTTTTTGCAAAAAGTGTCACCAATCTTGATGAAACGGATAGTCAAGATTCGTGTTACATGTGCAATGTGTTGCAAAATCCGTGTTCCTGACAAGTCACAAAGACAACTGGTTGCAATTTCATTTAGAGTTTTCTATATGCAGAGTTCTATATCCAGGTGACTAGGTGAGGCTACGCTCATGCAAAGGATACAAAGCTCAAGCAGCGTGTGAAAAAGAAAAAATAACAAGTTCCAAAAACCTTGATATGTAAAGAAGATCTAAAAAAGAAAGAAATACCCAAGAGAAGTACAAGCCAGAAAAGGAAATATTATGATCACGGTATCTTGTTCGATTTCACATGTCACAGGTCAATAACCAAATTAATGAGCTCTCACTAGATCATGCATTTCTTTACATAATTATGTTGGGCAGATTTAGAAAATTATCCTTAATCCCCTCATGAAAATCTTCCTCGTTTAGACATCTGACAGCTCATCGTGTTGATCATCGTCTCATCATCTCATGAACTCCTCTAGTGATTGGATGGGAACATGAGACGATGATCTGAAGTCCTTTTCACATCCTAATTCTCTCCTCCATCACACATATAAACAGATGATCCCAAAAGTTGTAGACAGATCTACCTAGGGCAAACACTTTGAGAGAGGGTCCAAGCTAGGTTGAAGGGTAGGCGGCAATGGCGTCGCGACGGGCGAATAGCACGAGCACGGGGAGGAAGAAGATTGAGATCCGGCTCATCGAGAGCGAGGAGGCGCGGAAGGTGTGCTTCTCGAGGCGCCGTACGGGGCTGTTCAACAAGTTGAGCGAGCTGTCCACCATGTGCGGCGCCCAGGTGGCCGCTGTCGCCTTCTCTCCGGGCGGCAAGGCCTTCTCCTTCGGCCACCCCTCCGTCGAGTCTGTCCTCGACCGCATCCGCACCTCTAAATACTCTTCGGAGGCACAGGTCGCGGCAGCCAAGGACGGCAGCTCCGGCGGCCGAAACCGGGCGCTGGCGGAGCTGAACAGGGAGCGCGGCGAGGTGCGCGTGCAGCTGGCCGCGATCAAGGCGCAGAACAAGGCCGTGGATGAGTCCTTGGCGAAGGCGCGCGCCGAGGGCTGCCAGGCGGCGGCGTGGCTGGAGCTAGCCAACGACGTGAGCCAGATGGGGGCGGAGGACCAGGTGGCCTTCACGGCCGCGCTGGCGAAGGTGCGCGCCGATGTGGCGGTGCGCTCCGACCAGTTGCTACAGGATGCCCTGCTCGTTAGCCGCGCTATGCGTGGCGGCGGCGGCGAGTTTGAGCGCGGTGGGAGTGGGACTAGCGCGAGCGGCGGGATGGAGATGACGCAGCAGCAGCAACAACAGCTGAATATGACGATGGAGGAGCTCATGACGGAGTTGGCTCCGCCTCCGCCGCCGACGGAGTTCGCAGATGGAGTAAACATGATGCAGCAGCAGTAGATGTCGACTCCGGTGCCGCCGCCACGTACGGTTTCGCTGACGGAGTTCACAGATGTTGCCGATGGACCTACATCTGCGAGCTATACTATTGCTTTTATCGTTTCATCGGTTGCATGGAGTGCATCAACATAGCGCCTGTTCTAGGGCATTGCCCTGCATTGTATCCATAATCCATTGCACCAAATAATGAAACTTCCAGCCTCCTTTTTACTCTCTCTGCGCAGAAAAGGTGGCGTTTCGTGGGAGACGGTTCCTTTTTTGAAACAAGTTTCGTGGAACACACACTGCTCCATGTGAAAATTTATTTCGATTTGCAAACATTTTTTTTCTATGTAGTGTGAAGAACTTTTGGAAGGATTGTTAGGCGCCCCCTACATCTGAAGCAATGTTAAATATGTTGTATAACTACTAAAAAAATCTGAAAAGAACAAGTCATTAGCACATTTACGAATGGTTTCCTTACAACTGACCCTTTTTTGTACTGTGCAAAATCTCCCAGAGACCGACTCATGATGCGAGAATTATCTAGATAGAATCAATATGATTAACTCTTGTGTCTTCATAATATGCATGGAAACCATACAATCTATTATAGAAAAAATAGAAGAAAATATTGGATTTTAGTTTATTTGGAGCAACCTGCGCGGAGCAGGTATTTCTGGAGTTAAGCAGATGCAGAGCATAACATGAGAAGAAAAAAACATGGGTACATTTGCTTCATCCATAAACTTGAATGCGAATACACACACCAAGAAAAAAGACATTAAAAAAATTAAGGTAGACCGAAGCTAGCGTGTTGGATTCTTCTTGGAAAAATAATGATATAATTTCTTCTTTGCTCGCTAAACTATTGACTTGGCTAACCTTCCAATCATACTATTATTTAGCCCACCTAAACCCCCACTCTATCATATGCAGAGCATCTTAACCCCTCGGCTACTTTGCATTATATTTTGACTTTGCTAACTTTGCATAATTTCTTGCCTCCAATAAACCAACTAGAAATATAGTTTTGGGGCTCCTTTTTTTCCTGTTGTCGGCAACCATACGTGGTATTCTTATCACACAACGTAAGTATTTTTATAAGAAAATGGACAAAGCAGAAAGAGGATGTAGTCCCACTCCATGGCAGTTCCTTCTTTCTTTGCTCTTCCATCCCATCCGTTCACCACTCCCTCGTCGTCTCTCGGTCACCAAAAAATCGAAGGGGACCACTGATCAACGCCCAAGTGCAGTTTCAGTTTCACCATGCCAGGTCTCTTGTGTCGTTCATATGGATGCCTTGGCGGTGAAGATACCATTGCACAGAATCAAATTTAGACGTCTAGAATTCTCCATGGACTGAGTTTTCGATATACCAAGGTTTTTCATCTAGTGACCCGACATGTGTTGCCAGTGGTTATGGTGATGATGGTGTAAGTGTGAAATCGTACGATTATGACACAACGGTTTGACAACTTGCTTATCACGAGGTACATATCCAGCCACAGTGGGTTGAGTGTTAACTATCATGGTGGGAGGTGACAGAATCTAGGATCATAATGGCGGTTGGGCTCTTTTATTTCCTCTATATGGTTAGTATCAACACAAGTACTAGAGGAAGTATAAGCTTCATTGTTAGAGCAACAAAGCAAAGCAAGTAATTTATCAAAAGATGTAGCAATATTATGTCTAGAAGAATTACAAGGACTAGCACATGGCAATATATCATTTTTAGTAGAAGTAGTGCTATTATCCAAATGAGGCTCACAAGATGTTAACATAGTGATACTTGCCTCATGAGCTAACTTTAGCCCATTATAGGATACTAGGAGATCCCCATGAGTGCCTGAGAACTTTTCATGTTTTTCTTCCAATTTCCTATAATTGCTAGTTAGCAACTCAAGTTGAGCCTTAAGCTCAACATTCTCTTTTAGGATAGAAGCTTTACAAGAAATAGAGTTAGTAGCATTAGTATTCTTGCACTTATCATCAAGGTTTTCTAGATTTTTAACTTTAAGTTCATACATTTCATTGGATTGAGTAAGAATGCCAATTCTCTCTTTATCAATTTCGATTTCTTGCTTAAGGAGATTTGATTTCCTATCCTCTTCTTCAAGAAGAGTGTTCAATTCAGTAATGGCTTCCTCTTTTTCATAGATGAGCTCCATTAATTACTTGAACATTGAGCGAGTGACTCCATGAGTTGAGGCACAAAATTTCATAAGCTTAGCATGAGTGGTAACTTCATCATCATCATCATCATTTATTAACATATCTATATTTTTCAACTTGTGATGAGAGGGAGAAATGATAGGAGTATGAGTAGAAGATATCACATTTTCCTCCCTTGCCATAAGGCATTTGTCAGAGCCAGAGGATGAAGAAGAAAATCTTAAATCTCCATCCATGTCCTTGTCTTGACCCATAGAGTGTTTATTTTCCTCTACATTGTTAGTGGATAAACAATTAGAGGAAATGGAAGCATTATGATCATGGCAACAAGAGATATCACGCATATCATCTACAATAGTATTTAAATGAGTTCTAAATGACATGCAAGAACTATCAACACAAGCGGATATAACACCTTTGTTGCACGAAGTGTTTAAGTCCATAGAATCTACACCACTAGCATTTGTAGAAGGATGATCATTGGTGTAAATCGCAAGATTAACATTTATTATTCTCCACTCACCATGTTGTTACCTTGTGACAAATCACATGTTGGTGAAGTGGATGAAGATGAGAAATCTTTAAGACCGTAGGTGGAAGGAGAACAACAATCCTCAAGAGACTTGGATACATCATATTTATCTTGAAGCTTGGTCCACAACTCATGAGCATACCGATATGGAAAGAGTTTACAAACAACTACATCGCTCAAATTATCATGAAGCATGATAGAAGCTCTTTGATCAAGAAATAAATTTTCCCAATCCCCTGAAGAACAATTTTGGGATACTTTATATGAGAAAATCACATAACAACATTTTGTTCCATAAATGGATCCAATCTACGAAAAAGATTAAGCATGCAAAGTTTCCAAACATCATACTTTATGCCATCAAAAATAAAAGTGTCATAGTACTCTAATTCACTAGCCGTCATCTTTACTCTCTAGGCGGTGAAGCCTAAACAAGGAGAGACCTTGTTCTGATACCAATTGAAAGATTGAGGTGTCGCCTAGAGGGGAGGTGAATAGGCGTTTTAAAAACAATTACAGATTTGGCTTGAAAGAATGCGGAATTAAACTAAAGTTTATTTTCAAGCACAAAACCTAAATAAGCTAGGCTCAACTAAGTGTACCACAACAACTAAATCTAAGAAAGATAGCACAAGATATATTTCACAAGTGATAAGAAAGATATAAATAACTTCAAGCTCGAAGGCTATCACAAGAAAATAAACTCGGGTATAGAGAAAACCAAGACATGCGGAGACGACGATGTATCCCGATGTTCACTTACTCGCAAGTATGCTAATAACCGTTGAAGAGGTGCTTGGTTACCACAGAGGTCCCCCGAACGCCACCGAGGCTCACCTTCTTCTCCTTGCCCCTCACAAAGATAGGGCTCCTTCTTATGGCTAGCTTTTCCTCCACTCCAGAGATGGCAAGCTCCAAAACAACTTCACAAGCTCCACGAAGGATAAGCCCGGGCCTCTTCACACACTTCCACAAAGAGGACACCACGACACAACCACCGAGCCAACTAGGAGGTCACCCTCCAAGAGTAACAAGCTCATGGTCTCTCACTCGAACTAATCGAAATGGAGAGCTCAACACTTATTCAAGAATGCAAAGCAAGAACACCAAGGGTGCTCAAATCCCTCACTCCCAAATCTCACCAAAGCAACAAATGCTAGGATAGGATTAGAGACAAAGAACAATGGTGGAGGTCAACTAATGACCCCAAGATCTAGATCCCAAAGGTTCCCCCCACTTAGAGGAGGAAAGAGTTGGTGGAGATTGTACATCTAGATCTCCTCTTCCAAAGCCCTCAAAAAGATGCAAGAATCATATGAGGGATGGGAGAGGAAGAAAGCTCTTGAAGGTCAACAATGGAGGCCAATTTCCTACTCAAGAACTCTAGCCAACTTGGGGAAGAAGACCCCTTTTATAGCCCCGCAGAAAACTAACTGTTACGGTTTTTTGGTCGTCCCGGAGCAGCCTGAAGTAGCTCTGGCCTAGCCCAGAGTTGATAAGGAAAAAAAAAGCTTGGAGGCTTCACTACTCAGCCCGGAACAGAGCCCGGAGCAAGTCCGGATTTCACTCCGAATTTGCAAAACAGCAAAAACACTCATACGAAAAATGCGATGTCTTTTGCATGCAAATTTTGTTTTTAGCAAACTTGGGCTTTTTGAAAATTTTAGAAAAAGTACTACAACTTTATGCAGAGAAACACCAAGAATTTCAAGATAAAAATACCAAATGTGTAGAGGTGTGAAACCTTCCAAAGTGAAGAACCGGTAAAACCTTTCAACTTGAGAACGCAATAGAAGATGCATTTGGATTCTGTTTTTGATGAACTTGGGATTGTTGGAAAGCTAGAAACAAGCTCAAGAACCTCACATAGAGAAATACCAAGAAGAAACAAAGAAGTCACATGCAAAGTATGCAAAGAATTGAGCTCCCTAAGACGATGTGATCAAGTTACCCAACCGAAAACCCATCTTGATAGTGCGGCTATCTATCCTATAACCCGGTCTCCCAACAAACACCTTGAGACTGGTAAAAGGAAAACCTAGCAAGGACATACCTTTTCCTTGAGCATCTCACTTGATCTTGATGACGATGCTTCATGCTCCCGTCAAGCCGGAATGCTTCACTTGATCATTGTTGCTTCGTGAAGACTTTAATTTGCATCCCATAAACCATTATGGGATAGCTTCATTAACACTCATCTTCACAAGTCCATTATCACCAAATGGACGGCAAGCTTCAAACATATGATCTTCTTGAGAGGCTTATCTTGAACTTGTGCTTCTCAAGCATCATTTGATTCATTCTCTCATGGGCTATACTAAATCCTTCTTTTGATGTAAGCCCATGGGAAGATACTTGATTCCACTATTCTCTCTTCATCTTGGTCAACCTTGTATCTTCTCATGCTCTATCAAATCTCTCTTGAGATGCATAGGGAATTCTTCATTTGATTGCATGATCTAAGTCTTGGTCAACCATGGCTCAACTCATGAGACCATCATGACCTTGACATAGAGCCATCACTTGAATTCTTCTCTTGTAACCAAACTCTCAAGATCATATTCATCTATTCAAACCAATTATCTTGATGCCAAAAGCTCAAAGTATATCTTGATATTTATGGCATCCAACCTTGAATCCAACACATAGTCTTCAAGCATTATCTATAGACGGTTCCTTCATATTAAACTCAATGAAAACATTAGTCCATAGGGATTGTCATTAATTACCAAAACCACACATGAGGACAAATGCACTTTCAAGAGCATCTTAACCCCTCAGCTACTTTGCATTATATTTTGACTTTGCTAACTTTACATAACTTTTTGCCTCCAATAAACCAATTAGAAATATAGTTTTGGGAGCTCCTTTTCAAATATTTCAAGAAGATAAGTGAGCACATCATGTCAGAAAGGGTAGTTTTTGAGGCCAGTAATTTAGGTAAAGACAGACTTTTCCAACAATATAGAATATGATTCAACAATGGCACATGCTAATCTGGCCTGACAGGACCATCTACATGTGAATTAGCCATCAACGACTGAATCGCGGTAATGGTTCATGGTAATTGATAGTGTGTCAAGTGAAGAGAACAAATTTATTTTCGCTCATGTACTTACGATACATTGGAGCTGGTGTGTGTGTAGGGGGGGGGTTATTAACTTGATCCTAATGATTATTTTTGGTTTGGAGTTTAATAGATAGTACCTCTAATTCTTAAAATAAGACATATATTTTGTTTAAAAGTAAAATTATGTCAGGTTAACATATACAATACAAAATCAGTATCTTTAGATACATCATCTAATTATATGAAAGGACCTAGAAATCGCCTAGTTGGGGTTTGAATATGCAATTTGAAATGTTTATATTGTTTGATGTCAATTTAAAATAGTATAATAATGCTACTAAACACGTTTCCAAAATTTTCTGCTTGGTCTAATTAGATCATGTATACCAGCATAAGACTACAAATCTCTACAAACATGGTGAAGACATTTGGCTATTTACCTTTCCCTATTTCTGTTATATTCATTTACATTTACACACAAACATTTATTTAATAGGAAAACTTGGCGCGCGGTACATCCTTAACGCATCTATACAAAAGAAGTGTAATTAATATAATGTTTATAGTTATTTACCAAATTTCATTGAGTATTTAGTGTTTAATATAGTGTTTATTGTTATTTTACCACTTGTGGGCGTCATCTTTGGTAGTTGGTTCTGATTGGAGGGATCCTGAGATGGAGCGGCGTGCATCACCCTCGTTGGAAATGTCGACTCTTGGTGGCGAGGTGCTGCGGGGTTTTGGCATTGGATGTGGCATGGTGGACTCGCGCAGGGTGGTGGCGTCTTCTGACGCTGTGGTGGTGTCGATGGCAACTCTGGAAAGAGGTGGCACTTCGGTCGAACATCCTAGAGAAGAGTGTGCGGAGAGAGAGGTGGAGGTGATCTCTGGAGCTTATGCACAAGGCTTTCTTTGGATTGTACTAGGGAGTCGGCGATGGCGGTGATCAAGGCACAAGCCCTAGTCTCTATGTGTTGTACTAGTTGAGTGGTGCTTTGACATATTAGCCTAAGACTTCAGTTTGTAAGATTGTTGTAAGGCTTCTTGCCAATCTTTGTTGAATAATTAAAATAAAGCAAGGACGTATGCATCTCTTCGATGCAGAGGCTGGGGCAACCCTATTTATTTTAAAAATTGAGTATTTGCAATAAAATTTATTAATTTTTCTATTTAACTTTAGAATGTAGAATATCCTTTTATTTATTTAGTCCAACTTGTTTATGAAGCCCTAAAATTTTAATAAAATTTAGGTAGCAGTTTTTATCGAAAATGAAGAGACACACACTTAAAAGCACCTTATAAGCGTAAGTGGACCACATACCTATAGTGACTAGGGAGCACTAGTGGGCGAAGTCTATGCATGCACAAGTAGAACAATTATAAAAAGATTATCTGATGAGGTCTATCACGCGGGAGAATAGATCAAACCAAAACTCAGGAACACGAGAATTTAAAAATGGAAATCTCCTCAAATGAGAAGTATAAATTCCACGGGCGCCAGCTAGCTAATCCTTACTATGGTGGTAATGTCTACACACCATGGAGAATTCACAAATGCAATTTGTCTTGTGCGGCGGCTTACAAAAATAATTTAAATCATAATATAACATTACCATCTCGAAGGCTCCTAGCCTTCTGCCTCGAGGATGGAACCTGGCAATCACACGCAATTTGTGCTTGTTGGCACAAAATACATCGCAGGGGTTAAATGGACCAGCTTAGCTGATGCGAAGACGTCCAAGGACTGGCGCGGTCGACTGTGAAGAAAAAAAATCTAGCTACTGGAACAAACAAATTGAACGACAATGGAGTCGGCTGATTGGACGATTGGAAGTAAGTGCTGGTCGGCAGCAAATTACCCCATTGGCATGCATAAAAATAAACTCTTTTTCTTTTTTTATCGTCAAGTGCCGGTCGACGTCCCGCAGAATTTGCATACTGTGAAATGTTATCATGACGAGCAAGACTTGGCTGAGCTCCCCATCCACTACTAGAAATAGTCGGCAAAAGCACCTAACAATAGCCAGGAGCATGCCACTGTCCTGCAGTTATTTTTGTTGTTTTTTAAGGCAAGATTACAGAACATCCTTGTCTTAATCGCTTTGGTCAGCTACACGATTAACTATTCAAAATGTTATCATGAACCATCTTTCTTTTCACTGCAAAAAAGCTCGAGTGCGGGCATATCAAAGAATTGGTCTGCTTTGCGGCGTACTCGGTGATGTTTCATTATGGAGAAGTTCACACCTACCTTTGAAATGAAAGAAATAGAGTTTTGTGGTCCCTAATGCATCCCTATATATTGTGCCAATTATGGTAGTCACTATCACTCAGCACTGCATTCAACCGAGTTCAACTGCAGATATTTCCATGATACTACCACGATAGTGCTACTACGCCTCTGGTCACTTGGTGGATCTTAAGAGCTTGCTTGATGCAGAGTACACACACGCCTGCCCCTATAAATATAGCCCTAAACCAAACAATCATCCCACACATCCCCAAGGAAGACCTAAGATCAAAACCACCAAGCAATCTGACTATAAATCAGAAGTTCAGAACATAAACCAGCATCCATGGCAAAGCCTCAGGCATTGGCTGCAGCACTGCTGCTTGTCTTGGTGGTCTCCCTTGCCGCACCAGAGGGTGCTCACGGCGGCATATGCGGCCTGTCGAATGACGAGTTCAAGCTTTGCCAGCCTGCGGCGGCGGTGGACAACCCCACGGACAGTCCATCGTCCGAGTGTTGTGCGGCGCTTGGGAAGGCCAACCTGTCGTGCATCTGCCGTTACAAAGGCGTCGCCGGCGTGTGGCTGAGGATGTACCACATCGACGCCGCCCGCGCCATGGCGCTTCCGGGCAAGTGCGGCCTCGCCATGCCCAGCAACTGTTCGTGATGATCGGACGTACAGTCTATAGGCTCTGGGTGCCTGTCGGTCTATTATACAGCTAAATAAGTGGAGGAGCACTTGAAAGGCGTTGTGCTACTAGATCTTACCGGTGTTGTGTGATTTGAACGTGTGCTAAACGCACTATGCTCTGGATACATAGTACGCATATGCATAGTGGAAGTGTAATGATAGCAAAAGTGCAAAAGTGCCTTATATTCAGTCCCAGAACTTAATATATTGTTGTGGTGGCCTGGTTATGTAAAATGACTTGGAGATGTGCTAGGAGTACTTCATTTGTTAGTTCTTACCAATTTAGGAGAACTAGCCCTGCAGAAAGTAAAAACTCTACATCTGACCGACAAACTAAGTCCCCACACCGAGACTGACACTGTTATAAGCTCCTCAAATTAATTAGAAAGACCAAGCATTTGTAACACCTAATTTACAAACTTATGAGGCAACATAAATCGACCGATTCATCTAAAAACGAAATCACTGAGCAAAATAATTTCCTGGACACGGTACCGTGAGCTCAGCTTTCATAATTACAATTGTGAGATAGCTGGTTAACTACAGAATGACAAGATTAACCTAATAGACTGCACAAACCGACTAGCTGATTCTTGCTGGGAAAAATTAGTTACATCTCCCATGTTCTTGACGGGGAGCAAGGAGCAGGCAACCAACTGGCATTGTCAAGGCGGTGTTCATTTCTTATCGAACTCATCTTGCATATCGGTGACCCACCCTCGGATGTAAATTACATGGATGCATCATGCTTCATGTACAGAGGTGGAACCACAATATGCTGAAAACTGGCAACTTTCCAAGGTATACCAGGCAGTCTTAGCAGCCAGCGGATGTGAGGAACTTGTCATAGGGATTCAGGACTGGTAATTTGCAGAAATTGGAGTGACACTGGTCATCAACTGTGTGCAGGGTTAGCCCAGCTGTTGGAGAATCTGACTCAGATGATTCAAGCTTCCCGGTGGATGGTTCACCAGCCTGTGAGTATGGTATATTTAGGAAAATTTCTTTCAGCGTTCACGAGAGAGGAAAATGAACTTGTTTGACATAATGACATGTCCAACTGTTCAATCCGTACAATATATACCATCTAGAGATGTTTAAATGTAGGCAGCTTAAGTTGCTCGTGATCTTTATGGATGTCAGTACTAACCTCTTCCTGGTGGGCACTCATGCAGAGAGATAACTTTTTCTGCTTTCCGATTAAAAGAGCTTCGCATTGGTTGGCTACGTCCTTAAAAGGCAAATTCTGGTTTGTTGACACGGACAATCTTCCAACATTCCGGGTTGTTTCCAAAACCTGCAGAAGTAATGACCTCTTTTTAGCATGTATTGCTGCACCTTAAAAGACTATTATTACCACCTCCATATTTTACTAAAAGCTATGTTCAGCTTTTGTTATGCATTTAAACCAGAGTACCACACTAGGAAATAATACATACTGATTCGAGAAGCTGATCGACATCAAGAAGACTCTTATCCAACGGATTTCGGGACTGAGGTTCTGTTAAGCTGTCAGGTTCAACAAGGGTATCATCCTCGAAAACGAATCCCATAGGAATAACCTGCATAATAAGTTTCACCACGACATAAGAAAACCAAAATGAATAGTATATAGGCTTCTGATATTTTCTCTATTGCTAAACAAGGATGATCACCTCCAAGGATTTTTGGTGCATCTTTGCATTGTATGCGGGAGATTTTGAAGGCGAGGCAATGAAATGAGAACCAATAGGACAAACATCGTCTGCAGAGAAATCCTCAAACAACTGGTTTCTTGCAGTATTCAATTCTGACTGCATATAAACACAGCATACTGGGAAATTAACAGTTACAGCAACAGAGAATGTCAAAACACGAGTCCGTGAGGGTAGCCTTGTGACATACCTCAGATAGTTCCAAGCTTTCAAGAATAATAGAAACTGCTATTTGTTTTGACTGATCATTCATGTTGATGTTTGAGAGAGATTTCAGAGCAAGATCGTCATCTTCTTTTGAGCCATAGGCTGCACTGTCAAGAGCTTGCAACCTGAGGTCTTCAACTAAACGAAGAAACGGATCAACCTGGTAAACATATCGGTTATAAATTTTTAACTATAACTACATAGTAACACAATATATGTTGCCTATAAAAGAAAATGCACGAGCACAAAGAACATAAGAATAGGTAAAACTTTTATCATCAATGATCCTACCATAAGCTTATTTTCCTGTTGGCCATTGCATTCTAAGTAGTGTATTTTGAGATTGTATTGTAATGGTTCGAACTGATCAGGTGCTGTACCCAAAATGATTGGTCGTACACCAGAACTGATACTATGAACTGAGGTGATGTTGGTCCATCCCACAGGTATCCAACTGAATATAAGTACTTTTGCACTACGCACCATATTTTGCAGGGAGAAAGAAACTAAACAGTTCATTTGTTAACCTCTTTTAAGAAAATGCTCCATACTTTTGTTGGGACATGACTATACAAATATCTTATAAAACAAAAAGACAATGTAGGACAACCATATTCTTCTTATAAGAGAAGAAACAGGAACCCAGTTCTCATCAACATTTGTTCTCTTTTTCCGAGAATCCTACATTTCTACTCTTTGTGCAATTAAAATGTTCTCTTTGTAGACTTTCTAGATTGCAAGCATGCATTATCCACAAGAACTTGTGAAAAAAGGATGTGTAATTTAACTTACTGTCCTTTCAGTCAGCAAATCTTTCACAACAGGAATAAGTGTTGGAACATTAAAAGCTTTTGAAAAGAACACAATCATAGACGTCGCCAAAGTAAAAAGAGAACGCCTGCGTGATGGTGGCATAAAACCTGCAAAACATTTTATATGTCAAGAAGAATCCCAGATGTTATGTCATTTTTATTGCGAATTAACACGCAAATGTTAACAAAGATCAAGCTGAACATCACTAAGAAAATAACCAAACAGAAAAGCAGATAAAGCTGCCGAATCATTGTTATTTTTATGAATCAGAGTTCAGTGTTTTATGCAAGAAACTCTCAAAAACATTTTAATGGAAGTAAATACCTGCGTGTAATGAAATACTTCTTAATGAAAAAGCAAGCTGAAAGCTGCCAACCAAAACTTCTAGACGTGAGTTCTGCAGTAGATCAATTAGGTCAAATCACAGTCATCGAATCAAATGTCAAATAAATCTTGCAGCTATAGAGCCTTAGAAGAACTTAATGTTAAAAGCTATACAAACAAAAAAAATTCACATAAGAAAATAAAATAGTCAACTAACTCATAACAGTATAATAACTGAATATGGCCATCCTTGATTTATTATCTGGCATTCAGCCATATAAGGAAGAAATGGGAGATAACTTTCAGACATTGACCAACTCCAGTCTTATAAGATTCTAGAAATCATGCTGTAATTGGAAATCTAACAAATCAAACAAGATATTATACAACATTATAGTTCATTGTCATTATAATGGCAGCTTGCGTATTAAATTGATTGCTCATACAGCTGATTTTCCTAAATGGTATTATGTGAATATGATAGGGAATTTATATCTGTACAATTATACCGCACATATGTTTTACTTATCATGTATTTCCTCCTTTTCACAAAATAAGTGACATTTTGGGCATACCTTCAGTCAATAGTTTTAAGAACATTGACTACCAACGTCATTTTAATATTTAGATTGAAAACTTGGAAATCATATGCATAGATTTTTCTTAGAAATTGTTCTAGAATATAGGAATTTTTAGGTTTTACACCTAATATAGTATAATTATTGGTCAGAGTTACATCTTGAAGATCGTACCAATGTATAAAACTGTTTTCAAGAGCTTGAAATGTAGCATTATTTATTTGTGAATTGTGCAAAACGCCCTCTCACCTTGGTTTCAGAAAATAGTAGCATCAAGCTGTAAGTATGTGCAATTGCTTCATAGTTTCGAGGAGCATTTTCAGGTGACAATGCCTGAGTCCACAGCGAGGAAAGCAGAAGATTTGCTTGGCGTGCACTAAGCATGAGAATGACTGGTTCCTGCATGTAAATGAAGAAACCTCGATCATGTTCTTCTAAGAAATAGTCAGAGTTACTGAATGATCCTATTAGCCACAAGAAAGCTGAGTATAATACATACTGTTTCCTGAATATGTCCACTTGGGTTACTTATTTCTGTTGCAGACTGACAAGAAGTATCTCTTATACTAGTCATCCTTTGGATAGTCTGTGACTTAAACAATTTTGGCTCATTCTCACTGCCTTGATCTGAGTCCTCACTAATGGACATTAGATTTGAGTTATCCCGGCGTGGACTTTCGCGAAATGAAAACACGTCTCTTTTTAATTTCCCAAATATAGCTGCAGAAGATGAAAAAACTGATGATTGCCTGGATAATGTCCTGTGGAGATTAGACTTGCTTGTCTGCGGAGTTCCTGAGAATGAGCATGGGGAGACAGAAGAGGGAACAAGAACAACAGAGAAAATCCGATGTGCTCCTAAATGTGTCTCACAGTCTGGATAGACCATTGCTATAATTAGTTGATGAAACAATGCCTCTGGAAATGCCTGCAATTTGTAGAATATCTTGTTAAACAATCTGTATAGAAGAGGACGGAAAGATAAAATATGCTCAATCAAACGTACTTTGCTCTTATATGACAAGTTTGGCAATGAAGCAATTATCTGGGCAGTACGATATGCTGCAGAAATGGTTGACCGTGCAACTGGTGTGGTACTTGAAATATTTTCCAGTACTACAGCTAATGTGTCAAGGATAGGTCCAGCATCACCAACCTGAAGAGCGCAAAAGAAAATTGAAGGAGCACGTAAATGAGTGGGCATGGTTGCAAATGATCTCTACCGTGCATATAGCTAATGGAAAGAAAAGGGTGTTTCTCAAAACTCTTTATAGGAAACTGACCTTCCTAGACAATTGAACAAGGCATTCATCTACAGCTTTCTGATATCTGTTATTCCATTTGTTGTCGTCTCCTGGACCTGTATCTCTGACCAGGGATTGTATACTTTTACCCAAATGCCTGACCATATCACTTATTGCAGACATTATTGCAGTAGAAGATTGAGATCTGGAATGCTCAGCGAGGCGTGATGTAACTTCAATGATGTCTAGAATCATATCTGGTAGTTTCGATACATTCTTGTGTTCAAGATGCTTGACTAACATGGACAACAATATATGCGCATTCTGTCCTGCCAGCCAATAATATAAACTTAGAAAAAATAAAAATAAATATCAACACTAGCAATATTGAAGATAAGCATGATTATGTAGGTATCTTGTATACGACATAAAAGTGTATATTAGTAAAATATATGTAAATTAAAACTTGAAAACTGAGGGGATAATGAAATACCAGATTTCTCCATTACAATCTGCATATCCAGAAGGACACACAGTGCAAGTCCTTTAGAAGGTGACCACATATTGTTATTATCAAAATAACGAAATATTGTCTCCAGAACTCGACGGATAGTTGTTGCTTCCCTGGATATTCTAGCAAGGTTGTGTAGACAAATCCCTGACCAGAAATTTGGACTTCCTGATTCTTCTCTGTCCATGAAAAATGATTTAAAGAGATACGCTATTAGAAAATTATATGACGACATCAAAATTGTAAAAATTCCAGCCTAAATTCTTTACATTGTCAAATTCAATGCACCGTGGGCAGCTCTAATATCTTTCCATGAAGAAACCCTTGCCAAAATGGTAACACCAGGAGGGTCATGACCTTCAGCTTTGAGAACTTCATTCACCCAGCGAGTCCTTCTGTCCTCAACAGTGTCATCGTTATTCTCAGAATTTGCATATGGGCTGTCATAGTTTTCCAGAACTGCAGAGACAACCTATGCAACCAAATAATTATGGTTAAAAATACTGTGGGCCGGAATAATGAAAACATCATTATGTCCTTTTAGTAATATTATCTCGACAAAGTTAACAACTAACTGGCATAAGTAGGAATTTTTTGTTACATCTTATGACAGAAGAGATAACTTGGAGCCACCAAATACAGTTGTGTATTCTAGTATCAGTCATATATAACTTATAAAATGGAAAGACTGGAAGGTAATACTATGCACTGTGAGGTTATGCAAACTGAACAGAAACAGACGACAACAGTAAGACCTTGGATTTAACTGTTAACTGACTGATATGTTTTCTACTAAATGACCATAATGGGAGATGACAAATACTGCACTTACATTGTCAAGTTCTGCAGAGATATGAGAGTGCTCACCCATAAACCAAACCTGAAAATCAAATAAATCGACATTATACATGAGGATTTTGGATACAAAGCTGAAACACAAATGTTAAGGCAAAAAATAGAAGAAACATTTCTCAGATTTTGCCAGTGTATATAAGGGATGTATGGACTGTCTTTTCCTGATGGATCCACTCATAGGCAGTACGGTGCAAGGACCAATGTTTTGTTAAGGGGATTAAATGAATTATATTTAATGGCATGATGCCTGACAGACAGGACATTTTGAGGAGATGCAAGATGACAATCTCTAAGCATACTATTTTCTAAACACGAAACAGGTAGGATAACAGTTCACTACATATCACGAGTAGCAAAACAAACAAGTTTGTGCAACATCGACCAAACTTAACAGGTAGGATAACAGTTCACTACATATCACGAGTAGCAAAACAAACAAGTTTGTGCAACATCGACCAAACTTAGCGAACTCTCGCACTCTCATCTGTTTAACAGCTCCCATCTGCTGAAAAAGTTGCCACCATCGATCTATGTTGCAGGTTGATACGCCACCGTGCATGTTTCTTCTTTCCTGGCCTCTTTCAACTTGTCAGTTTGTTTATCATCTTTTCTTTCGCCTGCAACCATATTGAGATTGAGATATCTGGAGATCTCCGTGGTCCAAATGCACATATCAGTGAAAGTTTTTCCAGCAACAAGCTTGCGCACTCCTTGCAACGTCTTATTCCTCAAGTCAACAGCAATCACCACTTCTGGCTGACAAGCTTTGGACAAGAGATAGACAACATCATCATCCATACTCAGCGTGGGGAAAGCCGCGGTGAGGACTGGCCGAAATAATGCTGCCTCGATTGGCTCGGCAACGATATCATCAGAACTGGCGGTGCAGCCAGGGCACCAGTCCTTCCATGAAAGAATGGGGATGATGGGCATGCTCCATGTGGCAGCCTTCCAGCCAGCACGTAATTCACGGCGTGTCTTTCGATGGAACCACTCCAGGTAGGAAGCAGGTGGTTGGTCAGGAGGATCCTCGCTTGGCAGGCCAATTTCCATCTCGATGTACTTGATGCAGTCTCTACTTAGGCTGACGGTGATGTCCCGGAACGCGTAGGAGAGGCGCTTGTGGTACAATTGCCAGTTACCTTTGGACGGTGGCGGCAGCGGCACATCCCGGAGCACGGGATTTTCGTCTAGCACGTTGCAGACGAGGATGCCGCGCCAGAGGTCGACCCAGCCCACCGTGCCACCCGGGCCTCCGAGCGTGATCACCTTGGTGGTCTTGTGGTACAGCTCCGTCTGCTCCACCGGACACCTTGTCCCTCAGCGGCTCCTCCACAGACAACGATCTGGAGCTCCAACGCCCCTCGGAGGAGCGATACAGGAAAAGCTCGAACTCCGGCGGCTCCTCGATTGTCCCGTCCTCCTCGAGTGGCGCCTCGTAGTACCTGTTTCCAAGAGCGGCGATGGCGTACTCGTCATCGCCGCAGCGCAGGAGGGCGACCTCGAAGTCGAGTAAGGTATGGGATTTTCCCGGGCTAGGAAGGAGGTGCAACGACGGGTGCTGAGGGTGCGCCCTGTAGAGGAAGCAATCGTAGTCTTTCATACTCAGCCCTGCGTATCTACTGAGGGAGAGGCGGAAGAGGACGAGGTCGGCCTCCACGGCGATGACCTTGGGCTCCCCACTGAAATCAGCGGCCGCGCGGCCGGGACGGTGGACGCAGAAGTGGGAGACGTCCGGCGGGCGGGCGATGGAGAAGGTCACCTCGATGGGTTGGCCGGTGCTCGTCATGGTGCTGGCGAAGGTGGCGTTGGGGCATCTGGAGATGCAACCCCTGATGTCAAGGAGGACCCAGCTTGGAGGCTCGTCGCCCTCCAGCTCGGGGAGGGGAGGTGGGTTCGGCGGAGGAGGTCGCGCCGCCATGGCACAACCAGATCGATAGACGAATGGAATTTTCTGGGACGAAGTGAAAAATATCTGGTTCATTTATTTTCTGCTGAGATCTTTGCATATACTCCCTCGATCGAAAATAAGTGTGATTGATTTTGTACTAACCTACTGTAAAGTGTGTATTATGTTATTAACACTTATTTTTGATCAAAGAAAATATTTGTTAGTATTTTTATACATATCGCAAATGGTTACATTTTGAACTTCTCATACACATACACTGCATCGAGTATTAATTTATTACGTCCATGGTAATTTTGGAATTTTGAAATTTGGAGACACGATTTTTTTGGGGTTGGAAATACATTTTTTGTGCACCTAAAGAAATGTACTCCTATAGGCACGATTTTCTCTTGGCCCATTCTCTCCCTATTGGCCCTAAGTTAGGTTTAGTCGAAAATCCCCTCTAATTTTATAGCATTACCTTGCCTCACCAGAGACAGTGCTACCGAGGCTGGATCTGGCTTAAACACGTGCCAAATGGAGGGCGAGATGGAGGTGCGGGACTAACCGTGATTCCCCTCTGATCCACTAGTTCTGGGTGAGTGCGTCGGTAGATTCGTGTATGGCGAATATGACACTTGGCATCGCGGTTGTAGTCTACAAATGAAAACCCACGATCTAGCCTCCTAGCCATCAGCATGTCGTTTCCTTGTTTTCCTTGTTGAAGGTGTTGGTTGGACCGGTCAACATCGGCTTTTGAGGGGCAATTTCTTATTAAAGGCATTTTTTTGGAGCATTTTGTGGCTCGACTAGGTGATTGGTTCACGGTTACGAGATTTGTGGTGGGATTAAGTGCTATTGCGGTCGGGGTTGGGGGGGGGGGGGCATGTCCTACATGATCCGATTATTTTTTACAGCTATTTGTTCAATATCAATGTTGGAATTTACTTGGCATTATTTTAAATAATTTATAGTAGCTGTAGATCAATTACCCTCCCTTTGAAAAAAAAAACCATGAAAACATCATGGAGAACAAGCTACCAATGAGCCAATCAGGTGTAGAGCCACAAGTTATAACGAAAGAAAGGAGTACCATGGATGAAAGTGCTTGGAGCCCAGCTGCATGAAGAATAGATATCTTTTCCTTCTCACCCAACTCTTGGGCTAGCTGACATAGTTTAGGAATTTGGCTCTCTAGATTGAACATGTAAGTGCTGTCAATCTGCAACGAAAAGAACATGACACATATATAATTCAAATTTGTCTTAAAACAAGGTATTTGTTGGGTGATTTAAAACTCAAAACTATTTCAAATTCACAAATTGATGCCTACCCGAATGTCCAAATACCTGGTAATTTACAAAGTCAAAAAGTGTTTGACACGCTATTATCCTTAAGTCATCATGTCTATTCTGCTCCAATGTAGTTTCTACGATGGTTAGTAAGCTATTGGCAAACAGTGGCCTGCAAAACAGTGACTTCGCTAAATACAGCAATTATCCACAGAAACTGAACATATAAAGATATGCACCAGCTACAATTTTTAATGTTACCAGAGATCACAAACTACCCCTAATAGATATATCCCCAAAAAAATATCAAACTATATATTTAGTTGTATAATGTAACTGACACTATTTTATTTTATATAAGATTTTTTGAACCAGTTTCATTCAGATCAAGTACAAATACAGAGTGCATTATTATGTCTCGGAATGGAGGGCGGTGTAGATAGGACATATGCTACTTCTATGAGC
This sequence comes from Dactylis glomerata, assembly GCA_007115705.1. NCBI lineage: Eukaryota > Viridiplantae > Streptophyta > Magnoliopsida > Poales > Poaceae > Dactylis > Dactylis glomerata. The sequence goes on along the minus strand of QXEO01000902.1, from coordinate 5,827,373 downwards.
TGAACAATTGCATCTAAAGATAAGCTCAGACACTTTCGATTTCAGAGCCTGATGTGCGCAGTCGTGTGAGTATGTAAATAGGAAAGTAGTGATCATATAACGAAACTGTAAAAAATATGCTACAATATTCCAACATTTAGCAACTAGAACCTTCAGTGACATATTCAAGAGGGAAAAGGCAACTAGCAAAAATAACTTACAGTTGCTCCTGACAAGAACATATCACCTTTCGGTAAATCGCCATAACAACTTTCACTGAGCCAAAACGCTCAGCTCTCAATTCCTTGAAGAACTTTTGCTCCAAATAAACCGTAATCTGTGAAAGTGAAAGTTCATACACCATTATTTAGGTTTTCCAACTTGTACCTTGTAAAATTAAGTTCATCGGTAATTAAGACTCTATTTTATCTTAATTGAAAGGGTTTATTTGGAAAGTAGAACATGTATGAATAATGAAAATACCAAATCCATTAATCTGGAAAACAGTTGCATTACTTTTTGAAACTTTCCTTAGCATGATTTAACCCTCAGGTTCCACTACTCATATATACTAGTTAAGGGCACATGCTTCGCATGGTAAGACAAATAGGTCATACTTTGTACTCCTTTTTAAGCAATATATGTTGGAGTGGGCTTTGGTCCATGGCCCAATACAAATTCTGAAATTCTCATGGCCCATTCATGCATAGCAAGGGGTGGCAGCCAAAGTTTAGTCCCACCTTGCTAGTTTGAGGGGAGTTGCACCAATATATATAGTGGGGTGTTCTACTACCTCCTAAAGTGAGAGTAGAGGAGTGGCTTACACGCGCGCTCCTCCTCCTCCGCCGCCCGCCTGCGCGCGCGCCGCGGTTTGCGGAATTGTGCCTCGGTGCCGAGCTTACTTATCTTTTTGCTGTTCGGGAAAATTTCCGGCGTGCACCGGACGACGGGACAGTAGGCCTCCGGAACCTCGCCTCTTGTGAACCTGTACGGGTGAGGGGCGATCAGGTTTTTGGGGAGCGCTTCTGCGCGACTACTGACGGCATCACGTCGACCGACGACTCCTTCCCCGACGAGGATTTCTTCCCGGACATCAGCGCCCTCTACATCAACGACATGGCCGACGACGCTGGTGCCAACGCAAACGCCAACGCGAACGCGAATCTGAACGCGAACGCGAATCCTCCTGCAGCACCGTATGCAATCTGCTCCTATCTTTTTCAGTTTCTGTTACAGTTTCTTGTACTAGCGTTTGGAGTAGATGTGATCTCTTTATCTGTGTTAGATTTGATCTGTTCGTCTATTCTGCTAGTATGCATGATTACGTTAATTCCTACAATTATCATCATGTTTTATTATTGGTTATTTCGGATTAAATCTTATGATAAATTGCTTATATATTCAACAATCCAAAAACCTGATTATAGGCAATTGAGTCCAACCGGTTTGGCCGCGGCTACCAGGCCGCCTCCCTTTGATGGTGTCTATTATAAGAGGTGGCGCACGAGAGCAGTTCTATGGTTGAAAAACCTAGGCTGCTATAGCGCCACTCTTGGCAGACCTGAGGGAGATCTTTCTCCTGCTCAGGAGGAAGCTTTTCAGAAAGTCGACACCATGTTTATGGGGGCTTTGTTCAACATTCTTGGTGACAACATTGTTGACACCTATATGTCATTTGATAATGGCAAGGATGCGTGGGATGCGCTGGAAGCCAAGTTTGGTGTTTCTGACGCTGGCACTGAGCTGTATATCATGGAACAATTCTATGATTATAAGATGACTGATGACCGTCCCATTGTGGAGCAGGCTCATGAGATACAGTCTCTTGCCAAAGAACTCGAGCAGTTCAAGTGTACCTTACCGGACAAGTTTGTGGCCGGTGGCGTTATTGCCAAGCTTCCTCCTTCATGGAGGAACTTTGCTACTTCTCTAAAACATAAGAGACAGGAGTTTTCCGTTTCGGATCTCATTGGTTCTCTTCATGTTGAGGAAAAGGCGAGAGCAAAGGATACACGTGTTCGGGGCTTTGATGGAAGTTCTAGTGCACATGTGGTGCAGAAAAACAACTTCCAGTCCCACAAGTCCAAGAATAAGAACAAATTTGAGGGCAAGGGAAAGTTTGACGGCAAGAACAAGGCCTCGCAGACTACCAACTTCAAGAAGAAGACTGAGTATAAGAAGAAAGGATCCTGCCATGTGTGTGGTGATCCGAATCATTGGGCTCCTAGCTGCCCTAAACGCTTTGATAAGCGTCCACATGGAAACGGCGGCAATTCTGCCAATGTTGTTGTTGGTGATACGGATATGAAGGATGCTGGGTACGGTATATTTCCTACCATCCTTTCAGTTTGTCATTCGCCTGAATGGTGGATAGACACCGGTGCCAATATACATGTATGTGCTGATATTTCCATGTTTTCTTCTTATCAGGTCGCACGGGCTAGCTCCGTGCTGATGGGAAACGGCTCACGTGCTTTTGTTCAAGGTGTTGGTACGGTAAATCTGAAGTTCACTTCGGGGAAGACCGTACAGCTGAAGAATGTGCAGCACGTTCCCTCCATCAATAAAAATCTCGTCAGCGGATCCCTTCTGTGTCGAGATGGTTTTAAGTTGGTTTTCGAGTCCAATAAAGTTGTAATATCTAAGTATGGACAATTTGTTGGGAAAGGCTATGAGTGCGGAGGCTTGTTCCGCCTTTCTTTGTCAGACTTATGCACTAAAGTTATTAATCATGTTTGCAATGATAATGAGTCCAATATTTGGCATTCACGACTTTGTCATATTAACTTTGGTTGCATGACGCGGCTAGCCAACATGAGTTTAATTCCGAAATTTACTAATGTCAAGGGATCTAAGTGCCAAGTGTGTGTGCAAGCAAAGCAACCTCGCAAGTCTCACAAGACTGCGGAGGCAAGAGATTTGGCACCACTAGAGCTCATACATTCAGATCTTTGTGAGATGAATGGTGAGTTGACAAAAGGTGGAAAGAAATATTTCATGACATTAATTGATGACTCCACCAGATACTGTTATGTGTATCTTCTGAAATCTAAAGATGAAGCTTTGAACTACTTCAAAATCTATAAAGCTGAAGCAGAAAATCAACTTGATCGTAAGATCAAGCGGCTTAGGTCCGATCGTGGTGGAGAGTATTTTTCCAACGAATTTGATTCTTTTTGTGCGGAACATGGTATAATCCATGAGAGGACGCCTCCCTACTCACCTCAATCTAATGGGGTGGCTGAAAGAAAGAACCGTACTCTAACTGATTTGGTTAACGCCATGTTAGACACATCGGGTCTTTCCAAGGCATGGTGGGGGGAGGCGATCTTGACTGCGTGTCATGTCCTAAATCGTGTTCCCACTAAGAACAAAGAAATTACACCATTTGAGGAATGGGAAAAGAAGAGGTTAAAACTCTCTTACTTACGGACTTGGGGTTGTTTGGCAAAGGTAAACTTGCCGGTACCCAAGAAGCGAAAGCTTGGACCAAAAACCGTGGATTGTGTTCTTCTGGGATATGCGTTTCATAGCATTGGCTATAGATTTTTGATAGTAAAATCTGAAGTATCTCACATGCGTGTTGGTACTATTATGGAGTCGAATGATGCGACTTTCTTTGAGGACATCTTTCCAATGAAAGGTTCGTCTAGTTCATCAAATCAGGAGATGCCTAGTTCATCTAGTCAAGAATTATTTACAATTCCTGAACCCACCATTTCGATAGAACACTCTGATAATCCTGTGGAGGATAACAATAAAGCTCCTACTAGGAGTAAGAGACGGAGGACTGAAAAGACCTTTGGTGATGATTTTATTGTATACCTCGTGGATGACACTCCCACTTCTATTTCAGAAGCCTATGCATCTCAAGATGCTGACTACTGGAAAGAAGCCGTTCGCAGTGAGATGGATTCCATCTTGGCAAATGGAACTTGGGAAATTACTGATCGTCCTTATGGGTGCAAACCTGTAGGATGTAAGTGGGTGTTCAAGAAGAAGCTTAGACCTGACGGTACTATTGAGAAGTACAAGGCACGCCTTGTTGCTAAGGGTTATACCCAGAAAGAAGGGGAAGACTTCTTTGATACTTATTCACCCGTGGCCAGATTGACCACTATCAGAGTACTACTATCCCTGGCTACCTCGCATGGTCTTCTCGTTCATCAAATGGACGTTAAGACGGCTTTCCTAAATGGAGAGTTAGATGAGGAAATTTATATGGATCAGCCGGATGGGTTTGTAGTAGGTGGTCAAGAAGGAAAGGTGTGTAAGTTGCTGAAGTCTTTGTATGGTCTTAAGCAAGCACCTAAGCAGTGGCATGAGAAGTTTGAAAGAACCTTAACTGCTGCAGGCTTTGCTGTCAATGAAGCTGACAAGTGTGTGTACTATCGCCATGGTGGGGGCCAAGGAGTCATCTTATGTCTGTATGTTGATGATATACTGATATTCGGGACCAGTCTTGATGTTATCAAGGAGGTCAAAGACTTTCTATCTCATTGTTTTGAGATGAAAGATCTAGGAGTGGCTGATGTGATCTTGAACATCAAGCTACTGAAAGATGACGATGGTGGGATAACACTGCTTCAATCTCACTATGTGGAAAAGATCTTGAGTCGTTTTGGGTATAGCGACTGCAAGTCTTCTCCTACGCCATATGATCCTAGCATGTTGGTTCGAAAGAATCAGGGAGATCCTAAGGATGCTAAAGATCAGCTGAGATATTCTCAGATTATTGGCTCGCTTATGTATTTGGCCAGCGCTACGAGGCCTGACATCTCTTTTGCTGTTAGCAAGTTGAGTCGATTTGTGTCAAATCCTGGAGATGTTCATTGGCAGGCTCTTGAAAGGGTTTTGCGTTATTTGAGTGGCACTGCGAGCTATGGAGTTCACTACTCTGGGTATCCAAGGGTACTTGAAGGGTATAGTGACTCGAATTGGATTTCTGATGCTGATGAGACTAAGGCCACAAGTGGTTATGTGTTTACACTTGGTGGTGGTGCTGTTTCCTGGAAGTCTTGCAAGCAGACCATCTTAACGAGGTCAACTATGGAAGCAGAACTCACAGCATTAGACACAGCCACTATTGAAGCAGAGTGGCTTCGAGAGCTCTTGATGGACTTGCCTGTGGTTGAAAAACCTATACCCGCAATTCCTATGAACTGTGATAATCAAACTGTGATCATCAAAGTAAACAGTTCTAAGGACAATATGAAGTCATCAAGACATGTGAAGAGGAGACTGAAATCTGTCAGGAAAATGAGAAACTCCGGAGTTATTGCGTTGGATTATATCCAAACATCTAAAAATCTGGCAGATCCCTTCACAAAGGGTCTATCACGCAATGTGATAGATAATGCATCGAGGGAGATGGGTTTGAGATCCACACTTTGAGTTGCCCACAGTGGTAACCCACTCTATGTGATCGGAGATCCCGTGAATTAGAGTTGGGAGACAAGCTGTTGGTCAGCTGGGAGGAGAGTATCCTTACATTATACTACCACTCCATATAGATGCAATACTCTCCTATTCTGCATGGCAGGTTGATATTTATCTTAATGTGTTCTAAGTGGCTTATTTATAGCAAAGATGTTGCCCTGCAGAACATCTTTTGAAGAACACACCTATATGAGTCTGACTGTCAAACGTCGCAGTCTATGGGAGTTGGGTGCTCTCTAATAAACTCATGAAAGGCCATGGAGTATGACGCATAAGCTCCAAACCGCGGGGAAGCCTTGCGGCAGCCTAGTATCGGTCTAGGCTTTGTGTGAAACTAGTGCGCACCAAACTTGTAGTTCAAGGCATAGTCCACTATTCAAGTTGCAATCTAGTGTAGCATGAAGTTCTAAGTGGAAGTTCAACTTAACAGTCTCCACCTTGCACCGGTATATAAACAATGTTCTGGAATTATTTGATGTGATGTGATGAGATGTGCCAATGAGACTTTGTGGGGGATTGTTGGAATTTGGCTGTGGGCTTTGGTCCATGGCCCAATACAAATTCTGAAATTCTCATGGCCCATTCATGCATAGCAAGGGGTGGCAGCCAAAGTTTAGTCCCACCTTGCTAGTTTGAGGGGAGTTGCACCAATATATATAGTGGGGTGTTCTACTACCTCCTAAAGTGAGAGTAGAGGAGTGGCTTACACGCGCGCTCCTCCTCCTCCGCCGCCCGCCTCGCCTCGCCTCGCCTCGTCACGACGCGCGCGCGCGCCGCGGTTTGCGGAATTGTGCCTCGGTGCCGAGCTTACTTATCTTTTTGCTGTTCGGGAAAATTACTGCGCAAGTTATTTCGGACGTGGGCTGCGCCCCACGTCTTACCCGACCGGTGCTATATAAGCAGGCTTAGGCTCAAACCCTAATCACGCTGTATCACATCCCGTCTCTCGCCTCCAGAGCCTTGCGCCGCCGCTACACCTTCTCCATCCCCTCTTCCGGCGTGCACCGGACGACGGGACAGTAGGCCTCCGGAACCCCGCCTCTTGTGAACCTGTACGGGTGAGGGGCGATCAGGTTTTTGGGGAGCGCTTCTGCGCGACTACTGACGGCATCACGTCGACCGACGACTCCTTCCCCGACGAGGATTTCTTCCCGGACATCAGCGCCCTCTACATCAACGACATGGCCGACGACGCTGGTGCCAACGCAAACGCCAACGCGAACGCGAATCTGAACGCGAACGCGAATCCTCCTGCAGCACCGTATGCAATCTGCTCCTATCTTTTTCAGTTTCTGTTACAGTTTCTTGTACTAGCGTTTGGAGTAGATGTGATCTCTTTATCTGTGTTAGATTTGATCTGTTCGTCTATTCTGCTAGTATGCATGATTACGTTAATTCCTACAATTATCATCATGTTTTATTATTGGTTATTTCGGATTAAATCTTATGGTAAATTGCTTATATATTCAACAATATATGCATACAATAACGTGAGTGTTTTCTCAGGCCTATACAACATGATAATCACACCGAGCTTGGAAAGTAAACATATGTACTGAATTATTTAACTACTATCATTTTTTTGTTGCAAATGATGATTTCTACTATCATGACTTGGAAACATCACTTTATGAAAAGAAAAGAGAAAATCAACGGCTTACATCTCGTATTAAAAACAAAAATAGAACAAATTTGCAGGTTTTCCATTGATACATCAGAGAACTATTTTAACTGAGATCATGTGAGTTTGATTGCTTATATTTTACACATATAAATTAGTTAAGCTAAATGTCACAGTCCAACCTATACTAAGATATATTTGTAAAACAAAAGAAAAAAAAAGCTGCTCTATGTAATTACAAACGAAGCTTCTTTGTCAATTTCTCATTAGAGACGTTTCTTCTAACCAATTAATTTATCCATGCCCCTGTACCGAGGCTGGATGCTTTTTCGTCTCCAGGCATGTTGTCTGGTTGCTAGTTTAAATAATGTTTCCTGGTGGATTGCTACTGTAGTGTTGCATGTGTACCCAATGCGTTGTAGCTGGAAAATTCCAGAGAGCAATCAGCACGACCGTACAAAAGATGTCAGAGGAGGACGCGCGAATCCCTGGTTCGTGGACCGTTAGATTGACGTATCTAACCGCATATATGTGGCCACGAAGTTCTGTACTTAAAGCCAGCAAATGTGAGCCGTCTGATTGAAATGATCCAACGGTCTATATGACTGGATATTTGTATACTATATAGGAGTATAGATGTGTAGAAATAAAGCAGACCTTTGGAACACGCAGTGGATTCCTCGAAATATATTCACACAATTTTCCTATCTTTCGATCATTTGGCGGCTCATCCTGAAAAAAGACCAACAAAGTATGTATGTCTTCAGTTTCATAATTGAATTATACAAGACACACTTTTGCAGTGCACATATATACTGATGCAAAATTGTAAACACTTGCACAACTGAGAAACGTTAACCACCATGGAGGTCTCAAATTACTCCTCCGTTTGAAATAGATGACACACTAGTATGCCCACATTCTACAACATAAGGTGTATAGGAATATGTTACAGTAACATATAAATTATGGCCATACGAAATCACCAATCCAAATGATTCTTTTGAACATTTATCAGAAATCATAAAAGCTTGATTGCATGCTTTTGGAACAGTGAGGACTGAGGAGTCATCTATCGACGAATTGGGGTAGTTCTCTTCAACGAGTAGTGCTAGAACAACACAATTAGAGTACGATACAGAAGGAACCAAAAAATGTAACAAATGGCTGCACATATTTATTTATCCTGATGATCAATCATAGGCTAAAGCGCTAAACAAGCTAGGCATAGTTTCATACATAACGTGCTAGAACAAACACATTTAGAGTATTTAGCGTGCATGTCACCTGGGACTTGGGGAAGATTTCGGCGAGCAACTTCTTGTAGCGCTTCACCGGGTGCCGAGACCTGGTCCGCAAGTCGGGGCAGAGGAAACACAGGCTCTCGCACACCTCCATCGATCGTCGTCAGCAGGGGGCCTCAAGCTCCACCATTACGGGTACAGTTCAACTGTACGCGATGCACGCCTCGCTGCTGAGGAAGCCACGTACCTCTGAAAAAGAAGAAGGCACGTTATAGCGAAATCCAATCGCTCCCAAAATGTATAGGCCGCAAAGAGCACAGCGATTAACATTTCTCAATTCCCATTGGACAGAATTACTCAGAATGCCGCAAAATTTGTGGGAGCACACGCACATTCGGTCGATTGCAATAAAAATTGCGAAACGATCACCTAGCCGGCGGCGACGCGCGGATGAATCACGTGGGGATCCTGCCACACGTACCTGGGGAACGATCGATCGATCGGCGAGACGGCCGGGCGCACCGCGCGGCGGGGCAGCTCCGCGCCTCGCGGCGATCGTTGGCGGGCGATCAGGTGGGGAGACAGGGGCGGGGATGGGGATGGGGAGAGAGAAGGGAAGGGGCCTCCTCTTCCGCTCCTTCGTCTCCGCGTCGTCTGCTGGCGCGAGGCTAAATTCGCTGCTCCCGCTGCGCTGTTTTCTATATCTGGCTGGGTGGTGGCCACGGCGTTTTCCGGGCGAGGCGCTTTTATATACGGACATAGGAACGCAACGGAACGGTTTGCCTGATCACGCTCAGTTCGTTGAAATGTGAGAAAATCGATTTAAAAATAAATAAATACTCCCTCCGTTTCAAAATATAAGATATTTTAGCTTTGTGAAGCAAATGTATCTAGACATCTTTTAGTGTGTGTATTCACTCGAATACACACACTAAAAGATGTCTAGATACATTTGCTTCACAAACCTAAAACATCTTATATTTTGAAACGGAGGGAGTATAACTGACCGGGTCGGCTTTTACAAAAAATGCGAGCGAACGTGAGAATAATTTTAGTTGATGGTTTGCTTGTTGTGGGCTGTCATCCCCTTGTGCGGGTGGTGAAGGCATGGCCCCTCCTCGCCTCACACGGTAGGATCTCCTGGCCTGTGCGGCACGGCTGCCCTAGAGGGCGTTTGTGGCTGGCGTAGATGGGCATCGGGACGACAGCCTTGGGATCTGGCGGAGATAGGTGGTGGCCCTGGGGTCCCGCTGTTCAGCTCTTGGCGTGGAGCCTGTGTCGGCGTTGGTCGTTGACGGCGGCCGAAGTGTTCTACGACTGTACAGTTGGCGCCGGGGTGAAGCGGCTCGGCTCCTAACCTCCGCAAGGTGCAGGTGGTGATGGCGGTGCTTTTTTTTTTTTGAAATCAATACCATATATATTTATAGTAAATAGTACATGATAGAGCTGACTCCAACTATTACAAAATAAAGTCTAAAAGAAAACGAGCTAATCTTCGAGGTCTTCAAACTCTTCTTCTTCCATGACATAATCTTGTATTTTTCTGAAGGCAGCCAAAAGATAATGGCACAAATATCATACCATATACCTGCAAATACCAATAGAGGTGCTCCCATATTTTTGATTTGAGCCGCAATGCCAAGGCTACGTGCACGCACGCAACCATTAAAATAATCAATCCACATCGGCGAGAGTACCAACACCAATATTCCAGGGAAAAGAGACCGAACAGCCTGGTCGACGTCGTTGGAGAGCCGAGTATACGAATCACCATTGTCGAGGACGTAGCAGCCGGGATAAATATTACGAGGATAATCCTCCTCGCGGCAACCAAGAGAAAAACTCCAAAATTGACTTGGCGAAGTAAGATCTGGAAGACCGTACCTATAGAACTGTAATCTAACAACACCACCATTAACGCCAAGAAGAACTCGTCGTCGAACGAAGGGCCGAAGATCACTTATTGTAGACGATGCCATCTCCATTGACATTAAGGCCAAAAGAAATTGGCTACCAAATCCCTAATCTAATCTTGTGAGGACACTATTTTAATTGAAAACTCCACCCATAGATCGGGTTCCCCACCCCTCCTGACACCGGCAAGGCCGGCCGGAGGAGGGGGAACCAATCTATGGAGGAGGAGGAAGAGAGGCGGCGGCTAGGTCAGGAGGGGTGGCGGCTGGTTTTCTTTACCTCGTCGGTGGTGATGGCGGTGCTCGTTGAGCTCTTCGGACTGCTTGGGGTGGCTGCAGCCGGCTGGTGGCATGGGGGCTATTGGCTTGGCCTGAATAATGGTGGCCTGACCCTAGCTCCCTTCTTGCGCCATGTTGTTGCTCTACCTGTGCTGGATTTTCAGATTGTAATTGACCGGTCGTGTGCATGCCCTTTTCTAGGATGTGGTGGAAGCTTCACTTTCTTACTAGTGACATGCCCAAGTTTCAATTTCCAAGGTATTGATATTGGTAAAGAAAGTCATGGTGGCTGCGATCAGATGTTGGTAATGGCGGAGTGGTATATTGGAGGCGATGAAGAGGGGCGGCACAGGTTCTTGTTGTGTGTCGGGTGTTTAATATCTTGCAGATGCGGCCTTGGCAAGTGGGGTTGGCAGGGCTTGTGGATTGCATTTGTGATGGTGATCCCCAAGTACAGAGTCGCGATTTCCATTTTTTGCTTGTCTCCATTTTTGGATAGTGACAAGTGGATATTCATTTAGATACTTATTAGTTGTTTAAGATTTCCATTCTGGTTATTAAGAAATCCTTTTTAGGTTATGATTAGAATCTTATCAACAATGTTTACTTTCTGGCTGGTATGATCTTGTTAACTCAATCATGTTAATAAAGATCACTGATGTTTTCCTGGAGAATCCAGGATCAGGTCTTTTTATCTGATTTGCTACAGGTTCATTATCATGTTCAAGATTTGTTTATTGGATAGTCTTAGTGAACTATTGTTATGTTCTTATATTCATTTTCACAATATGATCTTGCTTCTGTGACTCTGCTCCTATGATTACTTGAACTCTAGCATAATTTAGCTTGGGTTTCAGTTAGCTTTGGTTCAAGGTCAAGATTCTATTGGTTTTACTACCGTTCCTTACCATATTTTCTTCTAGTTTGTTTGCCTCTCCTCGAGGTCAAGTATTAGCCTTAGGACAAGTTCCTAGGACCAATCTCATTAGATTCTAAACAAAATGGAATAACCAACTCGTGGTTCCAACATTTTAATATCTAAGAATTATTCCATGTTGTTTATTTTTGCTTTGCAGGTTCAAAGCAATGGTCTTAGACTTGGAATGATGATGAAGATCAAAAGATAAGAATATCAGAAGGTACAAATAGGAATAGTCTAGGTCTAGACTAGGGGTTTGGATAATTTCTTTAGTACTTTGTATTATGAATTCTGTAACTTTTATATTTTAAATCCTTGCTCAATAAATCTTATAAAAAGAATACTGAGGTTTGAAATGAAATTATTTATTTTGTGATATTTTTCTTGTGATTTAACAAATTTATTATATTTATTATGAATTCTTGAATGTGAACTCAAGTTTGACTATTTCAAACTTCTAATTTGAATCCAACTACAATCTCATGATCTTGTTCCTTATTTAGATCATAAATCAAATATGTGCATGGTTTGGACACAAAGACTCTATTTACTTTCTTAAGTGCTGATACGTCTTTAACGTATCCATAATTTTTGATGCTCCATGCTTGTTTTTACACCATTTGCTTAGTGTTTCGTTACACTTCGTGGCATTTTTATGCATTTTCCGGAACTAACCTATTAACGAGATGCCATAGTGTCAGTTCCCTATTTTCTGCTATTTTTGTGTTTTAGAAAAGTTACACAGGAAATATTCTCGAAATTGGACGAAACCAAAGCCAGACGTCCAGATATTTCACGGAGCTTCCAGAAGACCGAAGAGGAGACGGAGCCGGACCGGAGGGCGGCCACACCACCAGGGGGCGCGGCCCACCCCTGGCCTGCGCCAGCCTGCGGTGTGGGCCCTCTGGTCCACTTCTGATGCTGCATCTTCGCCTATAAAGACCCCCCGACGGGAAAAACCTAAATACCTGATCACTTTTCCAGAACACATCGTGATCCGCCGCCGCTGTCGACCCGAAGATCGGGAGGGTCCAGAAGCTCTTCCCGGCACCCTGCCGGAGAGGGGAATCGCCACCGAAGGTCTTCTTCATCGCCATGCTTGCCTCCGACGCGATGAGTGAGTAGTCTACCTTGGACTATGGGTCCATAGTAGTAGCTAGTTGGTTTTCTTCTCCACCATGTGCTTCATGTTTAGATCTCGTGAGCTGCCTTACATGATCGAGATCACCGTTTTGTAATTCTACATGTTGTATTTGTTGGGATCCGATGAATATTGGTGTTATGATTGAGTTGATGTACTGAATTTTATCTTATGTTATCTCTATGTTGTTTATGATCTTGAATGCTCTCCGTTGTTAGTAGCTATCTTGGCCAAAGTTGCTAGTGACTCCAAGAGGGGGTATTTATGCTCGATAGTGGGTTCATACCTCTATTTAATCTGGGGGAGTGACAGAAACCTCTAAGGTTGTCGATGTGCTGTTGCTACTAGGGGGAAAACAACATTCATATGCTCAAGCGCATATGCTTTGTTTACATTACACACTTTGCTTAATGCAGTTATCTGTTGTTCGCAACTTAATACTTGTGGAGTTCTTGGATTGATTCGCCATAAGTGGATTATTAGTCATAGATGCAGTTGGATGGCGGTCTATGTATCTTGTTGTAATGCCCAGAGTAAATCTCATAGTGATCCTCTTGACATATCGCGTTGTCTTTATTTTCTATCAATTGCCCAACTGTAATTTGTTTACCCAGCATGTGTTATTTTATCTTATGGAGAGACACCACTAGTGAACTGTGGACCCCAGTCCTATTTCATTTATATTGCTATCACCTGTTTACTTTACTCACACTGTTTACTTTACTAGCATACTATTACTATTTTCCACTCGATACGCTCATTCCTTTGTTTACAGCAAACCGGTGAGATTGACAACCTCATCGTAAGTTGGGAGCAAAGTATTTGGTTGTGTTGTGTGCAGATTCCGCGTTGCAGCTGGCAAAGCAAAGCACTAGACAAGGCGCCTTATAAATTGTCCGGAGCTGTCGCAAGCTAGCAAGCATCACCTTCAGTCGTTTGGCTTCTTCCCCTTCAGATTGATAAACCTTGGTTTCTTATTGAGGGAAAACCTTGCTGCTATATTCATCATACCTTCCTCTTAGGGTTTCCAACTGGACGGTGCTTTTCATAATCAACACCGTGCCGCATCAAGCTCTTTTCTGGCGCCATTGCCGGGGAGGAAAAAGAAGACTTCTGCAAGGGGAGTTTTGCACGCACATCCTTTACTTTGTTTTAGTTTTGCTTTACTTTATTTTTACTTGCATCGTTTTATCAAAAATACAAAAAAAATTAGTTCCTACTATAGTTGTTATTTTTGTTGGTCTGTTATTGTCTTGCTTTATCATGCTTTCTATCAATGGTTGGTTTCTTTGAAACTAAATCTTTTTGGCAAGGTGAGTTCACGGAAGAGCAGCAAAATTATTATGAGGAACACCGCTTGTCACAAAAAGGGAAACACTTATGGGAACAAATTGATAAATTGTATATCATTGCTAGAAATGTGTGTTCTACTTATAATGTTACTTATTGCTTTGATAAATCTTGTTGCTGTAGGAGGTATAAACACCTCCCTTTTCAATGTGAGTATAACGATGATGTTACCATATCTTCTTATATTAATGGAAATTATTAATTTTATGATGTGGAACAAATTGAAGAATTTATTGCTTGGAAGGATGCATTCGAACTTGCTTATTTGCTTGAAAATACTGATAATGCACCTTATAAATATGAGGTTTATGATATAGTTAAATTTTGCTTTGATAATTACAAGGAAGAAAATGACTATATTCTTAAATATCTTAATAGATGCTCTCCAACGGAAGAGACTAATGCCTTGAAGGAGCCTATAGAAGAAGAAATTGCTGAAACTGGGAGCTTATTGGATGAAAAAGAGGAGGAGAGTGATGATCAAGAGGAGGAAGAATGGAGTTACCCATGTCTACCTCCCAATAAGAGTAACTCTTTAACTAATACCTTATTTGATCGCCCTCCATGCTTAACAAAGGGGGGTGAGTGTGATATTTATATTGTTGAGTTTGTTCATGATGCTACTGAAAATTATTATGAGAGAGGAAAATATGATTGTTGGAATTCTCATGTTACTAGAACACCTCTCTTTGTGTTGAAAGTTCCGAAGTTGCTCTTGTTTTATCTACCCATACTTGTTACTATGTGCTTCTTTGATTTATTTTCTTACAAGATTCCTATGTACAGGAAGTGGGTTAGACTTAAATGTGTTTTATATTTGCTCCTTGATGCTCTTTTTGGCTTCCATTCATATTTCTTTTGTGAGCATCTTCTCAAATTACTGCGCCTAGCTCAAAGGCGTTAAAGAAAAGCACTCTTGGGAGATAACCCAATGTTTTTACATTCAGTTCTTTTTCTTTTATTTGAGTCTTGGAAGTTATTACTACTGTAATGACCTCTCCTTATCCTTTTTATTTCGTTTTTGTGCCAAGAGAAGCCTCTAATTTGAGCGAGGTAAGATTTGGGGATGTTGCTGTCCTGAAACAGTTTTCAGTGCTGCACCGTAAAAATTCGTGAAAATTCTCTGTATATCTTTTGGACCTGCGATTTCTTGTGCAGATGCCCCAGGTTATATCCAAACTTTCATTAGTTGAACACTTTTGATTTGAGCAACAGAAAACCCTCTAAAAATTCATCCTTTGTCAGCTGTTTTGTTTTGATAGATTTCTGCCAATATTTGTGTTTGCCGCTTTATTGCTTTCTTTTTGAGTTCTTTTGATCACGGAACTTTTGGGGAAGTTGCTACAGTAGTATATGCTTTATATGTGGTGGTTTTGAGTTGAAACCTGAAGCAAAAAGGGGTTGATTCGATGTTATGCTTACACTAATGTTGCTAATAGATTTGTGTTTAGTTTTGTGTGAAGGAAGTTTGCAAGTGTAGGGATTGGAGAATGATGAGATAAGTTGAAGAATGGACAAAAGCTCAAGCTTGGGGATGCCCATGTCACCCCAAGAAATATCCAAGAAGTACAAGCGTCAAAGCTTGGGGATGCCCCCAAGGCACCCCTTCTTCATCGGCAAAAATCAGGTCACCTTTCAACACACTATATTTTTATTGCTTCATGCATTATATGTTTTTCTTGGAGCGTCAGTTGTTTTTAGTTTTCAGTTTTGTTTAGTTTTGTTTGCTGCAATAAATGGTTGGGCCCCAACAAATTTCTTTTGGAGAAGTTACCTTGCTTTTCATTTGCCAAGAACACTCCGTTTTTCATTCTTATAATTTCAACGAGTGTTCTTCTTTTTCTAGAACTGCGTTTAGCTTTCGATTTTCGCCTTGATATGTGTTCAGATCTTCTTATATATTTTCATCAAGGTGTATTTTGACCTCTAGTCCAGGCTGGTTTTCATCAAAAGAATTGTTTATAAAAAGTTTGAATGGTGTTGGAAAAGAGAAAAAGCTTTATGCAAAAAAGTGGTACAAGAAGGAGCTTGTGTAGACTGCGGCCTAGGCTTTTGCATGTCGTGCTTGATGTCTTTTTGATAGTATGCTTAGTGGTTTTTCTGTAGCATGACTTGTCTCAAATGACTGAGATTGCTTAATGAGCCTTTGAAAAAAAATCATGCGTTGTTTTAATTATTTGGAAGCATTATTTTGGTTTTCTCCTTTAATGCTTTATTTGGGTTGACTTGGTGCATGCTCACACATGTTTGACTCATAGAAAGTCGCCATAAGCCTCTATGATCATTTAGTTTTTGACTTTTGATGCCATCTTATGCTTCTTTTAATGCCGCTTTGTCGCTATGCATGATTATGGCCGTTATTGCTCTCTTAGTTGGTCGCTCCCAGTCTTTTGCTAGCCCTCATTTTGTACTGAGTATGAGCTCTACTCGTGCATCCAACTCCTAAAAACCAAGTTTACCATTGTGTCCACTATAAATTCCTATGCATGGTATTTGTAAGCTATTCCAAAGTAAATTTTCATGTGCTACCTTTCAAAACTTTCAACTACTTCTCGTTTTGTGCCACTGTTTTTAGCTCATGGGGACGTAGTGGTCAGAATTGCTATCTTCCAAAGTACCCCTCGACTAGGCAGCTTCATTAGCTCGTCATTAATTTTGCATGAGAGCTGGTCAGATGATTGTAATCTAATTTTAAAAGAAAAAAAAGGCACTCCTCCATGGTATGTGAATATTGGTGGGTGATACGTCTCCAACGTATCTATAATTTTTGATGCTCCATGCTTGTTTTTATACCATTTGCCTAATGTTTCATTACACTTCGTGGCACTTTTATGCATTTTCCGGAACTAACCTATTAACAAGTTGTCACAGTGTCAGTTCCCTGTTTTCTGCTATTTTTGTGTTTCAGAAGTGATACACAGGAAATATTCTCGGAATTGGACGAAACAAGTTCCTGGAGTCTTATTTTACCCGGAAGCTTCCAGAGATCCGAAGGAGAGTAGGAGGGGGGGCCACCAGGGCCCCACACACAGGGCTGGCGCAGCCAGGGCCTGGGCTGCGCCACCCTGGCGTGAGGCCACCTGGCCCCTCCTCTGACATCGCCCCTTCGCCTATAAAGACCCCCCGACGGAAAAAACCTAAGTACCCGATCACTTTTCCAGAACACATCGCGATCCGCCGCCGCCGTCGACCCGACGATCGGGAGGGTCCAGAAGCTCTTCCCGGCACCCTGTCGGAGAGGGGAATCGCCACCGCAGGTTTTCTTCATCGTCATGCTTGCCTCCGGAGCGATGAGTGAGTAGTCTACCTTGGACTATGGGTCCATAGCAGTAGCTAGATGGTTGTCTTCTCCACCATGTGCTTCATGTTTAGATCTCATGAGCTGCCCTACATAATTGAGATCACCGTTATGTAATTCTACATGTTTGGTTTGTTGGGATCCGATGAATATTGGTGTTTATGATTGAGTTGCTGTACTGAATATTATCTTTTGTTATCTCTATGTTGTTTATGATCTTGCATGCTCTCCGTTGTTAGTAGCTATCTTGGCCGAGTAGTTGCTAGTGACTCCAAGAGGGGGTATTTATGTTCGATAGTGGGTTCATGCCTCTATTTAACCTGGGGGAGTGACAGAAACCTCTAAGGTTGTAGATGTGCTGTTGCTACTAGGGAGAAAACAACATTCTTATGCTCAAGGGCATATGCTTTGTTTACATTACACACTTTGCTTAATGCAATTATCCGTTGTTCACAACTTAATACTCATGGGGTGTTCGGACGATATCCCCGTGAGTGGATTATTAGTCATAGATGCAGTTGGATGGCGGTCTATGTATTTTGTTGTAATGCCCAGAGTAAATCTCATAGTGATCTTCTTGACATATCACATTTATCTTTATTCTATCAATTGTCCAACTATAATTTTTTTACCCAGCATGTGTTATTTATCTTATGGAGAGACACCACTAGTGAACTGTGGACCCCGGTCCTATTTCCATCATATTGCTATCACCTGTTTACTTTACTCGCACTGTTTACTTTACTCGCATACTCTATTGTTTTCCACTCGATACGCTCATAACCTTTGTTTCAAGCGAACCGGGGAGATTGACAACCTCATCGCAAGTTGGGAACGAAGTACTTGGTTGTGTTGTGTGCAGGTTCCGCGTTGCAGCTAGCAAGCAAAGCTTGGACGAGGCGCCATATATAAATTGTCCGAAGCTGTCGCAAACTAGCAAGCATCACCTTCAGTCGTTTGTCTCTCCTCTCCAAGAACGATTAAACCTTGGTTTCTTAACTGAGGGAAAACTAGCTGCTATACTCATCACACCTTCCTCTTGGGGTTCCCAATGGGCTGGTCATTCACCACGCACAAGGACCGTCTGCTACACGTCAACTTGGCACGAGCAGCTTCTTTTCTGGCGCCGTTGCCGGGGAGGAAGTAGAAGACTTCTGCGAGGGGAGTTTTCGCACGCACATCCTTTACTTTGTTATTGTTTTGCTTTACTTTATTTATTTTACCTGCATCATTTTATATCAAAAAACCCAAAAAAATAGAATCCTTGGTAGTTGTTATTTCTTTACTTTTAGTTCATCATGTTGATCCCTAAGTACGTTCTGGAGGACCTCTCAGTAGGTAGTGGTTCGATTATTGGCAAAAGTAACATTGAGGAGTTCTTTAATCACATTAGTATGCATGAGGAAGTTGAGGAGAAATCTTTGGTTGAGCTAGCTCCTAGTATTGAAGTTGCTTATGCTTATTTGATTCACATGTTGGAAACTAGGTTTGCTAGTCTTAATCCTTTTATGCAATACATGTTCCTTAAGCTTTATGAAATTGAAGATCCTGAAAAGAAAGCTTTTATTTTGGAAGCTTTGCGCCTAGAATTTAAAGATGTCGTTATTGAAGCTAGAAAAGTTCTTAAACGTTTTAATAAACTCGGTTCACCTATAAAGGTTATCTGTACTAACGATGAAGGAGCCGAAATACCTATACCTAGCAAGCTCTTGGGATTGTGTGAAGCTTTCGAAAATAATTTTAACTGGATCTGTCCCAAAAATCTTTTTTGTGATTTGAGTGAACCAAAGCATGATCACAAAGGGTCTTCTAAAACTTATGTGGATGAAATACAATGCCTTATTGACAAGACCTCTGCAGTTGATCTTAATGCTTGTTCTGAAAATACTTGATTCACAATTTTCTGTGCCTAGCTCAAAGGCGTTAAAGAAAAGCACTCTTGAGAGATAACCCAATGTTTTTATTTTCAGTAATTTTTCTTTTATTTGAGTCTTGGAAGTCATTACTACTGTAATGACCGCTCCTTATCTTGTTTATTTCGTTTTTGTGCCAAGAGAAGCCTCTAATTTGAGTGAGGTAAAGATTTGGGGATGTTGCTGTCCTGAAACTGTTTTTGGTGCTGCACCATACAAATTCGTATAAATTCTCTGTATATCTTTTGGACCTGCGATTTCTTGTGCATATGCCCCAGGTTATATCCAAACTTTTATTAGTTGAACACTTTTTGATTTGAGCAACAGAAAACCCCTCAAAAATTCGGCCTTTGTCAGCTGTTCAGTTTTGACAGATTTCTGCCAATATTTGTGTTTGCCACTTTAGCGCTTCCTTTTGAGTTCTTTTGATCATTAAACTTTTGGAGAAGTTGCTACAGTAGTATTTGCTATATATGTGGTGGTTTTGAGTTGAAACCTGAAGCAAAAAGAGGTTGATTATATGTTATGCTACACTAATGTTGCTAATAGATTTGTGTTTAGTTTTGTATGAAGGAAGTTTTCAAGTGTAGGGATTGGAGAATGATGAGATGAGTTGAAGAATGGACAAAAGCTCAAGCTTGGGGATGCCCATGCATCACCCCAAGAAATATCCAAGAAGTACAAGCGTCAAAGCTTGGGGATGCCCCCGAGGCACCCCTTCTTCATCGGCAAAAATCAGGTCACCTTTCAAAACATTATATTTTTATTGCTTCATGCACTATGTGTTTTTCTTGGAGCGTCAGTTGTTTTAGTTTTCTTAGTTAGTTTTGTTTTGTTTTATGCAATAAATGGTTGGACCCCAACAAATTTCCTTTGGAGAAGTTGCCTCGTTTTCATTTGCAAAGAACACTCCGTTTTCATTCTTACAATTTCACCGGGTGTTCTTCTTTTTCTGCTACTGCTTTTGGTTTTCGTTTTCGCCTTGATTTGCGTTCAGACCTTGTCATATATTTTCATCAAGGTGTATTTTTGCCTCTGATCTTTGTTGGTTTTCATCAAAAGAGGTGTCTATAAAAATTTCAAATGGTGTTGGAAAAGAGAAAAAGCTTTATGCAAAATAGTGGTACAAGAAGGAGCTTGTGTAGACTGCGGCTTAGGCTTTTTCATGTCATGCTTGATATCTTTTTGATAGTATGCTTAGTGGTTTTGCTGTAGCATGACTTGTCTCAAATAACTGAGATTGCTTAATGAGCCTTTGAAAAAATCATGCGTTGTTTTTTATTGTATGGAAGCATTATTTTGGTTTTCTCCTTGATGCTTTATTTGGGTTGACTTGGCGCATGCTCACACATGTTAGACTCTTACAAAGTCGCCAATAGCCTCTATGATCATTTAGTTTTTAACTTTTGATGCCATCTTATGCTTCTTTTAATGTCGCTTTGTCGCTTTTCATGATTATGGCCATTATTGCTCTCTTAGTTGGTCGCTCCCAATCTTTTGCTAGCCCTCGCCTTGTACTGAGTATGAGCTCTACTCGTGCATCCAACTCCTAAAAGCCAAAGTTTTCCAAAGTGTCCACCATACATACCTACTAGCAATTTGCTATTCCAAGTAAATTTGACTTGCTTTTATTTTCTCTTCAAATTAAACTCTTACCAGTGTTATGCAAAATTCGGTCAGTAAAGCTCTCATGAACCGGAAGGCACACTTTACTTTTTCCTGCTCTTAAAAATTTGACATTGTGGTCTCTTATGTTGAGTTGTTATGCTTGCAAGTTGTAAGTTGGAGACTAGCCCAGCCATGCAGTCATGGGCAAGCTTTCAACATTGCACTTCTTATTTGAGTTGATATCGTGATCTTTTGTTTATGGATGCCCGTGGTGTGAAATGAATTAGGAATCTTGTGGGGATCATGGAGTTTGTATATGTGTTAGGGAAACACCGGGCCGCTAATCTAAGCCATGCATAATTCATGGTGGAAATTTGCAGCATACCCATGGTGAACATTCGACGACGCATCTCACAATAAAAAGCTAAACAAATGGCAAATAAAAGAGATGTCGAGGTGTTCATTGTCTGCTTATCCTGTCATTTTGGTGTGGGCTTGTTCCATGTCATCGGGCATGGAGGTACGCCATTGGCGGTTCTCAATGATATGCATATACTTACAATGACAAGAGCCTTGCTTGGGACTCTAAGTAAAGTAGCATGAGGTTTGGGTACTCGTATTCACGGGACACGAGGTTTTCAACTTATGATTTGTCAAGCATATGCATCATAATTGTTCTCGCATTAACTTTAACCATTCAAGATGCTTATGATGGGGGCAATGAGAGCTCAAAGCGGGTAAGTACCATAATTTTTTATGGTTATAAAACTTGCAATCACTGCTTCCCTCTGCGAAGGGCCTTTCTTCTACTTTTATGTTGAGTCACCACCTTCTATCTTTATGCACCATTAAGAGAGCATATTTGTCATTCTTAGTATAATGTGCATTGTCCCAAAGTTTTCATTGATTGATTCATATTGTTGGTTTCACTTGTTCTAAAATTATTTGTATCTAGTCACCCTCTTAAACTTGAAGGTGTCCTATGCATTTATGTTTTGCTCTCTTTGAAGGACAAGCTGAACACCATTTGTATGTTTTTCCTTATGATTTGAACACACGTTTGACTTTCATTGTTTCATTTTCATGATCTTTTGTTTGTGTTCATTTGCATGTTTACAACATGGTTGCTAAGTTCTTATTATCAAGATTATATCTTCATGCCCATGTTTTAAGTTCTTATAATCCCAGCTCACAAATGCTTACATACATGATCAAGATTGTGTAGGTGCATGTCACCTCAAAAATTATTCTTTTGTTATCACTTACCTACTCGAGGACGAGCAGGAGTTAAGCTTGGGGATGCTTGATACGTCTGCAACGTATCTATAATTTTTGATGCTCCGTGCTTGTTTTTACACCATTTGCCTAATGTTTTGTTACACTTCGTGGCACTTTTATGCATTTTCCGGAACTAACCTATTAACAAGTTGCCACAGTGCCAGTTCCCTGTTTTCTGCTGTTTTTGTGTTTCAGAAGTGATACACAGGAAATATTCTCGGAATTGGACGAAACAAGTTCCTGAAGTCTTATTTTACCCGGAAGCTTCCAGAGATACAAAGAAGAGTAGGAGGGGGGCCACCAGGGCCCCACACACAGGGCTGGCATGGCCAGGGCCTGTTCCGCGCCACCCTGGCGTGAGGCTACCTGGCCCCTCCTCTGACATCGCCCCTTCGCCTATAAAGACCCCCCGACGGAAAAAACCTAAGTACCCGATCACTTTTCCAGAACACATCGCGATCCGCCGCCGCCGTCGACCCGAAGATCAGGAGGGTCCAGAAGCTCTTCCCGGCACCCTGCCGGGGAGGGGAATCGCCACCGGAGGTCTTCTTCATCGCCATGCTTGCCTCCGGAGCGATGAGTGAGTAGTCTACCTTGGACTATGGGTCCATAGCAGTAGCTAGATGGTTGTCTTCTCCACCATGTGCTTCATGTTTAGATCTCATGAGCTGCCCTACATGATTGAGATCACCGTTATGTAATTCTACATGTTTGGTTTTTGGGATCCGATGAATATTGGTGTTTATGATTGAGTTGCTGTACTGAATATTATCTTGTGTTATCTCTATGTTGTTTATGATCTTGCATGCTCTCTGTTGTTAGTAGCTATCTTGGCCGAGTAGTTGCTAGTGACTCCAAGAGGGGGTATTTATGCTCGATAGTGGGTTCATGCCTCTATTTAATCTGGGGGAGTGACAGAAACCTCTAAGGTTGTAGATGTGCTGTTGCTACTAGAGAGAAAACAACATTCATATGCTCAAGGGCATATGCTTTGTTTACATTACACACTTTTCTTAATGCAATTATCTGTTGTTCGCAACTTAATACTTTTGGGGTGTTCGGATGATATCCCCGAGGGTGGATTATTAGTCATAGATGTAGTTGGATGGCGGTCTATGTATTTTGTTGTAATGCCCAGAGTAAATCTCATAGTGATCTTCTTGACATATCACGTTTATATTTATTCTATCAATTGCCCAACTGTAATTTTTTTACCCAGCATGTGTTATTTATCTTATAGAGAGACACCACTAGTGAACTGTGGACCCCGGTCCTATTTCCATCATATTGCTATCACCTGTTTACTTTACTCGCACTGTTTACTTTACTCGCATACTCTATTGTTTTCCACTCGATACGCTCATAACCTTTGTTTCAAGCGAACCGGTGAGATTGACAACCTCATCGCAAGTTGGGAACGAAGTACTTGGTTGTGTTGTGTGCAGGTTCCGCGTTGCAGCTAGCAAGGAAAGCTTGGACAAGGCGCCATATATAAATTGTCCAAAGCTGTCGCAAACTAGCAAGCATCACCCTCAGTCGTTTGTCTCTCCTCTCCAAGAACGATTAAACCTTGGTTTCTTAACTGAGGGAAAACTAGCTGCTATACTCATCACACCTTCCTCTTGGGGAACCCAACGGGCTGGTCATTCACCACGCACAAGGACCGTCTGCTACACGTCAACTTGGCAGCAGCAGTGGGCACCCGATGGAATCAGTTAGCCATGGTTTGAGAAAGGAAAAAAGGTGGAGAGGAGTGCCAAAGCTTTATAAAAGAGCACCAATGTGCCAAATTTTCAACGAACTTGGAACCGCTCTCACTTGTTTATTATGGAAGATAGTAAGACCCCGTTGCTAGTCGTTGACAAAAGCAACCACCTCTCAAACGAGATGCCACAGTGCCAGTTCCCTGTTTTCTGCTGTTTTTTGTGTTTCGGAAAAGTTACACAGGAAATATTCTCGGAATTGGACAAAACCAAAGCCAGACGTCCAGATATTTCACAGAGCTTCCAGAAGACCGAAGAGGAGACGGAGCTGGACCAGAGGGCGGCCACACCACCAGGGGGCGCGGCCCACCCCTATCCCGCGCCGGCCTATGGTGTGGGCACCCTGGTCCACTTCTGACGCCGCCTCTTCGCCTATAAAGACCACTCGACGGGAAAAACCTAAATACCTAATCACTTTTCCAGAACACATCGCGATCCGCCGCCACCGTCGACCCGAAGATCGGGAGGGTCCAGAAGCTCTTCCCGGCACCCTGTCGGAGAGGGGAATCACCACCGGAGGTCTTCTTCATCGCCACGCTTGCCTCCGGCGCGATGAGTGAGTAGTCTACCTTGGACTATGGGTCCATAGCAGTAGCTAGTTGGTTGTCTTCTCCACCATGTGCTTCATGTTTAAATCTCGTGAGCTGCCTTACATGATCGAGATCACCGTTATGTAATTCTACATGTTGTGTTTGTTGGGATCCGATGAATATTGGTGTTATGATTGAGTTGATGTACTGAATTTTATCTTATGTTATCTCTATGTTGTTTATGATCTTGCATGCTCTCCATTGTTAGTAGCTATCTTGGCCGAGTAGTTGCTAGTGACTCCAAGAGGGGGTATTTATGCTCGATAGTGGGTTCATGCCTCTATTTAATCTGGGAGAGTGACAAAAACCTCTAAGGTTGTAGATGTGCTGTTGCTACTAGGGGGAAAACAACATTCATATGCTCAAGGGCATATGCTTTGTTTACATTACACACTTTGCTTAATGCAGTTATCTGTTGTTCGCAACTTAATACTTGTGGAGTTCTCAGATTGATTTACCACAAGTGGATTTTTAGTCATAGATGCAGTTGGATGGCGGTCTATGTATCTTGTTGTAATGCCTAGAGTAAATCTCATAGTGATCCTCTTGACATATCACGTTGTCTTTATTCTATCAATTGCCCAACTGTAATTTGTTTACCCGGCATGTGTTATTTTATCTTATGGAGAGACACCACTAGTGAACTGTGGACCCCGGTCCTATTTCCTTTATATTGTTATCACCTATTTACTTTACTCGCACTGTTTACTTTACTAGCATATTATTACTATTTTCCACTTGATACGCTCATTCCTTTGTTTACAGCAAACCGGTGAGATTGACAACCTCATCGTAAGTTAGGAGCAAAGTATTTGGTTGTGTTGTGTGCAGATTCCGCATTGTAGCTGGCAAAGCAAAGCACTGGACGAGGCGCCTTATAAATTGTGCGGAGCTGTCGCAAGCTAGCAAGCATCACCTTCAGTCGTCTGGCTTCTTCCCCTTCAGATCGATAAACCTTGGTTTCTTACTGAGGGAAAACCTTGCTGCTATATTCATCATACCTTCATCTTGGGGTTCCCAACTGGACGGTGCTTTTCATAATCAACACCGTGCCGCATCAAGTGCAAATTCAAATTATCCCAAATTTTGAAATGATCAATGTCATGTTTAATTTGGAACACCTTCATTAGATGTACTAAGTCTAACACTTCTGAAGTGGAACTACTTCTATTTGACATCTAAAAAAAATACGTGAAACTTTTCTGTAGTTTTGGATGCAAATGCACAAATTTTAGTTTTATCCTTTTCGTGTGCCTATTCTGTGGGCTATTACACTCGATTTTCACCAGCAGTCATGTCATCCCAAAGTAGCCACCCAAGGAATCTAGGATTAGATTCTTCGCCGCCTCTTGGCCGACAGCCGCCACCACCACACAAGTGCGTAGTAGGACCGCCCAAGCCCATCCTTGCAGCAGGCATGGAATCCCAACCAAAGAGCTCCAAATTTTCCCTCCATCGTTGACGCCATTTAGATCAGGCGTTGCCACGGAAGAACATAATTTTCCGCTACCGCCGCCATGGAAGAGGATCTTACAGTTTCCGGGTAGGCTTTGCCCAACGGAGACCACTGGTGGCGGCGGGGAGAGAGGCCAGAGAAGGGAGAGGCGGTAGGCAGCGATTGACTCGCCTAGGGGTAGGCGACACAGAGGCGTTTTCCAAATCCACCCATAGGGGACCGTAACCGTGAGCCAAAAATTCGCTTACTTTAGCATGAGCACACTAGTTAGGTTCTGGACCAGATGATGTGCTTTTGCCTAGTTGGATTAAAAGATATCATGAGGATAAATTGTGGAAGCAGATCATTGATCACAAATATAGATTGAACAATCCCAATATTTTCTCTTGCACAACAATTGGTGAATTCCCTTTTGGAAAGGTGTTCTTTGGGCTGCTAAGGCTGCAAAAGGGAGAGTAGGAAATGGTAGGAACATCATGTTCTGGGAAGACATTGGTTTGGAACCTCTAACTTAGCAATCCAGTACTGGGAGTTGTATTGCATGGCTAATGAACAGAGCTCTACTGTGGCTAAACTATGGGATGGGAAAAACCTGAAAAATATGTTTAGGAGATGTTTTGATCATAGGCTTATGCTTCAGTGGTATGAGGAAGTGAAAATTGCATAGACAATCCAATATACCGAGGAAAAAGATGCCTTAATTTAGAAGTTTGAGGCCAATGGGAATTTTAGTGTGAAATCCATGTATGTTGTGATTAACTTTAAGGGGATTGTTCTTGTTCATGTGCATTCAGCCTGGAAAGTAAAAGTTTCACCTAAAATCCATTTCTTTCTGTGGCTGTTGGCACATAGGAATACTCTCACTAGAGATAATTTTTTTGACCGTGATCACTAGAGATAATTACTTAGTCAAAAGAAAAAATGTGGATGATTTGACTTGCTTATTTTGTAATGAGCTTGAAACATGTGGCATTTTTTTTGATTGCACCATAGCCACTGCTATTTGGGATGAGGTGAGAAGCTTTGTGAAACTTGATGGAGTAACCATCACCTTTGTTGTTGTTGCTGATATATGGAATAGCAATAAGAATTTTGCATTGTTGTCCTTTGGACAATCTGGCTTACATGGAATGATATGTGTTTCAATCATTCTATGTGGCCTCGTATGCAGGTGATTTGGACGCGCTTAGCCTACAACCTTGCTCAGTGGAGCATACTGCATACTCCTATCCGAGGCAGAAAAAGAGCAAGCGGGCAGTGTGGTGGTAGCTTCCGAGGCCTTGTCCTCAGCTGCTGTTGTGGCCGGAGCCAGGGTGACCCTTGTCAAGATCAAGACCAACATGGAGCTGCTGATCCAAAACTAGCTGCGTGCAAGTGGGGAGGAATGACACATCAACACATCTGAAGGCGAAGTCGATGTACCTGGTGGGCGATGGAGAGAGCTTCAAGGTGGTGAGCAAGTACTGATCGAGAAAAAGGCAAAAAATCAACCCCTGCTGGTAGCGTGTCTTCGTTTGGGTTTTAGCTATATAGCTATTGACTACGTGTCAAACTTGCTTTAATTTCCGTCTTCCAGAGCAGGCCGTGGC
This sequence comes from Dactylis glomerata, assembly GCA_007115705.1. NCBI lineage: Eukaryota > Viridiplantae > Streptophyta > Magnoliopsida > Poales > Poaceae > Dactylis > Dactylis glomerata. Next base: position 5,799,993 of record QXEO01000902.1, on the reverse strand, counting down.
GGTCACCATGAGGGCGGTGGGGGAGTACATGCTCATCTTCAGCTCCGTCGAGGCACGCAACATGGCGGTGCAGTGGCGCGGCTCGGTGAACGTTGGGCCAGCTTCGTTCATGCTCTCGCCATGGACGAGGTTTCGGGGAGCGCGTGCAGGCAAGATGTGCTACAAGGCGAGGGTTTGCCTCGAGGGCGTACCGGCGGACGCGCACCAGGTGGAGACGATCCATGGGCTCTTCGGCGCGACGGACATCATCAAGCACATCGACAACACTGTCAATAGCAAAGAAGAGTCTGCTTGTTGCAGGGTCTGGATGGAGAACGTTGCCACCCTAGCTCGCCGGGGACGCCTGGACCTGGAGGAGCCGCTGGAGGTCGACTCGCCGCTGCTCCACTTCCCTGAGCTTGGCATGGAGGTTGATCTACTAGTGCGCATGGGGCCGCTCAAGACCCTCAGCTACGACGTCCTACTGCATCTCGACAGGGTGCTCGACTACTCTGCATCGCCGCCGTCAAGCCCGGATAGCCACGTCTCCTACCACAGCGACATCAGCGGTCTTCCTTCCGAGGTCTCCCTCACGCCGGCGTGCCCCACCACGTGGGGCTACCGCTGGAACCTGGGTTTCGAGGCCGGAACGTTCCCGCCGATGAGGCGCGCCCCCGTTCACTCAAGGCTGCGCTTCCCAGGAGGCAGAGACGGGGAGGATGGTGCCGGCGGTCGATCAGGCAGGTCCAGCGGCTGGCATCAGCAAGACGGTGACGGCGACGCTAGCCAGGGTAGAACGCAACCAGCAGCGGGGATGTCCTCTCCGCACTCTGGGACACCGGCGGGCAACTCCTACCACCGCCAGCTGGCGGGTCTAGAGGTGGGTCCTACCTTCCCGTTGGCCAATCAGACCGTGCAAGATCAGGCTACTTTGCTTGAACTAGTGGTGCGAGAGGCAGAACAGTCGGACCAGAGAGTGGAATGCATGCCACATCTGCTGGATTCAGACCACCAGCTGAGTCAAACTGAGCCCGTGAGAGAGGAACCAAAGAGGAAAGAAGCAGAGGGGTTGGAAGCTGTGGCCATTGGCGTGCATGGCCTTGCAGGGCAAGTCTGTCTGCAGTGGGGTTCACCAGCTGAAGACGGCGACAGTGGAGGGGATGGGAACCAAATCGTGACCCAGCAGCCAGAGTTTGAGCGGGAGCCAGAAAGCGAAGGAATCCAAGAAAGGGGAGACGAGGACTCGTTCTTTGGGCCGCACTCGCCTAGAACCATGCCTGGCCCAAATGAGGACGAGCCCATCGTTGAAGACGCCTCAGACACAAACTCTGTTGGTGGGCCTGAGCTCGGCGCTGATCCATTAGAGGATTTCCTGCTTTCTGTCTCCAAGCCGTTGCCACAAGCTCAGTTCCTCCACCCGATTCAGAGCAGGAAGCCACAGACAAGACTCAGAAGGGCAAAGGAATGGAGATCCGAAAAAGGAGCGGCCGCCTCGCGGCTAAGCCTACCGCCGGCTGGTCGGCCACGGACAAGGTCCAGCTCATCCTAATGAAGAAGAGCGGAATGCTCCTTGAGGAAGCAAGCCCGCAGGCCGTGGATCTCCAGCGCAATCGCAAGATCTACAGCAAGCCACTGCCGCTGATTTTCATCGACACGGTGACTGCTCTGGTGGAGTCAGGGAGCGGAGACAAGATCAAGCCAACGGAAAGGAGCCTTCTGGCCGCTTAGGACCTAGCCAGGTTCCTCTGTGTTCAGTTCTGAACCATGTATCTGTACCTTTCAGTTTGTTCTATCGTGTGTGTGCGTCTGGTGGTGGCTCCGGCACCGCGGTCTGTGGGTCTTGTGTGGTGTGAGTCCCTATTAGTTTACCGATGGAGTTAGCCGTGCTTAATTGGAATGTTAGAGGAGCAAACAACCCTGCCAAAAGAAGGGCGTTGCAGTTGTTCTTTTCAGACAAGAATTGCAACATAGTGTGTCTGCAGGAAACGAAAATTGAGGAAATGACCAGTGCTTTGGTTCTTGAAATGTTGGGTCCCAGATTTGGGGACATATTCATCTATCTGCCGGCTGATGGAGTCGGAGGAGGAGTTCTGATTGCTTGTACTGAAGATTTCAGTATCACAGTGGATCCACTGACGGTTGGAAGCCAATTCTCAATAATAGGTACCGTCATCAACAGATGTGACAATAGTTCTTGGTCTATCACAGGAGTGTATGGTCCGCAAGAGGACGACAGCAAAATTGAATTCATGCAAGAATTAAGGCAGATTAAGGGGCTTGTTCAACACAGCTGGATGGTTCTGGGAGATTTTAATCTTATTTCCTCGGTGGCTGAGAAGAATAATGACAACATCAACCTGAGATTGCTTGGACAGTTCAGAAACATGATTCAAGCCTTGGAGCTGATTGACTACCCCATTCTGGGTAGGAGATTCACTTGGTCCAGTGAAAGAGAGCAGGCCACCCTCACAAGGATTGACAGGGTCATGGTCTCCAGAGATTGGGAAATGGCCCACCCACAATTTCAGCTTACCCCTGCTTCATCAAACGTATCTGATCATTGCCCTCTGCTACTGAGTAAAATGGAAAGAAGGCACTATTCTAGTTTCAGGTTTGAGGCCCACTGGCTCAAGCATGCGGATTTCATGACTGTGGTGCAGACTGCCTGGGAGAAGCCTGTCCAATCCATGAGTGTCATCAGAGTGCTGCACATAAAGCTTTGCCGGACAGCAAAGGCCCTGAAGAAATGGAGCAAGGGACTAACTAGATGGGAGAAGTTCATCTCTGCTGTGGCTAATGAGATCATATTCAATCTTGATGTAGCACAGGAAGATAGAGTGCTGACTGACAGTGAAAGGCAATTGAGAGCAACTCTTAAGTGCAAGCTGCTTGGCTTTGCGGCAATTGATAGAATGAAGTGGAGGCAGCGGTCTAGGATCACTTGGATCAGAGAAGGGGACTCCAACACTAAGTTTTTCCACCTGCGTGCTAATGGGCGTCGCCGGAAGAATCACATTCCCACTCTTATTGGGCCTAGAGGGACTGTCTCAGAGCATGAAGAAAAGGCTCAGATTCTTCTGGAGCATTTCAAGAGCATGATGGGTTTAAGGATGGAAAGGACGATTGAGCTCGATTTCGAAGCCCTGCCACTGCCAAGAGTTGATTTGTCACACCTGGAGAGGTGTTTTTCTCTCAAAGAACTCCAGTTGGCAGTGGATGAAATGCATGGGGAGAAGGCTCCAAGCCCAGATGGTTTCATCGAAAACTTTTTCAAAAAATGTTGGGCCTTGATAAGGAATGATTTGCTTGCTGCTATGAACATGATGCATTCACTGCAAGGTCAGAATTGGAATTTGCTTAACACCGCATCGATTGTGTTGTTGCTAAAGAAGAATGATGTGTCTGATGCCAAGGACTACCGTCCTGTCAGTCTGATGCACAGCGCGGCCAAGATTCTCTGCAAGCTTCTGGCCAATAGGCTGGTGCCTGAGCTGCACAAGTTAGTCAAGCCTGGACAAAGTGCCTTCGTCAGAGGAAGATCAATTCAAGATAGCTTCATTTATGTGAGGAATGTGGTGAAAAGGGCACACAAGAAGAAATCACCTCTCATCTTCCTAAAGCTTGACATCGTTAAAGCTTTCGACTCTTTAAATTGGGGTTTCCTTCTCAGTGTTTTGGCAAGAATGGGTTTTGGGCAGAAATGGCGAGATATGGTCTCAATAATTCTTGCCACATTGTCATCGAGGATTTTGCTTAACGGCTGCCTGGGAAGGCTTTTCACCCATAGGAGAGGGCTCAGACAGGGAGACCCACTCTCTCCGATGTTGTTCATCCTGGCTCTTGAACCCCTGCAATGTCTGCTGGAGTGTGCTACGCAGCAGGCGATCATCTCTCCGCTGCCTCCGAGGACGCACTACTAGGAAAACAGCTATAGGTGGAAGACTTACCCGTAGCGCATACAGCACGTGGTGCGCTGCGGCTATTTAGCCGTAGCGCACCCTACACAGTGCGCTGCTGCTATACACATTACCCGCAGCGCACCAGAGGCAAGCGTGCGCTACGGGTATTCGTAGACCTGGACGGCCGTTTTCCCTCAGCTTACCCGTAGCGCACCCTTCGAGAATGCGCTACGGGTAGTTAGTGTTACCCGTAGCGCATTCACAAAAGGTGCGCTACGGGTAAGCTGAGGAGAGACATATAGGCATAATCCCAGGTTACCCGTAGCGCATTGGGTAGACATGCGCTACGGGTATATTCTCTACCCGCAGCGCATGTCTACCTAATGCGCTACGGGTAACCTGGGATGCTTATTTTTAAGGCATGAAGCCACCTAGCACCAATCATTGCCCCCCTTCTTCCCCCTCCATTCACCACTAGATCTGGTCGTCCCCCTCCTCCTCCCCAACCTAATTTCACCATTCTTCCATCTATTTTAGCTTATTAAAGCTACTTTGGTTGGTAGATATATGAGTGCAATGTCTACTAACCTTTAGATATCACTTTATTACTATCTCGTCCACACACACTCTCTCGTTCTCTCGTGTCGCGGTATCATCTATAATAGGTGAGTAATATGAGGACATCGGTGTGTGTGGCATCGGTGTTTGTATGCCCTACGGGTATGCTTGTAGGTGTGTCATTGTTGTTTGTATGTATGCATGCTTGTGGCATCGGAACACGTTTGTATGTATGAATTCTTATTTGTTTGGATCCAAATATGATGATTTACCGATGGTGCCAATGTTGTTATGCCGAAATGTTGATTTACTTCCATTTCGGTATATTTTGGCACCACGAATAGGTCCATTTTTAGGCAAGGTCATGCCGAAATTTTTGGACGACTATGTGTGTATTTGGCCGGTTCTAAGATATTCTCTTGCTCTATATATATGTATACCAGGCAACCATGGTCCGGTCGATGAATGAAGGCACAGTGGCAAGATATATGAAAGCCGCGACGCACGACATGATTCGAAATAACCAGACGGAGATAAAGTGTCCGTGTCACAAATGCAAACTGAAGTGCTATATCGACCCTTATTCCGGACAACTGCAGAGCCACCTGCTCTCTCGTGGTTTCATGGATGGCTACACTCGGTGGATAAGTGACGAAGATGATGACAACGTCCATGGAGCGGCGATGGGAAATGATGAGGAAGGGCATGGTGGTGACGAAGATTTTCCCGGGCATGATGAAGGCGGAGAAGATGCCGGACATGGTAGAGAAGATCAAGATGCCGGACATGGTGAAGAAGATCAAGATGCCGGACATGGCGAAGAAGATCAAGATGCCAGACATGGTGAAGAAGATCAAGATGCCGGAGCAGATGGAACACCGTCAGGTAGCTGGGTACAGAACCCTTACGTTCAAGCACTACTTCTCAAGCAGACAAGCAACGCACGGGATGCCGCTAGAGAGAAAGCCAAGCTGGCGAGCCTAGAGAAGGACGCGGTTACTCCATTGTATGCAGGATGCAGGCCCGGGGATACACGTTTGGATGTCACGCTCAGGGCACTGCAGATGAAGGCAAGACACAAATGGACCGACAAAAGCTTTGACGAAAACATGGCATTCTGGCAGGAGCGTCTTCCCGAGGGGAACAAGTGTCCAACTAGTATCGAGGAGGCCAAGAAAATCGTGTGCCCTCTTGATTTACCTCACGTGAGATACCATGCTTGCATTAATGATTACATCATTTATCGGCGAGAAGATGCGGAGAGAAACACATGTCCGGTGTGCGACGCATCTCGATACAAGAGTGGGAAGAAAGCTCCTCGAAAGGTAGTATGGTACTTTCTGATCACTCCTCGTCTACATCGATATTTCGCAGACCCTAAGGAAGCAAAGCTTATGCGCTGGCACGCAGAAAGGAAGAAGCCAAAAGATGATGACGATGATGATCAGGAGGACATGATACTGAGACACCCTTCAGATGCTAGCTAGTGGAAGGCATTGGACATCGAGTGCCCAGAATTTGGTAATGATCCAAGGAACGTCAGGTTGGGTGTGAGCACCGATGGACTCAATCCGGTTGGCAGCCAGAGCAGCACCCATAGCACCTGGCCCTTATTTGTATGGATGTACAACCTACCCCCCTGGCTGTGCATGAAGAGGAGGTACATACAAATGACTATGCTAATTCAAGGTCCAAAACAACCGGGAAATGACATCCAACTGTATCTCGGTCTGCTGACAGAGGAACTAGCCATGTTATGGGACACACCACCCAATACATGGGACGCCGTCGCACAAGATTATTTTCCTATGAGAGCCGCGTTGGTCACGACGATGCATGACTATCTCGGTTGCGGATATGTCTCGGGGCAGGTGGTCCACGGATATTGTGCCTGTATTCGGTGCATGGATGACACAACATATCACCAGCTACAGAAAGATCCCGGTTCTTCGAAGACCGTGTTCCTTGGGCATCGAAGGTGGCTTCGCAAGGATGACCCATGGAGAAAACGCAAAGATCTGTTCAATGGTAAAATTGAGATCCGAGATCCCCCATGTCTAAGGAGCGGCGACGAAATCGATGAGTTGTTGACAAGTTGGCCAGAGTGCCCTGCACCGGGAAAGAAGCGAAAGGCGCCCAAGCCGCTCCTGAAGGTATGGAAAAGGAGGTCTGTTTTCTGGGATCTGCCTTACTGGAAGATCCTCCGCATGCCCCATAGCCTTGATGTCATGCATATCACAAAAAACGTGTGCGAGAGTCTGCTTGGCACCCTTCTCAACATGCCTGATAGGACCAAAGACGGACCGAAAGCAAGGCACGACTTGGCATTTATGAAGATCAGGGAAGACCTTCACTTAGGACGATCTGATGATGATGACGATGATGATGAGGAGACCGAAGGTCGTCGCAAGGGAAAAAGGGCCAAGAGGAACGACTATCACTGTCCCGCTTCGTGCTTCACTCTAAGTCCTCAGGAGATCGAGTAGTTTTTCAACTGCCTCCTAGGAGTCAAAGTTCCCTACGGTTACTCGGGCAAGATAAGTAGATACCTAGACAAAGTAAAGCAAAGTTCAGTGGGATGAAGTCTCACGACTGTCACGTGCTGATGACGCAGATACTTCCGGTTGCAATTCGAGGAATAATGGACGAGCACGTCCGCAAAACGTTGTTTGGCCTCTGCAACTTTTTCGACGTCATCTCTCGGAAGTCAATTAGCCTGAGGAAACTTCACAGGCTACAGGAAGAGATCGTGGTGATTCTATGCGAGCTAGAGATGTACTTCCCGCCCGCATTCTTTGATATTATGGTACATCTGCTCATCCATATCGTGGAGGATATCGTCCAACTCGGGCCGATGTTCCTGCACAGCATGATGCCGCTTGAAAGGATGAATGGTGTCATCAAAGGATACGTTCGCAATAGATCACGTCCCGATGGAAGCATAGCCAAGGGCTTCCTGACCGAAGAGTGCATCTCCTTCTGCACGAATTATCTTAACATAGAAAACCCTGTTGGTCTGCCCGTCAACAAGCACCTTGACAGGATCGATGGATGTGGTCACCGCGAGGGTCGTCGTGAAATGCATATCGACTTCACTGGTCGACGCGCCGACTTTGATAGAGCAAACCTAGTCGCGCTACAGCACATGCAACTGATCGACCCTTGGGTAGAAGAGCACAAAAGCTTTATTGCGAATAAGTATAGTGACAGGGGCGAGCAGAGGACGGAAGGAGCAATAATCAATGAGCACAACTCCAATTTCACGCGTTGGTTCAAGGACAAGCTTCTAGCTAATCCCCCACCAATGCAATCTTCCGAGGAAGAAAAACTCATATTCGCCTTGTCACAGGGAGCTGAACACTGCCTAATGACCTATTAGGCATATGATATCAATGGCTACACATTTTACACTGAGGAAAAGGACAGTAATTGCGATTACCAGAACTCAGGGGTAACGATGGAAGCCTACACCGGTGATGTCAAGCAAAGATACTACGGAAGGATCGAGGAGATCTGGGAGCTGAGCTACGCTGGGGAGAAGGTGCCGATGTTTCATGTTAGATGGGCCAAAAACGTCGTAAAAGAAGACCGGTATTTCACCACCATGGTTATACCCGAAGCCAAATCCAAGACTACCGGCGCAAACGTCACCGCTAAAAATGAGCCATGGGTACTGGCAAGCCAAGTGGACCAATGCTTCTTCATTACCGACCCGCCAAAGCCTACCCGGGTTGTCGTGAGAAGAGGCAAAAGGAACATCATCGAAATGGATGGAGTCGCCAACGAGCAAGACTTTGACATGTACGGTGACCCGAAGATGGAAGATGAAAGCGATGCCGATGAACCATACACAACAAGAAGAAGCCGGACCACCCAACCTAAAGGTCTACCGTTCAAGAGAAGAAGTCTCGCGGTTCCGGGGCTTAATTATTCAACATTGACAAAGAAGGGCAAAAAGATTGTGAAACGGTAACAAGCTTGACCGTGTGTGTGGGCATATTATTATTATGTATCACTTATCCATTTTTGGACCAAACTAGACATGTAACTTATATTTTGTATCATTTATCAATCACTTTGTATTTTTGGCATGATACAAAAATATTATGTGTGCTTATTTAGTTTATAATATATATTGTAATATATTATAATGTAATAACATGTTAAAAAGTCAATTAAAAAAATGAAACCAAACTAGACATGTAACTCATATTTTGTATCATTTATCAATCACTTTTGTATTTTTGGCATGATACAAAAATATTATTTGTGCTTATTTACTTTATAATATATATTATAATATATAAGAATGTAATAACATGCTAAAAAGTTAATTAAACAATAAAACAAAAAAAATTGGGTTCCAGGACTCGAACCTGGAACTCCTAGGTTTAGAACAGGCTGGCTGGCCGAAGCCACTAGGGTAGACAGAAGCTCGTGTCTTAGACGGGTTTGTTTGTTTTTAAACTGTATCTCTCGTTAGCCGTAGCACACCAGCCCCCCGTGCGCTATGACTATGCTGCTTCATAGCCAACAGCCACGCCCCTTTTCTCCCCTAACCTCCAGATCGACCACTTCTCACTAGCGCCGCCGCGTCGCAGAGGAGGCCCGCCGCCGCGTCGCAGAGGAGCCCCGCCGCTGCCGCGTCGCAGAGGAGCCCCGCCGCCGCGTCGCAGAGGAGCCCCGGCGTAGAGGTTGTCGCGTCGCAGAGGAGCCGCGTCACAGAGGAGCCCCGCCATCGTCCTCGCAGAGCCCCGGTCGCCGTCGTCCTCGTAGAGCCCCGGACGCCGTCAGCCTCGGTGAGCGCCCGTCTTCCCCTCCCCCTACGCGTGTCTTCCCCTCTCCTTCGAGTGCATCCTCTCTAGTTCCCTGCACTTGTCCTTGCCGCCGGCGTGGATGAGATAGCGAAGATGGAGAACGCTTTTGCTGGAGCCTTTGCTTAGCAGCTACGCATGTCTAATCTAACCCGTCCACTAACACAAATTGCTACTGCTAGTGCTCGGTAACTTAGCGGTGGATTCGAATTGGATTGACAAATCTATTCCTTGTGTTATTCTCTTTTTACAGTAGAACTACTATCTCAGTAGCAATTGCTAAAACCATGTGAATGGATCTAGTGATCTACTGGGGTCCAGAGAGGGTTCCAAAGATTTTTTTAAAATCTACATGCAAGGACCGGAAACATCATCAAATCAGTGCCTTTTCAAGATATTATCATTATGCAATTTGCATATTGAAGCAATCTTTCAAGACTTGGAGCCTGAGCTAGATAATAGGGAAACAGCAAAAAAATAAGTCAAGAGCAGAGCTGCAGCTAAGTTAAATAAGAAGACAGTGCTCTGTTTGCTTCCAATACAAGCTACTCACTACTATTTTATTATTAAGATATTTAGTAGATGTTAGTCTCTGAATAATGTTACCTTTAATCTAGATGTTAGTCTCTGAATAATGTTCAGTTAGCTTTAGAGTTTCAGGTTAGCACTCTTAGTCTCTGTCAGTTAGCTTTAGAGTCTCTGAATAATGTTCAGTTAGCTTTAGAATCTCTGAATAATGTTCAGTTAGCTTTAGATGTTAGTAACTGAATAATGTTCAGTTAGCTTTAGAGTCTCCGAATAATGTTCAATTAACTTGCATTAAAGTGGCCCAGCTCTGGTAGTACAAAGAAGTAACTGGTCTGACAGTAACAGATGCTTTGTTTTGTTTCTGGACATATCTGGTTCATTAAAGTGAGGTTATTTGTTATGCATATTGAAGTGATTGCTGCCATTATATGAATTTTGCAGCTGCTGCTTGCTGCTTGCTGCTTGTTGCTGCTTGTTGCTGCTTGCTGTGAATTTTTGCTGCTGCTGCTTGCTGCTTGCTGCTACTGCTTGCTGCTGCTGCTTGCTGCTGCTGCTGCTTGCTGCTGCTTGCTACTGCTTGCTGCTGCTGCTGCTGCTTGCTGCTGCTGCTGCTGCTGCTTGCTACTGCTGCTGCTGCTGCTTGCTACTGCTTGCTGCTTGCTATGAATTTTTGTGCAGGGGATTCAAATGAGTGCCCATTTAGCAATGAAATGTCGATTTACTTCCGTTTCAGCAAAAATGGGCACTCCCTATGTCCAAAAAACAGCATAGGTCATGCCGGATTTTTTCGTGAATTATTGTATTAACTTGCAGCATTTTCTTTATTTAGTGTGAACATGGCCGACAACGAGGAAGCCAGTGGTTCTGCCAAGCCATTCTGGAAGTTGTCCCAAGAATTGGAAGAAGAGGAGATGATGAATGTAGATGTAGAGGAGAGGGAGGAAGAAGAGGAGATGGAGGGCGCAGATCCCGATGATATGGATGTAGAAGAAGACGATATGGATCAGGGTGCCGATGACACCACTACCACCACATCTGGCGGTGAAGATGGTACCCAACGGAAGAAGAAGAAGCCACGGAAGGATAGGAAGGATCGGCGCCCAAACCAGCTGCTGACCGACCGACAAGCAATCACACAAGTGTTGGAGAATGGGTATCCTCTGGCGCCTGAGGACGTTGTGGCCGGGTACGGAGGGCAAGTCGCGTGCATCCTCCGAAACACTGTCCCGCTCAACACCGAGAACCTGAGGAGTGAGGAGAACGAGCATTACCGCACACTCCTCTTGCGAAAGCTTCATGCTCGATACATCTTCGATCCCGAGTATGTCAACACGGATATCAGTAAGAATCCTGTGAACAACGCCGCCATCACGAAGATGAGCACCGCCCTGGCCAGCTGGAAAGGCAGGGTGAAGAAAATGATCCTCAAGGGTAAAACATTTGAGGAGGTCAATAAGAGCAACCCGACGGTCACGGAGGCGGACTATGATGAGATGAAGCTCAAGTGCGACCCCAATGACATACGTACCAAGGAAAAGAGTGACTGGGGGAAGAACTTGCAGTCCAAGAACTTGGGTGTCCACAACCTCGGTAGCGGCGGTTACCGAGGGAAGGATAAGATATGGGCGCGAGAGGACGCAGAATATGCGGCGAAGGGCATCGAAAACCCTTGGCTCAGGATCGAAGATCCGATGGCCAGGGTAGTAATTAGGTCCAAGTACCATTGGGACCCGAAAACCAAGCAACTAACCACAGATCCGAAGGTGAAGAAGTTTGAGGAGATTCTGCTAGCTGAAGAAAAGGCATCTCATACGTCGTCATCCCAGGGTTCGACCACCACTGGGTCGTCTAGGTGGGACACAGCTTTGAATAGAGCTGTGAATGTGGTAAAGGGACGGCCAAAGTTGAAACCGCCGACGTCAGCTGGCCGTGTGCTCGGCGAAGGATTGTCCGTGAAATGGTCGGACAAGTTTGGCAAGCCAGAAAGGGGAAAAAAGTCACTCAATGCGGATGAAAGCCGCGAGCTTCAAGAACTCAGGGAGAAAGTGGCACAGATCCCAGAGCTTGTCGAAAAACAAGTTCAAGAAAAGATGACCTCGTTCATCCCTACCATTGTTGAAGCGCTTGGGAGTTGGGAAGCGGCCGGTCGAGTTGGGCCGCCCCCGATACCCAGCATGGGCAGCAACTCAAACAACGCCGCGGCGCCGAACGTACGACCGGCCGCCAACACCGCGGCGCCAAACGTATTGGTGACACCCGTCGCCAACATCGCGGCGCCGGAGATTAATGCAGCGGCAGGTACCGCGCAATGAAGCATTCCATCCGTGACCTGCATGCCGACGTACGTCGGCGGTCCTTCTACAGCAGCCGAGCTCGACGCCGTCAAGGTAACTAAGCGGCGGTGGCTCAACTTACACTTTCCGCATTGTGTAACCTATACACTTGCATAACATCAGGCCTACACCACCTGTTTTCGCAGGCCGCGGGCGCCGACGTTCCTTGCACTCTCCTACATTACATCGACGACGTGTTGAAGGATGTTGCCACTAGTAGTATCATGCAACCGGGAAACAGGATGTTCCACGGTCGGCAGATGCCATCAAACGTGTTAAGGGTCCAAGTGGCTCGGACGCTGCGGGGTTGTGACCATGTGATGCCTCCCTTTCAGCCCGAGGGAGACGAAGATGAAGAGCCGAAAGCCCTTAGGCAGTGCTTTGGCTACCCAATGCTATGGCCGGAGAGTCAGATTCGTCTGGGGGCAGGGAGCACCGCCCCACGCATAACACCGCCGGTCGTGCCGGGGCCAAGCCATGTGGTGCCTGATCCTGATCCTGATATGCAGATGGCACAAGATCCAAATGATGATGATGATGATGTCGATGTTGAGGCCTACATTAATACTGCCTACTGTGATGGCTTAGATGACCTTGAAGGTCCCTCGGACAAACGACAAACTATCACCAAACGTTTGTCATTCCATTCTCAGGAGACGCCTCCAGATGTCGCCTGGACGGAGCCTCCAAGAGGCTTTATCTCCCCCACGACACTCCATAAGGTGGTCGAGAAGCAGAATGCAATTCCCATGAAGAAGAAGGAAAGGAAAAGGAAAAATAAGAAGGAAATTGAGAGCCAGCCGCCGCCGCCGGTTACGAAACCGATCCGAGCTCAGGACGGGCCACCAAGACACAAGGGTCTTAATCACATCGTGCATACTATGGGTGAGCCGATGCTGAATGAGCGAATGCTCAAGGCTTGCAGTGCTGATATGCGGAGTCTACATGACTCTATTCTATACCTAGAACAGCGCCAACTTGATGAAAATGATTCAACGTACCCGCTTTACATGGCCAAGGTGCCAAAGGGCAAGGGCTTCGTCGAGGCTGCCCCCGCCGATATTATGCTTCTTCGGTTTGCCAACATCTTCGACCTATTTCACATGTATCGGCTATACCAGACCTTCGTCTGCCTATTTTCTCTAAGTATTCAGATGCAGATCATACGAGACAAGACCCCGGGCATCGTGGTAGTGGACCCCTACTACATGCGTGAAAGCCAATTGTCTAAGTTGGCGGGCCGAAATGCCGCTATTAGCTATCTTAGCGACGTCATGATATCAAACATTGGGAAGGACTTGCTCCTGGCCTACTTTCCCGAGTAAGTGATTGGCTCGCCGCCTTCTTTCTTAGATTTCCATCTCGGTCTTTGCCAACATTTTGTTTGATTTGTTTTGCGCAGTGACAAATACTGCACACTCATCCACATCTCCCCGATGTATATGCGTACCCTGTTTTTGGACTCGGGCAGTGCAATCAAGAAAAACTATACGCATGTCAAAATAGTTTTGGATGATGCTCTTACCAAGTACGTCCTTCAGGGTGGCTCATTCAAGAGTAAACGGCCGCCCAAGCACGGCTTGTATAGCTTCGCCCATACTACGTCGTTCCCCTGCATCAAGCAGCCCGAGGGAAGTCACAGGGAGGCCTATTACGCCTTATATCATATGCTGGCGATGGTACGGGACAAGAAAAACTCGACGCTGCCAGATTCACTCCAACCCTGGGCCGAAAAGTTGGCGATGATTGATGATGACAATCTACGAGGACAGTTCTATCGCATCCAGGAGCAGTTTGCGACAATCATCTTTCAAGATGTCATCAGAAAAGGGGGGATGTTCTACACTGCCCAGCTGAAGCCGTCAAATGAAGAAGTAGATCAGAGGCTGCTTCTGCAGGGCGATGATAGGGCATTCTTTTTGCCAGGACGCGGCTTCCGCTTTGTTCCTGATACTGGCAAGCAAAAGTTGTAATAATAAGTACACTATGTTCCTAGCTTCCTTAGCATGGCATGTTTCGTAGACATCGGTGAACTTATTAGTTCTGATCGTGTCGTGTGTGATGAACTTAATCGTGGTGTAAAGTTAATAAGTACATCCTAGTTAATTATGTCATATTTCATTACTATTGCATACATGTGATGAACTTCTTGCTTTCTGTTATCTAACCTTATTTGTCTTGAAGGTAGGGATGCCGTATGTTGTGTACAAAGGTAGGGTTCCTGGAGTTTATGTCCACTGGGAAGATTGCTTGAAGCAAGTCAATAGATTCAAGGGCAACAGCTACAAAGGGTACACGACGATGGCGGAGGCGGAAGCTAGGTGGAGGAACCACCTTCGAGAGGAGAGGAGGACGACCTTCTTCAGCGTCACCACCGCCGTCTTGCTCACCGCGGTGATTGCGGTTGTAGTGTACTTCATCGTACCGTAGGTGACTATCTTATTCATGTAATGTGGGATGATGAACTTGCGTACTTGACCGGTATCGATGACTTAGAGACATTGAATTCATGTAATATGTGATCGCTTCATTTCGAAAATAATGAGATTCATATTCCGTGTCTATTTCATACTAAATATATTGCATTTTCCTGTATACTACTTGTAATCTTGTATTTCTATAAATTCCTATATAAAAACTGTAATCTGGCAGTATAAATGGCTTTATTTTTGAAATTTGAAAAAACATACCCGTAGCGCATTGTCCAGTGATGCGCTGCTGGTATTGTCTATACCCGTAGCGCATTGTCGTAGGATGCGCTGCTGGTGTTGTTGCGTACCCGTAGCGCATGGTGTAGGTGGTGCGCTACCACTAAAGCATATACCCGTAGCGCACTGGACATTAGCCGTAGCGCACAGGGTGCATGCGCTACGGGTAAGTAAGATACCCGTAGCGCACGGTGGTGGTGCGCTACGACTAATTAGATACCAGTGGCGTGGTAGTGGCAGCGCGGGGGCATGCGCTACGGGTAATATAAACAGGTGCGCTACGGGTAGCTGTTTTCCTAGTAGTGACGGCGAGGATCAGAGTGAGTTTCTATGCTGACGATGCAGCACTGTTCGTTAACCCAATCAAAGAGGACATCTCTGTTGTGCAACAAATTCTTCAGCTCTTTGGGAATGCCTCTGGCCTGCGAACAAATTTGGATAAATGCGTTGCCTATTCGGTGGCTTGCGAGGAGGTTGACTTGGAGTCCGTCCTTCAAGACTTTGGTGGTACCCAGGGAAGCTTCCCATGCAGTTATCTTGGACTGCCGCTTATAGCCCGCAAGCCAAAGCATGTTGAGGTACAGCCACTTTTTGACAGAGCAATGGGCAGATTGAAAGGAGGAAGGGGAAAGATGATGAGCTTCAAAGGGAGAGTTGTGCCAATTAATTCTGTCATCACTGCCACAGCAACATACTATCTTACAGTGTTCCCGCCCGATCCTTGGATGACAACAAAGTTTGATAAGTTGAGAAGAAGCTTCCTTTGGGCACCTGAGGAGGAGAATGTTTCGGGAGGAAAATGCATGGTCAGCTGGAAGAGGATCTGTGCTCCTAAAAAATATGGGGGACTAGGTATCAAGGATCTACAAGCTTACAGCCGGGCTCTGCGTCTGCGATGGGAGTGGTTCAGTTGGATCGACCCAAAGAGACCATGGCACGGTTCAGAAACCCCTTGTGATCAAACTGACAGAGATTTGTTTGCCGCTTGCACTAAGATTTCGCTTGGTAACGGTAAAAAGGCCAGGTTTTGGACGGATAGGTGGTTAGATGGGCAAGCACCGTCTTCGATCGCTCCCCTCTGCTACCCTTTGGCTGCAAGGAAAAGGCTGACGGTGAGTGAAGCACTCAGCAATGGTCGGTGGATGAGAGGCCTCCAGAATATCACCACGGAGGAGCAACTCAACCAGTTCGTGGCTCTCTGGGAAATTCTGCAGCAGGTTAATCTTGAGACAGAAAACGAAGACACGATCAAATGGATCCAGACAAATGACGGAAAATACTCTGCAAAGTCTTCTTATGAAGTTCACTTCCTGGGACGAATTCACCTACCGCACTTGCAATGTGTGTGGCGAATACGAGCTGAAGGAAAGGTTCAAACTTTCCTCTGGCTATTGCTGCAGAATAGAAAGTGGACTGCAGAGAGGTTGAGGGCGAGAGGGCTGCCTCATGATGATAGATGTTGCTTATGCGATCAAGAGTTTGAAACGGCCAAACACTTGGCTCTGCAGTGTCCTTACGCTAAAGAGGTGTGGATGCAGTTCATGACAACGCACCCGAGTGCGGTGCGAGCTGCTGCGTCGTCTAATACAGTCTGCGGATGGTGGAATAAAATTAGGCGAGGGAAGATGGATGAACAAAGAAGAAAGGATATCTCTATATCTGTATATATCATATGGCATATTTGGAAAGAACGAGGCAGGCGAATCTTCCAAGAGGAAGCAATGACTCCCAATGTCTTAGCTGGGTTAATTAGAGATGACATTGAGTTACTAAACCTGGCAAAAGGCAGGGTGATAGACTATTCAGTTTTTGGTTTGTAAGTGACGAGGGTATGACCCCTCGGTCCTCGATATTTGCCTACCTGGTTCCTGCCAAGGAAGAAGCCCGCTCGACGGATACACAAAGCCCGCAAAGCCCAGTACTTTGACTTGGAGTAGAAGGCAAGAAATATTTGTAAACCCTAACTGGCTGCATCTATAAAGCCACCAAGGGCGCCCCCCTAGACGACCGGATTCGCATAGCCTACAACACAACCTCGCATAGGCTAGCCACGCCATCTCCTCCCACCTCCGCCAGATTGCATCTGCGCGCCATTGTAACAGCTCCACATATACCAGCAATACAAGATCAGACAAGCAGGATGTAGGTCTTTACCCTTCGGGGGGCCGAACCTGGGTAAATCCGCCAAGCGCCCACATGCTCTCCATGAATCGAAAGCCCCGAAACATGGGCATTGCCGAGTTAGAACCTCGTCAGTAAGGGTGTTTGCACAATTCCTGGTGGAAGTGTTTTTAGTGTTGTAATCTGTAACTTTCTCCCCTTCTTTAATGCAAAAGCAGAACACCTGCTAGTTCCCGTCAAAAACTTGCTTTAATTTCAGTAGCTTTAAGACTTTTATATTTGTTTGTAATAATTCCTAAGTGCACGCTGCTCACCTTGAGGGGTGAATTAGCTAGGTTCAGGTTCAAAACTACTGTAAGATGTTTGCGGTTTCAGTAAAATGGAACCGGGGCGAGGCTTGTTCTTCTAAACAAAAATAGTCATATTCACCATAATGTGAGATTTAGTTGCTAAATTTTCAGAAAAGGAATTCAATTTCAGAAGTAAGCATGCATGTAGCTGATCCTGGATAGTAGGATTGAGTAAAGAGAGCTAGCTGCTCATCGACGGCGTACATCAGTACGTGCAGTTCACATTTGCTTGGGCGGCGGTTCCTTCGCAGCCTCGCAGCTCCGGCTCACCGGCTGCCGGCCGGGTGCGAGCACTCGGATCAAGCGCACGGGCGCAGGACGTTCTAGCCACGCTGTTCATCCTGCGAGCGGCATGCCACGGCCTTGCAGTCCGTTGATCATCCTAGCTGTAGATGATCAAGATTTAACCACTCAATTTGTAGGTTCACCGAAAAGGAAGAGCTGAAGCCCAGCTGCTCAACAGCTCAAGTATCCAGTCCAACTTCTCGCAAACATGAGCGACAGATCGAACGGCTGAGATCTTCGGACCGCAATTACGCAAAGTCTCCGATTCTAAACCGTTCCGGTGTCGTTCCGGTACGACTGCCGCTTGTCTCCTACTGTCCTCATAAATTGGTTCCCCTAGGGTTAGCCCAAGCAACTATCAGCAAAGAGCACAGGAGCCATGATGGCAGAGAACACTGTTTCGTTCAAGAGCTCTGACGGAGAGGCGGAGAAGACAGTTTTGTTGAATAGCTCCGACGGAGTGGACTTCGTGGTGCCCGAATCTGAGGCAAATCAGTCCATGACCATCAAGTTAGAGATCAAGTACATGGTCCAGTACGAGAGGGTATTCGGCGTCGAAAGCGAGAGCGACTCCGCCATCCATATTGACGTCAAAAGCAATGTTCTATCGAAAGTGATTGAGTTTCTTCGAGGGTCTCATGCCTATTGCGGCGACCCCCACTGGGGCGCCAAGTTCATCCATGTCGACCTCGAGACCCTCTGCGATCTCATAATTGCTTCGGACAAGCTTCGCATCCAGGGACTCCTCGAACTGGCCTGCCACACACTTGCCAACAGGATCGAGGGGAAATCGCCCCAAGAGATTCGTACCATGTTCAATATTAGAGCACAAGAAGATGAAAGGGCAATGTCGATAAAGCAGGAACTCTTACATGGATGGAGCGACACCACCAACACCTATGATATAATGTCATATGTGAACCGTGATCTTACAATGGAGGAGAAGGTGTTGAAGGCTCTTCACATAATTCGGTGCCAAGAGTTCACTGAATACGACCCCAAGCTCAATGGTATTATGTGCACACGGTTTTACTCGTTCAACATGGCCTTCTTTGACCTTGATGAAGAGTCCGGGTTTGGTCGCGGCCACCAGCTGCTTCACCAAATACCTTCACCGCAGTGCGAGTTGGTTGAGGAGTCCTCAATCAATGTCATTTCCTTGAAGATAAGTGAATCGGATGTAGACTTCCCGATCAATGTGTTCGGTACTGTCATTGCAAGGGATGAACTCGACTACAAGTGTGTTTATCTGTTTAGACGTGAAAGCGATAATCCCCAGTTCATCACCTCGACTGATGATATGTTAACTTTGAGAGATCCATGCCGAGGGCTTGTTGCGTCGGATAAAATTTATTTCGAGATCAATTTAAAGATTAAGACTGATGGAGGTGCAATTAAAGATTTTAGCAAAGGACTTCTAGTTTTCGATAGTCTTCATCTCACCGAGGATGAGCAATCCACAACAAGTTGTCTAAATAGTTGGTTGAGTGAAGTGGAATTAGCATGTGCACATGTTCTGCATCCTGTGGAAGCGACCATTGCAATCAATTCAGTGAAGGGGCAATGTAATATTTCAAGAGTGGAAGCTTGGACTACTGGAAATAGTGAGGATCATATCATTCTTTATGATAATAAACTAGCGGGCACCGAGAAAGTGATTGGCGACGGTGGCTCGGTTCCATTAACCCGTCGTGTGGTAGCTGTCCCGTTTGATGAGAAATTGGTGCTTTCTCTTGTTGTAAATGACAAAGTTGAACCCATTGTACTCGTGCTGGGGCACACTGATGAAGTGCATAATTGCAAGATGGGCTACGGTGAAGCGCAGGTGAAAATTGCCTGGACCGCTGTGCCTAAAAGAGAGAGATATCATAATTGGGAGATAGTTGGAGATGAGGTCCTGTTAGTGTAAGCGTAAAAGTACATGCTGTTCACGACATTCATAAGTTCTTTTTTCTAGAGAAATAAACAACAGAGTTATTTTCACCGACTGACTTTACTTCAAGCTGGAGTTATTGCGTAGTAGCTGGAGTATGGTGTTTCTCCATGCCAATCTGTGGTTTTAGTTGACGAAGATGGTATAACACGTGGAAGACCAGTTGGTAACACCCTAGGAATTACGCTGTTTCGTATAAAAAAGCACAACTAAAATTCTTTGCTATTTTCCTAGTGGGTTAGTTTCAGAAGTCGTTCTGCCACGCTTGTTTGCAGCTACAACTCCAGGTTCTACGCTAGCTATGCAATATATAAGATTGTAGAAAGACAAAATATTTCAAAAGCTTTCCCAAAGCTCACCCTTTCCTTTCACATTGAACCAATGCTCTGTATGACTCACTGAAAACAAATTACACACATCATTGTCGTGTGTCCATTTTTCCATTACACCAAAACCTGAAGTAGATTCGACATCGCACAAAACTGCGATTCCATCCACTAGAATTCACACGCCATCAGTGTACAACTGTACATCTCAAGAATGCTAAAACTTAGCAATTGGCATCAACATACAAAGTATTCCATTCACTCATTCTGCCCAGAACACAAAAACAATCCGGAACACAAGCCGGTCTCGTTCTTCTCGTCCTCCCGCAATTGTAGCCTGCTCGCATGAGCGAGCACAACGAGCTGCAAAAGAGAGATAGTGCTGAGCAGCAACTCGAGAACTTCTGTTATCAAGTGTTACGAAGGACTGAAGGCCCAATGATAAATCATCTAATCGCCACCATAATCTGTTATTCTAACAAAATGAAAATCTGAAATATGTTTCCTCGATAATGTACCCTAACATGTTTGGGGAGTCATGGAAGCTTTATTAGGCATGCACTTCGCAAACCTCAACTACCTAAGTGCATCCCTTGAGAAAGTTTGAGTCAAAGTTCAAGCAATTAAAGAAAATTGGAGCTTCTATACATCAGACCACATCAAGCCTTAGATAGAGGGAACATCGGCAAGTTGGAGTATGTTGCTTATCTCCTTCAGATCAATAACTTTTAAAACAACTCTTGTATGCTTGACCATACTACATAAAAGCATGGGATTTTTTCAAGAATACACCCTGGGAGGTGTATTAGGTTTCATAGAAGAAAGGCTAAGATAGTCGGTTCAACGCCAAGAAGGCTACACGATACAAACGCGACGCCACACGGCTTACAACACAACCCACAACAACCGAACACCAAAGACTCACCTTGCACTGTCTTCCGCCACGAATGGTGGGGAGGAGGTACACCGAGCTCGCAAACCGCGTCACGACCGAAGGAAAACTCCAGGAGCAAACTCTCAAGGATGGCACAACCAACGCAACCGCCCACCCATAAGCGCCTAAGAGTCAGCGAGGGAGCGGCGGGACCGAACCAACCGAAAGACGACGACTAAGAAGTGCCTCCGACGACATACATTGCGCCCTGGAAGCCCTCGCTCAAGGCGGCGGCCAACCTGGACTTCATCGTGCCTCTTCGGGGACTCCACCAGCGACCTAGACAATGCCTCCAAGGAGGGGACAACACCGTGGTGCCGCCGCTGCCCGATCCGGCAAGCCGAATCAAGGGTTTGCCCCGGCGCTGGTGGTGAGGCAACAGGGGCAGTGCCATGACGATGCCCCCAAGGAGGGAACGGCGCCCGTAGGCGTCGCCATCGCCAGCTTCAAGCAGGGCTTTCGCCCCGGCACCTCCGTTAGCCCCAAGTATCGCCAGAAAAAAGCCGACTTGAGCCACTCTTGGCTGCACCACCGACGAGAGGAGAGCCAAACCTCGCTGCCGACGAAGGGGATGCGCTGACCACCGTTCCACCTCCACCATCAGTCGGATTGGACGGTGGAGATCCAGTCAACCGTCGACGCCTGGCCGGTCACCGGCACCACCACGATGCCAGGAGGCTGGAGCTACCAGGCGCCGCCACGCCCCTTGCAGCCATGGACCCAGCACCACAGGCCCGCCCGAGCCCAGGGGCCCATGAGTGAGCCCGGCGCTGCCATCCATGGGTGCAAGGGGATTTTATTTGTTACTATTGGCACAACTGTTTGTACAGTTGTTACCAAGCAGTAAATACCAACTGATATTATGAAAAAGGACCCATGAGTGAGCCCGGCGCTTGCATCCATGGGTGCAAGGGGATTTTATTTGTTACTATTGGCACAACTGTTTGTACAGTTGTTACCAAGCAGTAAATACCAACTGATATTATGAAAAAGGAAATGTCATGTAATTTAGAAAAGAGGAAAAACAAACTCACAATAGAAAAAAGGGTAGTAAATACTACTACCTCTGTTCCGAAATGTTTTATGTTTTGGAAAGCTAGCAACCATCAAGCATGATTGCAAGT
The DNA here is from genome assembly GCA_007115705.1 of Dactylis glomerata. Lineage (NCBI taxonomy): Eukaryota > Viridiplantae > Streptophyta > Magnoliopsida > Poales > Poaceae > Dactylis > Dactylis glomerata. The sequence goes on along the minus strand of QXEO01000902.1, from coordinate 5,778,101 downwards.
GGAAATGACAGTTGTAAATATTAAGATGATGAACACACCATATATACTTTATAATACTAGAATCGGCCAACGTCTACAGGAGAAGTTCATAATTAAGAATTGAAATCCTACAAAATCCCTTTTGCAACACAGAAGCCCTTAAGGCCAGAAACCTACCTTAAAGGCAAACATCCACAATCTGCATGAAATAAATATGTCTAGGTACTTGACCTCACAAAAGTTGAAAAACCTGGTAAAATCAGCGATATTGATTTTTCATCATGCTGCAATATCAGATTTTATTTCCTACCGGAACTACAGCTAGCACACAAAGTAATCTAGGATCTTATTGAAGGTTTCAAACTGCAATATCAAGTCACTTCTTTCATGAGATGCCCCAATTTGTCACCTAGTACATGAGGACTGTTATATCCAATTAGCTTCTGTAGGTTTAGCTTATTGACAGTAAAGATGGTTTTTACCGTTGCACCCACTTGATGCTTTTCGAAGATGAACCCCTGAAATAAGGTTTCTACAGTGATTTGTACATGTTATCTCTACAAATAATATTGCAATCGGACGGGTCCGTGTCCGTAAAATACGCCTTCAACCAACAAAAATACGTTTTCATCCCGTGGTATCCCGTGGTAGCCTGAAACGTTTTATTTTTTACTTTCAGACACTTCCTTTCGTCCGTCGCCCCTTGGATGGTTGGGTTCAGCCCCCCCCCCGCCGCCGCCCACTCGAAGCCCTGTGATGACGCTGCCCTCCTCTGGCATGATTTTCAGGAACCCCGTCCCGACCTTGATGTCTCTTCGCTAGCGCGTATTGCCTGAGCCCTCTGCCATGACCCACGTTTTTATGTTCCTTCTCCTCCTTAACCTCTCGCTCTTCGACCGTACCCATCGCACGACCAGCACAGCCAGCGCCTCCCGCCACCTTCTCCGGCGAGGTGTGGGTAGAGCTTCGCCTGGCCGACGCCCGAGACGTGCCTTACATCCACAGCAAATTTAAGAGTATTTCCAGAAGCAAAGATTTGGCATGTACACCCTGTGATCTCACTGGATTAACATATATTTTTAATTGTAGACATAACCAAAACAATAAGTGAATGCTAGTGAGGACATCTTATAAGCATCTGGTTCAAATCAAAATATTCACTTTTAGAATACAAATCTTAGAGAAATGCATAGATCTTTACACATGACTATTTCTTCCACTTAGTGACAAAAGCTCTTCGGGCCAACCAATATTCCTAATGCGACGGACGTTCCGACCTCTCTTCATGCTTCCATCACTCCCGCTCTTTGTTGCTTCCCAAAGAAATGCAAGCTTGTGGCGATGAAACAAACCTTGAATAAGTATGATCGACTTCGCATATTCACCAAGCACATTTCAGACCATCTGAAGGTCTGATCCTTTCTTTACAAAGGAGAGTGCAGTCATGCCAATATTGTTTGGCACAACCAACTGTAGGATATAGGACTTGCCCTTCTTTGTAAGTGTGGAGATCGACAATGACTCCACGAAGAGATCTCCAGTCCTTGTATAAAGAAAGAGTGTGGATGGCATAGTTCAGAAAATAATCCTTGAATGCAAACAATAAATTTATTAGATGGAGGAAGAGCAAAAACTACAACAAAATAATCCCACTGCAATGCCAAAATTGCTCTTTCTACACTATAAACTAGATGATACCCCGCGCGTTGCTACGGGAACTTATGAAATAAAATTATGTGTATAGCTTCAGTTTAACTTTGGTTCAAACAAAACAAAGACTATTGGGTGTAACATTCTTATCTTTGTTAATCAAGAAAACATAGGAAGTTTGTTTGTATTGCAAACATTTGAATACTTTTTAACCAAGTATAAATTAGATCACAATCAATGTAATGCTTACATTTAAAAAATTAAATAGAGAATGATTTGCGAAAGAAAATATGGAGGTGTAGGAATTTTGTTTGTATTGCAAACATTTATATACTTTTTAACCAAGTATAAATTAGTTCACAATCAATGAAATGCTTACATTTACAAAAAAATAGAGAGAGAATGATATAAAACTATCAAAATAAAATATGGAAGGTTCTGTTTTTGGATAATATGTGAGGCGCAGTGAAGAATATTGTTTTTAAAATAAGGGGACTGTGCCGTGATAGTTTGCGCGCATATATCGCTATCTGCCCAATCACGTACATGAAAAGCTCTCGGTATAAAATAAAAAAAACTCTCAGTATTCTGTCTATCCTTCACAAAAAGAAGAATCGATCATGTAAAATGTGTGATTGAGTAGCTGTGTAGTGAACATTATAATTTGATTGTACAACTAACGTTGCAAGTATAAAGACAAACCATCAGGTCAGTAGAACTGTACAACTTGGATTGCCAAGTTAAAAACTGAAACATCACTAAGAAGTTGAAAGCCGAATCATCAGAATATGTATCAACTTCCAATTTTTTTATATCGGTGACATCAATTGTACAGTCAAACTAACCATCGGAGGCCTTCATCTCCTAGTGTACAGAAATTACTCTCACACGTAATTCATAATTATATATGGAGCGACGACCTCTGTATCAAAAAAACAACTCAAACATGAAATAATTATTAGAATGACCACACATGTAAAAGGAACAAACTTGAAACAAAAAAGTTATCTAACAGAAACATTTGTATGATATAGTCAAGTGATAGCCAAAGAATACCATATAAAACATTCCTAAGTCACCCAATGACACAAAAGAATCAAAAGAAGATATCTAGATATCAAGAAAAGGTCCATAGTCACCTTATTCTTCCATGAATCGTGCGAAATATATCTCTTCATTCAGCCATGAGCCCAAATGACTATGGGCCCTTTTCATGGATAAACAACAGTTAAGGTGTTGCTGTTGTGAACTTCCTAAAACCAAATCAATAGAAATAGTCTCTTGATTTTGAAAGATATAACTTCTGGTTACAATCAGCAGCTAAGCTGTCCACTAAAATCTGGGCACAAATCAAGCCACTCCTCCGGTTCCGGTTCCATAATCTGCAGAACAAACTTACAATACTGTAAACATCAACTACTGCATGCAATTCAATCTGGCCCTGCACCATACTTGTCGGAGTCAAGGTTGACTGTAGACACGGCGAAGCAGCATGGATGATGAAAAATTGAAAATAAGCCCGGTTGGAAATTATTTCAATGGAAACAACTGACAAAAAGTATAATCCACCTAGAAGGAAAGCACAGAACGAATCGGAGAGACGTCTGATAGAAGTAGAACTCAGCCAGTATCAGGGAGAATCAGCCGGTAGTCCCAAGTAGCTCCATATTCCAACGAATTTGCTACTTGAGATCCCAATACCAAACACAACTCCTTTTCCAAACCGCATCTACGTCTCCAATCAGAAAAAAAATAAATTGTAACTTCAGCGGGGAGAAAGAGAGCTGGAAGACAAAAGCACAAAACGAATCAGAGAGACATACGATAGAAGTAAAACTCAGCCAGGATCACGTACGGAGAATCAGCCGGTAGTCCCAAGTAGCTCCATAATCCAACGCATTTGCTACTTGAGATCCCAATACGAAACACAGCTCCTTTTCCAAACCGCATCTACATCTCCAATCAGGAAAAAAGAAACTGCAACTTCAGCGAGGAGAAAGAGAGCACGCCTGTAGCATGGAAGAAGCCACAGAGACATAGATGAAATATATAGGAGAGCCTGCTGGGACATTGCAGGAAGGGGGAAGACCGATGGTGGGATAGGACACGACGGCGGTACTAAATCCATCGGTTTGGAGTTGTGGTGGTGGAGAAGTTGAAAAGAGAGGGGGAATCATTAATTGGAGGAGTAAATTCAAAATTAGAGAGGGAGATGCGGCCACGCTGCTATGGAGTAAAGCGATTTATGAGAGGACGATACCAATTCAACGCATAGAGGCATTATGGGCTACGACACATCCTGTGGAGAAAAAGGATGACGTGGACGCAGGAGAACGCAGGAAAATCAGGTAGTGGGGGTCCCCTATATAGATATAAAAGATATGAGTACAGATAGATTAATTTATTGTCACAAATGCTAGCGGAAAACACCACAAGGAAAATAATCATCAAAAGTAGAGAGTTTGATATTTTTCATTTTTAAGCTACAAATATTGTTTTTTACTTGAAATGGGAGCCCCAGCCTCTGCATCAAAGTGTTTTTAAGCTACAAACACTATGTGACATGCCAGTTAGTTTTCGAGACCATTTGGGCAAGCAGAAAGAAAAAAAAGTTGAGCAAACATTAAGTCGTTACTACTCTTTTAGTTTCCGTTCAGGAGCTTCAGAATAAGCTTAGAACAATATTTAGCTTCGGCTAACACTAATATGGTGCGGACAATAACACCCTATAATATCCCCATAATGAGATTACCGGACATGATAACCAAATCATGTTTACGTGATTGACCCATAGTGTCTATCTGTGGAAATCAATTAAGTGAAGGATGCTAACCCCTGTGACTCCAACCAATGCATGCACATCAAAGCATCAAATATTTTTCATACACAACAGAAGAATCCACACGCATGATCAGATGAGAAAAACACTTCAACCAACAAGAAATGGAGGCCGCCGTTAGACCATACCATAAAGCTGAATGTGGACGGTTCGTTTGTCCGGAGAGGTGTAGCAGGCACGGGCATGATCTTGCGTAACAGCCTTGGTGAGGTGATTATTGCAGCATGCAGACACCAAGAGCAATGTCAAGATGCCCTTGAATCGGAGCTCATGGCCATTGAGGACGGAGTCAAACTGAGTTTAGTTTGGTCTCAGTCAGCGTTTTCTGTGGAGTCGGATTGCGCTGAAGCGATCGAACTGATCAAGGCTACAGGTCCAAATGTTTCAGCACATGCTTTCCGCATAAACTCAATCCGTGAGCTGTTAAGGGAATGGAATAGTTCCATTGTTAAAATTGGAAGGGAGGAAAACAGAGCTAGTCATGAACTAGCCCAGCTGGGTAGAGTCCAGAGTAGAACAGAGGTCTGTATTGAATTGCATGCACTAGCCAGTTGAACCAAAAGTCTGAACCGATGGAAAGGGCTAGGCAATTTATTTCAACACTCACCCTACGTCTTTGCCCTTTGGCCTATTGTGACGTGTTTTGGGGAGCCACAATATATTTCTTTTAAATTTTTGCGTTGGTCAAGATTTGATCCTAGGACCTCCTGCTCTGATACCATATTAAGCTTCATGCACTAGCCAACGCAACCAAAAGTCCGAACTGATGGAAAGGGCTAGTCAATTCACTTATACACATCAACACCCCCACTCACGTGTGACGAATCAAGGGAGAAGAGCAGCTGCGGCCAACACGTGGACACAAAGGGGGGCAACAACAATTTTTATAATAAATTGTGAAAACCAGGACTCGAACTCAAGACCCTGGGCTCTGATACCATGTTGTAGTGGTCGTAGTTGGCGGGATTAAACCCGGATTTTCTGCTTGGAGTTGCGCGGCGTCGCTAGTAGGAGAAAAGAAAATTTTGTTTGGGGTGAAGAAAGAAAAAGAAAAAAAATATGTTGGCATTGACGACGATCGGTGGTGACGGCGACGATGGGGGAAGGTGGGATAGTTGTTGGTGATGATGACCAAAAATCACGTAGGTGCGACCTTGTGCTCGATGGCGTGGAAGAGAACGGCTTGATCGTGGGAAGCTGCAGCTTGGCGTGGATTTGAGCTATGCATCTTGCCTAATGCACATGCACGTAACATGCAATATGGCCAGGCTGTGGCGTGTGCAGGCGGGGGCTTGAGGCTTGGGGCAGTCCATCGGTGCAGAAGCATTGGCGAGAAGGCTAACTGGTGTTGGTGGCAGAAGATAAAAACAGATCTAATTGGAAAACGAAAAATTTGGCTAAAACTAAGAAAACTAGCTACGAGATCTGGTGCCCCCGGCAGAGATCATGGAGACCGATCTCGCCGGGGGCGGCGCGGCGGAAGCTGTGGCTAAACCCCAGGCGGAGCGAACCGCTCTGATACCATGTAAGATTGCGGAATATGATTGTATTGATACTTGGATTGGTGATTACAATGAGCCTCTTGGGCTGTTTATATAGTAGTACCAAACTTGGAGACTAAGAAACCTAGTAGAGATAGATCTAGATTACAATATTTAAACTACCTAATTTAACCAACACGTGATATACTCTAACAGTCTGGTTAGGGTCTTTTCCCAGTGAACTTTCAGCTACGTTAGCTGAGGATTGTAACTTTGTTGATCATTAATGTTATTCTCTTTTCTCGCAAAAAAAAAAGAAGAATCCACACGCAGAAGAAAGTCTATAGCTCCTTAAAAAAGTAATTATCTAGAAGGGAAAACGCAAGTTCCAGCACAAAACGTCAAGATGGGAACCAAGACCCATATAGTCTAGTATGCGTTGAGCAACTAATCAGCAATATATCAGGGAAGACTTCCACTTTTGCTTTAATCATCAGGCAACCTAGAAAGAGAGCTTTTGCCACACATGTATAGTAGTATTGGAAACTAAAACGATACAAATAAATTATACTACTTTTATTCCTTTCCCTTAAAAATACAATACAGATGTATCGAAAAGGCTTGCACCTTGCAAGAGCAGTCTAATTATAAAAGTAATGGAGAAGGGCAAAAATGTGAATGGCAAAAATGTGAATGGCAAGACCAAAGTAATGGAGAAGAACAAATTTTGTATATTGAACAGATTTCGAATTTCAATAAATTTTGAAATTATTTTGCTATGCCAAATGAACGCAACTAAACGATCGAACTTAAAGTACGTAACTGGAAACGATCGTCCGGAAGAAACACGAATTAGTAAATGGGCCAGCCCACAAAGGTCACGGGACTAAAAGTAGGAACGCGTAGGCTCGTACTCAACGCTAAAAGCGTCAAATAGGAGCTCCCCCTAACGAGTCTGGATACGTAAAGCACGGGAGCTCCTTCCGTTTAAGGGAGTTCTTTTTTTAAGATAACTAATTTGCTAGGTATAACTGTTTTCTGTCCCTTCTGCTCTCTCCAGCGAATAGGCAAAATGAAGGCGACCTTTCCCCCATTTAGACGGCGCCTAGGCCATGTGTGGCCTCCCCCGTTTGCCGATGCGGCAGCAAGAGGATGGGAACCCCAAATCTGCTTTGTATGTAGGTGGTCTAGGGTTAGGTGGCAACACCACATTGCAGTGTTGTCATGCAGTCCCTACCTCTCCACGGGTGTTGCCGTTTGCAGAGTTGAGGGGCTTGCATGGGTAGTTGATGTCTACGCACGCTTCTGTTCTTGTAGACAGTGTTGGGTCTCCAAGTGCAGAGGTTTGTAGAGCAGCAGCAAGTTTCCCTTAAGTGGATCACCCAAGGTTTATCGAACTCAGGGAGGAAGAGGTCAAAGCTATCCCTCTCAAGCAACCCTGCAATTACGATACAGAAAGTCTCTTGTGTCCCCAACACACCCAATACACTTGTCAGATGTATAGGTGCACTAGTTCGGCGAAGAGATAGTGAAATACAAGTGGTATAGATGATTATAAGTAGTAAATGCAATCTAGAATAAAAATGGCAGCAAGCAAACAAGTAACAAAATAGCAAGTAAACGGTGTGCAAAGCTTGGAAACAAGGCCTAGGGATCATACTTTCACTAGTGGACACACTCCCAACAAATATAACATAATTGAACAAATAGATAACTTCTCTTCACTATGGTACTCTGAATTACTCTCCTATTGAATAACACTAATCATTGCGTAGGGCTACGAAGCACTCCTCAAAGTTCATCAAGTACTTGACAAACACCACTCATAGAGATATCCAAATCAAATCACAACTCAAGATAGATATGATTGCAACTTAGACCAAGTACTAACACGGTGCACACACTGTCAACATTACACCATGAAAGGAGGAATAGATCACTTCAATACTATCATAGTGATAATTATTCTCATAATCCATAAAAGATCACAATCGTAGCCTAGACCAAGTACCACCATGATGCACGCACTGTCACCGTTACACCATGGCAGGAGGAATAGATTACTTTAATAACACACTAGAGTACACATAATGAAGAAGAGTAACATCTACTTATTCAACATGATACAAAGCTCACGATCACATAAAGATCACATCATGGGAGAGAGAGGTGAACCACATAGCTACCGGTAGAGCCCTCAGCCCCGAGGGAGAACTACTCCCTCCTCATCATAGGAGACAGCAAGGTTGATGGAGATGGCGGTGAGGTCGATGGAGACGGCGGAGACGGCGATGGAGACCGATGAAGATGGCTCTGGGGGCACTTTCCCGTCCCGGCAGGGTGCCGAAACAGAGACTTCTGTCCCCCGAAATTTGTCTTCGACGGCGGCGGCGCTGCGGAACTGTTCTGGAAATTTCGCCGACTCCCTTAGGATTTTCCGTCCCGAGGCTTCTTATAGGCGAAAGGGCGTTGTCAGGGGGCAGCCAGGGGCTCCTCACACCAGGGTGGCGCGGCCAGGGCCTGGGCCGCGCCACCTATGTGTGAGGGCGGCCTCTGGCCCCCCTCCGGCTCTCTTTCGGTCTTCGGGAAGCTTCCGGGAAAAATAAGACTTCTGGCTTTTGTTTCGTCCAATTCCGAGAATATTTCCTATGTAGCTTTTCTGAAACACAAAACAGCAGAAAACAGGGAACTGGCACTGTGGCATCTTGTCAATAGGTTAGTTCCGAAAATCGCATAAAAGTGCCACGAAGTGTAACGAAACACAAGGCAAATGGTGTAAAAACAAGCATGGAGCATCAAAAATTATAGATACGTTTGAGATGTATCAGCATCCCCAAGCTTAACTCCTGCTCGTCCTCGAGTAGGTAAGTGATAACAAAAGAAATAATTTTTGAGGTGACATGCACCATCACAATCTTGATCATGTATGTAAGCGTTGTAAGCTGGGATCAAAGAACTTAAAACATGGGCATGAAAGACATAATCTTGATAGAAGAAACTTAGCAATCATGTTATAAACATGCAAATGAACACAAACAAAAGATCATGAAAATGAAACAATGAAAGTCAAACGTGTGTTCAAATCATAAGGAAAAACATACAAATGGTTTTCAGCTTGTCCTTCATAGAGAGCAAAACATAAATGCATAGGACACCTTCAAGTTTAAGAGGGCGACTAGATACAAGTAATTTAAGAATAAGTGAAACCAACAATATGAATCAATCAATGAAAACTTTGGGACAATGCACATTATACTCAGAATGATAACTATGCTCTCTTAATGGTGCATAAAGATAGAAGGTGGTGACTCAACATAAAAGTAAAAGAAAGGCCCTTCGCAGAGGGAAGCAGTGATTAAACATGTGCTAGAGCTTTTCATTTCTAAAACAGAGAGATAAAAATTGGTTTTGAGAGGTGGTTGTCTTTGTCAACGACTGGCAATGGAGTTCTTACTATCTTCCATACAAAAATGAAGCAAGTTTTTGAGAGAGAGATTGTCACTTTTGTGCTCTTTTATAAAGCTTGGCACTCCTCCCCACCTTATTTCCTTTCTCAAACCATGGCTAAACGATTCTATCGGGTGCCCACCAACATTCACATACCATGGAGGAGTGCCTTTTTTCTTTCTTTTTTTTCTCTTTTTTTTTTCTTTTTGGAATAAGACAATATGGAAGATAGCAAATCCGACCACTACGTCCCCATGAGCTGAAAACAGTGTCACAAAATGAGAAGTATTTTGAAGGTTTTTTGAAAGGTAGCACATGAAAATTTGCTTGGAATGGCTTGCAAATACCATGCATAGGAATTTATAGTGGACACAATAGCAAACTTGATTTTTAGGAGTTGGATGCACGAGTAGAGCTCATACTCAGTACAAAGTGAGGGCTAGTAAAAGACTGGGAGCGACCAACTAAGAGAGCAATAACGGCCATAATCATGCAAAGCGACAAAGCAACATTAAAAGAAGCATAAGATGGCATCAAAAGTCAAAAACTAAATGATCATAGAGGCTATTTGCGACTTTGTATGAGTCTAACAAGTGTGAGCATGCGCCAAGTCAACCCAAATAAAGCATCAAGGAGAAAACCAAAATAATACTTCCAAATAATTAAAACAACGCATGACTTTTTCAAAGGCTCATTAAGCAATCTCGGTTATTTGAGACAAGTCATGCTACAGCAAAACCACTAAGCATACTATCAAAAAGACATCAAGCATGACATGAAAAAGCCTAAGCCGCAGTCTACACAAGCTCCTTCTTGTACCACTATTTTGCATAAACCTTTTTCTCTTTTCCAACACCATTCAGAATTTTTATAAACACCTCTTTTGATGAAAACCAATAAAGATCAGAGGCAAAAATACACATTGATGAAAAGATATAACAAGATCTGAACGCAAATCAAGGTGAAAAACAAAAGCTAAACGCGGTGGCAGAAAAAGAGAACACTTGTTGAACGATAAGAATGAAAACTAGAGTATTCTTGGCAAATGAAAAGCGAGTTCATCTCCTCTAAAAGAAACATAATGTGATCTGACCATTTATTGCAGCAAACAAAGCAAAAGAAAACTGAAAACAAAAACAACTGACGCTCCAAAAAAAATGCATAATGCATGAAGCAATAAAAATATAGTGTCTTGAAAGGTGACCTGATTTTTGCCGACGAAGAAGGGGTGCCTCGGGGGAATCCCCAAGCTTTGACGCTTGTACTTCTTGGATATTTCTTGGGGTGATGCATGGGCATCCCCAAGCTTGAGCTTTTGTCCATTCTTCAACTCATCTCATCATTCTCCAATCCCTACACTTGAAAACTTCCTTCATACAAAACTAAACACAAATCTATTAGCAACATTAGTGTAGCATAACATAGAATCAACCCTTTTTGCTTCAGGTTTCAACCCAAAACCACCACATATATAGCATATACTACTGTAGCAACTTCCCCAAAAGTTCCATGATCAAAAGAACTCAAAAGAAAGCGATAAAGCGGCAAACACAAATATTTGGCAGAAATCTGTCAAAACAGAACAGCTGACAAAGGTCGAATTTTTGAGGGGTTTTCTGTTGCTCAAATCAAAAAGTGTTCAACTAATGAAAATTTGGATATAACCTGGGGCATATGCACAAGAAATCAAAGGTCCAAAATATATACAGAGAATTGTCACGAATTTTTACGGTGCAGCACCGAAAACAGTTTCAGGACAGCAACATCCCCAAATCTTACCTCACTCAAATTAGAGGCTTCTCTTGGCACAACAATGAAATAAAAAGGATAAGGAGCGGTTATTACAGTAGCAATAACTTCGAAGACTCAAATAAAAGAAAAAGTACTGAAAATAAACAATGGGTTATCTCCCAAGAGTGCTTTTCTTTAACGCCTTTGAGCTAGGCGCAGTAATTTGCAAAGATGCTCATGTGGGCGCCATATAAGAGCTTGAGGCAAAGGCGCCATATAGGAACTTGAAGCAATAGAGAGCATCAAAAAGCAAGTGAAAAAGACATTTATATCTGAACCACTTCCTATGCATAGGAATCTTGTAAGAAAATAAATCAACGAGGCACATAGTAGCAAGCATGGATAGATAAAACAAGTGCCACTTCAAGATTTGCAACATAAAGAGGGGAAACTTAATATTGTTGAGATCCATCAAACCATGTTTCCCTCTCTCATAATAACTTTCAGTAGCATCATGAATAGAACTAACAATATAACTATCACATAAAACATCCCTATCATGAGCCACATGCATAAAAGAATTAATACTCACCACAGGAACAATAGTAGTAGAAGCAGATTCAACAGAATAATTATTCTCATCACCATAATCATCAAAAATAGGAGGCATATTGTAATCATAACTAATTTTCTCCTCAAAAGTAGGTGAACTAAAAATATTATACTCATCATCATAACCATCATAGAGTAGAGGTTCAGTATCATCACAAGCTAGAGAACTACTGTGTCGCAAAGCATATTCTTCAAACATATCATCATAAGAAGGAACATCACATATGGGAGATAAAATATCATCAGAGCAAACTTTCTCCGCTAAAGCTAGGGAACTAAAAATATCATGCTTAACAAAACCAGCTCCCCCAAGCTTAGACTTTTCTATAGCATTAGCAACAACGGTGTTCAAAGCATTCATACTAACAACACTATTAGCATGCAAATTAAGCTCCAAAGGTTTTTCAATTTTCTCTTCAAACACTTCATATCTAAACTCAGGAAAAAGACTACAGAACTCTTTATTTTCCATTAAGCCTAACTAGTAAAAATAAAAACAAGAAACAAAGAGATGTAATTGCAGAATCTAAAGGAAATAACTCCGAGCACTCACCAGCAACTAAAAGACTTAGTAGCCAAAGGATGTGAGTACCTTTTACCTTACCTCCCCGGCAACGGCGCCAGAAAAGAGCTTGATGTCTACGCACGCTTCTGTTCTTGTAGACAGTGTTGGGCCTCCAAGTGCAGAGGTTTGTAGAGCAGCAGCAAGTTTCCCTTAAGTGCATCACCCAAGGTTTATCGAACTCAGGTAGGAAGAGGTCAAAGCTATCCCTCTCAAGCAACCCTGCAATTACGATACAGAAAGTCTCTTGTGTCCCCAACACACCCAATACACTTGTCAGATGTATAGGTGCACTAGTTCGGCGAAGAGATAGTGAAATACAAGTGGTATAGATGATTATAAGTAGTAAATGCAATCTAGAATAAAAATGGCAGCAAGCAAACAAGTAACAAAACAGCAAGTAAACGGTGTGCAAAGCTTGGAAACAAGGCCTAGGGATCATACTTTCACTAGTGGACACACTCCCAACAAATATAACATAATTGAACAAATAGATAACTTCTCTTCACTATGGTACTCTGAATTACTCTCCTATTGAATAACACTAATCATTGCGTAGGGCTACGAAGCACTCCTCAAAGTTCATCAAGTACTTGACAAACACCACTCATAGAGATATCCAAATCAAATCACAACTCAAGATAGATATTATTGCAACTTAGACCAAGTACTAACACGGTGCACACACTGTCAACATTACACCATGAAAGGAGGAATAGATCACTTCAATACTATCATAGTGATAATTATTCTCATAATCCATAAAAGATCACAATCGTAGCCTAGACCAAGTACCACCATGATGCACGCACTGTCACCGTTACACCATGGCAGGAGGAATAGATTACTTCAATAACACACTAGAGTACACATAATGAAGAAGAGTAACATATACTTATTCAACATGATACAAAGCTCACAATCACATAAAGATCACATCATGGGAGACAGAGGTGAACCACATAGCTACCGGTAGAGCCCTCAGCCCCGGGAGAGAACTACTCCCTCCTCATCATAGGAGACAGCAAGGTTGATGGAGATGGCGGTGAGATCGATGGAGACGGCGGAGACGGCGATGGAGACCGATGGAGATGGCTCCGGGGGCACTTCCCCGTCCCGGCAGGGTGCCGGAACAGAGACTTCTGTCCCCCGAAATTTGTCTTCGACGGCGGCGGCTGATACGTCTCCAACGTATCTATAATTTTTGATGCTCCATGCTTGTTTTTACACCATTTGCCTACTGTTTCATTACACTTTGTGGCACTTTTATGCATTTTCCGGAACTAACCTATTAACGAGTTGCCACAGTGCAAGTTCCCTGTTTTCTGCTGTTTTTGTGTTTCAGAAGTGATACACAGGAAATATTCTCGGAATTGGACGAAACAAGTTCCTGAAGTCTTATTTTTCACGGACGCTTCCAGAGATCTGAAGGAGAGTAGGAGGGGGGCCACCAGGGCCCCACACGCCAGGCTCACGCGGCTAGGGGCCTGGCCGCGCCGCCATGGTGTGACGGGGCCTGGCCCCTCCTCTGACATCGCCCCTTCGCCTATAAAGACCCCCCGACGGAAAAAACCTAAGTACCCCGATCACTTTTCTAGAACACATCGCGATCCGCCGCCGCCGTCGACCCGAAGATCGGGAGGGTCCAGAAGCTCTTCCCGGCACCCTGCCGGAGAGGGGAATTGCCACCGGAGGTTTTCTTCATCGCCATGCTTGCCTCCGGAGCGATGAGTGAGTAGTCTACCTTGGACTATGGGTCCATAGCAGTAGCTAGATGGTTGTCTTCTCCACCATGTGCTTCATGTTTAGATCTCATGAGCTGCCCTACATGATTGAGATCACCGTTATGTAATTCTACATGTTTGGTTTGTTGGGATCCGATGAATATTGGTGTTTATGATTGAGTTGTTGTACTGAATATTATCTTTTGTTATCTCTATGTTGTTTATGATCTTGCATGCTCTCCGTTGTTAGTAGCTATCTTGGCCGAGTAGTTGCTAGTGACTCCAAGAGGGGGTATTTATGCTCGATAGTGGGTTCATGCCTCTATTTAACCTGGGGGAGTGACAGAAACCTCTAAGTTTGTAGATGTGCTATTGCTACTAGGGAGAAAACAACATTCATATGCTCAAGGGCATATGCTTTGTTTACATTACACACTTTGCTTAATGCAATTATCTGTTGTTCGCAACTTAATACTTGTGGAGTTCTCGGATTGATTCGCCACAAGTGGATTATTAGTCATAGATGCAGTTGGATGACGGTCTATGTATTTTGTTGTAATGCCCAGAGTAAATCTCATAGTGATCTTCTTGACATATCACGTTTATCTTTATTCTATCAATTGCCCAACTGTAATTTGTTTACCCAGCATGTGTTATTTATCTTATGGAGAGACACCACTAGTGAACTGTGGATCCCGGTCCTATTTCCATCATATTGCTATCACCTGTTTACTTTACTCGCATACTCTATTGTTTTCTACTCGATACGCTCATAACCTTTGTTTCAATCAAACCGGTGAGATTGACAACCTCATCGCAAGTTGGGAACGAAGTACTTGGTTGTGTTGTGTGCAGGTTCCACGTTGCAGCTAGCAAGCAAAGCTTGGATGAGGCGCCATATATAAATTATCCGAAGCTGTCGCAAGCTAGCAAGCATCACCTTCAGTCGTTTGTCTCTCCTCTCCAAGAACGATAAACCTTGGTTTCTTATCTGAGGGAAAACCAGCTGCTATACTCATCACACCTTCCTCTTGGGGTTCCCAACGGGCTGGTTATTCACCACGCACAAGGACTACCAAGCTCCCACATCAATTAGGAGCATCAGCTGTTTTTCTGGCGCCGTTGCCGGGGAGGAAGTAGAAGACTTCTGCGAGGGGAGTTTTCGCACGCACATCCTTTACTTTGTTTTATTGTTTTGCTTTACTTTATTTATTTTACCTGCATCGTTCTATATCAAAAACCCAAAAAAAATTAGAATCCTTGGTAGTTGTTATTTTTTACTTTTAGTTTATCATGTTGATCCCTAAGTACGTTCTGGAGGACCTCTTAGTAGGTAGTGGTTCGATTATTGGCAAAAGTAACATTGAGGAGTTCTTTAATCACATTAGTATGCATAAGGAAGTTGAGGAAAAGTCTTTGGTTGAGCTAGCTCCTAGTTATGAAGTTGCTTCTGCTCATTTAGTTCACATGTTAGAAGCTAGGTTTGCTAGTCTTAATCCTTTTTTGCAATACATGTTCCTTAAGCTTCATGAAATTGAGGATCCCGAAAAGAAAGCTTTTATCTTGGAAACTTTGCGCATAGAATTTAGAGATGTTGCAATTGAGGCTAGGAAAGTTTTTAAGAAGTTTAATAAGCTTGGCTCACCTGTACTTGTTGGTACAACCGATGATTTTAGAGTGCCAATACCTTATGAACTTATTGGAATTCATGATGCTTGGGAAACGAATTCTAGTTGGATTTGCCCTGAAAATCCTTTCGATGAAAGCAGTGTGCCAAAGCGTGATCATAAAGAATTTTCAAAAACTCAGTTGGACACATTTTCCTTCATTGTTGAAAAGATCTCTGCAGTTGATCTTAATGCTTCATCACTTGATGTTACTTGATTCGCAATTTTCTGCGCCTAGCTCAAAGGCGTTAAAGAAAAGCACTCTTGGGAGATAACCCAATGTTTTTATTTTCAGTACTTTTTCTTTTATTTGAGTCTTGGAAGTCATTACTACTGTAATGACCGCTCCTTATCTTGTTTATTTCGTTTTTGTGCCAAGAGAAGCCTCTAATTCGAGTGAGGTAAAGATTTGGGGATGTTGCTGTCCTGAAACTGTTTTTAGTGCTGCACCGTAAAAATTCGTATAAATTCTCTGTATATCTTTTGGACCTGATATTTCTTGTGCATATGCCCCAGGTTATATCCAAACTTTTGTTAGTTGAACACTTTTTGATTTGAGCAAGAGAAAACCCCTCAAAAATTCGACCTTTGTCAGCTGTTCTGTTTTGACAGATTTCTGCCAATATTTGTGTTTGCCATTTTATCGCTTTCTTTTGAGTTCTTTTGATCACGGAACTTTTTAGGAGGTTGCTACAGTAGTATTTGCTATATATGTGGTGGTTTTGAGTTGAAACCTGAAGCAAAAAGCGGTTGATTATATGTTATGCTTGCACTGATGTTGCTAATAGAATTGTGTTTAGTTTTGTATGAAGGAAGTTTTCAAGTGTAGGGATTGGAGAATGATGAGATGAGTTGAAGAATGGACAAAAGCTCAAGCTTGGGGATGCCCATGCATTACCCCAAGAAATATCCAAGAAGTACAAGCGTCAAAGCTTGGGGATGCCCCCGAGGCACCCCTTCTTCATCGGCAAAAATCAGGTCACCTTTCAAGACGCTATAGTTTTATTGCTTCATGCACTATGTGTTTTTCTTGGAGCGTCAGCTGTTTTAGTTTTCTTAGTTAGTTTAGTTTGTTTGTTTTCTGCAATAAATGGTTGGACCCCAACAAATTTCCTTTGGAGGAGGTGTACTCGTTTTCATTTGCAAAGAACACTCCGTTTTTCACTCTTACAATTTCACCGGGTGTTCTTCTTTTTCCGCTACTGCTTTTGGTTTTCGTTTTCGCCTTGATTTGCGTTCAGACCTTGTCATATCTTTTCATCAAGCTGTATTTTTGCTTCTTATCTGTATTGGTTTTCATCAAAAGAGGTGTTTATAAAAATTTCAAATGGTGTTGGAAAAGAGAAAAAGCTTTGTGCAAAATAGTGGTACAAGAAGGAGCTTGTGTAGACTGCGGCTTAGGCTTTTTCATGTCATGCTTGATGTCTTTTTGATAGTATGCTTAGTGGTTTTCCTGTAGCATGACTTGTCTCAAATAACTGAGATTTCTTAATGAGCCTTTGAAAAAATCATGCGTTGTTTTTATTGTATGGAAGCATTATTTTGGTTTTCTCCTTGATGATTTATTTGGGTTGACTTGGCGCATGCTCACACATGTTAGACTCTTACAAAGTCGCCAATAGCCTCTATGATCATTTAGTTTTTGACTTTTGATGCCATCTTATGCTTCTTTTAATGTTGCTTTGTCGCTTTGCATGATTATGGCCATTATTGCTCTCTTAGTTGGTCGCTCCCAGTCTTTTGCTATCCCTCGCCTTGTACTGAGTATGAGCTCTACTCATGCATCCAACTCCTAAAAGCCAAAGTTTTCCAAAGTGTCCACCATACATACCTACTAGCAATTTGCTATTCCAAGTAAATTTGACTTGCTTTTATTTTCTCTTCAAATTAAACTCTTACCAGTGTTATGCGAAATTCGGTCAGTAAAGCTCTCACGAACCGGAAGGCACACTTTACTTTTTCCTGTTCTTAAAAATTTGACATTGTGGTCTCTTATGTTGAGTTGTAATGCTTGCAAGTTGTAAGTTGGAGACTAGCCCAGCCATGCAGTCATGGGCAAGCTTTCAACATTGCACTTCTTATTTGAGTTGATATCGTGATCTTTTGTTTATGGATGCCCGCGGTGTGAAATGAATTGGGAATCTTGTGGGGATCATGGAGTTTGTATATGTGTTAGGGAAACGCCGGGCCGCTAATCTAAGCCATGCATAATTCATGGTGGAAATTTGCAGCATACCCATGGTGAACATTCGACGACGCATCTCACAATAAAAAGCTAAACAAAAGGAAAATAAAAGAGATGTCGAGGTGTTCATTGTCTGCTTGTCCTGTCATTTTGGTGTGGGCTTGTTCCATGTCATCGGGCACGGAGGTACCCCATTGGCGGTTCTCAATGATATGCATATATTTACAATGACAAGAGCCTTGCTTGGGACTCTAAGTAAAGTAGCATGAGGTTTGGGTACTCGTATTCACGGGGCACGAGGTTTTCAACTTATGATTTGTCAAGCATATGCATCATAATTGTTCTCGCATTAACTTTAACCATTCAAGATGCTTATGATGGGGGCAATGAGAGCTCAAAGCCGGTAAGTACCATAATTTTTGAAGGTTATAAAACTTGCAATCACTGCTTCCCTCTGCGAAGGGCCTTTATTTTACTTTTATGTTGAGTCACCACCTTCTTTCTTTATGCACCATTAAGAGAGCATAGTTGTCATTCTTAGTGTGATATGCATTGTCCCAAAGTTCATTGATTGATTCATATTGTTGGTTTCACTTGTTCTTAAATTATTTGTATCTAGTCGCCCTCTTAAACTTGAAGGTGTCCTATGCATTCATGTTTTGCTCTCTTTGAAGGACAAGCTGAAAACCATTTGTATGTTTTCCTTATGATTTGAACACACGTTTGACTTTCATTGTTTCATTTTCATGATCTTTTGTTTGTGTTCATTTGCATGTTTACAACATGGTTGCTAAGTTCTTATTGTCAAGATTATATCTTTCATGCCCATGTTTTAAGTTCTTATGATCCCAGCTCACAAATGCTTACATATATGATCAAGATTGTGTAGGTGCATGTCACCTTAAAAATTATTCTTTTGTTATCACTTACCTACTCGAGGACGAGCAGGAGTTAAGCTTGGGGATGCTTGATACGTCTCCAACGTATCTATAATTTTTGATGCTCCATGCTTACCATTTGCCTACTGTTTCGTTACACTTCGTGGCACTTTTATGCATTTTCCGGAACTAACCTATTAACGAGTTGCCACAGTGCCAGTTCCCTGTTTTCTGCTGTTTTTGTGTTTCAGAAGTGATACACAGGAAATATTCTCGGAATTGGACGAAACAAGTTCCCGAAGTCTTATTTTTCCCGGAAGCTTCCAGAGATCCGAAGGAGAGTAGGAGGGGGGCCACCAGGGCCCCACACGCCAGGCTCGCGCGGCCAGGGTCTTGGCCGTGCCGCCATGGTGTGAGGGGGCCTGGCCCCTCCTCTGACATCGCCCCTTCGCCTATAAAGACCCCCCGACGGAAAAAACCTAAGTACCCCGATCACTTTTCCAGAACACATCGCGATCCGCCGCCGCCGTCGACCCGAAGATCGGGAGGGTCCAGAAGCTCTTCCCGGCACCCTGCCGGAGAGGGGAATCGCCACCGGAGGTTTTCTTCATCGCCATGCTTACCTCCAGAGCGATGAGTGAGTAGTCTACCTTGGACTATGGGTCCATAGCAGTAGCTAGATGGTTGTTGATACGTCTCAAACGTATCTATAATTTTTGATGCTCCATGCTTGTTTTTACACCATTGGCATATTGTTTCGTTACACTTCGTGGCGTTTTTATGCGATTTCTGGAACTAACCTATTGACAAGATGCCACAGTGCCAGTTCCCTGTTTTCTGCTGTTTTTGTGTTTCAGAGGGATACACAGGAAATATTCTCGGAATTGGACGAAACAAAAGCCAGAAGTCTTATTTTTCCCGGGAGCATCCAGACATCCGAAGAGAGGAAGGAGAGGGGCCACAGGCCGCCCTCACATAGGGCTGGCGCGGCCCAGGCCCTGGCCGCGCCACCCATGTGTGAGGAGCCCCTGGCTGCCCTCTCGCGACGCCCCTTCGCCTATATAAAGCCTCGGGACGGAAAACCCTAAAGGATTCGGCAATTTTCCAGAAAGAGTTCCGCAGCTCCGCCGCCATCGCCGACGAATTTCGGGGGACAGAAGTCTCTGTTCCGGCACCCTGCCGGGACGGGGAAGTGCCCCCGGAGCCATCTCCATCGGTCTCCATCGCCGTCTCCGCCGTCTCCATCGACCTCACCGCCATCTCCATCAACCTTGCTGTCTCCTATGATGAGGAGGGAGTAGTTCATCCCCGGGGCTAAGGGCTCTACCGGTAGCTATGTGGTTCACCTCTCTCTTCCATGATGTGATCTTTATGTGATCGTGAGCTTTGTATCATGTTGAACAAGTACATGTTATTATTCAGATATTTTGTGTACTCTAGCAATGTTATTAAAGTAATCTATTCCTCCTGCTATGGTGTAACGGTGACAGTGCGTGCATCATGGTGGTACTTGGTTTAGGCTATGATTGTGATCTCTTGTGGATTATGAGAATAATTATTGCTATGATAGTTTGAGTGATCTATTCCTCCTTTCATGGTGTAATGTTGACAGTGTGTGCACCGTGTTAGTACTTGGTTTAAGTTGCAATGATTTCTATCTTGAATTGTGATCTGATTTGGATATCTCTATGAGTGGTGTTTGTCAAGTACTTGATGAACTTTAAGGGGTGCTTCTGTAGCCACTACACAATGATTAGTGTTATTCAATAGGAGAGTAATTCAGAGTGCCTTAGCAAAGAGAAGTTATTTGTTCAGTCATGTTATATTGTTGGGAGTGTGTCCACTAGTGAAAGTATGTTCCCTAGGCCTTGTTTCCAAGCATTGCACACCGTTTACTTGCTGTTTTGTTACTTGTTTGCTCGCAGCGATATTTATTTCACATCACGTTTGCTACTTATAATCATCTATACCACTTGTATTTCACTATCTCTTCGCCAAACTAGTGCACCTATACATCTGACAAGTGTATTGGGTGTGTTGGGGACACAAGAGACTTTCTGTATCGTAATTGCAGGGTTGTTTGAGAGGGATAGCTTTGACCTCTAACCTCCCTGAGTTCGATAAACCTTGGGTGATCCACTTAAGGGAAACTTGCTGCTGTTCTACAAACCTCTGCACTTGGAGGCCCAACAAGTGTCTACAAGAATAGAAGTGCGTAGACATCAAGCTCTTTTCTGGCGCCGTTGCCGGGGAGGTAAGGTAAAAGGTACTCACATTCTTTGGCTACTAAGTCTTTTAGTTGCTGGTGAGTGCTCGGAGTTATTTCCTTTAGATTCTGCAATTACATCTTTTTGTTTCTTGTTTTTATTTTCACTAGTTAGGCTTAATGGAAAACAATGAGTTCTTTAGTCTTTTTCCTGAGTTTAGATATGAAGTGTTTGAAGAGAAAATTGAAAAACCTTTGGAGCTTAATTTGCATGCTAATAGTGTTGTTAGTATGAATGCTTTGAACACCGTTGTTACTAATGCTATAGAAAAGTCTAAGCTTGGGGAAGCTGGTTTTGTTAAGCATGATATTTTTAGTTCCCCAGCTTTAGTGGAGAAAGTTTCTATGATGATATGTTTGATGAATATGCTTTGCGACATAGTAGTTCTTTAGCTTGTGATGATACTAAACCTCTAGTTTATGATGGCTATGATGATGAGTATAATATTTTCAGTTCACCTACTTTTGAGGAGAAAATTAGTTATGATTACAATATGCCTCCTATTTATGATGATTATGGTGATGAGAATAATTATTCTATTGAATTTGCTCCTACTACTATTGTTCCTGTGGTGAGTATTAATTCTTTTATGCATATGGCTCATGATAGGGATGTTTTATGTGATAGTTATATTGTTAGTTCTATTCATGATGCTACTGAAAGTTATTATGAGAGAGGGAAACATGGTTTGATGGATCTCAACAATATTGAGTTTCCCCTCTTTATGTTGCAATTCTTGAAGTTGTACTTGTTTTGCCTTCCTATGCTTTTTGCTTTGCGCTTTCATGACTTGTCTCTTTACAAGACTATTTTTCATAGGCAGTGGTTTAGATTTAAATGTGTTCCACATTTGCTTTTTGATGCTCTCTTTTGCTTTAAGTTCCTATATGGCGCCTTTGCCTCAAGCTTTCATATGGCGCCCACATGAGCATCTTTGCAAATTACTGCGCCTAGCTCAAAGGCGTTAAAGAAAAGCACTCTTGGGAGATAACCCAATGTTTTTACTTTCAGTACTTTTTCTTTTATTTGAGTCTTGGAAGTCATTACTACTGTAATGACCGCTCCTTATCTTGTTTATTTCGTTTTTGTGCCAAGAGAAGCCTCTAATTTGAGTGAGGTAAAGATTTGGGGATGTTGCTGTCCTGAAACTGTTTTCGGTGCTGCACCGTAAAAATTCGTGAAAATTCTCTGTTTATCTTTTGGACCTGCGATTTCTTGTGCATATGCCCCAGGTTATATCCAAACTTTTGTTAGTTGAACACTTTTTGATTTGAGCAACAGAAAATCCCTCAAAAATTCGACCATTGTCAGCTGTTCAGTTTTGACAGATTTCTGCCAATATTTGTGTTTGCCACTTTATCGCTTTCTTTTGAGTTCTTTTCATCATGGAACTTTTTGGGGAGTTGCTACAGTAGTATTTTCTATATATGTGGTGGTTTTGAGTTGAAACCTGAAGCTAAAAGAGGTTGAATATATTTTATGCTTACACTAATGTTGCTAATAGAATTGTGTTTAGTTTTGTATGAAGGAAGTTTTCAAGTGTAGGGATTGGAGAATGATGAGATGAGTTGAAGAATGGACAAAAGCTCAAGCTTAGGGATGCCCATGCATCACCCCAAGAAATATCCAAGAAGTACAAGCGTCAAAGCTTGGGGATGCCCCTGAGGCACCCCTTCTTCATCGGCAAAAATCAGGTCACCTTTCAAGACACTATATTTTTATTGCTTCATGCACTATGCGTTTTTCTTGGAGCGTCAGTTGTTTTTGTTTTCAGTTTTCTTTTGTTTAGTTTGCTGCAATAAATGGTTAGATCACATCATGTTTCTTTTGGAGGAGATGAACTCGCTTTTCATTTGCCAAGAACCCTCTAGTTTTCACTCCTATCGTTTCAACGAGTGTTCTCTTTTTCTGCTACTGCTTTTGGTTTTCGTTTTCGCCTTGATTTGCGTTCAGACCTTGTCATATCTTTTCATCAAGGTGTATTTTTGCCTCTGGTCTTTATTGGTTTTTATCAAAAGAGGTGTTTATAAAAAATTTGAATGGTGTTGGAAAAGAGAAAAAGCTTTATGCAAAAAAAAATTGGTACAAGAAGGAGCTTGTGTAGACTGCGGCTTAGGCTTTTTCATGTCATGCTTGATGTCTTTTTGATAGTATGCTTAGTGGTTTTGCTGTAGCATGACTTGTCTCAAATAACTGAGATTGCTTAATGAGCCTTTGAAAAAATCATGCGTTGTTTTTATTGTATGGAAGCATTATTTTTGGTTTTCTCCTTGGTGCTTTATTTGGGTTGACTTGGCGCATGCTCACACATGTTAGACTCTTACAAAGTCGCCTTTAGCCTTCATCATCATTTAGTTTTTGACTTTTGATGCCATCGTATGCTTCTTTTAATGTCGCTTTGTCGCTTTGCATGATTATGGCCATTATTGCTCTCTTAGTTGGTCGCTCCCAGTCTTTTGCTAGCCCTCGCCTTGTACTGAGTATGAGCTCTACTTGTGCATCCAACTCCTAAAAGCCAAGTTTGCCATTGTGTCCACTATAAATTCCTATGCATGGTATTTGTAAGCCATTCCAAAGTAAAATTTTCGTGTGCTACCTTTCAAAAACCTTCAAAATACTTCTCATTTTGTGACACTGTTTTCAGCTCATGGGGACGTAGTGGTCGGATTTGCTATCTTCCATATTGCTTATTCCAAAAAGAAAAAAGAAAGGAAAAAAAGAAAGAAAAAAGGCACTCCTCCAATGAATGTGAATGTTGGTGGGCACCCGATGGAATCGGTTAGCCATGGTATGTGAAAGGAAAAGGTGGGGAGGAGTGCCAAGTTTTATAAAAAGAGCACAAAAGTGCCAATCTCTCTCTCAAAAACTTGCTTTATTTTTGTATGGAAGATAGTAAGAACCCCATTGCCAGTCGTTGACAAAGACAACCACCTCTCAAAATCAAGTTTTATCTCTCTGTTTTACAAATGAAAAGCTCTAGCACATGTTTAAATCACTGCTTCCCTCTGCGAAGGGCCTTTCTTTTACTTTTATGTTGAGTCACCACCTTCTTTCTTTATGCACCATTAAGAGAGCATAGTTGTCATTCTTAGTGTGATATGCATTGTCCCAAAGTTCATTGATTGATTCATATTGTTGGTTTCACTTGTTCTTAAATTATTTGTATCTAGTCGCCCTCTTAAACTTTGAGGTGTCCTATGCATTTATGTTTTGCTCTCTTTGAAGGACAAGCTGAAAACCATTTGTATGTTTTTCCTTATGATTTGAACACACGTTTGACTTTCATTGTTTCATTATCATGATCTTTTGTTTGTGTTCATTTGCATGTTTACAACATGGTTGCTAAGTTCTTATTGTCATGATTATATCTTACATGCCCATGTTTTAAGTTCTTTTGATCCCAGCTCACAATGCTTACATATATGATCAAGATTGTGTAGGTGCATGTCACCTCAAAAATTATTTCTTTTGTTATCACTTACCTACTCGAGGACGAGCAGGAGTTAAGCTTGGGGATGCTGATACGTCTCAAACGTATCTATAATTTTTGATGCTCCATGCTTGTTTTTACACCATTTGCATATTGTTTCGTTACACTTCGTGGCATTTTTATGCGATTTCCGGAACTAACCTATTGACAAGATGCCACAGTGCCAGTTCCCTATTTTCTGCTGTTTTTGTGTTTCAGAGTGATACACAGGAAATATTCTCGGAATTGGACGAAACAAAAGCCAGAAGTCTTATTTTTCCCGGGAGCATCCAGACATCCGAAGAGAGGAAGGAGAGGGGCCACAGGCCGCCCTCACACAGGGCTGGCGCGGCCCAGGCCCTGGCCGCGCCACCCATGTGTGAGGAGCCCCTGGCTGCCCTCTCGCGACGCCCCTTCGCCTATATAAAGCCTCGGGACGGAAAACCCTAAAGGATTCGGCAATTTTCCAGAAAGAGTTCCGCAGCTCCGCCGCCATCGCCGACGAATTTCGGGGGACAGAAGTCTCTGTTCCAGCACCCTGCCGGGACGGGGAAGTGCCCCCGGAGCCATCTCCATCGGTCTCCATCGCCGTCTCCGCCGTCTCCATCGACCTCACCGCCATCTCCATCAACCTTGCTGTCTCCTATGATGAGGAGGGAGTAGTTCATCCCCGGGGCTAAGGGCTCTACCGGTAGCTATGTGGTTCACCTCTCTCTCCCATGATGTGATCTTTATGTGATCGTGAGCTTTGTATCATGTTGAACAAGTACATGTTATTATTCAGATATTTTGTGTACTCTAGCAATGTTATTAAAGTAATCTATTCCTCCTGCTATGGTGTAACGGTGACAGTGCGTGCATCATGGTGGTACTTGGTTTAGGCTATGATTGTGATCTCTTGTGGATTATGAGAATAATTATTGCTATGATAGTTTGAGTGATCTATTCCTCCTTTCATGGTGTAATGTTGACAGTGTGTGCACCGTGTTAGTACTTGGTTTAAGTTGCAATGATTTCTATCTTGAATTGTGATCTGATTTGGATATCTCTATGAGTGGTGTTTGTCAAGTACTTGATGAACTTTAAGGGGTGCTTCTGTAGCCACTACACAATGATTAGTGTTATTCAATAGGAGAGTAATTCAAAGTGCCTTAGCAAAGAGAAGTTATTTGTTCAGTCATGTTATATTGTTGGGAGTGTGTCCACTAGTGAAAGTATGTTCCCTAGGCCTTGTTTCCAAGCATTGCACACCGTTTACTTGCTGTTTTGTTACTTGTTTGCTCGCAGCGATATTTATTTCACATCATGTTTGCTACTTATAATCATCTATACCACTTGTATTTCACTATCTCTTCGCCGAACTAGTGCACCTATACATCTGACAAGTGTATTGGGTGTGTTGGGGACACAAGAGACTTTCTGTATCGTAATTGCAGGGTTGTTTGAGAGGGATAGCTTTGACCTCTAACCTCCCTGAGTTTGATAAACCTTGGGTGATCCACTTAAGGGAAACTTGCTGCTGTTCTACAAACCTCTGCACTTGGAGGCCCAACAAGTGTCTACAAGAATAGAAGTGCGTAGACATCAGTTGTCTTCTCCACCATGTGCTTCATGTTTAGATCTCATGAGCTGCCCTACATGATTGAGATCACCGTTATGTAATTCTACATGTTTGGTTTGGTGGGATCCGATGAATATTGGTGTTTATGATTGAGTTGCTGTACTGAATCTTATCTTTTGTTATCTCTATGTTGTTTATGATCTTGCATGTTCTCCGTTGTTAGTAGCTATCTTGGCCGAGTAGTTGCTAGTGACTCCAAGAGGGGGTATTTATGCTCGATAGTGGGTTCATGCCTCTATTTAACCTGGGGGAGTGACAGAAACCTCTAAGGTTGTAGATGTGCTGTTGCTACTAGGGAGAAAACAACATTCATATGCTCAAGGGCATATGCTTTGTTTACATTACACACTTTGCTTAATGCAATTATCTGTTGTTCGCAACTTAATACTTGTAGAGTTCTCGGATTGATTCGCCACAAGTGGATTATTAGTCATAGATGCAGTTGGATGGCGGTCTATGTATTTTGTTGTAATGCCCAGAGTAAATCTCATAGTGATCTTCTTGACATATCACGTTTATCTTTATTCTATCAATTGCCCAACTATAATTTGTTTACCCAGCATGTGTTATTTATCTTATGGAGAGACACCACTAGTGAACTGTGGATCCCAGTCCTATTTCCATCATATTGCTATCACCTGTTTACTTTACTCGCATACTCTATTATTTTCCACTCGATACGCTCATAACCTTTGTTTCAAGCAAACCGGTGAGATTGACAACCTCATCGCAAGTTGGGAACGAAGTACTTGGTTGTGTTGTGTGCAGGTTCCGCGTTGCAGCTAGCAAGCAAAGCTTGGGCGAGGCGCCATATATAAATTGTCCGAAGCTGTCGCAAGCTAGCAAGCATCACCTTCAGTCGTTTGTCTCTCCTCTCCAAGAACGATAAACCTTGGTTTCTTATCTGAGGGAAAACCAGCTGCTATACTCATCACACCTTCCTCTTGGGGTTCCCAACGGGCTGGTTGTTCACCACGCACAAGGACTACCAAGCTCCCACATCAATTAGGAGCATCAGCGGCGCTGCGGAACTGTTCTGGAAATTTCGCCGACTCCCTTAGGGTTTTCCGTCCCGAGGCTTCTTATAGGCGAAGGGGCGTCGTCAGGGGGCAGCCAGGGGCTCCTCACACCAGGGTGGCGCGGCCAGGGCCTGGGCCGCGCCACCTATGTGTGAGGGCGGCCTCTGGCCCCCCTCCGGCTCTCTTTCGGTCTTCGGGAAGCTTCCGGGAAAAATAAGACTTCTGGCTTTTGTTTCGTCCAATTCCGAGAATATTTCCTATGTAGCTTTTTTGAAACACAAAAACAGCAGAAAATAGGGAACTGGCACTGTGGCATCTTGTCAATAGGTTAGTTCCGGAAATCGCATAAAAGTGCCACGAAGTGTAACGAAACACAAGGCAAATGGTGTAAAAACAAGCATAGAGCATCAAAAATTATAGATACGTTTGAGACGTATCAGTAGTTTCCTTCCCTCCTTCTGGGACGACGAGGTTAGGGTTTTCGGGTGTTGACGTAGTGGTGGTGTCGATGTCAGCACTATGGAATTTTGTGCTATGCTCTTTTCCAACCCGTAGGTGGCGTTTTCTCCTTCATCGACATGAAGAGGTGGAGCCCTCATGCATGAGCTAGCTGAGTGGCGGTGATGGCTTCATATCGGCTTCGTGCTAGGCGCTAAGGTAGAGGTTGGCGACAGTCAGATTCATCGTCGCAACCCCAATTTTCCATGGTTGATAGGAGATTTGGGGTCAAGAGCATCCCGAGGATCTCTTAGGTCGACGAACCATAGAGCAAAGGGCTCCGGCCCGAGCAGGCGGGCTACTCTAGAAGTCTACAAAGCGTTTTCTGAATTCGTTGTGCTAAGGCCTTGCTTCATTTCTCTTCGACATCTTTGGTGGCAGACGGTGCGACAATTCAGCTCATAGGATCATTAGGTCCCTGCTGTATTTTTCATATTTTTGGGGTCTTTTTGTTTGTCGTGCTATGACATGTATCCATTTTGTATGGTTCCGGTATCTTCATGGGTATGTGGGGGTCTACATGTCTTCCTTACGTTGAATAAATAAACGCAGCAAATTCTTAAAAAAGAGCCTATTATTTCTTTTTTATTTCCCTAAAAATAATTGTATTAAATTTTTTGTACAATACTTGTGTATTTCCCTAAAATTAATTGTATTAAATTTTTTGTACAATACTATTTCTTTTAAAAATCACCTTTGACCTGGAACTGGTGGGTTGCAGTGGAGTTTGGTTTGTTTGTGTTTTCTGCATGTTCAAGGGGCTCTTAGTTTTTGAAAACATTTGCTTTGTATCCGCGTCAGCACTGTATTACCTCTAATTTTGGCTAACATTTGGAGTGGGTTGGAGTGGAATAAAGTTATAACTCTGTTTCTGCTCTGTTTTCATTCTATTCAGAACCACGTGGGCTCAGTTCAAAACAAAAAAAAAGAACCACGTGGGCTTCATTTGTCCGGATATAATTACGGGAGTGATTCTTCTTTTCTAATTGTTGTGGATGGCATCAGTGACCCATGAGATCAAATCCTGATCTCACTTCAGAATATTTGCAAATCAAAATCAAACCCCGGGCCCTCACTAAATGTATGATTAGCCAACAAATCAAGTAGTTCGCGTGACGCAGCTTGGCTACCGGCTAGTTTGTTGGCACCCACACGGCGGCAAGTATATTTCCGTTTGCTGTCATATCATGTGACGATCGAGTGATGAGCCTGCGCAAGCAACTTGTGCAAAATATGCATTCTAGGCCGCACTGCCGTCGTCGTCTTCTCATTCCTTAGTCAATCGGTTCCTCTTATTTCGTTAACCTATCTGCAGCAGTGGTTGAAAATTGGCGAGCCGAGCTCTAGCAAATTTTCTATCTACCACTGCAGAAGTTGTGTATAGCAGTCTGGTTTTTGCTTCCGAGAGATTATCATACTGCAGAGCACAGGAGAATCCTCTTGGGGACCATACCGGGCCGCGGCCCGGTCTTCTTAAGACAAAAACAGTGTAAATTTAAGATTTACATACAAATGTAGGCCCATTTCAATGGAGCGGCCCGGTTTTGTTGGGCTGTCACGGTCCGCCAGTGCTGCAGAGGGTTATCTAACTAACAGTTGTTCAATTACTCCCTCTCCGTTCCATAATTTTTGACGTGGTTGAAATTTAACTTTGTTCAGAATTACTCTGAAATGTACGGAGTTGCAAACAATACTGCAAAAATACTGTTTCAAGTAAGCACTTTGATCGTTTCGAAAACAGAAGAGTGCATGTGCACTTGTGCAGTGTCCTTCACTCCACGTACATCTCGAAGTAAACAAACTCTGAAAAAGAAACTAAAATATAAGGTACATACTGTACTAATTAATTAGAGAGGAGAGAACGAATCTGAAATCAAGAACTTTGATTCTTTCTTTCCACTTTTAATTTATCATCTGTGCTCTTCAGATTCAGAAATCAGTATTAGTAATAGTAGCTAGTAACATGATACTCCTTCTAATTAGAAATAAATGTGGGTAATTTTATACTAACTTAGTATGAGGGAGTAGCTGATTAAAGAGCAGAACGTACGTACAGATCAAAGGAGAGGTGGAAGAACAAAGCACCAGATGGAAGAGATGCGATCAATAAGCGAGAAGCAGAAGAAAGTATAGCACTTGGATTTCTCGCATGCTGTAGTTAAACACGATCGAGTACCATACATCAACTGATCAACACGACTCGATCGTTCTCCTGCCGCTCCAGCTCCATGCACGCGCCGCCGCGCCAGGATGGCCGGGTCAGTTCAGTAGCGTCCGCCGACGGTGACGACGGGCGCGAAGGCGGTGCCGAAGGAGCAGTCGGCGCCGGCCTGGGCACGCAGGGTGCTGACGCTGGCCGCGCCCTCCAGGAGGTCCTCGAGCGCCCTAGCGTAGAAGGCGCGCAGCCTGCGCAGCGCGCGCCGGTACACCGCGGCCACCCACCGCATGCGCAGCCGCCGGACCGCCCCGAAGATGCTCCTCCGCGCGCCGCCCAGCCGCGCAACCGCCATCTTCTTCTTCTTCCGCCCGCCTGACGCCGGCAGCAGCGGCGCGCCCGCCGCCAGGGCCGGCCGCCGCGGCATCCTAAACTGCACGGCGCCTCGCCGCGGCGCGCCGCCCGTGCGCTGCAGGTCACCCATCGTCCGGTCTCTCCTCCTGCTTGCTTGCGTTGCCCTCACGAGGAGGCTAGCTTCGGAATGGCGAAATGATATGTGTGTGAACTAAGCCCGTGATTCGTCTAGCTGTAGTTTAGTACATCAGTGGCAGTTTTATATGCTGATGATAATGCCAAGCTCGCTCGCAGTCGCAGCACATTGTTTATGTAAGCATATGTGGCAACATCGAAGAGAAGCTTACTGGAAAGAGGGGATGGCGATAGGTCTTGGGAACGGTGGTCAGGTCAGACGACGTTGACGTGCTGGACACACACTGCCCTGATGCATCAATCATCTGCATATAGTATGCAGAGCATCACCGATTTCACAGATCATGCATACTAGCTGCCAACGTGCTCAAGCTAGTAGTTGGAGCTACATGTAAAATTAGTTAGTTGTTAATTAACCAAGGGCATCTCCAACCACTCCCACACATACCCCTCAAGATCAAGCACATCTAAATTGCAGTTATTTAGAGAGCATATGTATCTTGAGAATGGTGTATTATTGGCAACAAATCAAGTAAGTACATATCATGAAGATATGGCCAGAGGTTGTACAGTAAGTATACGGGGTTCAGTCAAACGCATGGCGCTATAGGCAGATGATTCAGCTAGTAATCAGGTGCGTGTAGGTTGTTGACAATGACAGGTCGCGACCTCATGCGTTGCGTGCGCGCTAGAAAACTCCATCCATGCACAAAATGCATGGCGCCTATCGGTTCCGGCTTAATGATCACAGTGTGCGTATTGTATGTGGCCTACATGAAAATGATAAAACGTTCAAATGATACTATAATGATAATTATTGGATTTCCACTGTTCAAAGAAATATACTTTAATTTTTTCTCTTTCTTGTAGGCCATATATGGTCGTCTTTGCATTGAAAATTTACGAGCAAATATCAAGAGTGGGTTTTATTTAAAATTCCTGAAACTTTAAAACAACATTTTTTGATAAAAAATAAACATGTACGACCTACCCCACGTCAACCAAATATGGGCCGAGAGACCAACATAGCCAATGAGAACACCTTAGACTACTCATAGTGGGGGATTAACATAGGTAGTAACATCAACTACATGCAATGCCAACTAAGCATTTTGATGATATGGCATGTTATTAATTGAAGAAAGAGAGTGTAGTGGTGACGAGGGTTAACTCGACAAATGTCCAATATGAAGGACTTAGGATCGGGGGAGTAGGACGTCGTATGAACTCGAAGGTAAGATCAGTCAAACAAGGTGTGTATCGAAAGTAAACATAAGAGTAAACTTGGCTTGCTTTCAATCTGTCCCTTACCGTCCTCTCCTGGCCCCTATATATAGGTGGCCAAGTCTCAAGGATCGGTAAGGGTCCGACACAGATTACAATATCGACATACGACATAAACTCGTATTTCGACTAGCATTACAATTGGGTCTAGCTTAATGGACCTCAGGGGTACTTAACTGACGGGCTCTATCATCTACACCCTTGTCAAGTGGTAACTAACTATGTTACCATCACATCACACATTTCAGTGCAAAATGACTCTATAAAATAATAAATGTGGTATTCTATGTTACTAGAACTATAATAGTACCCACTACGAAGGTAGTAACATAGAGTAGTAACATGTGCATGTTACTACCTTATGTTACTCCCCACTATGACCAGCCTTATAAAGTGAAAATGCAGTGATAACATTTAGTGACAAGATAAAAGGAGAAAATGAGCGCATGCAGGCCGCCGCGCCTGCACGACTATTAGAACTGCCCACCAATGGTGATAACGGGCGTAAATGCTATGCCAATGGAGCAGCCCACGCCGGCCTGGGCGAAGACGCTTCAGAACTCGAAATAGCAAAATGAGATGTGTGCTCTTATGTTAATTAACTAAATCCATGGTTATTGTAGTGTGTGCGTGTGTGTATAGAAGGGTGTAGAATAATGTAGGGGTCTCTGTGTAAGAAAGCCATGTATAAAAGCAGAAACATGGTCAGCTAAAAGAAGTGCTGAAGAATAAAGAAAAGAATATCCCCATCGTTCCCCTCCGATTCTCTCCACCATGAACACATGAATCTTGATCCCTTGTGTTTCAACATGGTATAAAAGCACACCGGGGGTGCAGAATTCGATCTGGGATGTGGTGATTTGACTGGTGCTGGTGGTGAGCTTCGGGAGCAGAGGAGAAGATCTAGTGGGACAAGTGAGCAACGGCGGAAGCGTGGTAACCGGTACCAGTGACGGGCTCCTTGCCCGTCACTAATGGGCCTTTTGAGCCTGTCACCGGTGAGTGGCGGCGCTGAGGTGCATCATCAGATCGGGCTACAAAGCAGTGACTAGGTGAGTCTGCTACTTCAGATCCGAACTAGGTGGAGTTTGTTGGAGTTAGCCTGGACGTGGAAAATTAGTCAAATCCAAGGGGATTAGTTGGTGTGGCCGCTGGTAGTGTGGTGGTGTTGAGAAGATGGCAGAGAAGGAAGCAGTCACATCAGGAGAACTAACTGTAGTTCTCAAGGCGATGGATGAGAAAAATAAGGTGTTGTTCAATGCTCTTACCAAAGAGGGAGGAATCTCAAGGTCATAAAATGAAGCAAATGAGGAGATTCATCCAGTGCAGATGCCTCTTTTGAAAATGGAAGGGGCTGAGAGTTATGCCAGTTGGGAAGAACATGATGAGACCATATTGATTTCAAGGAAGCTTGAAGTATATGTGCTTGGCACAATGGAGAAGCCTAAAGAGGAAGATTTGAAAGAAGGCCAAAAATGGAAGATGACTAAAATTGGTGAGAGCTTGGTTGTTGAGCTCCCTCTCACCTCAAATTGCCAAGCGGGTTAAAAGGATTAAAGTGGCATCTGAGATCTGGAGGCTACTAAAAGAAACCTATTCGGGAGTTGGAAATGAGATGTTGGCATGCAGAATTCAGAAAGAACTACAAAGCATGAGCCAAGGGGAGAACACCATGGTTGAATATGTGTCAGAGCTAAAGCGCTTGTGGAGTGACTTGGATTATTTTGACCCGATTGAAATGGAGTGTGGAAAATGTGTGCAAAAATATAACAAGTGGATAGAGATGAGGCGAGTCAGGGAGTTTCTATATGGGCTCAACCAAAGGTTCGAGAATAGAAGGGCAACAATATATGGTAGTGAAAGATTACCTAGCCTGGAGCAGGCCATTTCAGCGATTGTTACTGAAGCGAATCGACTGAAATTGGGAGATTCTAGTTCTATCACACATAGTATAACACAAGGGAGCTCAGCTCTGTTGGCTGCATACAACAACTCTAAAGGAGTAACCAGTCAAGGTGACAAAAATTGTTTTGAATGCGGAAACCCAGGACATATTAGGATAAACTGTCCTAAGTTGATTGGTGGTGGTAGAAGGCATGGTCAAGGCTAGACTGGTAGAGGATGTGTGTGTGGATTCATAGCAAGAGGAGGTGGACGTGGATGTGGCACATGGGTTGGAGGCAGAGCACATGCTTAAACAACCAACGAGAATGAATCTCAAACACTAAACATTCAGATAACTGCAGATGATTTGGAGAAGTGGATAAAATTGAAGGAGTTAAACATAACCGAGAATACCCTCGTGCAAGTGTCTACCTCATCAGCTAGTGCATCTGCTAGCTCAGGCGGTAATATCTTTAAACTTTCAAAACATGATTGGAGTGACGCATTATGGCTAATAGATTCTCGAGCCTCCAAGCATATGGCAGGTTCTGATTTGGATTTTAGGAATTATATTTCATATTCTAGGAATTTGTGTGTTAAATTGTTGATGGGTCAACTCAAAATATTGTGGGGAGAGGAAATTTTATGTGTAATTCTAATATGACATTGTCTTCAGTCCTGCATGTTTCCTCGTTCCCTATTAACCTCTTGTCTATCAGTTGCATTACCAGTGAACTAAATTGTGCTGCTATTTTCCTCCCATTTGGGTGTATATTTCAGGAGCTTGGGACTGGAAAAAGGGTTAGGACGGGGAGCATGCTTGATGGACTGTACTACCTAGACAAGGATGTTGGGGTTCGGTGCAAATAACAAAAAAAAAATGTGCTATGCAACCCTGAATTGCCCAAGGACCTATCTATTAGTAATGCTGTAATGGTAGGAGTTTTGGACACGTACCCTCGAAGACCAAACCATGGGGATTACGCTCTCGCACAAGCGTTAACGGTGAAGACGACATAGCCGACCTCAAGGTCGTGAAGATCTTGGAGCAACGACTCCGGGACCGCACGAGCGGCACCTCCGCATACTCGCACACATAAGACGACCACGATGACTCCCGGAACCCCGTTTCCACCCGAGATGCAGAAGTAGACGGTGTTGGACAGGGATCTGGAAACTCCGCAACACGACGGTGTGTCATGGTGGTGATTCCCGTCTCCTACGCAGCCCTTCGGGAGGCCACGCGGGAGAGAGAGAGAGAGAGAGAGAGAGAGAGAGAGAGAGAGAGAGAGAGAGAGGCAGAGGGCGGCGGCCAGGAGGAGGCCGGTGCACCAGGGAGGTGGTAGGAGGAGGCCGTGGAGGAGGGCTTGTGGGATGTGTTGTGCATCTCCTCCTCCTAGGACCCCCCTTTATATAGTGGGGAGGGGGTGCACCCTTACCCCTGCACCAAGGCACCAGGAGGTGGCAGCCAAGGAGGAGGAGAAGGACGGCAGCGTCCTGGGCTAGGCACAGCCGCCCCCGAGAAACCCCAACCCTGGCCGGCCTGGGCCAGGGCTACGATGCCCTCTTTTTTTCTTCTTTCCCTAATGGGCTTCTTTCCGGTAAATTGACCCATAATATGAAATAATGATTTATTAATTATTTAATCAATATTAATTCATATAATTAATATTAATTAAGTCATAATTAATTCCCCGCTACTCCAAAGCACTTCCAGACTCCGTCGGCATTCTGGACTCCACCGAAACTATTCCAAATTTTACCAAAACTATTTAGGACTTAGTTGGAACTATTCCCCTCTCTCATATGACATCATGCGGTGTTTTCGGATAATACCAAAATGTCTCTAGCATAGTGATCCCTTAAGTGTGTTTCCTGACGGTTCAAGAACGCGACCGACATTACCGAGAACTCTCTCCGGTAAATGATCTTCAATTTGGACCTTGGAAATCCATGAAGACCCATGTGCATTCTACGAAGTTCTTTTAGTTGTTGAACCATAAGAGTCAACAAGTTATTCTCTTTGCTTCGCTGATACTAGAATTGCCTAAGATCTGATCATCGGTATTCACCAATACCTAGTTTGATCTTATTATCGGCTAACGATGTTTACTCGTCCGTGATATTCCATCTCTCTGACCTAGTCACGTGCTGCGTAGCATTTATGTATTCTCACCGAGTGGGCCCAGAGTACCATATCTATCATGCATATGAGCAAATCCCGCTCTTGATTATACTCCTCTACCTACCCCTTCGGAGAACCCAAGAGACACCTTTTTAGTCACCCAGTTACATGATGACGGTTGATGCAATTAGAGTTTCCTCCATAAATAGTGATTATATATTAACCTCATGGTCTAAGGACTAAGCTGTGACACTTCTTCATATTGCAATATGAACATCATGACACGATCGTGTTGCAACAGAACTGTGGGTACTGTCCATCATGGCATTATCAACAAATGGCATGATCTTATCGTCAATTAGCGTAATGCACCATGAGCGGGAAACCTCGATCATCAGTTGATCAATGAATCAGTAAACTAGGATTTTACCGGGGACTCCTAATCATTTAATACTACACCTATGTCTATGTTTCCGATTGACATAGTTATAGCATAGCATTAAACTTATTATGAACTTGATGGAATATGCAAATAAGTCCAATATTATTTTCCTCTAGGGCATAATTACTTCAAAGGATACATCATCTAAAGTAAATGCGGTCATATCATGCTCTCCTCTAGAGGAGTTTACTTTGCTGCATTAGCGCCTAGGGAATATACCGTTTGTGACCCTAAGAAAGTTGTACCCTAAGCTATACAGTAGGGTGAACAAGATGAAGTTGTCATGTGATGCATCTGAGTTTGGAAAGCACATTAGAAGTAGTTATATGTTGTCTAAAAATAGGAGTACTATACCTCTCCATACCATACATTCAGAGGATGGGGTCCTAGTGGGGTTAATGCTATTAATGGATATCAATATTTTGTGACTTTTATTGATTGCTACACTAGGACTACGTGGGCATATGTGTTGCGGAACAAAAATGGTGTATTTGAGTGTTTTAGAGATTTCCATAACCTGATTATGACTCATTACAATGCATATATGAGGATATTCCATACGGATAATGGTACTGAATATGTAATTACGGCCTTTGATGAATATTTATCTAAATATGGGATAATTCATCAGACTACATGTCCAGGTACCTCAAATAGGGGTGAAAACGGAGCAGATACGGACGGATAGTAGTAAAACCGTATTCATTACCATATTTTTTTAGGATTCGGAATCGGAGCGGATAATATGCGGATACGAATACGGAATCGGAGTCTATCGGTAACGAATATGGACCGAATTTGGACCGAATATGGTTCGGTTGCGGATAAATTTTTTATCGAATCTCCCGTTGATAATAAAGTAAAATTAGCTCATAATTTTTTTCTATATACATAAATATATATTCATATAAAACTAGTTTGTGCCTTGCATGGTGTTGTTTGTGTACCATAAGACAAAATATATAACTCTCTTTTATCTTCTCTCAATCTCTCCCCAATCACGTACTCAACAAGTCATTGACGGATATTTTATCGGATATTGTCCGGATATAACCGTGAAATATGGTATATTTACGGATACGGTCGGATATTAGTAAAATCATATCCTTTTCCATATCCGTTAAGCACTAGCCGTATCCGTGACCATATCCGCCAACTATCCGACCGAATTTGTTTTTGCGTTCCGTAAGCCTTCGGTCGGTCGGTCGGTCGGAAATAATCCGTTCTGTTTTCACCCCTAACCTCGCAGCAAATTGGTCTAGCTGAAAGGAAGAACAGACATCCCCTGGAGGTTACATGTTGTCTAATAATGGAAATGAATGTTGCTAAATTCTTGTGGAGTGAGGCAGTGATAACGGCATCCTACTTAATCAATAGAATGTCATTAAGGGTTCTTGGTTATAGAACACCATTAGAGTGTTTCACAGGTAAAATTAGCTATGTGGTTGCACCAAAAAGTCTTTGGATGTGTATGCTTTGTAAGGGATCATAGGCCATCAGTAAGTAAACTAGATCCAAGAGCACTAAAATGTGTGTTCGTTGGATATTAAGGGAAAAAGGTTATAAATGTTGGTGTCTGTTAGAAATAAAAATATTTGTTAGTATGGATGTAACATTCAGGGAACATGAATCATATTATCGTGAAAAACCAGACTTGACTAATGTATTTCCTAATTTCTCCACTAATGATAATCTCGACACATGCAGAGTAGAACAAGGAGATAAAATTGAAGGCCCAGATGGCCCCCTCTCGTGCTTCTTCATCTCAAGTTTATTCTCAAGTAAAAATATGAACGCCAGAAAAAGCGTCGGTCAATTGTTCCGGAAGGTCCGTGAAATGTCAAAATACACAAAATAGGTATTTCCTGTTCTGTAGAGTTATAACCAAAATAAGGGTGATCGATGAAAATCTGCATAAGTCAATGCATAATATGATTATAACTGTTGGGGATATACCAAATGGGTATACCAGCGACGTAGTCCTAAATCAGCAAGCCAGGGTGGCCCATCAGGGGTGGTATAGCGGATTCGCCGTACCGGGCGGCCCAGTTGCTGAAGTTGCCACGGCGGTACTGGACGCAGGCGCTTATGGCGGATCCGGAGACAGGCCCATGGCGGATTGCTGATTACAGGCCCATGGCGGGTTCGGAGACGGCCCATGGCGGATTTCCCTGTAGCGCACGCAGAGGACTTAGTCTAGGACTCCAAGTTGTATCCGCTCCGGTACCAACGTGTAGCCCACGCCAGGCGCCTTTATAAGCCCGGCGTGGAGCAGCCCTTGAGGCAGAGGTTAGAAGCTAGAGATTAGAGTCATACGGCCAATCGCATAGCGAAACAGCCAACCTCATCATTGTAATCGAGCACTTGTTGCCATATAGTGAATTATAGCAGCACGTAGGGTCTCGCCACCGTTGCGGGATCTGAAGCTGGGTAAACTCGTGCTACCACCGTCCCGGATCGCTCCTCCGTGTTCACCCCCTTCCACAAACCGCCATACCCCTACCTCTATGGCAGATCTATTGACGAAACCACGACAGTTGGCGCCCACCGTGGGGCAAAGCGCGTCTGGAGCGCGGATCCAGGCGGGATCCGCCTTTGCAGGCATCGGCGACACCATCGCCATCGGGCGCGTCCTCTACGATTCCGGCTTCCCCATCGTCCCAGCGGATAACCTCTGGGTGCCGGCTAGAGAAGACCCTGCTCGATTCACTGTCATCCCGATTGGAGATATCCATATCTTCATTGGAGAGACAAACCCTACCCCCGCTACGGAAACCAATTTCCGGCGGATTGGTATGGCCGAAATCCCCGAACGGACCGCTTTCGAGCTGGATATGGAGGAGGACTCATCTGATCTGGAACTTTCCAAGATGCCCAGATCGGATCTGAAAAATAATCCCACCCGGCCCGCCCTAGAGGTAGAGGAAGTGGTGGAAGACCACCGTGAATCCGCCATGAGCAATCTGGCGTTAGAGACACCGCGGTACTGCCTTGTCGCGTTCGCAGGTATCACTTTGGGATCTACCTCCAATGGAGAAGATAGCCCAGGTAAATCCATCCTAGAGGCACTTAACGAAAGTGGTGAATCGGATGACTGGGACAGCAAAGGCTACGATTCTGACCATTACGATGCCGCCATGAGGAAACTTGAGGCGGAATTGGCGCAGCAGGCACTTGAAGAGCAAGCAGCGGCCAAGCAGGTGTTTGTCACCAACAAAGGAGATGATGTTGGGCAGACAACCGGTGATCCGCCATCTCAGGCAGTCCACGACGGAGATACCGGCAATGAGCAGGGTAACCCGCCACCAGCCGCCGATCCCGCCGCGGAACAACTTCCCGAGATTCATGGCGGACCCAGGCCGTTACCCGCCATCCCCGAGGACCAGCACCAAGAAGACTTCACGACCCCGCTGGATAAGGTTGTCTACGGAACTCTAGCAGATCCAATCACCCCTGACTATGTCAGAGATGTGAACGATCTCGAGAAGAAGAGGCGAGCACTCCTCAAGGAAGCAAAGCGAGTCGAGAAGATGGGCCAGCAGGTTGATGACGACATTGCTAAAGCTCAGGACACGCTGAAGCGCGCAAGGAACATGGAAGAGAAGTATGCCACTCTCATTCAGAACCAGATCAACGAGGGAGGCGACCCGCAGCTGGTACGAAACCTCGAGTTCACCGTACCAACAGCGGAAACTCTGGCCAGGATGTACATCAAGAATCCGCCATACGTAGACAAAAACCGCGATGAAGTTAGGGCTATGCCCATCGAGAATATCGTGGCCGCAAAGGAGCTATTGGAGCATAACAAGAGTCCAGCAGCCCTAGAGACGGCGGTTAAACTGATGACCAAAGCATTAGTGCAGCAGGAGAAGGCTACGTCGTCACGGCGGCTCGAATCTGATCCTGCGCTATGCAGGTCCAGTACCGCCTCTAAAGCTCAGGGGGCTGGCAATTATGGTGGACGTCCTGACAACGAATCTCATACCGGATCCTCAGAAATCCGAAGAAGAGAAGCTCGCAATCAGAGACACGCCATCCCAATATCCTCCGATGACAAACCAAATGGCAAAGGCCCACAGAGAAATCCATCGCCACCCCGCAAGAACTACCCGGCTTACGGATACCAGCAAGCCACTGCTGCTCCCCGCCATAAGACCAACATGCCGCCACCAAAGTATAAGACGTTCGAAGTCCCAAAGGGAGGAATCGTCATACGCGACAATGATGGCAAACGAGGACGAAGCCGTGACGCTGGACGCAGAGACGATCTGCCACGACGGGAAAATAGCAGAGACGGCGGATCCAAGAGAAGGGACCGATCTCGCCATGACGACGGCGCGCACCGTGACGGTGACAAGGACAAGCATCGCTCCACTCACCGCCACGATGACAAAGGGCAAGGCTCCCGCCGCCATAACGAGGATCCATCTCCACGAAGAATGGAAGGAAGTCGTCGTAGCTGCAAAGAGCAGTCGCAGGACGGCGAGAGTAAGCGCAGACGCGACCCTTCGCCATCCCCACCAGGGAGCCCCCATGGCGGCGGTGGCGGTGGCGGCGGGCCAGCAAGATCGCGCAACTCTCGCAAGGATCCGCCAGACCAGAAGCCCTACGACGCCCGTACCCATCTAAATGAGATTGCCAAGTCTCAAACGGCCTTCTTCCTCGGCCCAAAGTGCTTTGGACCACGGATTCGTGATGAGCCCATCCCGTATGGGTTCAAAATCGAGAAAAATATCCGCCAGTACAATGGGGTCGATAGGCCTTTGACTTGGCTACAAGACTACTTCAACGCAGTACAATTCGCCGGGGGATCTCCCAATGTCGCTGTCCGCTATTTGCCCCTGATGCTATCCGGCACCGCGAGGCAGTGGATAAATGACTTGGCAGAAAACTCCATCCAAACCTGGTTCGATATGCAAACTGCGTTCACCGAAAATTTCGAGGGAACTTACAAGAGACCCCACAACATTGGTGACCTCCAACGGTGCCGCCGAGCCGATGACGAGACCTCCCGAACTTTCCTCGCGCGATGGCTGGATATGAAGAACTCCTGTGAAGGGGTTACTGACGAATCCGCCATCCTCGCGTTTATTGACAGTTTGGAGAGAGGCCAACTGCTCCGCCATCGCCTGTTACAGGAAAGGAACGAAGGGAAACTGACCCTAAATTCCATGATCACCATCGCAAGCAACTACGCGGCCGCCGACGACGACGCCCGCGAATCTCTGAAGGCTTCCGCCATCCAGAACACTGGAAAGCGGAATAGCAGCAATAAACGGAAGAATCCGCCAGAAGAGCAGCAGGCTCCGGATATGGTGGCCACAACCTTCGCTGACAAGGGTCAAAACAGCCAGCGCGGCAGGGGACGCGGAGGTGGCGGTGGCCAGCCGCGGAGTTCCGCAACTCCCGCTTCGGCGCCATCCGCCCCCGTGTCTTACGACGAATACCGCGATATGCCGTGTTTTGCCCATCGTGACGCATTGGGAAAGTGCAACCACACCAACCGGAACTGCAAGTTTGTCAACGACCTTAAGGCGGATCAAGAAGCTGGCTTCAAGCGCAGCCGGCGACAACGGCCTCGTGGCAAAGGAAAAGCGGACAAAGATAAGGAGTCCAGGGATGGCAGTGATATGGACGAAGACCCTGTGCCCAAACCCGCCGAAAAGGCAGAGGGTGGTGCTGGCAAGGGTAACCCAATCAAGGACAAAAAAGGCGCTTTTCACACATTCCTTGGACCCCCCACGGCTAAGGCACAGAGAGCTGCTATGCGCTCACTTAATGCCACCGTGCCAAAAATCCGCCAGTACGTCAGATGGTCCGAAGTACCGGTGCACTGGAGCCGCGATGATCATCCAGAGCACATCCCAGATGGTTACTACGCCATGGTGGTATGCCCTGTAATCCATGGCTATGAGTTCTCCAAATGCTTAATGGATGGCGGCAGCAGCCTGAACATCATGTACGTGGAAACTTTGACAAAGCTCGGCCTCTCCAAGACCCAACTCCGCCATAGCGCGGTCACCTTTTACGGGGTGGTTCCTGGTCGCCAAGCCAAGTCCCTTGGGTCCATCACACTCAAGGTTGCCTTCGGTAGTGAGGAAAACTACAGAGAAGAGCCAATAACCTTTGAGGTTGTCCCGTTCAAAAGCACTTACCACGTGATCTTCGGGCGCCCGGCTTTCCACAGCTTTCATGCGAGGCCATGCTACATTTACAATCAACTGAAGATGCCGGGACCGGATGGCATAATCACCGTTTATGGCAGCTTCAGAAAGGCAAAGGAGTGCGAGGAAGGAGAAGCCGCCTTCGCGGAAGCAGTGTTCTTCGGCGAGGAGTTCAAAGAAATCCACGCCGCTACGGACCCCGCGGAGATGCCGGCATCCAAGCAGGAGGTTTCCGCCTCCCCGCCCACCTTCAAGCCTATAGTCGATACAAAACAGGTGGAACTTGTCGCTGGCGATGCCGCCAAGACCACCGCCATTGGGACGAATTTGTCCCCCGCATAGGAAAGCGCGCTCATCGAGTTCCTCCGTGAGAACCGAGACATCTTCGCATGGCAGCCATCTGACATGACGGGTGTACCCAGGGAACTCGCCGAGCATGCTCTGCAGA
The DNA here is from genome assembly GCA_007115705.1 of Dactylis glomerata. Taxonomy (NCBI): domain Eukaryota; kingdom Viridiplantae; phylum Streptophyta; class Magnoliopsida; order Poales; family Poaceae; genus Dactylis; species Dactylis glomerata. The sequence continues at coordinate 5,735,481 of QXEO01000902.1, read as the reverse complement.
TAATTCCTGGCTCAAAGCCAGTAAGACAAGCCATGAGACGCTTCGGAGATGAAAAACGCCGCGCCATAGCAAAGGAAATTTCCAAGCTGTTGAAAGCAGGCTTCATCAAGGAAGTGATACATACTAAGTGGGTGGCAAATCCGGTACTAGTTCCTAAGAAAAACACAAAAGTTCTGCGCATGTGTGTAGATTACACTGGCCTGAACAAAGCATGTCCAAAAGACCCTTTTCCCTTGCCTCGCATTGACCAAGTCATTGACTCGATGGCGGGATCGGAGCTGCTGTGTTTCTTAGATGCCTACTCAGGATACCACCAGATCAAGATGAAAAAGTCCGATCAGCTCGCTACGTCGTTCGTAACACCTTATGGCACATATTGCTATATCACAATGCCATTTGGTCTGAAAAACGCAGGAGCAACGTATCAGCGCACTATGCAAAAGTGCCTGGCGGATCAAATCGGACAGAATATCCACGCATACGTGGATGACATCGCAGTTATGTCTAAGAAGCAAGATGGCCTTATAGCGGATTTGCAAGAGACCTTTGACAATCTCAGGAAGTACAACATGATGCTTAACCCAACGAAGTGCGTTTTCGGGGTCCCAGCTGGACAACTCCTAGGATTTATCGTCTCCCACCGCGGAATTGAGGTTAACCCAGAGAAGATCAAGGCAATCCTCGACATCTCTCGGCCCATCGACCTAAAAGACGTACAGCGACTCACAGGCTGCGTGGCAGCAGTGAGCAGATTCATCAGTCGTCTTGGCGAGAAGGCTTTGCCACTCTACAAGCTGATGAAGAAATCAGACGAATTCGTCTGGACCGACGAGGCAGACGCTGCGCTTAAGGATCTGAAGAGAGTGTTATCCACGGCACCAGTCCTAGCGGCTCCCGAAGATCAGGAACCCATGTTACTATACATGGCGGCAACCAACAGGGTGGTCAGCATCGTCATGGTGGTAGAGCGTAAGGAAGAAGCGCAGGAGTATGGCGTACAGCGACCAGTCTACTATGTCAGCGAGGTCCTGACGGAATCCAAGCAGCGCTACCCTTACTACCAAAAATTGGCATACGGAGTTTTCCTAGCTTCTCGTAAGTTAAGGCATTACTTCTATGACCATAAAATCACAGTGGTGAGCAAAGCCCCACTGAATGACATCATCAACAACAGCGACACAACAGGGCGAGTTGCAAAGTGGGGCATTGAATTGGCCTCTTTCGACATCGACTACAAGCCTCGCACCGCCATCAAGTCTCAGGCTTTGGCGGAGTTTATGGCGGATTGGAAGGAAGCGCAGGAAACTACGCCCGTCCCAGAACCAGAGCATTGGGTGATGCACTTTGATGGCTCAAAGTTGCTACATGGCTCGGGGGCCGGAGTGACGCTCAAATCTCCTAAGAGAGATGAGCTAAGCTACGTTCTCCAGATTCACTTCCCCACCACCAACAACATCGCGGAATATGAAGCGCTACTACACGGGCTACGTGTCGCAAAGGAGATCGGCGTACAACACATCATGTGTTGTGGAGACTCTGACCTTGTGGCCCAGCAGGTGGCTGGCACATATAAAGCTCGGAACGAAGTCATGGCGGCATACAGAGATGAAGTGGACGAGATGGCCAAAAGTTTCCTCGGCTACGACATAAAACATGTACGGCGAGAAGATAACATGGCGGCCGATACCTTGTCCAAACTGGGATCCAGCCGTAAGGCAGTTCCGCCAGGAGTATTCCTCGAGCATCTGCGCATACCATCAGTTAAGATGGTGGATCCATAAAATCCAGAGATAGCGAGCTCCCCTGTTATGGCGGTTTTGCCTAGCAATCCGCCATGGGCAGAGCCCTTCCTGGAGTATCTGACGAACAAGAAGCTTCCCGAAGACGAAGTCCAGAAAAGACAAATCGAGCGTAGAGTCAAAGCGTATACCATCATAGATGGCCAACTCTACAAACGAAGCACCTCGGGAATTTTCATGAAGTGCATATCCCAAGTGGATGGAATCGAAATACTAAGAGAGATCCATGAAGGCGAATGTGGGCATCACGCCTCCGCCAGATCCCTAGTAGCTAAAGCATTCCGCCATGGGTTCTACTGGCCAACAGCCAAGGCAGATGCAGACCGCATTGTGGAGCTCTGCCATGGTTGCCAGATGTACTCCAAGCAAACCCATATGCCCGCCACAGCACTGCATACGATCCCTATAACTTGGCCTTTTGCAGTCTGGGGGCTGGACATGGTGGGTCCGCTAAAAACAGCACCTTCGGGATTTACGCACCTTTTGGTAGCGGTAGACAAATTCACGAAGTGGGTGGAAGCTAAGCCCATCAGAAAACTTGATGGCAAAACCGCCCTAAAGTCTGTCAAGGACATTGTGGTCAGATTCGACATCCCACACAGCATCATCACCGATAATGGCACAAACTTGTCTCAGGGAGAAGTTGAAGAATATTGCCATCACAACGGAATCCGCCTTGACCTAGCATCTGTGGCACATCCACAGTCTAATGTCCAAGTTGAGCGGACCAACGGACTAATCATGTCAGGGATCAAGCCACGCCTAGAAGCACCGCTACATAGAGCAGCTGGAGCCTGGGCAGAGGAGTTGCCATCTGTACTGTGGAGTCTACGGACCACGCCAAACAGATCAACCGGCCTTACCCCTTTCTTCTTAGTCTACGGAGCAGAGGCAATCTTGCCAAGTGATGTTCAGTATGATTCTCCAAGAGTCGAGGCCTACAAGGAAGAAGATGCAGAAGCGTCCAGACAACTATCTGTGGACCTGCTGGAAGAAGAGCGTGACCTAGCAGCCCAGAGATCCGCCATCTACCAGCAGAATCTCCGCCACTATCACAGCAGGCGAGTTCACCAACGCTCGTTTAAGGAAGGTGACCTGGTGCTACGCCTCAAACAGCAGAAGTCCCACAAGCTATCCCCGCCTTGGGAAGGACCCTTCGTTATCAGCAAAGCTCTACTGAATGGTTCCTACTACCTCGTTGACATTCGCGAGCTAGATAAGCGACCAAGTAAGAAGCGCAAACGAAGAGACTCTGACGATATCTACGACGAGACAGATCGTCCATGGAACATCGCACAGCTACGTCCTTTCTACACTTAGCACTTTTTTAGCTATGTAATAGGCACCTCTATATGATCAATGAAATAAAGCATTTGGTTCACTCTTGATTTTTTCTGAGTCTTTTACCTCCTTTATTGTTCATTTAGATCGTATAGAACCTTTTGCGCAATTGTGCTTTGCACTTGCGTCTCTTTTAAATCCGCCATAAGCGGTCCGCGTAGCTTTTTTATGTTTTGATCTTCATTCGATGTTCTCTGTGTGGATTCCAGAGTAGTGACTTTTTAACGATCTAAGCCGCCATCTGCTCAGGGTTCTGGACGGTTGCTATTAAGTATCGTCGCCCTAGCGGATTGTTCGTGCGAAGATTTCGCCATCTCACGAAAAGTCAAGCACAGAGAGCCGGATGGCGGATCGCATAATCCTACGCGTGAATTTTTTTCAAAGTGTTGTTTTTTGGGCATGGCAAAAACTGCAAGTTGCATAAAACTAGGCCTGGCAGTTTCTTCGCGCAATTAAACCACTTCATAAAAAAACAAACTGCAAAGTTCACAAGCATTCCACTGATCCGCCACAAGCAGATCAGTCATAGTGCAGATGCATCACACGCAGTTTAAGTTTAAGATTACAGACCCACTCAGGGGCCGAATTGATGCAAAGTATTTTTTCTGCCATATCGCAGGGCACATCTCAAGAAGATGGCGGAACCTTGGAGGACACCTCGTCACCGCCATCACCACCTGCAGTTGCCGCGGAGGCGGATGCCGAAGCTTGACTTGGCGACCCTGGCAGCTCGTATGCTTCATAATATACGTTCAACTGAGTGCCAAGGGCACACAGTTGATCGTATCCAAGCACGCTCTGCCGGATGGCGGCCTCGTCCACCGGCGCGCCGCCCTCGCCGCTCTCAGGGATGCCGGAGGTGAGCTGGTCCAGGTCCATCTCGGGATAGTGGGCCTTTGCCAAGGTTAATGCCGTCCTGGCACCACCCCGAGCGGAGGACAGCTTCCAGTCCGCCACCAGCCCTGGCACCAGCAGCAGCTTCTGCGTGAGCGCGATGGCGGAAAGGTTGGAAGAACCCGCTATCTGCAGGCTCCCGCACGCTTGGCGACCAGCGCTGAGAAGGCCATCAAGCTCCTTCCTCGCTGCGTCGGTGGCCATGCGCAAGCCCTCAGCGGTGTCCACCTCGGTTTGCCCCAAGGAAGCTGCATGGCGGAAAAAAGAAGATGCGTCACGAACGGCATAACAGATATTGAAAAAATTTACGCTATAAGAAGAAATAGTACCTAGCAAGTTGTCCTGGAAGTGATGGAGGAGCTCGTTAAAGCCTTCACGCCGCTTCTCAAAGTCAGCGGCGGCTTTGCGGAGATCCGCTATCTCCTTGTCCTTCTTCTTGCCCTGGTTCTCCTGGTCCTTCAGCTGCCTCTCGAGGGTGGCGTTTTCAGCCAGCGATTTCCGGAGCTGTTCATTCAGCCCATCCATCGCAATGGCGTGGCCTTTCTTCATCCCCTCAAGTGTGGACTTGAGCTTGGCAGCGTCTGCATGGCGGAATCTTGTCAGTTCAGCATTGATTGAATAAGCATAAAGGAAACTTAAGGTAGATTACCGCTATTCTCAAGCTGCTGCCGCAAATCCGCCACAAGAGCGCCTTTCTCCGCCAGCTCCTTCTCCTGCGAGCTCACGACCTGGACCAGGTCCTCCACCACCTTCTTGTAGTTCTGGCAAAATTTGAAGTGTTAGTCATTCTTAGAGCATCATGATGGATAGAATCCGCCATGACGCTCGGGGGCTACTCATGTTGATTTTTTAGTCACTCTTAGAGCATCCTGATGAAGGATTATCCGCCATGATGCTCGGGGGCTACTTATGCTGATTTTTTCTCCTAAGAGCTTTATGCCGGATAATTATCCGCCATAACGCTCGGGGGCTACTCAGTATGAAAACTAAGTTCTCTATAGAGCACTGTGTGAACTACCAGCGCTCGAGGGCTAAGTTATTCAAAAACTTACAGAAGTCAATCTTGAAGCCCCATAGCGGATCGAGTCTGCAATCCGCTATGGCGCTCGGGGGCTACTGGGAGTACATACCTTCTTCATAGTTGATGTTTTCTCAACAAAAGCGGCAATGCCACTGGACAGCTGGTTGCTGGCATCTTCCTGGCTAGAAATAAGATTGACGACCTCAAGTTGCTTTTGTCTCTAGTATAAGCTGCCCCCAGATGGAGTATCCGCCACCTGACCCTGAGAGCCAGAAGCCTTTTCGCTTTGGACGACATCATTAGCCGCAGCTTCAGTCGTTGAGTTGATTTCTGGCATTGGGTCAAACTGACCACCAGCATCCTCCATATCAATATTGATACGAACGGAGGGAGTTTGTGCATCAGGGGTGAGCGGGACAGTCGCAGGGGAGGGCTTGGCTCGCTTGGAGGACGGCTCCTTGACAGTAGGCTTCTTTCTTCTAAGAGAAAAGGGATTAGAAATGGAAAGCAGCAAAACAATGAAAAAGGGTGTCCAAAGATTACCTTGATTTGGGCAGATTGATGGTAGCGGTACTCTCGGATGGCGTTTCAAGCTCCGCCCTGCGTTGAGCTTCGAAACGACGGGAATCAGCAGATTTCCTGCCACCTCCGCGAGTTTTCCCGCTACCGCCCCGTTTCTTGGAAACCGCCTTCTCTTGGGTCGTATGGGTTGTATCCTCCACATTCCCCGCCATCTCCTCTTTGTTTCCGCTAGAGTGAACAACTTCCTCTTTAGCGGCGGATTTGAGGTTGGAACGGCGAAGGGGATGGGCAAAGTGAGCAGGGCCAAGTGATTTGAGCTGGTTAAAAGAAAAATGTTATGTCCTATAAAATATGAAAATATTGTATAGTACTATAGCGGAATAGGAACTTACCAAAGGGCAGCTGCCATTCTCAAACATAGCCATGCCAAATTTCAAGGGCTTCTTCCTAGGAGACTTCATCAAGGAACGAATGCGCTTCTCGACAATTTTGGGGTGCAGCTCCTGGTCTGAACAACGCATGCCACCATTTGCACCAGTATACTCGTGCATCAGGCGATCGCGGTGTTGCAGTGGCTGGATCCGCCGGGATATCCATCAGTTGATGGTGTCGATCCCCTTCAAGCCATCTACAGATAGCTTGGCAATCCGCCGAGCCAAGAGCTTGACATAGGGGGTGGCGGATTCATCGTTGATAGCCGTCCAGGAGTCGCGAGACTCAGCAGCTACGTTCTTGAATGGAGGAAGGCCGCGGGCTTGAGATGGCGCAGGCTTGTCCACCATGTAGAACCAGGACCCTCTCCATCCGATGGCGGAGTCTAGTGGCATGATGAAAGGGTATTCTTTCGACCTGCGTGGAAGGAAGCAAACAGTTCCGCAGGTTCGAAGAGATCCGTCGTCTTCATAGTTGGCACGCACGGAGAAAAAGAGTTGGAAGAGGTCTACCCTGGGGCGGATCCCGAGGTATCCCTCGCACAAAGCTGCATAACCCGCCACAGACACCAAGCTGTTTGGTGATATGTGATGGAGCTGTAGTCCATAGTACTTCAGAAGATTCGTGAAGAAAAGAGATGGAGGCATACTGAGACCCCTCTCCACGTGGAATTTGAGCATCACGATCTCGGAGGGGTTAGGAAGAGGCACTGGGGCCTCGAAGTCAGTCCGCCATCTGGATTCAGCTTGAGGAGCCACGGTGCCCTCGCTTTCCATGGCCTTGACGTCAGAATCCTTAACATGGGATTTCTGCCAGTACCCATGGAGGTTCTGGGGGATCTGTTCTTCTGCGTCCTCTGCTTCCTCCTCCTCAGCTTCGCCATCCGCTGCGGGATCATCTGGGTTTGCACCCGCCATCTCCTCCTCAGCTTCGGACATGTTGTCCTCTGGATCCAAATCCGCCATCCCAGGATGTTCTCCTTGGACTGACTGTTGCAGAGGAGAATCTTCCTCCTCAGCATCGGAATAGTGGCGGGCTGGTGATCCGGAATTCATGACTTGAGTGAAATGGTCCGGCGGAAAATGCTACCGGCGGCGAGGTCTTCCACGGTGGCTCGTCGGAGGTAGTGAAGCTCTCGTGGCGGCGCTGAAGAGAGAGAGTGCGATGGGGGTGAATGAAGGGGTAACCGGCTGGGGGTGAGAGGCTGATACGTCTCAAACGTATCTATAATTTTTGATGCTCCATGCTTGTTTTTACACCATTTGCCTATTGTTTCGTTACACTTAGTGGTACTTTTATACATTTTCCGGGACTAACCTATTAACGAAGTGCCACAGTGCCAGTTTCCTGTTTTCTGCTGTTTTTGTGTTTCAGAAGTGATACACAGGAAATATTCTCGGAATTGGACGAAACAAGTTCCTGAAGTCATATTTCACCGGGGAGCTCCCAAACATCCGAAGACCTGACGGAGGGGGGCCACGTGGCCCCCACACATAGGGGCGGCGCGGCCTGGCCCCTGGCCGCGCCAGCCCCATGTGAGGCCGCGTGGCTCCACCTCTGACAGCCCCCCTTCACCTACATATACCCCCTGACGAGAAAAACCTAAAGCCCAATCAGTTTTCCAGAATACATCGCGATCCGCTGCCGCCGTCGACCCGAAGATCGGGAGGGTCCAGAAGCTCTTCCCGACACCCTGCCGGAGAGGGGAATCGCCACCGGAGGTCTTCTTCATCGCCATGCTTGCCTCCGGAGCGATGAGTGAGTAGTCTACCTTGGACTATGGGTCCATAGCAGTAGCTAGATGGTTGTCTTCTCCACCATGTGCTTCATGTTTAGATCTCATGAGCTGCCCTACATGATTGAGATCACCGTTATGTAATACTATGATGTTGGTTTGTTGGGATCCGATGAATATTGGTGTTTATGATTAAGTTGCTGTACTGAATTATATCTTTTGTTATCTCTATGTTGTTTATGATCTTGCATGCTCTCCGTTGTTAGTAGCTATCTTGGCCGAGTAGTTGCTAGTGACTCCAAGAGGGGGTATTTATGCTCGATAGTGGGTTCATGCCTCTATTTCACCTGGGGGAGTGACAGAAACCTCTAAGGTGGTAGATGTGATGTTGCTACTAGGGAGAAAACAACATTCATATGCTCAAGGGCATATGCTTTGTTTACATTACACACTTTTCTTAATGCAATTATCTGTTGTTCGCAACTTAATACTTTTGGGGTGTTCGGATGATATCCCCGAGGGTGGATTATTAGTCATAGATGCAGTTGGATGGCGGTCTATGTATTTTGTTGTAATGCCCAGAGTAAATCTCATAATGATCTTCTTGACATATCACGTTATCTTTATTCTATCAATTGCCCAACTATAATTTGTTTACCCAGCATGTTATTTATCTATGGAGAGATACCACTAGTGAACTGTGGACCCCGGTCCTATTTTAATCATATTGCAATCACCTGTTTACTTTGCCCGCACTGTTTACTTTACTCGCATATTACTACTGTTTTCCACTCGATACACTCATAACCTTTGTTTCAAGCAAACCGGTGAGATTGACAACCTCATCGTAAGTTGGGAGCAAAGTATTTGTTTGTGTGTGTGCAGGTTCCACGTTGCAGCTAGCAAGCAAAGCTTGGACAAAGCGCCAGTTGTCCGCTGCTGTCGCAAACTAGTCCGCATCACCTTCAGTCGTCACCGTCCCTCTTCTTCAAGAACGATATTAAACCTTGGTTTCTTAACTGAGGGAAAACTAGCTGCTATACTCATCACACCTTCCTCTTGGGGTTCCCAACGGGCTGGTCATTCACCACGCATCAAGCTAATTTTCTGGCGCCGTTGCCGGGGAAGAGAGAAGACTTCTGCGAGGGGAGTTCTTCGCACACACATTCTTTACTTTGTTATTGTTTTGCTTTACTTTATTTATTTTACCTGCACTGCTTTCTTTATCAAAAACCCAAAAAAAAAAAATTAGAATCCTTGGTAGTTGTTTTTACTTATCTGCTTTTAGTTTTGTTACAATGAGTAATCCTGAAGTAGAAGTTCGTAGTTTCAAGCAACAAGGGGGAGAAAGTTTAAAAGATGCTTGGTACCGTATTAACAATGCTCATCATAGGTGTACCAAAAAGCACTCCACCACGATCCTCCTTAGAAATTTTTATGTTGGTATATCTAGCTGGAATAGGTATGTTCTTGATACTCTTACAGGAGGTAATTTTCTGGGTACTCCCGCGGGAGAAGCATGCACTATAATTGAAAGTTTAGTGGGAGTACCACCTATTCATGTTGCTAAAACTGAGACCACTTTGGAAGAGGTGGTAGAAAAGCTCAGCTCCTTAGAAAAAAGTTTGCCAAGTATCCTAGAAGATGCTAGCCGCAATAGTGAATTAATAGAAAGCATTGGTAAGAGAATTACCATTTTAGAGGCTAGCACTACTCATGACAATCAAAACTTGAGGATTGGTAAACTAGAGGAGTCTATGGGAACTCTTAGTTTAATCTTCTCTTCTCTTATATTTAAGAAGGAGAAAGTGTTTGTTGGAAAAGAGCAAAAATTTATGTATGTTCCCAAGGTTTCTGCGCTTAAATCTCAACATGTTCTTAAGATTGGTAAGACTCTTAGTTCTACTAAGGGTGACTTGCAGGTTGAATCATCTTCGGGAACCTTCAAAGAGCCTACTGAGGTAACTAGCACTTCATCTATTGATATTACTTGATTCGCAATTTTCTGCGCCTAGCTCAAAGGCGTTAAAGAAAAGCACTCTTGGGAGATAACCCAATGTTTTACTTTTCAGTACTTTTTCTTTTATTTCAGTCTTGGAAGTCATTACTACTGTAATGACCGCTCCTTATCTTGTTTATTTCGTTTTTGTGCCAAGAGAAGCCTCTAATTTGAGTGAGGTAAAGATTTGGGGTTATTGCTGTCCTGAAACTGTTTTCGGTGCTGCACCGTACAAATTCGTAAAAATTCTATGTTTATCTTTTGGACCTGCGATTTCTTGTGCATATGCCCCAGGTTATATCCAAACTTTTCTTAGTTGAACACTTTTTGATTTGAGCAACGGAAAATCCCTCAAAAATTCGTCCATTATCAGCTGTCCAGTTTTGACAGATTTCTGCCAATATTTGTTTTTGCCACTTTATCGCTTTCTTTTGAGTTCTTTTTGATCATGGAACTCTTGTGGAAGTTGCTACAGTAGTATATACTTTATATGTGGTGGTTTTGGGTTGAAACCTGAAGCTAAAAGAGGTTGAATATATTTTATGCTTACACTAATGTTGCTAATAGAATTGTGTTTAGTTTTGTATGAAGGAAGTTTTCAAGTGTAGGGATTGGAGAATGATGAGATGAGTTGAAGAATGGACAAAAGTTCAAGCTTGGGGATGCCCATGCATCACCCCAAGAAATATCCAAGAAGTACAAGCGTCAAAGCTTGGGGATGCCCCCGAGGCACCCCTTCTTCATCGGCAAAAATCAGGTCACCTTTCAAAACACTATATTTTTATTGCTTCATGCACTATGTGTTTTTCTTGGAGCGTCAGTTGTTTTAGTTTTCTTAGTTTGTTTAGTTTGTTTGTTTGCTGCAATAAATGGTTGGACCCCAACAAATTTCCTTTGGAGGAGATGTACTCGTTTTCATTTGCAAAGAATGCTCTAGTTTTCACTCTTATTCAAAATCGAGCATTCTACTTTTTCTGCTACTGCTTTTGGTTTTCGTTTTCGCCTTGATATGCGTTCAGATCTTTTCATATCTTTTCATCAAGGTGTATTTTTGCCTCTGATCTTTATTGTTTTCATCAAAAGAGGTGTGTTTAAAAATTTCAAATGGTGTTGGAAAAGAGAAAAAGCTTTGTGCAAAATAGTGGTACAAGAAGGAGCTTGTGTAGACTGCGGCTTAGGCTTTTTCATGTCATGCTTGATGTCTTTTTGATAGTATGCTTAGTGGTTTTGCTATAGCATGACTTGTCTCAAATAACTGAGATTGCTTAATGAGCCTTTGAAAAAATCATGCGTTGTTTTTATTGTATGGAAGCATTATTTTGGTTTTCTCCTTGATGCTTTATTTGGGTTGACTTGGCGCATGCTCACACATGTTAGACTCTTCCAAAGTCGCCATTAGCCTTCATGATCATTTAGTTTTTGACTTTTGATGCCATCGTATGCTTCTTTTAATGTCGCTTTGTCGCTTTGCATGATTATGGCCATTATTGCTCTCTTAGTTGGTCGCTCCCAGTCTTTTGCTAGCCCTCGCCTTGTACTGAGTATGAGCTCTACTCGTGCATCCAACTCCTAAAAGCCAAGTTTTCCATTGTGTCCACCATACATACCTACTAGCAATTTGCTATTCCAAGTAAATTTGACTTGCTTTTATATTCTCTTCAAATTAAACTCTTACCAGTGTTATGTGAAATTCGGTCAGTAAAGCTCTCACGAACCGGAAGGCACACTTTACTTTTTCCTGTTCTTAAAATTTTGACATTGTGGTCTTTTATGCTGAGTTGTTATGCTTGCAAGTTGTAAGTTGGATTCTAGCCCAGCCATGCTGTCATGGGGCAAGCTTTCAACATTGCACTTCTTTTTGAGTTGATATCGTGATCTTTTGTTTATGGATGCCCGCTGTGTGAAATGAATTGGGAATCTTGTGAGGATCATGGAGTTTTTATATGTGTTAGGGAAACGCCGGGCCGCCAATCTAAGCCATGCATAATTCATGGTGGAAATTTGCAGCATACCCATGGTGAACATTCGACGACGCATCTCACAATAAAAAGCTAAACAATATAGCAAATAAAAGAGATGTCGAGGTGTTCATTGTCTGCTTGTCCTGTCATTTTGGTGTGGGCTTGTTCCATGTCATCGGGCACGGAGGTACCCCATTGGCGGTTCTCAATGATATGCATATACTTACAATGACAAGAGCCTTGCTTGGGACTCTAAGTAAACTAGCATGGTTTAGGTACTTGTATTCACGGGACATGAGGTTTTCAACTTATGATTTGTCAAGCATATGCATCATAATTGTTCTCGCATTAACTTTAACCATTCAAGATGCTTATGATGGGGGCAATGAGAGCTCAAAGCCGGTAAGTACCATAATTTTTGAAGGTTATAAAACTTGCAATCACTGCTTCCCTCTGCGAAGGGCCTTTCTTTTACTTTTATGTTGAGTCACCACCTTCTTTCTTTATGCACCATTAAGAGAGCATAGTTGTCATTCTTAGTGTGATATGCATTGTCCCAAGGTTCATTGATTGACTCATATTGTTGGTTTCACTTGTTCTTAAATTATTTGTATCTAGTCGCCCTCTTAAACTTTGAGGTGTCCTATGCATTTATGTTTTGCTCTCTTTGCAGGACAAGCCGAAAACCTTTTGTATGTTTTTCCTTATGATTTGAACACACGTTTGACTTTCATTGTTTCATTATCATGATCTTTTGTTTGTGTTCATTTACATGTTTACAACATGGTTGCTAAGTTCTTATTGTCATGATTATATCTTTCATGCCCATGTTTTAAGTTCTATTGATCCCAGCTCATCAATGCTTACATATATGATCAAGATTGTGTAGGTGCATGTCACCTCAAAAATTATTCTTTTGTTATCACTTACCTACTCGAGGACGAGCAGGAGTTAAGCTTGGGGATGCTTGATACGTCTCAAACGTATCTATAATTTTTGATGCTCCATGCTTGTTTTTACACCATTTGCCTATTGTTTCGTTACACTTAGTGGTACTTTTATACATTTTCCGGGACTAACCTATTAACGAAGTGCCACAGTGCCAGTTTCCTGTTTTCTGCTGTTTTTGTGTTTCAGAAGTGATACACAGGAAATATTCTCGGAATTGGACGAAACAAGTTCCTGAAGTCATATTTCACCGGGGAGCTCCCAAACATCCGAAGACCTGAAGGAGGGGGGCCACGTGGCCCCCACACACAGGGGCGGCGCGGCCTGGCCCCTGGCCGCGCCAGCCCCGTGTGAGGCCGCGTGGCTCCACCTCTGACAGCCCCCCTTCGCCTACATATACCCCCTGACGAGAAAAACCTAAAGCCCGATCAGTTTTCCAGAATACATCGCGATCCGCCGCCGCCGTCGACCCGAAGATCGGGAGGGTCCAGAAGCTCTTCCCGGCACCCTGCCGGAGAGGGGAATCGCCACCGGAGGTCTTCTTCATCGCCATGCTTGCCTCCGGAGCGATGAGTGAGTAGTCTACCTTGGACTATGGGTCCATAGCAGTAGCTAGATGGTTGTCTTCTCCACCATGTGCTTCATGTTTAGATCTCATGAGCTGCCCTACATGATTGAGATCACCGTTATGTAATACTATGATGTTGGTTGTTGGGATCCGATGAATATTGGTGTTTATGATTAAGTTGCTGTACTAAATTATATCTTTTGTTATCTCTATGTTGTTTATGATCTTGCATGCTCTCCGTTGTTAGTAGCTATCTTGGCCGAGTAGTTGCTAGTGACTCCAAGAGGGGGTATTTATGCTCGATAGTGGGTTCATGCCTCTATTTCACCTGGGGGAGTGACAGAAACCTCTAAGGTGGTAGATGTGCTATTGCTACTAGGGAGAAAACAACATTCATATGCTCAAGGGCATATGCTTTGTTTACATTACACACTTTGCTTAATGCAATTATCTGTTGTTCGCAACTTAATACTTTTGGGGTGTTCGGATGATATCCCCGAGGGTGGATTATTAGTCATAGATGCAGTTGGATGGCGGTCTATGTATTTTGTTGTAATGCCCAGAGTAAATCTCATAGTGATCTTCTTGACATATCACGTTATCTTTATTCTATCAATTGCCCAACTGTAATTTGTTTACCCAGCATGTTATTTATCTATGGAGAGACACCACTAGTGAACTGTGGACCCCGGTCCTATTTTAATCATATTGCAATCACCTGTTTACTTTGCCCGCACTGTTTACTTTACTCGCATATTACTACTGTTTTCCACTCGATACACTCATAACCTTTGTTTCAAGCAAACCGGTGAGATTGACAACCTCATCGTAAGTTGGGAGCAAAGTATTTGTTTGTGTGTGTGCAGGTTCCACGTTGCAGCTAGCAAGCAAAGCTTGGACAAAGCGCCAGTTGTCCGCTGCTGTCGCAAACTAGTCCGCATCACCTTCAGTCGTCACCGTCCCTCTTCTTCAAGAACGATATTAAACCTTGGTTTCTTAACTGAGGGAAAACTAGCTGCTATACTCATCACACCTTCCTCTTGGGGTTCCCAACGGGCTGGTCATTCACCACGCATCAGAGGCCGGGGTATATATAGACCCCGGGCCTCGAGATTCGTGCCCGCCATCACCACCGCTCATCCTGATCGCAGAAACCCTAAACTGGCGACACGTGTCCAAGGGTAAAAAAGTAACTTGGTGAACCTTGCCCTAGAAGGAACTGTGTGCCGAAATTTACGGCGGATTTCAACGGTATGATCCACTGGATCCCGAAAATCTCGCTAAAGATGACTATGTCGCTTGATCCGTTATTTACGGCGGATTGATAGATGGAAAAAGGAACATCAAGATAACCGCCATCCCAGCAAAGAAGAGCTATGGCGGAAATGACTCATCAAGGACGAGCATGGCGGATGTAGATGGTGATCTTGAAGTTCCCTGGGGGCTACTGTTGGGGATATACCAAATGGGTATACCAGCGATGTAGTCCTAAATCAGCAAGCCAGGGTGGCCCATCAGGGGTGGTATGGCGGATTCGCCGTACCGGGCGGCCCAGTTGCTGAAGTTGCCATGGCGGTACTGGACGCAGGCGCTTATGGCGGATCCGGAGACAGGCCCATGGCGGATTGCTGATTACAGGCCCATGGCGGGTTCGGAGACGGCCCATGGCGGATTTCCCTGTAGCGCACGCAGAGGACTTAGTCTAGGACTCCAAGTTGTATCCGCTCCGGTACCAACGTATAGCCCACGCCAGGCGCCTTTATAAGCCCGGCGTGGAGCAGCCCTTGAGGCAGAGGTTAGAAGCTAGAGATTAGAGTCATACGGCCAATCGCATAGCGAAACAGCCAACGTCATCATTGTAATCGAGCACTTGTTTCCATATAGTGAATTATAGCAGCACGGAGGGTCTCGCCACCGTTGCGGGATCTGAAGCTGGGTAAACTCGTGCTACCACCGTCCCGGATCGCTCCTCCGTGTTCACCCCCTTCCACAAACCGCCATACCCCTACCTCTATGGCAGATCTGTTGACGAAACCACGACAATAACATCTCATAACATCTAAATATGTTGGAATATATATCAATAAACTACAAAGTTCATGAATGAATTTTGCATGCATCAGGGAACAAAAGATGACTCACAGGAGGTTGAACAAAGTTTTGATCTGGAAGATGAAGAACAGGCAAAATCTGATTCTCAATCTCTATCTTCAGTGGTGAGTCCTTCACATGATGGTAATTCTCAACTCTCCCATAGTGACTTGGATGTTCCTATAGCACAAAGGAAGCCAACTCGCTCTACCACTGGGAAGCTACCTTCAAAATTTAAATCGTATGACATGCCACCTTGAATATCATATTCACTGTTGGTCCTAGGTACTAATCCTTCATAGCATCCTTGGATTCTTCACATCATGTACCACCTAACTGGCAAGAAGCTAAGAAACATCCTGTCAGACCCCGGGTTCTAAGCTATACAGAGATGTTATGTGTATTAGTCACGCTAGCAACGAGTGATACTGGGGTTACCAGTCCCAGGCCGGAACACCATCGGCAGGCAGACCGGAATTAAACATCGGCTCTACACATCTCGAAGCGCCGTGAAACTAATCATAACCAAGACTGCATAACAGAGCGCTCGAGAGCCTTAAACCCCTCTCGTGCACTTTATATCCATACACGCATCATGCACGAGATGGGTAACCACAACCGGTAACACAACAGTGACTCTACGACTCAAAGTAGTAGTTCAAACTCTTAACAGAGTAAAGATCCAACTTATTACAAGCATAGGTCACTGACCAACATTACAACAAGCAACGGAAAGCAAATTATGTTATGCTACATAACAAGATAGCAAATGGCCTAAGAGGCCCTGAACATAAGCGACGTCCCAACCCGTAGATCTCAGGCTGCTGCCTGTGAACCCCAAACTAGTCGTCGAAGTCGATATCGGCATAGAAACCACCTTCGTTACCTGCGGCAGTCTCCTCTGTGGAAAAACAACATTAAACAAGGGTGAGTACGAGGGTGTACTCAGCAAGCTGACCTGCTACACTATATGAATGGCATCAAGGTCTTTTTGTGTAGCTCTTTGCAGAAAGCAAGTTTTTTTTGTGAAAACGACACAAGGCGAGGACTACTCAGAATTTATAAAGGGGATAAGAGAGCGTCTCGCAAACTCTTTTAATCATGGAGCATCCACCAAATCATTACCTTCAAAACCCACTCATTCCGATCACCCCCTTGACCCCAAGGAAGTGATCCAGAGTCTCACTCTTGAGTTGGCACTTTTACGATTAGGTTCAAGTTGTCTATGATCTAACATCTGTCTCCACGTCGTCCATAACCGTGGACACGGCTTTTCGAAAAGATTTAACCCTGCAGGGGTGCACAACTTTACCCACACATGACGACCGTCCCCTGGACCCTTGCAAGGAGTCTTAGCGGGGTGATGGCCGCTTACAACCTTTACCTCACGTCGACCTATTCCATGAGCCACGCCAAAAGGTTTTAGTCCGCCATCGCAAGACGGCCGTTCTCCAACGCGGAACCGTTTGTTGCACGGCGAGGTTGGTTTACCAGAGGAATCCGCCTCAAGCAACCTCGGCTGCATTCCTGTATGATGCACCTCCTTCTCTTTCCAAAACATTTTCAATGCATATGCCAAATGGAAAGCCCGAACTAGGTAGCTCATGGATAAGTCTAAGCAAGTTATTCAGTCGACGGGAGTCCCATACCTCCACGTGCGGTTGTACGCTCATCTTGGATCAAGAGACAAGAACTCGGGTCCTAGGGCGGCGAGAATGAGTCAAACAACCACAACTCGCGTGGCGGCTCATCTATGCCTATTGTCAAATTTTACCAATTCACCACAATTACCACGACAAGCTATCATGCTAGATTCATATAAAGCTTCAAGCTCAAGTACAGGAATTGCAATAGTAAATGCTAAGCATGGCTAAGCATAGAATAGTAAATTTCCGGTGACGCAAAAGCAGAACCTAGTTATGCTAGGAGCATATGGATCATGGATATATAGTTGACAATAGCAGGGCATGCATCAGAATAGGTTTACTCTAAGTTTCGGTAAACGATAGTTGAACACATGTAGATATGGTGGAGGCTCAAAGCATATGTAAAACATAGGATTAGAAATGCATCAAAGGGTTTATGCTTGCCTTGTTCTTCGATGTAGTTGATCTGATCAGTATTGGCGTTGAACTCGGTCGCGGTCTCGGATTCTACCGAGAAGAAGAAACACCGGAAAGGAAACAACACATTCAAATAATGCATCGATGCACAATCAAGCATGATGATATGACAATTTCATGGTGTTGAAATTAAACCCTAAAACATAGAGATCAAATTGGGAGGGTTTCGGGTGCACTAGGGTTTGCACTCCGATGAACCCTAGATCGAGTTAAATGGTTACAATTAGTTCTTCTAATTTGGACAGGGTTCAAGTTGCTTAACAATGCATGATTGTGAAACTAAAAGGTAGATCTCATTTTTTGAACATTTTGATAGGTCATTCATAATTTTCTGACAAACAGATAATATTCTATGCATTTTACAAGTTTGCATCATTTTCTGAGATTTTCTAGAATTAAAATAAAATGCGCAGACGTTTTGCACCAGGGTCAAATTGACCCACGGTCACTGGCATGTGGACCCGGGGTCCAAGTCAGCTGGCCACACTGGCTGGGTCGACTGGGTCAAAGACCCAGCTCGACCACTACCTCCCTGGCGCCGGTGGTCGCTGGTGACCCTCCAGGTCGGCGCCTTGGCGCATACTGAGGTACGGGAGGAGGGGGAACGCCTCGAGTTCTCACCAGGAGCTCGCCTGCGAGGTCAGTTCGGCCGGAGGAGGTCGGACGGCGATGCACGGACGGCGGCGAGCGGCGGCTGCTATCGGAGAAGAACCGGATGGCGGCGCCGATTTCGGAAGCTCGGGCTCGATTCCCTTGAAGGGAAAGTAGAGGGTGGCAAGGGGGATCTCCTCGGCACCTCGGAGGAGCTCGCGGAGGTGTGGAACGCCGACGATGGACGGCGGCCGTGGCTAGGGTTTCACGAGCGGGAGAACCAGAGAGAGAATGGGAGAAGATAGGGAAAAGGGGAGGGCGACAGCGAGGTCCTCGGGGAGCTTATCCCCTCATCCAGGTCTTCGGCGGCAGCGCGCATCTTGGCGAGGGCGACGGCATCGGGCGTCCTCTGCAACGACACGGAGCTGCTTCAGCTTCTGAGGAAGACGACGACGGCTGGAGGTGGGCTGGGCCGCGGCTGGCTTCGGCGGGGCTTCAAGTGAAGAGCAAATGGGCCAGAAGGAGCCCAATACTAGGAGATCTGCTTCCTCATTTCTACTTTTTTCCTCCAAAACCTTTTCCAATTTCTGTTTTAAATCCAAACCCTTTTGCATGGATTTGCAATTTGTAAAATTACTCAAGGACTTTCCTGTTATTTTAACAAAAGCCCAAATTGTTTTTATTTCAAATTTTTGAATGGTTGAACTCGTCTTGCATTTATTTAAGCAGAGTTTGAATTTGGTTCAAGTCAACTCTAGGGTTTCCATTTTAAATTCAAATGCAAAAATTTCAGAGTGAAATTTAGATGATGCTTATGATGCAAAGTTGCTTTATTACAAACATGGGATGTTACAAGCCTACCCCCCTTACAAGAATCTCGTCCCGAGATTCCTAAGAACTAGAGAAAAAGGAAGGGTACTCGGATCGAAGGCGATCCTCTCGTTCCCAAGTTGCTTCTTGCTCAGAATGATGAGACCATTGAACTTTGAGGAACTTGATAGTTCGGCCTCGAGTTTTTCTTTCAGCTTCATCAAGGATAGAAATAGGATACTCATGGTAGGTGAGATCTTCTTGAAGATCAAGAGTGGTATGATCAACTCCACGGATTGGATCTTTGAAGAAACGCTTGAGTTGAGAGACATGAAACACACCATGAACATCCGGAAATGTTGAAGGAAGTTCCAACTGATAGGCAAGCTCTCCACGCTTAGCGAGAATAGGGAAAGGACCAACATAGCGAGGAGCCAATTTGCCTTTGATACCAAAGTGATGAACACCTTTTAGAAGTGTGACTCGAAGATAGGCTTTCTCGCCAATTTCATAGCTCACATCTTGATGATGATGATCATAATAGCTCTTTTGACGAGACTGAGCAGTTTTCAAATGCTCTCGGATTATGCAAACTTGATCTTCTGCTTCTTTGATCATGTCCGGCCCAAAGAATTGTCTTTCTCCGGTTTCAGACCAATTTAGCGGTGTTCAACATTTTCTTCCATATAAAGCTTCAAAAGGTGCCATGCCCAAGCTGGATTGAAAGCTGTTGTTATAGGAGAATTCAGCGAAGGGAAGACACTTCTCCCAATTCTTTCCGAAAGAGATGACACAAGCTTGGAGCATGTCTTCAAGAATTTGATTCAGTCTTTCAGTTTGACCTCCGGTTTGAGGATGATAGGAAGTACTGAAGGAAATATGAGTTCCCATAGCTTCTTGAAAGCTTTTCCAGAACCTGGAGGTGAAAAGGCTTCCGCGGTCGGAGATAATCTTCTTTGGAACACCGTGAAGAGTGACTATCCGAGAAATATAAAGCTCTGCCAGTTGAGTAGCAGTGATATCCTCGCGGATAGGAACGAAATGAGCAACCTTGGATAGACGATCAACAACTACCCATATTGCATTGTTGCCCTTTTGAGTTTTTGGAAATCCAGTGATGAAATCCATGCCAATCTCATCCCATTTCCACTCAGGAATAGATAAAGGTTGAAGAACTCCAGCAGGTCTTTGATGTTCAGCTTTTACACGATGACAAACGTCGCATTCAGCAACATACTGAGCGATTCCTCGCTTCATCCCACTCCACCAGAACCTTTGGCGAAGATCCTGATACATCTTGGTACTTCCAGGATGGATGGAAAGGGGTGATTCATGAGCTTCCTTAAGGATTTGCTCTTTTAAGTCTCGATGGTTCGGTACGACAAGACGTTTACCAAAATAAACGGTATCTTGATGATCAAGAGAGAAACACTTAACATTCCCGCTAGCAATGTTCTTTTTGATCATGGCAATGTCAGAATCTTGCTTTTGAGCATCTTTGATTTGCTCTTCAAGGGAAGGTTTGATTTCCAAGTTAGACAGGAAACCAGAGGGAACAACTTCAAGATTAAGCCGTGCAAACTCTTCATGAAGAGGAGGTTGGGCTTGCTTAAGCATAAGATTATTGCAGTAGGACTTCCGACTTAGCGCGTCAGCCACGACATTGGCTTTGCCGGGTTGATAATTAAGACCCACATCATAATCTTTGATGAGTTCCAACCATCGTCTCTGTCTGAGATTCAGATCTGGTTGGGTAAAAAGATACTTCAGACTCTGATGATCAGAATATAGCTCACAGCGATTGCCAACAAAGTAATGACGCCATTGCTTTAAGGCATATGATACGTACAATTTGCATCACTATTTTGTATCAAAATTTACTGTTATTCATTGATATATTTCATATTTAGATAAGATACTTATGTTATTTCCTTTGTTTTCACATGTTTGATGATCATTGGAGGAGTTGTTGCCGGAGTCAGGATTCTGCTGGAAAAAGGACCATCAAGAGACCATATTTTGAAGATCAGGAAAATTCCAGAAAAATACCCAGAAATTATATTTTCCCAGAAGACTCATGAAGCCAGAAGGGGGAGTCGAGAGGAGCCAGGGGGCCCCACACGCCAGGGTGGTGCGGCCAGCCCCCTGGCTGCGCCAGCCCTGTGTGAGGGCACCCTGGCCCACGTTTGGCCTCGCCCCTCCGCGTACATCATTGTCCCCGAAAACCTAAGTCAAGGGGGGCTCAGAGTTAGACACCGCTGCCTCTGCGGGGCGGAAAAC
This sequence comes from Dactylis glomerata, assembly GCA_007115705.1. NCBI lineage: Eukaryota > Viridiplantae > Streptophyta > Magnoliopsida > Poales > Poaceae > Dactylis > Dactylis glomerata. The sequence continues at coordinate 5,714,366 of QXEO01000902.1, read as the reverse complement.
ACCAGAGAGAGAAAAGCTCTCCGGCAGGCAGGAATCTGCCGGGGAAATGCCTTCCCGGAGAGGGGAGATCGACGCCATCATTATCACCATCGCACCGGACTTCATCGGGATCATCATCATCATCTCCATCACCAGCACCTTCATCTCCACCATCACCACGCCATCCCGCTATAACATCTTGAGTTGGATCTTGTTATATTCATAGGGGAAACTTTCCCAGTGTTGATTACTCTTGTAGTTGATGATATTGAGTGGAACCGTTGAATTAAGGTTTATGTTCAGATTGTTATTTACCATTATTTCACCTCTGATCATGATCCATATGATGTCTTGTGAGTAGTTCGTTTAGTTCTTGAGGACATGGGAGAAGTCAAGATGTTAGTAGTGAATTATTGTTGAGAAATATTTAATGGTTTGATATTGTTGTGGTGCTATTTCACTAGTGGTGTCATGTGAACGTCGACTACATGATACTTCACCATTTATGGGCCTAGTGAGATGCATTGTGTATTTGGCTACCGATTGTGGGGTTGCTGGAGTGACAGAAACCTAAACCTCCGTTGGGAAACCATTGCACCAGGGAGCGTTGTCGGGGGGATGACCCCCGGTAGGGTCAAGAGAGTAGAAAGACACAAGGTCTATGATTGACTTTATGCCGGCTTAACAAGGAAGGGCCTGGCCGGAATATAAGAGCATCGGCCAGGCCGGTATATAATGTGTATCCCGGCTGATACTTGGATATGCCGGCATAGCCGGAATACTTATAAAAGTGTGCCGGCATATACTTAGATATGCCGGCCTAACCATTTGGTGTGTTGTGCAGGAGCAGGGGAGGCCGGATTACCCGACCCTCGTAGGTCGTTGGTCCGGCATATAAAGTCCTGGGTATGGCCAACGGTCATATCCGAGATACTTAAGTCAACCAAGGTGTCACATCCCTACAATCAAGGAAGAAAACATCCCAGCATGGTAGCAGAGTAAGATGGCAGGGTGCACAGTGGAGGTTACCTACCCTCACTGTGCACAAGTACGAGCTTACCGCACAGAGGTAAGGCCACAGTTCAAGAGGTACAAGGTACAGCAAGGGGAGTCCCATCGAGAGCAATCAGGGAGAAAGTCGTGGGCGTCTGCCCTCGACAGCAAGTCCTGTTTGGAGTGTAGTTGGTGTCTCCTGGTCTTCTATGACCGTTGTAACCCTGGCCACCACTATATAAGGTGGCATAGGGAGCCCTGGTAAAGGGTTGGTGGCTGGAAGAAGGTTAGAAGGTTGAAGGTTGGTTGGTCACTCTGTGTTCCTACACTTAGCAGTTCATCTTCCTTCTCTAGCAGAGAGCTTGGAAGCACCATTGTTGTGTACTACATCAACCCAAATATACCATCAGTAGAGCAGGAGTAGGGGTGTTATCTCCTTACGAGAGCCCCGAACCTAGGTAGATCAGTGTCTCTTTCTGTCGTGCTTTTTAGCCCGTTCCCCTCTCCCGAATCCTCCAGCATCTAGTTCGGCCCCCATTTAAGCCATCCTATGGCATATGTTGTTTCACCACGACGACATTTGGCGCCCACCGTGGGGCTGATTGATATGCTGGGCGGAGTGTTCATTCGGACGGGGTCTGTGATAGCAGCTTCGGGAGTGCGCGTGGTCTCTGGCCTCGTCCAGAGGCTAGGCTCGCTCAGTTTCGTCAGTGACAACGCCGGTTGTCTCGGTGGCCGGCCGTTCCCCAGGGATGGCCGGATTATGTCTTTCGGTTCCCACGAGGTGTACGTGGGGACTGAGAGAATTTGCAGGAAGGAGGTGCTGGTGGCGTCGGATCCTCCGTCACATCGGCTGGCTCACGCTGGGCGTAGCGCTCGCTCAGTAGAGCCGGCTGAGGTGATGATGGCCGGCACATCCGTGCCGCCGGCGGAAGATGCCGACAAAGCAGCAGCGGCCGGAGCTTCTCCTCCGGAGCCGCCGAAGGTCAAGAGGTCGGCGCGTCCTCCGTTGGAGCGTGCGGAGAACCTAGCCGGCACTTCCGGTGTGCCGGCTAGGGGCGAGGTTCTTCTTCCCATCATCGACCGGCTTCTCGAGCCGGTGCGATCCGGCGTTGATCCGGAGCAGACAAGGGAGGTCCTGGAGGGATCTCGTCAGGCCCTCGTCGACGAGGCCCTGGCCATGAACCAGGAGCGCGAACGGTTTAACCGGCAACTCCGTGAGTATGAGGCAGCCCATGGTTTTACTCCTGTAGTAATCCGGCCTAGCCGGATAGAAGAGGTTAAAACTAGAGGCAGAAATCTTAATGCTGAGATAGGAAAAGATGCTAGAGATAAGAGTCATACCGCAACTAGTACTGTGCCTAAGGTAGTCTATAGTTCGCCAGTAAAGAACCTTAGAGCGGCGGCCGAGGTAGCTAAGGATTTATCTTGTTTATCCGGCGAAGCACTGCGTGAGCAGCAAGCCCGGCTTAACCAACTTTTGTCTGAAGCTACAAAGCAGCAGGAGGCCTTTAAGAAGGCAAACCCGGGTGCCGGGGCATCCCAGTACATTGTGTCGGCGGGAGGTGCCGGCGCGAGGTCGAGGGGCCAAGCCTCGTCCCCGCATCCTAGCGCCCGGCGTGCCGGAAGTGTGACCTCTGGCCGCCGGGACAAGCAGATCCAGGTGTACAATCCAGCTGTCGCCGGAAAGCAGGCGATGGTGCAGGAGAATGTCGGCCAAGCTGACAAGTATGTCGGCAGCAAGAAGCCCGGCCAGAGTGTGCCGGCCGGGCATGAAGCAGGCGCGGCCGGTGGTGGCCGGAGTAACAGTGCAGCCCGGCGTCAGCAACAGGGCGTCGGAGGTGCAGCGCAGCAGCAGGGTGCAGCTCATCCGGGACATCGAGAGGATGACGGCAATTCCGCCCTTGCCAGGGCGGGATATCAGCAGCAGCACTAGCAAGGCCGGCATAGTGAGCAGCATCAGCCGGAGCAGCAGCAGCAGATGATCGCAGGCCCAATAGCATCCCGGCTTGGACCTCGGTCCTTGGAAGCCAATGATGCACGTTTCAAGCTGGACAAGATCCACCAATCAGAGTTGGTGGAGAGACAAGGAGCTCCGGGCCCTATGTGTTTCGGACCCCGGATTATGGGGGAGCCGGTGCCTTACTTCTTCCAGCTCGCGCGTGGCGCGAGGACATATAATGGCAGTACGAAGCCGGAAGATTGGTTGGAGGATTACTCCACAGCGGTGAACATCGCCGGAGGAAACCTCAGATGGGCGGTACGATATGTGCCGCAGATGTTGGAAGGTCCAGCCAGGATATGGCTGAATAATTTGCCGGCCGGGAGTATCAACGGCTGGATTGATTTCGAAGAGCAGTTTGTGTCGAACTTTACCAGTACATACAAGAGGCCCAACCGTCCGCAACAGCTGGCTAACTGCCGGCAAGGAGTGAATGAGACTGACCGTGACTATCTGACCAGGTGGTGCACGTTGCGCAATTCCTGCGAAGGAATCAATGAGCAGCATGCCATCATGTGGTTCGCCCATGGGTGCCAACATGGCACCATGCTGTGGCAAAAGCTTCAGAGGCAAATGCCGGCCACGCTGGCCGAAACAATCAAGATCGCTGATAGTTATGCTCTAGGAGATCCCAAGCAGCCCAGTCTCGATTCACAAGGACAGGGGCAAACCCAGGGGAACACCAGCAATGCCGGGAGATCAGGGCAATATTATCGCACTGATAACCGGAACAAGAGAAGAGAGGAAAGGCCGGATCACCGGTATGGGGCAGCACAAGTTGCAGCTGTGGAGGAAGAGCAAGGGGGCGCCGGCAGTAGCCAGCGTCCGAGATATGAGAACTATCAGCAGCCTCAGCAGCAGCCGCAGCAGCAAGCACAGACGTTCCAGAAGAAGAATGTCTGGACCAACAAGAATGCCGGCGGAGCCGCCGGCCAGAAGAAGCAGTGGCCGAAGTATACAGTGGGTCTTGCCATGGACAAGCCTTGTGTGTTCCACACATTCCAGCCGGGAAAGCCGGCAAACCATTTGACAAGGAACTGTTCGTGGCTGGACGACATATTAGCAGGTCGTGCAGGTCCCTGGGGACCGGCTAGACCCTCTGTCCCGGCAGCTCCATCGCCGTTGACAGGGGCCAATACGATTGCAGTCCCACCTAGGCCGGTTAATCCTGGGAATCAGAGCAACGCCGGAAATGCCGGCGTAAATCAAGTTGACCAGAGCTATAATCCGGAACATAACGCCGGAGGCCCAGGAGCGGGCCGGAATGAGTACAAGGAGTATGATCAGAGCTATATGGTCTTTGAGACCGAGAGGACAGACAAGCAGAGCTTGTACCGCCGGAGTCTGGAGGTGAATGCCGTTATGTCGGCTGTGCCAAAGCTGATGTACTGGTCTGACCAGGCTGTTGGTTGGGACAGGGCAGATCATCCCCGGATCATGCCAAATCCCGGCGGATATGCTCTGGTGATGGATCCGACATTCGTCGGGCCGGCTAATAACGTAAGATTCAGCAAGGTCCTCATTGATAATGGAAGCAGCATCAACATCATGTACCGGGATACGATGGAGAAGCTGGGAATCAAGGAAAATATGCTGGAACCGAGCAAGACCACGTTCCACGGCATTGTGCCGGGACTTTCGTGTGCGCCGATGGGCAAGATCAGGATGGATGTGATGTTTGGCAGCCGGGATAACTGCAGGGTGGAAAACCTCATGTTCGAGGTGGTTGATCTGGAGAGCCCCTACCATGCTTTGCTGGGTAGACCGGCACTGGCAAAATTCATGGCCTCTACGCATGTGGCGTATCTGAAGATGAAGATGCCGGGACCCAAAGGAGTGATCACCATCATTGGTGATTACAAGCGTTCGATGGCATGTGCCACCGCCGGATCCAATCTGGCCGAGACTCTGATCATTGCAGAGGAGAGGAAGAGGCTCAAGCGAGCAGTGGAGATTGCTGAGACGGTCGTGGCCGGCAAATCTATGCCGGGCATGACAAATCCCGGTGGCAGCGTTTCTTTTCAAGTGAGTAAGGAAGTCAAAAAGGTGCCTCTGGATGAAGCTTTCCCGGAGCGCCATGCCCTGGTTGGGGCAAGTTTGGATCCCAAATAGGAAAGCGAGCTCATCAGCTTCCTCCGTGAGAATCGGGATATCTTTGCATGGTCTACTTCGGACCTGCAAGGTGTGCCGAGGGAGCTGGCTGAGCACGCATTGCACGTGAGACCCGATGCTAAGCCAGTGAAGCAGCCGCTCCGGTGGAATGCCGGCGATAGAAGGAAAGCCATATGGGAGGAAGTGGCCAGGCTCTTAGCCTCTGGCTTTATCAAGGAAGTACTTCATCCGGATTGGGTGTCTAATCCGGTTTTGGTGGAAAAGAAGAAAGATGAGCCCGCCATAGTGAAAGTATGGCGGATGTGTGTTGATTACACCAACTTGAATAAGGCATGTCCTAAAGATCCATTCCCGCTGCCTCGGATCGATCAAGTGATTGATTCCACAGCCGGATGTGAACTGTTATCATTCGTAGATGCCTATTCTGGTTTCCACCAGATCCCCTTGTTTGAGCCAGATCAAATAAAGACATCCTTTATTACCCCGTACGGGGCTTATTGCTATCTCACTATGCCGTTCGGTTTAAGAAATGCCGGCGCAACTTACCAAAGGTGCATGCAAAAGTGTTTGCACGATCAGATAGATAAAAATGTGCAGGTATATGTCGATGATATCGTCATAAAAACCAAGGAGAGCAAGACTCTCATAGATGATCTCCGGGAAACCTTTGGGAACCTGAGGAGATTCCGGATGAAGTTGAATCCGGCTAAGTGCACCTTTGGTGTGCCGGCGGGCAAGTTGCTCGGTTTCCTTGTTTCCAGCCGGGGTATTGAGGTGAATCCCGGCAAGATTCGTGCCATAGAAAGGATGAAGCTGCCGACAGATTTGAGGGAAGTACAGAAGTTCACTGGGTGCCTCGCATCCCTGAGCCGCTTCATAAGCCGGCTGGGAGAGAAAGCTCTGCCGTTATATCAGTTGATGAAAAAGTCCGACACATTTGTCTGGACAACGCAAGCAGATGCAGCTTTCAAGGAATTGAAACAGTTGTTGTCGACAGCGCCGGTATTAGCGTCTCCGATGCCCCGGGAGCCAATGTTGCTCTATATAGCGGCAACCAACCGAGTTGTCAGTGCTGTGGTGGTAGTAGAGCGAGAGGAAGGAGGCAAAACCGTGCAGCGGCCGGTATATTATCTGAGTGAAGTCCTCTCCACCTCAAAGCAAAACTACCCCCACTATCAGAAGATGACCTATGGTGTCTATATGGCGGCCAAGAAGCTCAAGCATTACTTCCAAGAGCATCCAATCCGGGTAGTGGCCGAGGCCCCTATCTCGGAAATTATAGGCAACAAAGATGCCAGCGGCCGGATAGCAAAGTGGGCAATAGAGCTTTCACCATATACACCGCAGTACGATAAGAGGGATACAATCAAGTCCCAGGTCTTGGCTGATTTCTTTATTGACTGGGCCGAGATACAGTATGAGCCACCATTGCCAGATGCCAATTATTGGAGGATGCATTTCGATGGGTCCAAGACAATCCATGGCTTGGGTGCCGGCATAGTTCTCAGTTCACCAAAGAATGACCAGCTGAGATACGTCCTGCAGATTCACTTTGCAGCATCAAATAATGTGGCGGAATATGAGGCACTTGTGCATGGCCTGAAGGTGTCTAAGGACATAGGAATTCGCCGGATTATGTGCTTCGGGGATTCTGACTTAGTGATTCAGCAGTGTTCCGGCATATGGGACGCGCATGATGCTAACATGGCATCATACCGTTTCCTAGTGCAGCAGTTAAGTGGTTACTTTGAAGGTTGTGAGTTCCGGCACGTTCTCCGGGCTCAGAACGATGCAGCCGATGCATTATCCAAGCTGGGGTCTTCCCGAGATTCAATCCCGCCCGGCATTTCGCTGGAGCATCTGAGGAAGCCATCGATCAAACCCTCGCCGGAGTCATCCTCCATTTATGTCCCGCCAGGTCCAGACGAAGCAGTTCCAATGGAGATAGATGTCGGAGCCAGGACGGATAACCCGGGGACTGTTTCCTCAGTCCCGGGGACTGGGCCGGCATATGCTGTTAGTACAGTATTCCGGAGCAAAACTAAAGGCAAGGGTAAAATGTGCCAAGAGGTTGTGCCGGTATACCCGGGGACTGCTCCGGCATACCCGGGGACTGATTCTTCAGTCCCGGGGACTTCGTAGCCCATGGAGATCGATTATGTGTCGGTCGAGATGATGGAAATAGATCAGGCAGTGTTCACTGTCAGGGAAGTGCCCTCATGGGCACGTCCTATCATGAACTTCATGGTGGATGGTCAAGTGCCGGCGGATGAAACCGAGGCCCGCCGGGTTATAAGGAGATCCAAAGCGTATACCATCATCAACAAAGAAATATACAAGAGAAGTACCACCGGAGTATTGCAGAGATGTGTCGAATCTGCGGAGGGTCTGGAGATGCTCCGGGAAATTCACCAGGGGGAGTGTGGTCACCATGCTTCGTCCAGGGCATTGGTGGCAAAGGTATTCCGGCATGGCTTCTATTGGCCAACGGCACTGCAAGAGGCAGAAAACTTGGTCCGGAAATGTAATGGCTGTCAAAGATATGCCCACCAGATTCATCAGCCGGCATCTGCCCTGAAAACTATCCCAATAACCTGGCCCTTTGCAGTTTGGGGCCTGGATATGGTCGGGGCTTTTAAGCCGGCCAGAGGGAAAATGACCCATGTCCTGGTCATGGTGGACAAGTTCACCAAGTGGATTGAAGTGAATCCCATAAGCAAGTGTGATGGTCACACAGCAGTGAAATTCTTAAAGGATATAATCTTGAGATATGGTGTTCCTCATAGCATCATCACTGACAATGGGTCAAACTTTGCCCAAGGGCCATTTGCCAGATTTTGTGAGGAGGTGGGAATCCGGCTGGACGTTGCGTCGGTTGCCCACCCTTGTGCCAATGGCCAAGTAGAGAGATCGAATGGGCTAGTATTATCCAGCATAAAACCCCGGCTGATAGAGCCCCTGGAGAAAACTCCGGGATGTTGGCTAGATGAGCTGCCAGCAGTGCTGTGGAGTTTAAGAACAACTCCGAATAGATCAACAGGCTACACACCATTTTTCCTGGTGTATGGAGCAGAAGCGGTGCTTCCAACAGATGTAATACATGATGCACCAAGAATAGTGCTATATACTGAGGACGAGGCTAAAGAAGCCAGAGAAAATGATGTTGATCTGCTAGAGGAAGCAAGGGAAATAACTCTGTCAAGAACAGCAGTATATCAGCAGAACCTCAGACGCTATCATGCGCAGAAGGTAAATCCAAGGAGATTTCAAGAGGGAGATCTAGTACTCCGGCTAAAGCAAGGAACAGAAGGCCGGCATAAGCTAACTCCTCCATGGGAGGGGCCATTCATTGTGAGCAGAGCTCTGCACAATGATGCCTATTATCTTATAGATGCGCAGGACCCCAAGAAGAATAAGGTGGACAGGTCCGGAGAAGAAACCAAGAGGCCATGGAACATAGCTCTACTGCGCCCCTTTTACTCCTGAGCAACACAATGTATGTATTTCCATATTTTCCTTTGTATGCCGGCGTGTTGTGCCGGCACAAGACTAATGAATGAAATACCGGCATCCCGAAGAAGCCGGGTAACTAGCTCCGAGGTATATTTGTTGTTTATTTACAATTTTTTGTTATATGCCGGCTGGCTTTATTTGAGTGTTTCCTAGGTCGGCCTAGTAATGTGTCGGCATCAAAGGCCACTCTTCGACTCAGCTGCTGTCCGAAACCCGGCTTCATGGCTAGCAAGAGTAGATGCCGGAGATTGTCTACACATGGAAAACGGCTAAGGAAATACAAAGCAAGCGATCCGACATTTTCGTTAAAACTAAAGTTAAAATTTAAAGTGTCGGATGATTTGAAGTCTAAGTCTCAAAGTTAAAGTACTGTATGTTCGAGGAAGCAACCTTGAGACTCATACGTCGAAAGCCAATTAAGGTAGACAAGTAGCCAAGGTTGTGAAATTGAGGAAACAGGAAAACAACTCGGTGACTTAGCCAAAAGATGATCCGGCATTAGTAACAAGCAAACCAAGATAAAACTTGTTCAGGAAGCAAACCAAAGGAAATTAAACGTGTATATTACATCTGCACCCGGCATACCGGGGATCTGATAAACTTAAAGTTTTTATGCTCCAAAGTCAAGGAGCAGTGGCAGAAGCAGAGCCGCCGGCAGGTGGAGCGGTAGCAGTGGAAGTGTCGGCTTCAGGTGTGCCGGACCCAGCAGATGGAATGGAGCCATCACCTCCGCCCGGGGCAGATGCCTGTTCCGGGACATCAGTGTCGGCCTCTTCAGCTTCATCTTCATCCTGGCTGGAGTCGGAGCCCTCAGCAGCGGCGGATGTCCCGGCATCGTCCTTCTTCTCCGGCTCGCGGATGTCCCGGACGAAGGCGTCGGTGTCGGCATAGTCCACATAGCTGTGGGCCAGCTCCCGTCGGCGCCGGATATGTTCCGGATCCGTGGTCCAGATGGATCCTTCGCGCACAGTGCGCAAAGTCTCCAAGTCAGCCTTTTCATACCAGGACAAGAAGTAGGTGAGAGCTTCGTCAGCTCCAACCCTCGCGCCGGAATCTCGCCACTCCCGGAGGCGAACCTTGGCCAGCTGCAGATCGTTGCCGAGGTCGACGGGATCAGTGGGAGTCCTTTGTCCCGGCCAGAGGGCAGAGAATGCCTCCTGGGCGCCGTAGAAGAGCTCTTCAGTGTAAAGGGTCATGGCCTCCTTCCGGGACTGCAGGGCCAGCAGCTGCTCCGACATGTCCCAGTTGGGCGAGTCAACCGGAACACCCCGGTTTTCTCGGTCCAACTGCAAAGCCCTCTCAACGTCAGCGACGGAAGCGGGAAACATGCCTGCAGAATAGAAACAATGTTAGCAAAAGGAAAATATGTCGGCATAGATGCTATGCCGAAAAAGATTACACTATGTCGGGAAGGATAAAAGGGGAAAGGATTTGAAGCTTACGGGCAAGGTCGGCATTCAGCTGTGCAACTGTAACCTCCCATTTGGTGGCCTGCTCCTTCAGGCTATCCAGTTCAGCATGGGCGTTGGCGGCATCAGTCTCGGAGGTAACAAGCAGGGTCTGGGTTTTCTTCAGTAGGCCCTCCCTCTGTTCCTTTTCGTCCAGCAGCTCGGTGATCCGGCCCTTCAACTGCTCAACCTCGGCCTTGTGACCGGCATCCCGGTCGTCCAGTTGCTTGGCCACATCCACCGAGGACACACAATCCTGGTGGCGTGCCTCCAGTGCAGCCTTGTCATCTGCAAAGATTTCAAGTTAAAAGGATTTGAAGAAAGAAAACAGTGACAAAGAGTAAAGGATTTGAAGTATAAAGTAGCTATCCGGGTAACAGCAGGATCCGGCATACCAGTAAGCTCTTTCACCCTCTTGAGAAGCTCGGTGACTTGCGCTTCGGCACCAGCTGAAGAATGTCGGCACAAGGTTACGTGTCGGCAAGAGTAAGCATTGCAAAGTAAAGAGAGGAAAGATATCCGGCATACAGCAGTATGTCGGCAAAGATTACCTTTCTGGGACAGCTCCTGCTGAAGCCTGCTGTGTGCGTCAGATAGCTTCCGGTGCTCGCACACCAACTCATGGAACATGTCGGCCCGGGTGTTGTTCATGCGCTGCAAAAATGCCGGGATTTGAAAATGTCAGCAGAGAAATTTGACATGATAATTAAAGTGAAGATTTTATCAAGTGATCATTCTTTTAAAGACCCGGCACAGGTGCTGCGCACCTATCCCGGCTCTCGGTGACTAGGATTTGAAGCTCGAATCGAGCTTATATCCCGGTCAAGAGGATTTGAAAGATAATAGAGATGTGAAATTGTTAAAGACCCAGCACAGGTGCTGCGCACCTATCCCGGCCCTCGGTGACTAGGATTTGAAGCTCGGATCGAGCTCATATGTCGGCAGTTAATTCAAAAGAAGCTAGCTAAAGGACTAAGAGAAAATCCCGGATGTCCATATCCCGGACAGCCGACATTTTCGGGGACTGGGGATATGTGTGTAAATAGAGAGGACTTACGTTGGTGGCA